>CM067854.1:42562500-43812500 GCA_034642435.1 Megalocaria dilatata
AGGCTCAGTAGCAATGTTTTCAGGATTGCTCACTGAACTAGTGTAGTCGATTGATCAATATTTATCGATCGATTCATTGAAATCGATAGATCTACTTTTTCCCGCGCGATCCGATAATTTTCGGACGACCATCGTATTACTTCACGGATGACCCCTATATGTAGACCACAGAAGCCGTTCAGGGCGAGGTGGGCGGGGCTTGTTTGTCTACAAATGGCGAGCGCGGGAAAAGTCGTGACAATTCCCGTTTTTATCCGTTCGCATCGAAGGAACGGAAAGTCGTCCGAAAAATATAATTGATTTACGCCATAGCCTGTTTTTCGGACTGTCGATCCGTATACGTATTTTCGCGATGGGCTCGCCCTTCGCGAGCTTTACGCAAGAACGTTTAGCACTACGAAGCCACCCCTACATCTGTGGTCCGTTGCCATGGAGCTTAAGGTTTCAATATGAATGAACAGGTAGTTCAATCAAATCCAATTTCCAGGAACAAATTGATCCAAAAATTGTCAAAACACGAATGAAAGAAGTGTTTCCAGACTCGAAACAACCACTACTTCAAAATACAAACTCTAGATGGCCCCCTCTTTACTTCAATTGATACTGACTAAAATAACTGATTTCATGGATTTTTTGTCTTTTATTGATTGCTAATTTTACGGTACTGACTGTAGTATAATAAATACTTGCAAAATCAGAAAGCTGCATATAATGAAGGTAGTTTATACTCACAATGTAGACGTCCTCTAGAGATTGTAAATAATCGACAAACTCTGTGTAGGCTTCAGTATGGTTGTCATGAAACCAAGTAGCATGCATATATATTCCAAATGGGGCCTTATTAACATTGTAACTTCGATTGAAATTTTCAACCAGCCAGTTGAAAATTTCCTTAGATTCCGTGGGTCTGAAATAGGAAATAAAATATGCGATAATGTTGAATTTGCATAATCCATTTATACCATACAAGGTATTTTCAAAGGTGAATTTTTTAAACACATTTCACAAAAAATCGCCTATGTATTCAAGGAGACAAAGATATTATGCTTTAGGCTAAGAACTTTTCAGTACATTTTCGTAGATTCACTTCTATTCCTTTGATAACTCACGAAAGGACTGGGTAAACAGTTTGGTATTTAGACAGTAGGCTTTGGGCTCAAATGGAAAATCAAATTTATTAATGGAATAAATCGGTCCGCGAGCTATAAAAATATGAGAAGCAGAAATTAGTTTGTTCAATATAATAAAAATGATAGCTTGAATATATACTAACTTACAAAAAACCTGCAACACCCAGAAAGAGCTGTTTAAATTTTAAATTTTTTTGGTAAAACATAGATATACAGCAAGGAGTAAATGATTAAAATTTGGAGAAAAAAATCGTGAAGGTCTTTTCATGTAAACATTTTTGTTGCTTAAATATGTAGTCGTTTTTTGCAAATTTTTTAAATTTCATAACAAACCAGCTGTTCGAGGAGATCCAAAGTCGATGTTTAGTTGTTGTTAAAATGCCTAGAGCACATATACGCGGAATTTATCGCCAGCTAAGTGAATTTGAAAGAGGTCGAATTATTGGTCTACGGGAGGCGCGGTTGTCAATTCGAGAAATCGCTAACCGTACGAACAGAAATCCAGCTACTGTCATGAGATGTTGTCAAGCGTGGTTTGATAATGCCCAAAATCGAAGAAGAGTAGGCACTGGACGTCGAAGGGGCACAAATAAAGTTCAAGATCGACGCCTAAGACTTATGGCTATTAGAGACCGATTTGCAACAACTCGATCTTTGGCTGAGTGGTTAGGAGAACAAGGCCACCTGTAACTGTCCGAACGGTTTACCGCCGGATAAGGTCTTTTGGACTGCAGCATTATGGACCCCATCTTGTGTTACCTCTGACGGTTGAGCATCGCCGGCAACGATTACAGTGGGGCAGAGAACGTCATCAACATTGGAATGTGGAATGGCATTAGGTTGTCTTTCTGATGAATCTCGATTCTTCTTGGCTGCGCATGATGGCCGAAGAATAATTAGAAGACGTTGGGGAGAAAGACATGAACCTCAGTTTGATATTGAGCGTCATGTACACCGGACAGTAGGCGTTATGGTATGGGGTGCCATTGCACATGCAATTAGGTCACCTTTAGTCTTTATTCGAGGTAACATGACAGCGCTGCGTTACCTTCAAAAAATAGTGGAGCCATATATTCTCTCTTACCTTAACCGGCTCGAGAATCCAATATTTCAGCAAGATAATGCTCAACCTCTTATTGCCAGAGTTAGTTTAAACTTTTTTGAAGCTACCCATGTGAATCTTTTGCCATGGCCTCCCAGATCCGCCGATCTTTCGCCCATAGAGCATGTGTGGGACATCATGGGTAAAAGGCTTGGAAATTTATCCCAGCCCCCACGGACTTTAGCGGCTCTGAGACGTAAACTACAGGTAGCTTGGGATAGTTTCCCTCAAGAAGAAATAGACCATCTTATTGCATCAATGCCAAGACGTGTTGGGGAGTGTATAGATAATCGCGGTGGACAAACACATTATTAACAAATTCATTAAAAAAAATTGTAAACCCTTCGTTTTTTTCTTAAAATTTCAATCATTTACTTCTTGCTATACTATCAATGTTTTACCAAAAAAAAATTAAAATTTAAACAGCTCCTTCTGGGTGTTGCAGTTTTCTTGTCAGTTAGTATATTTACAAAGTCTTTGGGGGACCATACCAACAAAACCCAAGAAAAACTAATTTTATATAATTTTGAATATATCCAGAATAGTTCACTACATTTAGCTAGAAATATCGATAAATCATGTTGTCTAAAGAACAGCTGTATAGCTCATTCATTACAGCAGAAAATAATTTTTTTTGAAAATTTTGTGTATAAATTGAAAATTACTATGAAGAGGTATTTGCATATTACAGAATAATAGCTGGAATTAATTCACCAGAACCTTTACAGATTTTATCTAAATAAATCTCATGAAAAAATTTAGAATTAAATTTTAAAACATGTCCTAAATACACTCTATCACTTTATAGACATATATATTTTTATCACATGTTGTGGAAATTAACTAATAAAGAATCGAAAGAAATATAAAATAATTGACAAATTATTTAGACATTACCTTAAACATATATATGTTTCGATTGGATGTTAAAGAATCACAAGTTTTCTCACCAAAAAAGGTTCAACATATAATTCAAAAAGGGCTTTTTTTATTTTTCTCTTCTAAAAAATATAAAGCACATTCTCCAGAGAAAGATCCTGATACTTTCGGACCCATAATCTCTTCAGTAAGGAGTTTTTTGAATAAACAAAATAATCATTTAAAAATATATAAAAATACCTTTTTTAACACAACACATTTCTGCAACAACAAATTTTGGGATAAGCAGTTAGTTGTTGCAGAAATGTGTTGTGCTAAAAAAGGTATTTTTATATATTTTTAAACGATTATTTTGTTTATTTAAAAAACTCCTTACTGAAGAGATTTTGGGTCGGAATTTATCAGGTTCTTTCTCTGGAGAATGTGCTATATATTCTTTAAAAAAGAAAATAAAAAACGCCTTTCTTGAATTATATGTTGAACATTTTTTGGTGATGGAACTTGTGACTCTTTAACGTCCAATCGAAACATATATATTTATAAGGTGATGTCTAAATAATTTTTTCATTCTTTTATATTTCTTTTTATTCTTTATCAGTTAATTTCCACCAAATGTAATGATAATATATATCTCTATAAAGTGATACAGTGTATTTAAGACATGTTTTAAAATTTAATTCTAAATGTTTTCATGGGATTTATTTAGATTTAAAATCTGTAGAGGTTCTAGTGAATTAATTGCAGCTATTATTCTGTATGAAATGAAAACAATAATTGTTTAATTAATTTTATTTCATTTGATATGGATTTACACCAAGTAAAAGCCACCAGCGTTCAATATTATTCTGTAATTTGAAAATTGTGTTTTATCTGTTGTCTTCTCATTAAAACGCACCAAAATTGGCGCGCCAGTTCTTGTGAAGAAGCAGTAAATTCGTCATTGACATGCTCCATCCACATAGCCAATCTGAAGAGTAAATTGATAAAGCCGGGACAAAATGTCTATCTTCCCATAAACAAACAATTTGTAAGCTTCCTTATAACTTCGTTTCCGCAAGTATCTTCATTTATATAAAGGATCTTTCAATGGGAACGACCCATTTTTAAATTGACATTGACAATGGCAGCCATTGTTTATTTGTGACATTGACAGTTGTATTTGTCAATGTCTACCATTTAATCATGAAAAGGTACACACTCAAACAACGTTTACAAATAATCCAAATTTATTATGAAAAATCCCGATCTGTTACTCTAATTTTAGGTGCTTTAACTCCAATTTTTTTGATCGTTATAATTGTCCGGTTAAAAGAAGAGTAGAACATGTATTGAAGAAGTTTGAAACAAATTTTACACTTCATGATGTTACAGTGCCAGTGAGACAAAGAAATGCAAGAAGTGGAGAGAATATTGCTGACGTACGTGAAAGTGTTCGTGAAGACCAAAATTTATCGATTTCTCGACGTTCACAAGAACTATGCATCTCCCAGACGTCTTTATGACGATTTTAACGAAAAGACCTTGGTTTACATCCAAACAAATAAAAGAACTTAAACCAACAGATCATTTAAAGCCTGTATTCAGTGATTGGTGCTTAGAAAAAATCGGAAATAATGCAGATTTTCATAAAAAAAATCATTTTCAGCGATGAGGCTCATTTCTAGTTAAACGGTTATGTTAACAAATAGAATTTCCATATCTGGAGTGGTGATAAACCTGAAGAATATCAAGAACTGCCATTATGTTCTGACAAACTTACCAAGCTCATGAGGCGGTATGTTGACTGATTTTTTATGGCCTGAATTGGTTCGTCTTGATCTGCAGAACATGTGGTTTCCACAGGACTATGCCACTTATCATACTGCCAATGACACATTGACATTATTGAAGACAAAATTCGGTGGTTCGATTATTTCAAAAAATGGACCGATAAATTATCCGCCTCGTTCCTGCGATTTAACTCCATTGGGCTTCTTTCTTTATGGTTACATTAAGTCATTGGTTTACAGCAATCATCCAGCAAAGTTATACGATTTACAGATCTTGGTTAGTTTTTTGATTTTGATATTTGGAATATTATTGAGGACTGAAGAAGGAATTGCTTAGAATTATATTTGTTTTTTGAAGATATAGTGCATGTTTTTAGAGATTTCTGAATTAACTTATTCGAATATTTAAATATATTAAATATTTCAAATAAATTATATTCTTTGAGAAGTCCTTTAAGTGTGGTCATGTTTTTAAAAGGTAATTGGTGTTCTTAAAGGTAAGACCAGAAACAAAATTTTGTCTCCTTTAAATATTTATTTATTAATTTTAATGACTTTCGTATATCTGTTGGTTTACTTATTCCATTTGACATTATATATTGAGTTTTGATTATATACGTCTATTAAATGTAAGCGGTGCTTGTTTTAGACATTAATTTAATTCTAAAAGTTTTTTGAATAAAAAAATTTTTTTGAAATTAAAATTGTAGAAGATAAACATATTTCAATTTGTTTTAATATTCAAATTTTGTTATATTTCTTCTATCAAGTAAAAGGCCTTTCCATTTTATGATTTACAGATCAATATTGAACGGGTAATTGCTAACATACGACCTGATTTGTGTGAGAAAGTCATGAAAAATTGGGTTCAACGATTTCATTCCTGCCAGCGTTTCCGTAGTGGCCATTTAAATGATCTTTTATTTCATAGCTAATGATGTCCATTGTACTTTATAATAAAATGAAAGTTTCAATAATTTTCCAATAAATAAGGTGTTTTATTCACAAAACAAAATGGGGCGCTGTTTATAAAAGACCATTTACTTCAAAACGTAACCTGTGAAAAACCAATTCCTTATGAAAATATGGAAATTAACATCTTAAATACTTAAAATTCATTCCCTTCCTCAAACAACCTTAAATCTCAGAAATGTGAAGAAATCAAGGCTACCTACATGTTTGTACATTGATCCAACATGGCACAAGGAACCTCCTTCTGATCAAATAAATCGAGCATTGGAACTACCCACACTCCAGGTATGGATGCTGTGGGACAAGGACCAATTGGACAATCTTGCTTAGATTTATAATCCAGAGTGTATGGCCATAGTCCAGGATTCACATAGGTTCTAGTAGGCCAAGAACAGTCATATTCCAAGCCCATTTCTTTAATAGTTTCAAAACTGTTGTTACCTGGAGATGAAAATAATTATTATATAACTTTACCATAAAGATAAAAAAGAAAATACAAGAAAATAGGAATTAAGACTCATCTTATACTTTTACCTATCTCTTAAAAGGGATGGGCCTTTTAGCGTTTGCACTTCTGTTGTTAGAGTTCTGTGTTAGTCAATTTATGCTTGAACAAAACTGGGAAATATTTAAAACTGATTTCCAAAGTGGTGAATATTCAATAATATTTAAATAAGGTTATTTTGAATTTCACAAATTTTTTTTGTTCTGTTTACAACAATCATTTCGCTATCATCAGGCAGGTTTACATGTTTCCGAAATCCGTTGCTACTTATATTACAGTAAGTGCAATAAATTTTATTGAGCACTAAAACCCAAAAAAGGGTCCCTGCAAATTCCAGCTTATCTGAAAATATTCAACAGAGGTGAGTTATTTAAATCTAATGTTCGTTAAGTAATATAATTTTATTGTGTTTATTCATCTCTAGGGATTTTAACAGGTTCAAGGCATAACTTTTACTTTCTATATGTAGAATTTCAAAATTATGGTTGAAAGTATGTCCTGTCTCTAACAAATAGTTAGAATATGTGGAATTACTTTTATTATTGAGGAAATTTTTCAAATGTTCACAAATACTATGTCGGAATGTTCTTCCAGTCTGTCCTATGTAAATTTTAAGGCAATCACCGCAGGTTAACTAATAAACCCCCGATTTATCATCTTTATGTGTACAGTCCTTATTATTTTTAATGAATTTACTCAAGTTTGAATTGGTTTTAAATGAAATTCTTAAATTATATTCATTTTTGAGGTATGTAGCAATTTTCTCAGAAATACTTTTCGTGTATTTTAAGGAAATGTATTCAAAATTTTCTTTTATATTAGAATATACCATATTTAAAGTTAGTACATTATTTTTTTTTCATCAACAATTTGTTTATCAACTAAGGATCATAGTCATTATTATTAGCTATTTGTTTAATTATGTTAAGTTCTGAAATATAATTTTCTCAATTCATGGGAATATTAACTAATCTATGGATCATACAAATGAATGCTGATAATTTTTTATTTAAAGGATGGTTTGATTTATTGTGTATAATAGAATCCGTAGAGGTTGGTTTGTGAAATATTGAAAAATCATATAAATTATTTATTCGAGTAACAGTTAAATCAAGGAAATTAATAGAATAGTAAAAAGAATTTTTTATGTTATTTTCTGTTGCTTCACAGGTACAGAAAGAATTTAAAAAAATTTTTTTTATTCATCAATGAAATACACCCTTCAATAACATTCACTATGGAAACCGAACATAATAATTCTATTAATTTTCTTGATTTAACCGTTACTCGAATAAATAATTCACATGATTTTTCAATATTTCATAAACCAATCCATACGGATTCTATTATACACAATAAATCAAACCATCCTTCAAATCAAAAATTTTCAGCGTTCAATTGTATGATCATAGATTAGTTAATATTCCCATGAATTGAGAAAATTATATTTCAGAACTTAACATAATTAAACAAATAGCTATTAATAATGACTATGATCCTTAGTTGATAGACAAATTGTTCATGAATAAAAATAATAAAGTAGCTTTAAATATGGCATATCCTAGTATAAAAGAAAATTTTGAATACATAAAATACACGAAAGGTATTTCTGAGAAAACTACTACATACCTCAAAAATGAATATAATTTAAGAATTTCATTTAAAACCAATTCAAACTTGAGTAAATTAGTTAATATTCCCATGAATGGAGAAAATTATATTTCAGAACTTAACATAATTAAACAAATAGCTATCAATAATGACTATGATCCTAAGTTGATAGATAAATTGTTGATGAATAAAAATAATAGAATAGCTTTAAATATGGTATATCCTAATATAAAAGAAAATTTTAAATACATTTCCTTAAAATACACTAAGGTATTTCTGAGAAAATTGCTACATACCTCAAAAATAAATATAATTTAAGAACCTCAATTAAAACCAATTCAAACTTGAGTAAATTCATTAAAAATAATAGAGACTGTACACAATGAAATTGGAATATTACTTAACGAACAATTAGATTTAAATAACTCACATCTGTTATATATTCAGATAATCTGGAATTTACAGAGACCCTTTTTTGAGTTTTAGTGCTCAATAAAAATTTATTGTACTTACTGTAATATAAGTAGCAACGGATTTCGGAAAAATGTAAACCTGCCTGATGATAGCGAAACGATTGTTGTAAACAGAACAATAAAAATGTGTGAAAATCAGAATAACCTTATTTAAATATTATTTAATATGGATTTTCACCAAGTAAGGACTGATTCAATTCAACTGTAAGAAATTTACATGGAAAATTCAATAGAAATGAAATGCCCTAACGGCAATTTGTGGATCAATTTGTTCGTTAAAACTCGATCGCTAATATTGGAATAATTTTTTTCAGAGAATGTTCAAGCATCAATTACGTTACGAGTCCTAAATAAGTTCATTCCCGAATAATTTTTTACATATTCATCATTGATTTCAAAGTACTACTTTAAATGTATAGTTACCAGATAATTGAAGAAATGGTACCCTTACTCCATGAATATCTTCTACGGGTATCTTGCCGTACGTTGCTAAAATCTGGCGTTCACCATCAAATTCTGCCTTCAGCTGTTCAACTGTAGCTTGCTGCCAAAATGTTGTGTTAGGATCATGAGTTATTGAATGCAGTGCCACTTCAAAACCATTTTCATACAGATCGTGAAGCTGCAAATAAGAATATAAGGATAAAATTAAATAGAAAGGCCTTTTACTTGATAGAAGAAATATAACAAAATTTTAATATCAAAACAAATTAAAATATTAAAAAAATGTATATATGACAGTAATTTATTTCCACAAAAATGTTTGTACTGATACAACAATTGTTTCACCACGATGTGGCTTCTTCAGGTATTACATTGTACTGTCTGATGGTATTGAGTGTAACCGAGTTTATATACATTTTTAGGTACGTGACCAAATAATAGAACCACCAGTCATAAAAACTCTAGGTGTTTATTGGAGTTTGCCGCTAAAAATGCCATTAAGGAAAAATATTCAGTAATGGAGAATGATCAACATCTGCTTGTTCGTTCAAAAGGATTTTACGGGCATTATACCTGTTGATTTCAAGAAATTCTAAAAGTGTTAATCTAGAACTTTTGCTTTCAACGTGGATAATTTCATAATTATTGTTGAAATTATGCCTAAATTCCTTAAGATGATTAGCATATGTCGAATGTACAGAATTGTATATATAACCCCTTTGGTGTTCTTGGATACGTTTCTTGAATGGTCTACCAGTTTGGCCAATGTATACTAAAGGGCAATCTTTGCAAGTTAACTTGTAGACTCCGGATTTATTTTTTTTATTTGTACGATCTTTATTGTTTTTTATATCCAAGAACACCAAAGGGGTTTTATATACAATTCTGTACATTCGACATATGCTAATCATCTTAAGGAATTTAGGCATAATTTCAACAATAATTATGAAATTATCCACGTTGAAAGCAAAAGTTCTAGATTAACACTTTTAGAATTTCTTGAAATCAACAGGTATAATGCCCGTAAAATCCTTTTGAACGAACAAGCAGATGTTGATCATTCTCCATTACTGAATATTTTTCCTTAATGGCATTTTTAGCGGCAAACTCCAATAAACACCTAGAGTTTTTATGACTGGTGGTTCTATTATTTGGTCACGTACCTAAAAATGTATATAAACTCGGTTACACTCAATACCATCAGACAGTACAATGTAATACCTGAAGAAGCCACATCGTGGTGAAACAATTGTTGTATCAGTACAAACATTTTTGTGGAAATAAATTACTGTCATATATACATTTTTTTAATTAAAATGAGTTTCCACCAAGACCGAATCTATCAAATATAAATTAAAATATGTTTATCTTCTACAATTTAATTTCAAAAAAATTGTAGAAGATAAACATATTTTAATTTGTTTTGATATTCAAGAATATAAGGATAAAAGTTTGAAAAAATAATCACAGAATAATCTACTCCACATTATTTCTATATTTGCCAACTGTAGAAATCGTCTTCATTTATTGAACTTTTACTGTTACTATTCGATAGTTGATTTTATTTAAAACAAAGTTTTACCATGTTTTATTACCGGAAATTCAAGGCTTACACATTTCTATGAATGCAGTTTCGAGATATTATCCCTCTGTGACAATTGAAAACTTAACAAAGGGTACAGAATTTTTAAAGCATGTTCAAGGTAATAAACAGGCAGAATAAATGATCATACTTGTGATAATTTTTCCTGCAATAGCAAGTATTATAAAATTTCGACAATGTAAAAAGGCATGGTCAACAGATATTATTTAAATATATAGTAAATTTTAGAATTACATGAATCCGAACCGTCATTCATTACATATTATATGATTATCCTATATTTATAACGATGGCCGATCAAAAAAATTTTCATGGTTGTATCATAAAGCTGAATAGCATATTATGGTAGAATGGAAGTATCCAAATACAAAAATGGGGGAAAAAAAGTTGTATCATGTAACGTTTTCTTGGTACATTCATAGAACCACATTTGATATTACAATATCTAATGTGTGTTGAAAAAAATGATTTCAGAATTTTTGAGAATATTGACTTAAAATACTCATTAAATTCTATTTTTTCCGTTTATGAGGTGTCATATCTTCTCTCTTCTTAAACCAGCAATAATCACCCATCATATAGGATCCCATCGTCCTTCATAGTGAATTTACATTGTCCTTATATCTTGGTGGAATCTCTAACCATGCTCGTCACTGACAGCTCCCAAATTTTCAGGAAAAAATGACAGATGTGAATGGAAGAAATGAATTTTTAATGACATTCGGGCACCAAGTGATTTGTAGGCATCTAAGAGTTCATTAACTAACAGTTGGTAGTTTGCATCCATTTTGTTGCACAAAAATCCTATTAGTACTCTAACAATTGAGTTACATGCACTGAGTTCCTGACTGGTAAGCTTCTCTGTAAAATTAACGTCGTCCAGCAATTTTCTGATTTGTGGTCTAATAAAAATACCTTCCTTTAATTTGGCATCACTTAACTTGGAAAAGACTTGTTTTATGTATTTGAATCTATTCATATCCTTCACAAAGTTTTTCATCCATCCAAGTTTAATGTGAAGAGCAGGTAGAAGGACATTTTTGAGGTCTACATTAGGTCTAAACTTAACATTTTGAGATCCTGGTTGAAATACAGTTCTTTTTGGCCAAATTTTTGTTATACAATGTTGATATACTGCACACAGCAATATTTTGTGAACCCTCCCTGAAGTCCCACTAAAATTCCTATAATTTTTAAGCCTCCAAATATCTGCCATTTATACGTATTGTAGTTTATTTTATTCAAAGTAGTGCGCATATTCTCATAATTTTCTTTCATTGTTACTGAATGGGCAACAGATATAGAGAGGTTTTAAATTTACATTATGCAATAGCACAGCTTTTAAACTTTATTTAGATGAAACTATAAATAAACGCTACTCAGAGGGGGGATGCTCAATATTAAGTTTCTGCATTAAACCATCAATATCAGTACACGCACACAACGCATTTTCCATACTGTAGAATACAGAAAATGGAGCATTTCTCTTTCTGAAATTCGTAATTTTCGTTTCTTTGCCTAATAAGTTCCATTCCTTAAGACGGGGACCAAGAAGTTCTGATTGTTCCTTTGATAACCCGAAATCACGTACTAAATCATTCAACTCACTTTAAACAATTAAATGTGGCTCGCTCGAACATATCTCTCTCTTTGTCGTTGCCAGACTCTTATACGTCAATCTAAGCCCATAAAACAAAAATCGCGATTCATCGGCAAACAATACGCGATACCAATCCTATATTGTCCAAGACAAGTGCTCTCGTACCAAATTCAACCATGCAATCCGGTATTCACTTGAAAACGGCAGTCCAGTAGCTCTAGTTCGAGAAAATAATCCATCAGCATCCTAATTGTCCGCTTACTCACGTTTAAAATTCTCACTTCTTGCAAATTATAACGAAGGGAAAATACCGTGTCCATTCGTTTCTCAAAACACTAGAAACGAGATAGCGGTCGTCTCTAGCTATTGTAGTCCTTCCTAGTCCTGGACCAGGCCATCCGTTAAGTATACCAGTCGCCTCGTATAGCCGCTGCATTTGTAGCCGAAAGAACAAAATCTAATCGACGGAATAATAAAAAAATTTCTATCACTCCCAGAAAAAATTTAAATGTGGATTATATTGTATAAGCTTTCAACTTACATCAGAATAAATTGTGTAGTCGTTGGATACAAAAAGAGTTCCGCTCACATTACACCCATCAGGGTTTGAGGATCTTCCAAGTAACTCTTGAGCATACATTTGGTAATTATCACTTCTGACAGCATCATCGAAGGTCAAAAAGACGAACTGGAAAATATAAATTACCGTAACATGAAATGATCAGTCCTGAGAAGATAAATTATGTCTTGCGAACTCAAAAAGAATTATTTAATTGAATCAGTTTTTACTTGATGAAAATCCATATCAAAAAATATTAAATAAGGTTATTCAATTTTCACAAATTCTATTATTATTACGATGCAACCTATGTGAATTATAATAACATAATTTGTCCATTAAAAGTACATTCTTTGAATATCAAAACGGATTTAATCTGTTGGTCCCATTTATTCAAAAACTTTTAGAATTAAATCAATATAATCAAGTAAAAAAACCGCTTCTTATTATTTTATATATAATAAAATAAAAAAGAAAAAGGCTTTTTAGTTGATAGAAGAAATATAACAAAATTTGAATATCAAAACAAATTAAATATGTTAGTCTTCTACAATTTTAATTTCAAAAAAATTTTATTCAAAAAACTTTTAGAATTAAATTAATGTCTAAATTAAGCACCGCTTACGTTTAATAGACGTATATAATCAAAACTCAATATATAATGTCAAATGGAATAAATAAACCAACAGATATACGAAAGTCATTGAAATTAATAAATAAATATTTAAAGGAGACAAAATTTAATTTCTGATCTTACTTTTGAGAACACCAATTGCCTTTTAAAAACATGAATACACCTTAAGGACTTCTCAAAGAATATAATTTATTTGAAATATTTAATATATTTAAATATTCGAATAAGTTAATTCAGAAATCTCTCAAAACATGCACTATATCTTCAAAAAACAAATATAATTCTAAGTAATCCCTTCATCAGTCCTAGATAATATTCCAAATATCAAAATCAAAAAACTACACCTATATCACAACACACACGTGCTAAGAATGAATGCTTGGAAAACAGACCAACTTTAGAATTCAAGATTGATCTATGTTCTAACAAAATCACAGAACAGTGTAAGTTATTTTTAAGGTTATTTAAATTCATTGACATTCCATAATGAGATTTATTGAAGCCATTCATTCTTAGCACGTGTGCGTTGTGATATAGGTGTAGTTTTTTGATTTCGATATTTGGAATATTATCTAGGACCGATGAAGGGATTACTTAGAATTATATTTGTTTTTTGAAGATATAATGCATGATTTGAGAGATTTCTGAATTAACTTATTCGAATATTTAAATATTTCAAATAGATTATACTCTTTAAGAAGTCCTTAAGGTGTGTTCATGTTTTTAAAAGGCAATTGGTGTTCTTAAAGGTAAGATCAGAAACAAAATTTGGTCTCCTTTAAATATTTATTTATCAATTTTAATGACTTTCGTATATCTGTTGGTTTATTTATTCCATTTGACATTATATATAGATTTTTGATTATATACGTCTATTAAACGTAAGCGGTGCTTATTTTAGACATTAATTTAATTCTAAAAGTTTTTTGAATAAAATTTTTTTGAAATTAAAATTGTAGAAGACTAACATATTCAATTTGTTTTGATATTCAAATTTTGTCATATATAATATATAATTATATTAGGTTTTTAAATGAAAAAATCATTATACAAATATCAAGTGGTTTAACTAAGACCATAAAGTGTCTTACAAACTTTGTGTGATTTTTGTGGTGAGCATAGAACATAGAGTACCTGGAATTTTAAATGTACCTAGTTTCAATGTTGATCAAACAAATTCCACGAGGAAGTTTATTTATTGTTAATTGATTTTATCTTTTAAATGTGAATTTAAACTGACTTTATCTGAATTCTAATTATTTCTTGAGGATGTGCTACATTTTTGAGAGTTTTTGAAGTAACTTATTTAAATATTTGAAATATTTAAAAATCAGTTTTGAAGGAGTTCTTAAAATTATGTTGTATATTCTTGAAAAAGATTCAGTGTTCATAAATATAGGATCAGAAAAAAAAAACATTTTGTCTCAGCAAAGCTGCGTTATCGCCTGTCTGTAGAGTTCAGTTGGGCATGCTTAGAACGAAATATTGAAACATTTATTTATTTATTTTAATTGACAATTTATATTTGTTGAGTTTTTTTATTCCATTTGATATTGTATAATGAGTTTTGATTTTATACGTCTATTAAATATAAGCAGTGCTTATAAGACATTAATTTAATTCTAAAAGTTTTTGAATAACATTTTTTTGAATTAAAATTGTAGGAGACTAACAGATTAAATCTGTTTTGATATTTAAATTTTTTAATAATCTTTCTATCATGTAAAAAACCGCTTCTCATTATTTTATAAAAGTACATAGTTCATAAACAAACGATCAAGATCCGATATTGCATTTCGACTGAGATTTAGATAACAATTAATCAATTTATTAATTAATGAACAAAGTGATTAATTCACCTGTGGTGTTTCTTTCAACTTCAAACCTCCTGGTATATTACTTGAAGAACATCTGCAATCTGGTAATATACATTTATCTTCATCGCAAGATTTGGCAAGTGGTAACTCGTCTTTAATCAAAGGCGAAGCAATTGAACATACAATTGCCAATGCCAAAATGAGAAAAGCTGACTGCAACTAAAAATTAAAATATCAATATTAATCAAAAAGCTGCCTTACATTAGAATGAGTCATTAGTTACGCACATTTTTGACTATTTCAAGAATTAATTTAAGTAATGACGGATATATTGTCCAAAAATTCAAAGAATTATGACTAATAGAGGACGCTTTGAAAAGAGATTGTATAACATACATGCGTACAGCTTGCAAGTCAAACCTTCACAGCCTTCTCAAACACAAACTTTGTACAAGAAATGTGGCAACAACGTCAGAGAGTCTTACGTGATTTGACAATAGTATATAAGATGTTATAGGTTAGAAAGAATTTTTGTCCGGTTTTCACGTGTTTACGGTTTATTGTGTGTTGTTAAACGAATTTCTAATGAGTTTTTAAGAGTGTAAAAGTGATCAGATTTTAAATGCTATTTATTGATGCAGTGCAAATTCGGTGAATAAATGAGTCTAGGTAAATATCGGGTGTTTTTTTAGAGTGATAGAACTTTCGATAGGGATAACTGTGGTTTGGCAGAAGGTAGAAGCCATGTTGTTTTGACATTTCTGTTCAGTAAGCATTAACAAATTATCATGGAGAGGCTCACGCCGCAACAACGTTTAAAAATTGTTGAAATTTATTTTCAAAATCAGTAATCTATTCGCCAAACTTATAGAGCACTTCATGAAATTTATAGTTTACATAATCGTCCATCTTCTTCTTTTTCTTCTTCTTTCTAATTATTAAGCAATATTGCTTGTTTTTCTTCGCTTCTTTGCCTGTGATCGTTCAAGTATGTAAATTATCATAGCTTACATCTAAGTGGCATCTTTGATGTGGTCATGCATTTAGTTTTTGATGTCGATATAATCATTCCGAACTTTTTTGCTATTATGTTGAACTGATGCAGTAGTCTTTGAAGATCGTCTTCGTTCTCCGCGATCAATACTGCATCATCGGCGTAGCAAAGTATTCTAATTTCCTTGTCCCCAAACTTGTATCCTCTAAGTTGTTTAATTATTTCGTCCATCAGAGCAGTTTATTTGTCGAACTATCGATAGATTCCGGACAACATTTTCTCTAATCGATGCAACAACAACAAGACAAAGAACTGTACGTACAGAAGAAAATATCGCTGCTGTAAGTCATAGTGTTAACGACGATCCAGATTTGTCTATTAGTCGACGTTCACAACAAATTGGACTCATCCACCACACGAAAAATTTTTCGTAAAGATCTTGGTTTACACCCATACAAGATCCAACTGGTTCAAGAACTAAAGCCACTTGACCATAATAAGCGTCATTTGTTTATTAATTGGGCCCTTGAAGTTGATCCACTTTTTTATCGTAAAATTGTGTTTAGTGATGAAGCTCATTTCTGGTTGAACGGCTATGTAAACAAGCAAAATTGCCGTATATGGAGTGAAAACAATCATCAAGAAGTTCTGCAGGTTCCATTGCATCCTGAAAAGTGCACTCACTGTATGGTGTGCTTTACACGCTGGAGGCATCATCGGTCCATATTTCTTTAAAAACGATGGTGGAGCTAATGTTACAGTGAATGGTGCTCGTTGCAGATCAATGATCAATCATTATTTGTTACAAAATTTGAATGGTATCGACCTTGAATTATTCGAAAAAGTGGTCCAAAATTGGTCTGGTCTAATGCGGTTCCTCAGAGCTAGTCGTGGTGTGGACATATGACGGAAATTATTTTTAAAACGTGAATGTCATAAAATTATCTTTCAAATAAAAAAAAATTGGCTTCAATCTTAATTTAAATGTGTTTTATTTCAATTTAAAGTTCTGTCATTCAAAAAAAATCCGATACACGACCATAAACTTTAATATAACACCAAAGTTTATTTTTAGAATTTTTCAATCTAACAGTGGCTCACCAAAAACAAGTTCTGAAGTAAAATAAGGGACAGTGTTCCAAAAAATATATCACTCTTTAGATTTGCAATCGAAATTGGCATGTCACATGGTGTAAACTCTAATTGTAATAACTATGCCAAATTTCAGTTCAATATATTGTGAAATGCAGATACTATGAGATAAAATCTCATACTGTATCTCGAAAACGAAACGTTTGCGGTCCCATGTTTATGGGAGTTTTTTTCTTAAAATTATGCAAGGAATCTCCCCTCTTCGTTTGTACCCTCAATTTAGGAACACCCGGTATAGCGAGCATAGAAATTAATTGGAGTACCTGCAGACATATTTTCCAAATATCATGATCGCAAATAGGAATAATCTGCTGATTGGATCAGTGATATGCCTATTCAAAAATTGTTATTTAAAATTTCCCAAAAACAGAGTCAATTTACATTCTGTCAAGAAAGTACCGGGAATTATCGATTTAAATCTGGCGGGGCAATGAGGCAGGTAAAAAATTTTTTTCCCAGGTTGGTACCACTGTCCTTAATTACTATGCCAATCTTGAGCGGGATCTGTCAACTAGTGTGTTTGCAACAGCTGATTAAGTCAGTCGATGTCAGAGTGCGTGCCGATTTTTACTATGGGTGATTACGTTGAGCAAAGAATTTGTTTAAAGTTTTGTGTTGCAAATGAATTTTCGTGTGCCGATGCATTGAAAATGTTGCAAAAGGCCTTTGGTGATAATGCTCTATCGAAAACTCGTGCATATCAGTGGTACAGAGCCTTCAAAGACGGTCGTGAAGTGGTCGCCCATCGACGGCTTCGATCGAAGATAACGTCGATAAAATTAAGGAAAGGGTGCTGGAAAACCGTCGTACCAGCTTGAGAGAGATAGCACATGATCTTAAGATATCCCACGAGTCCGCACGTACGATTTTGATTGATATTTTGGGCATGAGAAAGGTGGCCGCACGACTCGTACCGAAAGACCTGAATTTTCTTCAAAAACGTCATCGCGAACAGGTTGCTTCAGACATGCTGGATCGCTGTAATTCCGATTCTACATTCATGGAACGCATTATAACTGGTGATGAGACCTAGGTCTACGAGTACGATATGCAAACAAGCCAGCAATCATCGGAATGGGTGGCAAAAAATGAACCGAAACCGAAAAAACCACGCCAAAGCCGCTCGAAAATGAAGGTGATGCTCATTGTTTTCGTCGATATCCGTGACGTGGTGCACTACGAATTCGTTCCAGAGGGTCAGACGGTAAACAAGGAGTATTACCTAGGCGTTATGAAACGTTTGCGTGAGCGTATTCATAAGAAGCGGCTCAACAAACATGCTTCAGCAACCACCATATTCGCCGGATTTGGCTCCCTGCGACTTTTTCCTCTTCCCAAAACTAAAATTGCCCCTTCGTGGCACCCGTTTTGAGTCGATTGAAGCCATAAAACAAAATTCGGCGCGAGAGCTAAAGTCCATCCCGGAAAGCGCCTATAAAAAATGTTTCGATAATTGGAAGTGCCGTTGGCATAGATGTATTGGAGCAAATGGAGCCTATTTTGAAGGCGACCCAATAAATTTTGACGATTAAATGTAAAAATGTTGTTTTAATTGAAAATTCATGGTACTTTCTTGACAGAGTAGTAAATCAAGTACACAGGTGTATGATGATGATTTTAATTTTGATACAAAATCTCGTTAGATATTGCAACAAAATGATTTTCGGTACTACGAAATTCCATCATTAAGTAAAAAAAAAGAAATATTGTTGAAATTCCATATATTTCGAAGTTTTTTTTCGGGTTGAGCGATTTTGAAAAGGAGCAGGAATTTTGAGGCGACAAAAATGGCCAAGGCTGTTCTAAACGGAGATTTTTTTAATTGGCCGATTAGAGAACGCCGTTTTCCACTTTCTCGCCAAAAATGGTCGAATGATCTGTCATGTAATCTCAAGAGACGACTGAACTGTTCAATAGGTCAAGACGATAGGGGGTACAATTTTTCTAAGTAAGGTGTTTTGTCGTATTTTTTAGAAGTTCTTTGCGGTAAAGCCTTCCTAAATTTCCATAACATTTCACATCAAAATTTGTTCATTTCAAGATCGCACAATTAAATTAATGGAGTGCGATTCTAGGCGGCTCTAGGCGAAACATTATAACAATTTTTTTTTAATTAAAAAAGATAGCATAAATTTTCATTCTTGACTCCAATTTAGTTTCATTATAATAATGAAACTTAAAGTGCCAGACTCGCACTTCAAAGTGTTTAAGGAGAAAGTTTGACACTGTAGAAATCCAGTAAAATCGCTGTTTTAAATTATTCAAAACTAATAAACACAAAACAAAATATGTTGTTTACCGCATAATTATAAAATGTCATTTAAAATTTTCACCTTTGATAGCCTCAACTTTAGTCTAGAAAGTATCCGGAAAAAACAAAGCTCAATTGTAATTATTTAGTATATATTTTTAATTCTTGAATTAGAAAATTATAACAAAATATTCATACTAATTTGTACTGCCAATAATTTAGGGTCTTTCTTATTTTTATTATATAGTCCATCTAGAAAGTATCCGGAAAAAACAAAGCTCCATTGCAATTATTTAGTATATATTTTTAATTCTTGAATAAAAAAATTATAACAAAGTATTTACTTATACAACCTTCATTTAACTTCATTTAAGTGTAAAAACTTGACTACACGCGAGACTAGATCACCTTCTTAATTTTCGGTGATGTAATCTAGGACTGTAAAACTGACTGAATTAAATCAACTTTATTTCGTGGCGCTGCTCGTTCAACTTCAATCTTCATTGGTCCCCATATGTTTTTAGTGGGACTAAGATCTGGTGAAGCTGCTGGCCATGAAATGGTTGTCCCTTCGAGTTCTTGCATCCAAGCTTGAGTATAGGCCGAAGTATGGCATCTTGCAATATCCTGCTGAAAATGCAACCCCTCTGGATATAAAGCATGCGCCGTTTCAAGGAGAAAATCGTTTAGAATGCCACAATACTTTTCATTATTAATGGTACCATCAACTATACAGAGAACGCTTAGTACCACGCTGAGATATTGCTCGCCAAACCATTATTTTGGTGGGAAATTTGGAAATTCGAACGGTAGCAGGTTGTTCTGAGAGGATTTTTGAGTGATTTTCACCAAATTGGAAATACTTTCAACAGATATAAAGGCATTATTAAAATTATCTTCTGGAAAACATTGACGAAATTCTATCTTTCGTTCCTTTTGTAAAGGTGTCATTATAGGGAATTTTTTTGGTTTCCTTGATATGTAACCTTGTCTTTTCAATGACATACGGACGGTTTCTGGAGATACTTTCATATTTCGTTGATTTCCAAATCTGTTAGCCAATTTGCAAAACCCCAGGCGCGGTTTGTGTCGTCATAAGGCCAATAAAGCGTTTTAATCTTACGCGGTCTTCCTAAAACTGGCTTATGCCTCATAACCATGCCATTTTTATCCTCTTTATTGTCTCATATACAGCACTTTTTCCAGTTCAGTCAATTGCACTAATTTTTTAACGTTTCCTAAAACTTTTCTACACAAATATTCCACCTGTTTTCTTTTTTCTAGTTACGACATTATTTCATAAATTGTATACCTGTTGGAAATCAACAATGTTTGAGAAATAGAGTTGCCATGCAACTTAGGCCATAGCCGACTATCTGCACAACCTATTTTATACATTACGGTCTTAGAATGTCAGAAAAAAGAAGTACATTAAAATTATGAGAAATAATAAATTCCGGATACTTTCTAGACGGACTATATATTTGATCACAAAGAAACACAGTACATAAATATAGGTCTAAATTTTTTGTGTAAAATATAAAAAAATATGCAATTTCAACGGTACATACCTTCATTTTGCAATTGTAACAACTCAAATATGCAAGTTGTATACTCAATACGCCTTCTTATAGCTATATATGTGACTTACTTTTTAATCCTTATCAATTTTTCTTTATTTCAAGAGTTTCATTTAAATGGATAACCTTATAGGTGTTTTATATCTAATCACAAATTTTGATTATCAAAAGTAAACATTAATTCTATTATTCGGTAACTAGGCAAAACATTCCTATTCTCAGAAAATAGGTGAGTGCATAACTGCATAACAAAAATGTCGAATTTATCAAAATAAATATGATATAAAATACAACTGAATTGGGATAATCTCAAGGAGCTGACACAGTAGATTAACAGAATCTATTAAAATTCATGCAGTGCGTTCGTTTCATGACGTTATGAAAAATTCAAATTGATTGACGTCAGGAAGACTTAACCTTATTTTTTCTTAGCCCCTTCAAACTAGGTTATAAGCAGTCAATAAAAGACTTCAGAAATTTGCTTTCTGGGAAATGATAATGGCGACAAATAATTAGCTATTACCATAGCTCATACTCCTTATTAATAAATATTTAGCTATTCACAGAACAGGGAAGTCACGTAAACATGCGTGAAATAAGAGTTTAGCCGTTCCACGTGTATCAGCAGCTCTTCATAAAATATTTATAGTATTTATTCAATTATTAGAAATGTTCAGACACTAACACTTACAGAACACCACTTACTTAGTGTTGTCGGGCAACGTATGGATACCCCAGCCAAGCGTTTGAGCCGAGAATTGCCGAAAAAACGGCCGCAATACACCGACAGAAACGTCAAAGTACTACTCTGTCAAGAAAGTACCGGGAATTTTCAATTAAAACAACATTTTTACATTTAATCGTCAAAATTTATTGAGTCGCCTTCAAAATAGGCTCCATTTGCTCCAATACATCTATGCCAACGGCACTTCCAATTATCGAAACATTTTTTATAGGCGCTTTCCGGGATGGACTTTAGCTCTCGCGCCGAATTTTGTTTTATGGCTTCAATCGACTCGAAACGGGTGCCACGAAGGGGCAATTTTAGTTTTGGGAAGAGGAAAAAGTCGCAGGGAGCTAAATCCAGCGAATACGATGGTTGCTGAAGCACGTTTGTTGAGTTTTTGGCGAGAAAGTCAGTCAGAATCGTAGCTCGGTGAGAAGGCACGTTATCGTCATGCAAAATCCATGAGTTGTTCGCCCACAAATTTGGCCGCTTCTTACGGATACGCTCACGCAAACGTTTCATAACGCCTAGGTAATACTCCTTGTTTACCGTCTGACCCTCTGGAACGAATTCGTAGTGCAACACGCCACGGATATCGAAGAAAACAATGAGCATCACCTTCATTTTCGAGCGGCTTTGGCGTGGTTTTTTTCGGTTTCAGCTCATTTTTTGCCACCCATTCCGATGATTGCTGGCTTGTTTGCATATCGTACTCGTAGACCCAGGTCTCATCACCAGTTATAATGCGTTCCATGAATGTAGAATCGGAATTACAGCGATCCAGCATGTCTGAAGCAACCTGTTCGCGATGACGTTTTTGAAGAAAATTCAGGTCTTTCGGTACGAGTCGTGCGGCCACCTTTCTCATGCCCAAAATATCAATCAAAATCGTACGTGCGGACTCGTGGGATATCTTAAGATCATGTGCTATCTCTCTCAAGCTGGTACGACGGTTTTCCAGCACCCTTTCCTTAATTTTATCGACGTTATCTTCGATCGAAGCCGTCGATGGGCGACCACTTCACGACCGTCCTTGAAGGCTCTGTACCACTGATATGCACGAGTTTTCGATAGAGCATTATCACCAAAGGCCTTTTGCAACATTTTCAATGCATCGGCACACGAAAATTCATTTGCAACACAAAACTTTAAACAAATTCTTTGCTCAACGTAATCACCCATAGTAAAAATCGGCACGCACTCTGACATCGACTGACTTAATCAGCTGTTGCAAACACACTAGTTGACAGATCCCGCTCAAGCTTGGCATAGTAATTAAGGACAGTGGTACCAACCTAGGAAAAAAAAATTTTACCTGCCTCATTGCCCCGCCAGATTTAAATCGATAATTCCCGGTACTTTCTTGACAGAACGTATTTTGCAGGATGACCCATGTAGCGTCGCCCGTTAAAACGTCCTTAGAAACGCTGCACTAACCTTTCGATACCTTTCTTGAAAGACTATTCATCTTGGGTCTCAAAATAAGCGTTTGTTTCGCCGATCACATTCTCGTTCCAGCGAAATCTCATTAGAGCGTGTGCATTTGTTCAGGTCTGCGAACAGATGAAAGTAACTGGAAGCCGAGCCTGAAGGCTGGAAAATAGGGTGGGTGTATATGGGGTCGTTTCTTCGAAATTATCTCGTTCAATCGATCCAGTTGGAAGATGCAGTGTTCGCTATTGATTGTCCTGCCTTTTTCAAGATATTCGGTAAACAAAATACCATATGCATCCCAAAAGACGGATGCCATAACCTTGCCAGCAGTCTGTTACGCTTTTGGTCTCCTATGACGAGATTCATCGCCTGCTGTCCACTTAGCTGCGACATTTTTGATTCATACGTATAGTAATGGATCCATTTTTCATTTATCGTCACATATCGACGCAAAAAAACGGTTAAACAGCTCCAAAAAGCGATCGAACTAATTGATTCGTTGTTGTTTTTGGTCTACTGTTAACAAATGCGGCACCCGCTGTCTCATAGACAAATGTTCATACAAAATAAAGTCTACACGTTTCTTTGATGTCTTCAAAGTGTCAACCATTTTCTGCATCTTCTCACGGTTTTCCGTATGTCATTCTCTAACCTTCCAAACCTCATGCTGTTTTGTCATCAATCATACTGGCTGATGAGTGGTGGCTTATGCTATACTTCTCAAGTCTCAGCCCCCTTCAGTCATCCCAACTGCTATTCATTGCTTCTTGCTTGCATAAATGCTGTTCAGCTATTTGCACTACTAACTAGCTGTCCTATGATGAGTAATACCTCGAAACTACAGTCACAAAAATATGTAAACTTTCAAATTTCTTGATAATAATTAATTAATAATAATAAAAAATCATAATTCAGAAAGAACCATTCGCACGAACTGCAAAAGCTCTCCATTTAAGCTGGTATTCTATCAATATACTATTTTCCCAACAATACTTTGGGCTTCAAATCATATTTCAATGATAATTAGAATTATGTTTTATTCAAAGAAAATTTAACATTTGTTTGAACAGCGATATTAAGTTGAAATCAATACAAATCGATAATTGATCTGATATCAGAGAACAAAGAATACAATAAAAATACAGAAGCATATGTTTTTCAAAATCCAAAACAAACCCATATGAGTAAACTATTATCGCATTAAACTTGATGATGGTTGGCGTCACTGAATCCTTGAGTCGATGTAGAAACAGCGTAAACTGAGGTTATAATGGAACGTAGCTTTCCTATAGGCGTAAAAATATATTTTTGTGTATTGACACATAGGAACATTATGACAGAATGAAAATAACCAAGTGAATTTGTTTCTTTAGGCTATGCGTTTAGCATGTTTGTTTTAATTTAGTTCTCATTCAGTTGAATTACACATTATGTTTCAGACCTTTCTCCTTATATAGTACAAAATTTGCCTTAATACGTAATTACTGTACGTACTATATTTCACTCAGGTTACAATTGGATTGATATTTATGATACGATAACATTTATAGAAAAACATTGATGATATATGTATTACAATGAGATCTAAAGAATCCTCAGGCAACAAATCGCATTTACAAGCACCTATGTCTGAAAGACAGCAATTAGCCCTGCTCATGCAGATGACGTCTATGAATGAAGCTATACCCAAGAGTCCTGGTGGCACAACTTACTCATTTTCAAGACAAAAAGATCGTAATGAAAGAGGGGAAACACCTTTACATTTAGCTGCAATCAAGGGAGATATAGAACAAGTAACTAAGATACTTTCAAATAAAGCTGATCCAAACGTTACTGATTTTGCTGGTAAGATGACGTTTAAACTAATCAGTAATATTAAAGGTGAAAACAATCCAAATAAGAAAATTCCCCTCATCCAATCTCATGGACTTGAATAGTACTTTTTATAACCTGGCTTGTGTTTACTGAATGGATACAAAATTTAATTTTACTCTGGGAAACAGTGAATCTTAGTTGTATATGAAATCACAAAATTAATAAGGTTGACATATGCAATTAATATGTAGGAGAAATACAAAGATATATTGGTTTGGCTTAATCATTATGTTAATCTATATATGTCAAGAAATAATTAATTAGCATCAAGTAGATGGAATGAAAGATTGCTACAAATTTTGTGTTTATTTCTCATAAGTATGTCCTTTCCCGCGTATTTCCAGTGTGAAGACATTGGTAACATAGCTAAACATTTGAGTTAAGGTGTCCAATGGACACTTGGTTCGATGTAGGCTGTTATTGCGTTGTAGGTGGAAAATTTTTATGAACTTACTCTGCTATGTAGTAAATCAGGGCATGAAATACCCTAAAGTAAAAAAATATTAGTGGGCTGAATATTGTCCATAATTCTCTAAGCAAGAAAAAAATTCTATATATCTTTCTGCTTAATCTATTTATATATTGGGATTCTGCATATTACAACTTACGTAAATTTTAATATACCAGAATTTTAAAAATGACAAATGTTTGTAGGATGGACTCCTCTCCATGAAGCTTGTAACTATGGTTGGTATGGAATTGTTGATAAATTGGTACAAGCAGGAGCTAATGTTAATGCTAAAGGCTTAGATAATGATACTCCTCTTCATGATGCTGTTATTAATGGTCATCTGCATATCATGAAATTACTGATAGAACATGGGGCCGATATTCATTTCAAAAATACGAAAGGGAAGAGTCCTCTGGATATGGCATCCTTAACAATCAAGCCCTACGTTCTGAATCCTAGTTTACCCATACCAGGTAGGTTGATTATTGATTTAAACATGAGACTCAATCGATAAGTTGTTAAAGAAATGAAACGGTCAGTATTTAAAAATCTGATTTGCCCAGTCATTTAAAACAATCGTGGCAGATAAGCTTCTTGTTTGCGATGACATTTTTTTCATCCCTCTCATGCTTTCATATTAGGGGAACAGAAAAAAAAAGCCGTAGTGAGTCCTTTTCCACCATTTGTGTTTTATTAGATGGTGACAGTAGATCCAGATACGTTTTCAGCTTGTCATTCAGTACCAAAAGATAACCTAATGTATTTTCGGTGCCAACAGTCCTCCACCTATCCTTGAATAGTTGGAAGTAGAGTTGTGCAAGCTCTTAAACAATTCACATATAAATAACGGGAATTTACATCATCAAATTTAAACCTGACCTAATTTCAACTTATTTTAATTAAATTTTTAAGAGAAAATTTATTTGGTCCAACAGGTTAAGTGCATGTGATTTGTCTCTTGTCCTTAATTTAAGACCATTGATTCATAAAAATCAATTGCACCGTATCTATGTCTCTTGTATATTATCAAAAAACCACAGGTATTAATCCCCACATATATATGTAAGTGGGATGTCAATATTCTAATGCCAGAGCATATTATGCGATGTTTCCAATTTTTAAAATTATAGGATTAATTTAAAGTCGACTGAATGTTAAAGCACAGCTTCAGAAAGTCCAGCTTAAATAGAGAACTGTGCTAATGGCAAGCATTCTTTTGTTTTTCAAGGACTAAACAATGTACAAGAGTTGAATTCTCTAGGATTTTTCATATTCCTTCTTATCGCCACAATTCATGTATTAAGAATTTCCAGAAATCATTAAAACTGAAGAACCTTTTTGTCCAATTTCGACTAATACTAGAAACTGATTGGAAAGTATCCAGTTATTTTGATAAAAATATAGTGTTATCCACGCCAAATTAATGGTATTAGAGTCACAGAAATAACATGTATTTGAAATCATATATGACAAGTTTGCCAGTTTAGTTAAATATTCAGATTTTTCGAATAATTTTGGTAATGCTCAGGATTTGTTAAGATTGATAATTTTTGACTTTATTATATAAATAATATAGATGTCCAGGAAAAAAAATCATTCCTCAATTTAATTTAGAAAATACATAGTTAAAAAAAATTTGTCATTTATTATATACAATTATAGTTTGGAGGCTCTACATTGGAGATGTTATCATTATCATATTCATTAAAAAATTCGTCTACTTTAAATTAACGCGTTTTCTCAACGAAATATAGAGTAAAATTATATTTTTATATATAATGGCAGCAGTATTTCTATGAAAGGTCTAAAGCTTGGTTAATGACATATACATAAAGGTATATTTGATCTACCGAGTAGCTACAAGTTTAACCTCTAATGAATTAGACGCGTACGCAAATTCCTCCCATTTACTGTCATCGGCGTATCGGTGAAATTGGCCTGTTTTTGTTGATAGTAAATAATAGAAAATATTTTGTAGTAATCCTCATTTATTTTCCGTATTTGGTTGAAAATATTAAATAACATAAACGATTGATCCATTCTGTGATTTCCCCAATTTCTTCAAATAATAGAAATGCGACGAGCATCACAAATTCACAAAGGTATGTTAACAAAATGGCTCTAGAGTAGTCCTTCTTTGGAAGATATACTCGTAATTATTAATTAAGGGACACTTGTGCATATATCGAATTAATACAACCTGACGAAAATTGGGGAAATCTCAAGTTTCATACCCGAAAATTAAACCTTCATGGGTATTAAATAGTATTTAGAAATTTTATGAGGTCACTGATAACTTTGAAAAAAAACTTTCCAGTTATTGCACAAATATCTCGGAATGAAAGGATCTAATGTCTTATATTTGTAGAATATCTATACTTGGGATATTTTTTCAATATGTTCTACATGATGCAGTATGGATGATATAATTGAAAAAGTTCTTTGTTGATGGTTTACATTACATTACATTAAGAGGTCTGTGCTGCAATTGGTTATCATTATTGCTATTGTCTCTTTATGTATCTCGGTGCTTTATGTTGAAAACACATGAGAATTCAATTTATATTCTAAAATAAGGTAAAAATAGTTAATTGAACATAACTAGCTCAAATATTTAGCTAATCTCATTTGATTAATCAGCAAATACTTGTGTCTAAGATCACTTATGGCAGTCATGATCGTGATTTTTCTATTGAAAAGTGAATATATATATATATATATTTTTTTTATATATATATATAAAAGTATTGTCTCCAATTTTAATTCTATGAAACTACCCTAAGGCAACCACCTCAAATTTTAATTATTCAATAGGTATCCTTCACATTTTTATTCTATTGTGAACTGCAATTCTTACTATATGTACACTTTTTATTTTGACATGGCCTACTAATGGAATAAGGAAAACAATTCACAAATTCTATGATGAAATGATTGAAAATAATAACTATAAAAACACTTGCACTGAGGACTCTGCTTTTTTTAAATTTTATTAGTGGAGTATATTAATTCAGTAGAAGAGCAATAGTTTTAACCTTGTGCTGATGGTTCCATAAATGTACAGTAAGATAGGTCGATGTGTGTCAATAGCTCAGTGGTAAGAGCATAGGGTTCGTAACGAAAGGTCTCGGGTTCAAATCCTGTTTAGGTCGAAATTAACAGTGCCTTGACCTAAAGTGGCTTAAGATTGCAGTAACAAAGCCTACCCAGAACACAACTGAACTCCTAACTCGCACAAGGTGAAAAAGCTTCTGAGAGATCTTCACAGAAAATCTAGGAGTATCAGGATAATATAAATATAAAAATATATTAGGACATTCAGTATTTTCAATACACCACCCCTGAAGGGTAGTAGCAATTATTTGTACAAAATAAACAGAAATTCTATTTACAACAAGCATTCTTTTGGACAAAAATGGTAGAAAGTTTCCGGAAGTTTGTTCCTTCCGCTTTCAAACCCTATCTTTATATTCTTTCAAGAATTCCGTATACAAACATGAAAATTCAACACGATGATGATTTTTTGGCAAAAACGTATGTCATTTTTTGAAATGGCAACCTTTGCTTTATTAATTATTAAGTGAGGAAAATGTCACTTTCTTTACATCTGATGTTGTTTTTGATAACTCATATTTATTATTAAATTTATTCTCTTTGAATATCTCATTTTATTGATAGTAAATATGAAAATATTATATGAAGTTAACAATACTTTTCATTTCCAGAATCTATGGTACCTTCAAGGTTACCACCTAGAGGAAGAGATGACAAAAAACTAACTGACAGTAATAAAACAAAGTCAAATGCAAGTGATGAAAATTCGGACTCGACCAAAGGTGAAGACGCATACGAATTCAAATCTTCCAAAGATCAAACTGAACAAAAGAGTTCTTTAGAAAATGATAATGCAGGAGAGACATCTTCCGCTGTCCCCTCTTCCTTGGAAGAGAGTTCTAAGAGGAGCTTCGCAGAAATGAACGATAATGCTGAAGAAAATGCAACAGAGGATGAATCAAGGAAAAAGAAGAGGAAGGATGAGGGGGTCAAAGAGAAAAACACGCAACGAGGGTCGTCCCAGAGTAAAGGTCAAACTGGAAAGCCTAATTCGGATAAGGCCAGCAAAGGCTCCAATTTGAATGTAAATAAAGCAGGTAAATATGCATTTTCATTCTGTTTGTGAAGGGAAACATGTTATTGAGAAAAAATATTCTTATGTTCTGTTTTTAATTATCGTTATTGGAGATTCTTTCGACACTTTTATAGTTATATTCTACAAAGGGTTGTTTTTTATATTTGGGGAATGGAGAATAAGAATTGCTACGTAATATTATCCGTTAAAATTGATGCACTTAGGTACGCATGCAACGGAAACAATTGTCAAAGTACTTTTTCTTCCTCGATCAGAATGAACCCAAAAAAAATATGAATTTTATCTTCTTAATATATATAAATCTCGTGTCACAATGTTTGTCCTCAATGGACTCCTAAACCACTTAACCGATTATAATAAAATTCGCACACCATGTGCAGTTCGATCCAACTTGAGAGATAGGATAGTTTAAATCTCAAATTATAGTCGCAATTTCAATTTATTGCTAATTATTTGTCTGTTATTATTTGACAGTCACAATTATCTGTTAACTCCAAATGATTCTAACAGATGTCGATACCTTTCGACATTTCGGTTGAGTAAGTAATCAATAGATGGCGCTGCTATGGTAAATCTAGGAACGTGTCATATAAGCTACATTTTAACAGCATAATTACCACGTGTTGTTGACGCTATAAAAGAGTCCATTGAGGACAAACATTGTGACACGAGATTTATATATATTAAGATAAAAAAAACTTTAGCCACAGCAACGCGTGGCCGGGTCAGCTAGTTGTTTATAAAAAGAACAGGGGTTTGAAGTAACGACCCACTCTTTCAACTATGCCTACCCCCACCCTCCACCCAAGACCGTCGCTCCAGGTCGCCAAATTCAAATAAGGAACTTATTTTGCCCCACCCTATGCAATCCTGAACTTTCTTCATTCGATATTTTTTTTTTATAAAGTTGCTTCAGACAAAAAGAGTCCATGTCCCAGTCCAAAAGTATCCAGTGATGTCGAAGACGATTCTAAGGTTGACTTGAAAGTGCCACCATTAAAAATTGTCATACCGCAGACAAACAGTAATGAGCAGGAGACGGGAGTCAACAGAAATAGCAAAAACAGTTCGCAGAGGACTCATCAGGCACTTCCTTATGTGGTTCCAAGTTCTAGCAGTAACGACTCAAATAACGATAAGGAATTAAACTCTAGTTCTGGTCAGGAGGAAAATACAGCTAAGGCTGATGAAAAGAAAGACGGCGCAGCCTCTACTTCTGCAGATGATCAAGTGAGTACATTAATTTTTCACGAGGTCAAATGATGCATATTAATATTGTGTTGAATATTTCTTTAGAAAATTACAAAATTCAATATTTTATAATTTCCTCTAAATACTGTATATTATTTTAAACTGTAGCTTTCTCAGCAGGTAAAATTTACTGTTATTTGAATAATACGCTACTATGAATTTTGTTGATCAAAATTAATTATACATAGTAAGTATTACTCTCAACTGGCTGAAGGCTATTATTCATTATCGAAATAAATTGTTTGCTTACAGAGTTTGATTTTTGAGAACATCAAACTAGTTTTTATGCTCTACTGAGAAGAGTGAATTTCCAAGTAAGTGACGCAAATGTTCTGTGAAACTATAAAGTCCTAAATTAATAATTATCTACCAAAAAGTATTATCACAACTGAAGGAGTTAACGAATAGCGAAAAAAGGCTAGAAGAGCACTGACGTGAAGTCGGAAGCTTTTGAGATCTTGTTTACTACTCCATTTTCCCTGGAAGTTTCAAATCTTTGAATAATTATATTATATTAGGAGTACAAATAAGTTTCCGCCGTTTTTTAACGTTTTTTGTTTATGAATCATTACTAATGATTTTAAACGATGTGAGACTGCTTGCTGAGTGACTCCTAATGTTAGAGCAAGTTCTTTTTGTGTTTGAGATGAATCTTCCTCCAATTCTGCATCCTCGTAAATTTTTGGCCTTCCACTGCGATCTTTGTCTTCTACGTCGAAATCACCGTTTTTAAACTTTTGAAACCACTATCGACCATTCCCTCACTCAAAGCACCCTGAACATATGCTTCTACGAGCAATTGATGCGCCTCAGCTGCAGATTTCTTTAAATTAAAGAAGTAAACTAATATTTCCCGCAAATGACGATTACTTGCCTCAAATTTTGACATTTTCAACTTATAAAAATTATATTTTCCCAATATAAAATCAATGAGATTAATAGGTTATGTTGTTCTTGAATGTCCAAACTATTTTTCAAGCCGGTTATCATCTGCGAAAGCTAACCGAAACTCCGTGCCGCGTCATCTACAATAAAACGGCGGAAACTTATTTGTACTCCTAATATGATAAATATTAAGGACCCATCCTGAAAGTTTCAAACCTACCTCTTTCTATTCGAGAATTAGGATGCTGCGCTCGCCAATTTTTTTTTTTTAACTTCTAATCGTACAATCCTCGCGAAATTTTGCATGAACGTCAGTGTTAATATTCTATTTCGAAATACCAAATTTCAGTTATATCAGATTTGTAGTTTAGAAAAAATTGAGAAATATAAGAGAAAATTTCAAATGTGAATAATTGCAAAACCATTGGACCGTTTTTTCCCAATAACAAACATAACTAAACTATCTAGGCACCAAATATACCCTGAGTGTTTCAAGTCTCTAGCTCTTTCCAAAAGTTAGTGGACAGAATTACTTTTGACCTAATTTGCTAACATGGCAAAAAGAAATTTTCTAAAAAGCTACCCAGAAAGGATTGATGCCTTGAAACACAAAATCGAAGTTGCCAATCATGATGTTGAGCCCCAAACGATCGACAATGGGCTGAAAAATGGGGCTGATCGGATGCAATACTATATGGCCAGTCATGGCGGTCATTTGAATGATATTGTTTTCATTCGTAAATGTCAAGGTTCAACCTTTCTAATAAACTCATAACTTTGAAGAAACCTTAATCATTTTTTTGTTTATAGCCGATCAAAAATGAAAATTTTGACTTGACCTGTCTGTCAAATTAAATTCGTATAGAGTTTCTTTAATCTCCGTCTTCTGTTTAATTCGTATTTGAAATGAAAAATTAATCAAATCGATGGGAGCTACACATGGGGAAATGTATTAGCAGTTTGGAATTGTCAGATTTTTTCAAAATGTCTAAATTCGGAACAAATTAAGAATTGAATCAGCGAACAAAGCTATTAAAATAATTTAGATCTCATCATTAAAAAGCAAACTAGTTAAACATGCATCAAATAAAAGAATACTTATTTTGCTTTATTGCTTATTATTGGCCTTACCCTAACTGTGTGTATGCCTGTTTGAAATTGTAAACATAATTATCTGGATGAACGATTTTTTGAAACGGGCCTCATCCCCAGCGTGGTGGCAGCGCCAACCATCAAAGGGTGCTGAGAAGTTCCCACAAGGGTGGCGGTGGTCAAACCCAAATTCCTGATAGAAGTAGCAATAACTCGTCCCCGCAACTGCACCGATCTCACTCGCCTTCCCCCTCGGCTTCTCCCACAGCCTCGAACGCGTCTACAGACGCGCCAGTTGCAACCAGTTGTGTGTTGACCAGTACCGTCTCGAAAACTTCGGATTCTCAGGTAGGAGTTGTCGTGTCTCGTGTCTCATCAATTGTCGGTGAATGTTGGTTATGTACAAACCAGAAGGCGAAAGTTTTGTGGCAACCCTAATCGTTTTGATCTCCTGAACACAAATCTGCAGTTAAAACTCGGCAGGACCTCCTAATGTTGAGCTGCATCGTGGGTTTTCAAGGGTTGAAAAATCGTGCTTTTAAATAAATTCATTTACCATATAAATAACTCGGAAAGCTTCTGTTCATAGGTTGTATTTATAAATGATATCAAGTGATTTTTCTTGAGAATCTTGATTACTTCATGAGTGCAGCCAAAATTCTGCAGGGTCTCACGGTTTAGAGCTGCATCTTGTATCTCAAAACATTGAAAAAGTCAACTTACACATAATTTTATTTGATGTTAAAATAACCTCAAACTCTTTAATTTACCAAGTGTAGAAGTAGAAAACCGGAATTTCCCCATAGATGGTGCTAGCCATCAGTTTAGAGACCATAAGACAGCTTCTGTAGCGCCATCATCTACGTCTAACAGCTGAAGAAGATTTTTCAACAACTCAAGTTCCATACGCTGGTATATTTTTCTATAACCTTCAACAAGTCGAGTTTTGTGTCATTTGAATAAAACTGCTGTAGAATCGGATCAAATGTTTGTTGAAGCTTACCGTTAACATGCTTTTGGCAAACACAGAATTTAAAACTGGTGATTTTGACATAGGAAACTACCGAAAAAGTTTGAAGACAACAAATCGCAAGCCTTATTGGATTAAAATGGTACATGGTATAAGAACTTGAAAATCAATTTAATGTGACCATTTGTTCGAAAGCTATGTGAAAAATTTAGAGAGTGGGAAAATAGGTTCCGCATAAGGCACCAAGAAAATGGAAAAACTACTTGTTGAAATGCTGCTTGACAGACACTAAAGAAAGTTATTTCTCCATCGAATCGTGACAGGTGATGAAAGGATTAGAAAGTTACTACTATCATTGGTTTTGTAATGAATATAGTGAGTCGAAATCAAACCACAGAGGTTCATACTATGAGGTTCAGATTTGTGTTCCGCAGACCACAATACTCAAGTACGCCACCAAATTTTTGCTGTATCTGTTTGATGTACGAATCTTACCTATTTACCAAGTTGTCTTCGCCTCATTTTCATCAGTTTTCCGAGTTATCCATGATTTCAGTTATCGTTTGTTTTTGATTTCCTATGATGTGATGTCCAGGAATTGTGAGATAGTTGTCTCCAGTAGTTTATTTACTTTTCAGGGTATTGGATGGATGAGTATCTAGGGTAAGATTTTAAAAGGGCGATTCAAAATTTTGTATTTTTTGTACGTCGCACAATCTTAATTTTGAAATCGCTCTGTATTAAAAAACACACTGTCCTGAATATAAACTATGAAATAGAATAAAAATAATAATAAATTTGAATGTTAGTCATTACTTGATAGAAGTAAAATTTAAATGACTTTAAATTCAGAATTATATATTCTAACTTCTATAATATATATTGAAATTATATATATATATATATACTGTCAAATTGATATCCTTATATATAATCATTGAAAAATATTTGATATTGATTATATATAAGGATATCAATTTGATAGTATATATACTACTCCGTCAAGAAAGTAGTACCGGGAATTTTCAATTAAAACAACATTTTTACATTTAATCGTCAAAATTTATTGGGTCGCCTTCAAAATAGGCTCCATTTGCTCCAATACATCTATGCCAACGGCACTTCCAATTATCGAAACATTTTTTATAGGCGCTTTCCGGGATGGACTTTAGCTCTCGCGCCGAATTTTGTTTTATGGCTTCAATCGACTCAAAAATGGTGCCACGAAGGGGCAATTTTAGTTTTGGGAAGAGGAAAAAGTCGCAGGGAGCCAAATCCGGCGAATACGGTGGTTGCTGAAGCACGTTTGTTGAGTTTTTGGCGAGAAAGTTAGTCACAATCGTAGCTCGGTGAGAAGGCGCGTTATCGTCATGCAAAATCCATGAGTTGTTCGCCCACAAATTTGGCCGCTTCTTACGGATACGCTCACGCAAACGTTTCATAACGCCTAGGTAATACTCCTTGTTTACCGTCTGACCCTCTGGAACGAATTCGTAGTGCACCACGCCACGGATATCGAAGAAAACAATGAGCATCACCTTCATTTTCGAGCGGCTTTGGCGTGGTTTTCTCGGTTTCGGCTCATTTTTTGTCACCCATTCCGATGATTGCTGGCTTGTTTGCATATCGTACTCGTAGACCCAGGTCTCATCACCAGTTATAATGCGTTCCATGAATGTAGAATCGGAATTACAGCGATCCAGCATGTCTGAAGCAACCTGTTCGCGATGACGTTTTTGAAGAAAATTCAGGTCTTTCGGTACGAGTCGTGCGGCCACCTTTCTCATTCCCAAAATATCAATCAAAATCGTACGTGCGGACTCGTGGGATATCTTAAGATCATGTGCTATCTCTCTCAAGCTGGTACGACGGTTTTCCAGCACCCTTTCCTTAATTTTATCGACGTTATCTTCGATCGAAGCCGTCGATGGGCGACCACTTCACGACCGTCCTTGAAGACTCTGTACCACTCGTGCATATCAATGCACGAGTTTTCGATAGAGCATTATCACCAAAGGCCTTTTGCAACATTTTCAATGCATCGGCACACGTAAATTCATTTGCAACACAAAACTTTAAACAAATTCTTTGCTCAACGTAATCACCCATAGTAAAAATCGGCACGCACTCTGACATCGACTGACTTAATCAGCTGTTGCAAACACACTAGTTGACAGATTCCGCTCAAGCTTGGCATAGTAATTAAGGACAGTGGTACCAACCTAGGAAAAAAAAATTTTACCTGCCTCATTGCCCCGCCAGATTTAAATCGATAATTCCCGGTACTTTCTTGACAGAATGTATATATAATTTCAATATATATTATAGTTAAATATATAATTCTGAATTTAAAGTCATAAAATAAGTAAATTACAATCAAAATTACTATGACCATCTTGACCAAATAGAACAACGAGAAAGCCTTGTACACCCAATAATACTAAAATAGTTGATAACTTTATGAATGATTGGAATTGTTCATCCACTAATGGGTAAAGAAAGTAAAATGGTATGCTAACATGTTAAATATTCATTACTAATTGATGTTTCGCATTGATGAAGGTATGTAAAGTATAATAATTAAATTGAAAAAATTAAAAAGTAACTCAAAAATCAAATAATAAAGATTATTTTCACAATTTATTAATTTAATACAATTAATTGTTTCACAAATACTGTCGCTTTAGACTCGAATATTTCAACATGATTAGTTTCCAGAATCACAGAGCAATGTGTGATAATCCTTTTTATTTGGAAATTATTTAACAATTACATGGACTCCCTGAACATCATGCAACTAATAAACTTTTTCTTTAGACAGTCGTTTTCGTTTGTCCCTTAAGTATACTAACACTATAAACTCCCTGAGCAACAGAATGCTCCATCAGTTCAAAGATCAAATTGATGTATTCTTTCAATGTGAAAATACCGTAAAGAAAATCTTTGTAAACCGCATCAACTATATATATAGTTGTTTCGCTTCCCGTATCTCTATCTTTGGTTCGCTTATTTTTATTTTATTTCTCTGGTTTGAATGTTGCGATATTTTTCTTTAAATGTATATTTTTGTTGCTTAAATTAAAACACTTGTTAAAATTGTTATAACCAAGCTGTGAGTCTGGGAATTACCTGAATGTGTTCCTTTCTAAATAAATAAATTTATGGATTAAATTCGTTATTTGAAGCTATTTGCCTTTTGGTATTATAATATTTGTCAAAATCTTGTTAAAATATCTCTGAAACCCTGGAACTCAATAGATCTAATAAAAGAGAAATTTTATTAAACGTTTAAACAGACTTACACAAATCCCCACTATTTAAAAGTTTTGATTAACATTTCGAAATTCCCCTGATGGATGTAAACCAGTTTCTTCACCCATGAATTTTCTACCAGAGTTTAATACTTTTTGGCAATTGTATTCTCTTACTGGATGAAGTCATGCTATGACAAACCAATTGTTCTGCGAACAATAAAATTTAGCTTAAGCTAAAATTGTTTTTTATTTATAAGTTTCCTTATTTTGTATTTAGATTTCTTTTTTTCAGTAGTTGAGATCTAATCTCTCAAAAAACTTCATGTTACTGCAGATTTGATTCATTCCAAATCTAGTACCGCAAACTGTAAGAAACTTTCTATACATGGTTGAAATGGTTCGACTTTCTTTTTGCTATTTTTGACTTATCTTTATTTTTTCGTAATTTTTACACAGCGATTATTAACTGCAGGAAATAATGTTTTTTGAAAATAATGAATTAAAAATTAAAGATGTCGAAATTTTTTATGTGTAATTTTTCTGCGTAAATTTCAGAAAAAAGTAGCGTGACTGTTCAATTTTGAATTATTTTCCCAATTTTTCAAATTTTTTTCAGTCGAATACTGAGAATGAGGCATCATCTTCAACATCTTCTGCTTCAACAAATGCTGCTAGTACCCCAGCGCCAGTTGAATTACATCCTAGGAAAAGGAAGATGAAACCAAGCAAAGAACCTGTTGCACCTCCTGCGGATACATCCGATGTTTCAGCAGAATCTCAAATACACCCTCATGAGCAGCCCATTACGAACTGCTATCAGTTATTCTTAGACATTAGGAAACAGGTAATAATAATAATAAAATATAAAGTAGACAATCTAAAGTGGCGCAAGATCGCAGTAACAAAGCCTATCCATAATTAAAACAAATTGTAGAAATTACTATGTTTTACTGCCAATAAAAATATATTTTACACATTTTCTTGTGACTCGAATTTTTCAAATTCGTTCACAATAAAAATAATTTAAAAAATAATGAATGACTGTATGGAGCTATGTAAATCCAAATATTTGAGATGTACAACAAAATAACGTAAAAATAATGAATAACTGTACGGAGCTATGTAACCCCAAAAAAATTATTTGAGATATTTGGGTACCTTCTTTGTCGATTGCCGACATTCCGATATCTGTTAGAAGGCCCCTCTTTTTTAACCGGGTTTTTATCACGTTCCGCTTGTAAACCTCTGTACCACTATTAGGTGTTATCTACTGAAATATTCAAAATATTTATCACTTTGTTTAAATACCTCTGTACCACTGTTAGGTCTTCAGTTGTCTGATGATTGGATAGTTCATTTCCCGAAACTCGAGTCACAAGAACATGTGTAAAATATATTTTTATTGGTAGTAAAACATAGTAATTTCTACAATTTGTTTTAATTATGATCAACTACCAAATAGTAACGGCTGAAACAATTCAGTATCTGAAAAGCCTACCCAGAACACAACTGAACTCCTAACTTGCACAAGCTGAAAAAGCTTCTGAGGGATTCTCAAGATCTAGGAGAATCAGGATAATAATAATGATTATTTAGGTTTTCTACTGAGTGTAACATATCTTATTATTCAACTGGTCCAATGTAAATACTATTAAGTCCTGTGTCGCCAAACTACTTACTTGAGAATATATTCCCTTATAAAACCGTCGTTAGCATTCAAGTCTCACAATATTATTAGTCGTATAAACCTTTACTTTATTAATGGTTCCTCACAGTTAGAGCTGCATAATAATATTTTATTAAATAAAGTTGGTTATCCATTAACCAACAAAAATAATTAATTGTGATAATTTTATTTCAGATCGAAAAAAGAAGAAAGGGTTTATTCCCTGTTCAACCAAAACCTCCACAAGGATTCAAAGACTATCTAATGAACAGATGCACTTACGTACTCGCTAACACAACTTCAACCTCTCCTAATGTGTCTTATCCACCGAATTTACCGCCTCAAATGAAAGATATTTTCACAGATCAGGAAAAAGAAAGATATAGACTTAGGATGCAGGTATTATATTCATTTTTTGCATTTTCGTTAACACTCAAATTTCTATTTTTTTTAGCATGTTATCGAGAAAGAAAAATTGGTTCTTTCCGTCGAACAAGAAATATTGAGAGTTCACGGTAGAGCCGCCAGAGCTTTAGCTAATCAATCTCTACCATTCTCGGTCTGCTCGATACTTAGAGATGAAGAAGTTTACAATCTTATTACACCAGAGCAGGAGGAAAAGGATCGAAATGCAAGATCAAGATATAATGGTAAGTTATGAAACTGAAAGTTAGATGAAGATATCATCAAAATGAATATAATATGGTGGTGAACTAACCGTGGTACCAACACATCTTTTGGCCACTTCTCTTTAGTGCCAACACTATACAGGTTATGGAACAGATAGTTGGAAACATAGGAAATTCAATGTGAATCATGAACCTTGGTCCAGTGGAGCAGTAGAAGAATCAAAACCTTAGTGCGATGCGATAACAAATAAACAACTGCTCCACTGGGCCGAGTTGTTTATAGATTTACATTGAATTTCCTATGTTTCCGACTGTCTTTTCCATACCTGTATAACACTTGTATTCTTCTTATCGGCATTTATACCTGAACTTCCATAAGTGCCCTGTACTTTTGGTTAATTTTTCACTTGTCCGATAATGAGTATACGAATGTTACTTCAAAAATGTATGAAATTTTGATAGTAAAACATTAATTTCTGAAAACCTGTTTTGAGACTTATAATGGATTCAACCGATTTTCAGGTCGCCTATTTTTAAGTTGGCTTCAAGATGTTGATGATAAGTGGGAGAAAATCAAGGAACACATGCTCTTAAGACATCACAATGAAGCAGAATCCCTCCATGCCGTTCAAAAGATGGATTGGGAATGGAAAATGATCGAATTAAACCTTTGTGATAGAAAATCAACTCCAACTATTGACGAGCATCATGTCCCAATGGTTCACGTCAGTGATGATTTTGATTTGCTACCTGCTTAATTGGGTTGATCTCGATATTATAGACTTGCCAACTGTGATAAATTGTACAAATTATACTTTTAGTATTAAGCAAATTTTGAATATATTCAAAGCGAAACATTTGGGATATGATAATTGTCATTTTGGTGCTCTTGTATTTTGACGTTGCTTATCGGCAACCTTTTAAGATGTAGGAGAAAGATAATAAATTGTTGAACAATTGATGTTTTGACAATCTCAATATCGATCCATATTTCAATACTGATTAATCCTTATTAGATATTCATTTATGACTTGTATAGCAAAACAAAGAAACTAGTACCCAAATTCATTGTTGAATTGATATCAATGGTAACTCTAGTCTACAAGGGGTATCGCAAGACATAACTGCGTCCATTAAACGCGATGCAGTGAGGATTCCTAAAAGTAACGTAGCATAGGCCTCTCCGCTATAACACTGAAATATTGTATAAGGAATCTGGTATATGCGACCCGAAACAATAATTTTATAGGACATTGGTGCTGAATCAGTATGAGGAAATGGGAAAACTCAGTTGTCCAAGCCATTAGCATATCACACTCAATAACTTTCAATAAAAATAAACTTGTATTAGGCATTAATAGTGGAAATAAAACTACAAATAAACAACTCCATATTAAATAATATAAACAGTGAAAAACTTTGTACACTGGCTATGCCTTAACGTAAGTAATTTACATTGTATGCTTGCTAACAATTTCATCAATATTGATCATTGACATTACTGCATCTGTACTTGTTACTCTTGACAAATTCATTGTGTTTCCTTCTGCACTAGAATTTGAGCTTAGGTGTGCCTTATTTCCATTCTCAAAATTATCGATTATCTTTCTGCTTTCTTTGAGCCTACTTTGTACTTCCTGAAATAAAAGCGAAAAAATTTCAGTTTAACGATCAGAACTTTTATTTGGTCTTATAAATAAACAGTATAGCTAAAATGTAGAGAACTGAATATAGGTATAAACAGTTATTGGTGAAGAAAAACAACATAACTAATTTAAGAGGATTTAGTTGTGGACTTTCAGTGAATACTAAATTTGATCGATATTCAAACTTTTACTCACTTCTCTATTCTTGTTTTCTAATTCCTCCATTTTAATCCTGAGAAAATCATATTGGGGATACTGTGTTACAATGGTTTGAAAACCACCTGTAGCAATAACATATGCCCTGTTAGTGCTATTCAATGTCAAATTGCAAACTGCAACCAGATACTCCTCTTCAACTTTATTCAACAATAAACATTGACTCGGTCCCTCGTTGATTTTGACAAGTAGGAAACTGAATAAAGGTATATTTCACTTATATTGAAAATTACCTAAATTCATATAAATTGTAATATTACTTACTTATTCTTTAGATCCGTCAACCAGAAGTACTGACTATTTTGTTCTATGTGCATTTTTACAATGAAACCTGTAGTATCAAATTCTCCAAATATAGCATTTTCCAACATAATTTGATAACTAGCAAGTTCGACATGTTTTCTCCTATATTTCCCATACTTTACTGTATCATGTTTGGAATCTTGAAAATATGATTTCTTGTTGCAACTTAGTTCACCATTACATCTGTAATGAATAAGGTGTTGTTATATATGGTAAAAAGTAAAGTGAAACACTGAATAAGAGGTAAGTGCAGGCAACTACTCAAAGATTATTTAACTGGTAGTTCAGAGAGTTGTACTTAATGGTGAAATGAATGAGCGCTTTCCAGTATGCATGGGAATACCACAGGTTACTGTGTTGGGATCTTTCTTATTTACATTAACCAGATACCAACAAAACGGTCGTATTGTGTCCTATGTGGATGACACTATTGGAAAGAAATTCACCAAAAGGCAAGGAGGCTCTGAGGATAGTACAGAAATGGCTATCTGAAAGCTACTAAGTCTCAGTACATGAGCCGATTTGCAGAAGCTCATCTTGCTCATGTCCAAAAATAAGAAGAGTTATGTAAGTGAAATAGTAAAAAGTTTGTATAGACCAACTTATGAGATAGGATGCCTCTACAGAATATTTTAAGAGCTGCCTTAAGATTCTAGTGCATTTATTTTAAAATCTATGTGATGTTACAAATGTTTTCTGAATGAAAATGAAATAGTTTTTCAATAATCTGGAGTGATAGGCTAAAAGAATATTCCAGTATATTAAAGGTAGATTAACTTAGAATAGAAAAATTACGCAATTTCATTGAAATATGAGTAAATGTTTGCTAGCTCACCTTAGCGTTAAATTATAACATGTAATTACTCGGTTCTCCTTCAGTTGTTCCTGGTGTGAATCGGTCGACTCCCAAATTGTACATTTAAATGGTTTCGGATTATGATCAGATACATCTATTACAGTCATTTGAAGCAGAGGACATACATTTCTTCTTACCATATTTACCTTGAAAATATTTTCATAATAGAGAAAACAAAATTATATAGTGGGTTTTTCAAGCATGAGGAAATTTCAAACTATACAATATAATACAAAAAATCAACTGTTAAATAAATATATTGTTCAATTCGAACACCTGTGTTATCATGAGAAGCTGAAAATGATTTGAGCTTATTTCACAACTTTCATGAGAGAATTGCTACTTTTTGAGATTTGGCAACACTGATGTGAATATGTGAAATCTGATTTTAGGCACTTCCAGACATTCTCGATTGGGTTCATATTAGGAGAGTTCGTTCCCAGTCCATGGTAAAAGAGGTATTTTTTCTCCCCCCCACGAATTTTTTATACATTTAGCAGTATACTAGAACACTCCACCTTTTATGAGAACTTTACACCCATTGTCAAACTGTTCATTGATATATGATATCATTTTCATCTGCAGAACCCTGTTGAATGGTTCTTTTCACAATGCGAAGCCTTTCCAAACCCTTCTTACTGAGCATGCCATCAACTCTTTTTTTTTAGACATTGTAAAGAAATGCCCAGACATATTTATTACTTAATTGCATTTGTTTCAAAGATGAATTTTAAATTATGAAATACCAAAATATAAAATACAACCCTAGCTTGAGAATTTTAAAATGAATAATTTGAATGAAACAACTTACATTACCATCTTCATATTTCCTGAAACATTCATTTTCATGTTCTTGTATCTTCTTATATTCTGCATTTTGATTTCTCCAAACTGTAATTTTTCATATTATCAGCAGATGAGAACATTTTAGGGTAGCTTTCCAGATCACAATTTTCATTGCATACAATTATAATAATACATTTTTATTAGATATCCCACGGCCACCTTTATTTTTTTAACTTTCAATGGCAACTGATTACAAATAAATTCTATTCTACAAGCTATTAAGGATTTTTTCTAATTGCTGTAGAGTAACAAACAAACAGAAAATATAATAAACAATCATTAATAAAGACTCATTCTTAATTTAGATAAATCACTTATAACTATTTCTATGCAATTCTGCTTTATTCGGAAAATGCTTACGAGGCTTTCTTGTTAAATTTATTTGACTACAGTTCTTATTCTGTAAGCATGTCACAATGATTAGTTAATTTTGCATAGAAACCATGACGAAAATTCATTGCCTTCTCCAATTTTTAATTAAGAGGTCAGTAACTCCTCAAAATAATATCTAAAAGCTCCAATACTTGATACGAAAATTGTGAATTGAAAAGTCACACAATAATGAATAAATTACTTACAAACTGTCGCTTCGGTTTTTTCACGATATATCACAGGATAAGTTCGCGCTACGTAAACCGTAACTCTGCCAATGTTTCCACCATTCCAAACAGCGTTACTCAATTTTATCAACAGAGGCGAAGGGTCCCTCTGATAACCCAGCTTCGAAAACCAGGCGGCTCTTCTGGTTGAATTGAAATTAATTTTAAGTCGAACTTTTTGAGCTTGCTGAAAATTGTTAAAGAGTAAAAAAATCATCCTCAAGGTTTAGAGAAGCTTATTTCTCGATCTAACAAAGGTATTGAAGTTCTAGAGAACTACATTGGAAATTAGAATTTTTTCAAATTTTTCTGAGTTTTCCTTCATCCCTATATCGAGAATACATTGGACGCCTGTTGGTATACCTTTTCAAACGTTGATTCTATTAGTATGCAAATTCCATGACAAGCATACTTCGAAAAGAATAAAGTGGAAAATAAAGGACTGGGACTCTTTAATGAACAGTCTATATATTATACAAGAAATTTACAAGTTTGATTAGTTTACTGAAATGAAGAGAATGCCACAATAATATTATTATACATTGGGTTCACTACACAAATTCACTAACCTTAATTACAAGTTTACAAATAAGATGATAGATTCACTTTCTCTCTTTGTATTGAGATACACGTAGGTTAACCCAAAATGTTTCTTGGAAATAAATGTGAGGAGTTTTGCAATTTACTTGATTTTGATCAGCATGATTTGAGAGTTTTTTCTGAGTTAGAGAGAGAGTGGGAACTAGTTTCAAGTATCTCGGACAATATTTTCTATCTAACTAAGTTTTTGCAAAGGTTGCAACCAGTCACATACATAGATACGAAATTTTTCTGAAAATATATTACATAGATAAGGACGGCATTAAATTTTTATTACCTGATGGCAGGAGGAATGACTGGTTCATATTCGAAAGAATCGAACAAAAGGAATATTTGATATTCTATAAAAGATTTAAGTACATTAACTTCAACCCTCTAAGCATTAAATTATTTCAACAACCATTTTTAGTCGGTTAAGTTTTCTGTTCAATTCATTTAGAATCACTACTTTCTGGATCGCTTTGTGTAACTTAGCAAAGCTAAAGAAATTAACACTTACTTCAAGCTCTAATGGATGACATCCTTCACAGTTCAGTAGTTCAGCTCCTGAGATTATTAATTTGGTACCAATTTTAATTTTTTTATTGTTGATTTGATGACTTAGTGGATCATCAACAATTGTACGAATGCTGTACCAACCATCAGTTAATTCTAACTCTGTATTATCTCCATTCTTAAACAAAAGAAAATCTACGTTAATTAATTCTTAGTTATGGGAGATTTGCAATTCTAATTAATAAGTGTAAAAGTAAGTTTGTGCGGTTTTAATAGCTTATGTCTCTACTAGTTTATTATTCCATTGTTTCATCTGGCAATACATTCATTTTGAAGAGTCATCATTAGGCTTTCTTCTGTGTCAACTTTTTTTAATGTGTTGTTGCGGGGAGTTTTTATGCATTTAGTTTTACTTCATTATGAACAAAAAGGCTGCCGAAAGTCATCGTATTTTAGTGGATGTCATGCTCTAGCTGAACGAAAGTGTCGGCAGTGGTTTGCCCAATTTAAAAGTGCCAATTTTTATTTAGAAGACAAAGAACGACCCAGAGCGCCACCAAAGTTTAAGGATGAAGAATTAAAGGCAAGGCTCGATGGAGATCCATCACAAATGCAAGAAGAACTCGCAAGTTCCTCAACCAGCCATTTGCCATCGTTTAACATCAATGGAATGATCCGAAAGTAGGGGTCATATGAACTGAAGCCAAGAGACGTCGAACGTCACTTTTTCATGTGAACAACTGCTCCAACGGCAATGGAATTGTGAGTGGCGATGAAGAGTGGGTCTACTATGATAATCCAAAACGTCGGGTAACATATGGATACCCCGGCCATGCCGCATCATCAACTATGAAGCCGAATATTCATGGCGACAAGATCCTGCATGTGTATTTGGTGGGACCAACTGGGTGTGGTGTTTTATGAGCTGATACAATCGAACAAAAGGATTACAGAGGAGGTCTACAGACAACAATTGAATTGTTGTATAAAATATATAGTGTTTCAGCAAGTGGAATTTAATAATATCAGTAAACATACCTACTTTTATTATATTGGAGATACACAGTATCATTTTTTTCTGTGAAATATCATCCTTTTCATAAATTTTCCTCAATGCAGGTCTCTCGGCATTATAAAGTTCCCTGAAGTACCTACAAAAGAAAGCAGCCTACAAATTCAATATTGTACATTAGGCTTTCAAATAAAAAATTTTCATTTTATAGTCTGTCTAGAAAGTATCCGGAATTTATTATTTTTCATAATTTTAATAAATCTCTTTTCTGTAACATTCTAAGACAAAAGTAATGTATAATAAAATAGGTTGTGCAGATAGTTGGCTATGGACAAAGTTGCATGGCAACACTATTTGTCAAATATTGGTGATTGTCAGCAGGTATATAATTTATGAAATAATGTTCCAACTAGAAAAAAGACAACGGGTAGAATATTTGTATAAAAAAGGTTTTCGAAGCGTTGAAAAATTAGTGCAATTGGCTGAACTGGGAAAAAGTGCTGTATATGAGACAATAAAGAGGATAAAAATGGCATGGATATGAAGCCAGGGGTTTCGCAAATTGGCTAACAGATTTTGAAATCAATGAAATATAATAGTATGTCCAGAAATCGTCCGAATGTCACTGAAAAGACAAGGCTACATATCAAGAAAACCAAAATTCCTATAATGACACCTTTGCAAAAGGAACGAAGAATAGGATTTTGACGAGCAGCGCCACGAAATAAAGATGATTTAATTCAGTCAGTTTTACATTCCTGGACTATCATCACCGAAAATTATGGAGGTTATCTAGTTTTGGGTGTACCTCCATGTTTAGTCAATTATTTACAGTTAAATGGAGGTTGTATAAGTAAATAAGATGAATATTTTGTTTTAATTTTCTAATTCAAGAATTAAAAATATATAATGAATAATTACAATTGAGCTTTGTTTTTCTTGGATACTTTCTAGACGGACTATATTACAATTTGGCAATCACTTATAGAAAAGTTCACACCTAAGATCTCTAAAATACTGCTCTATTTTTCTCATATAGCTAAAGAGGTTTGTGACAATCTAAGCGACATCTGCCTAATCAATAAGGAAAGTTTACTAAAGTTTCTGATGGCATTAATATCATTTCAAGTTGTTGAAAAATAAGCAGCATTTTTTTTGGATGAATCGAAAGAATGTTAAGGTGAAATAGAAAAAGGCTTTTTACTTGATAGAAAAAATATAACAAAATTTGAATATCAAAACAGATTTAATCTGTTATTAGTCTTATACAATTTTAATTCCAAAAAAATTTTTATTCAAAAAACTTTTAGAATTAAATTAATGTCTAAACTAAGCACCGTTTATGTTTAATAGATGTATATAATCAAAACTCAATATATAATGTCAAATGGAATGAATAAACCAACAGATATAAGAAAGTCATTAAAATTAATAAATAAATATTTAAAGGAGACAAAATTTTGTTTCTGATCTTACCTTATTTATATATTTATTTATTAATTTTAATGACTTTCTTATATCTGTTGGTTTATTTATTCCATTTGACATTATATATTGAATTTTGATTATATACATCTATTAAACATAAGCGGTGCTTATTTTAGACATTAATTTAATTCTAAAATTTTTTTGAATAAAAATTTTTTTGAAATTAAAATTGTAGAAGATTAACAGATTTAATCTGTTTTGATATTAAAAAAAAAAAAGAAGCTTGTTTAGGTATCGTGAAGATTTTTAGACTAATCTGTTGTGCATAACTAACTTTTTTTTTTGGAGATGCAATGAAAAGCAGAAGACAAATAAATTTCGAATATCTAAAACTCATTCTGCAGCTGAGTTACACTGCGCTCAATCTGTATGGAAAAAATTGCTTATTGAAAAAAAGGACATGCAAAAGATCTTTAAGAAAAACACGTTGACAGAAATAAATCGCTGTATGAAAATTGAATTTTTTTTTCCTATTCCAAATATATAAAACACAATCTTCTTGTAAGGGGTGCGCCATTCAAAATTTGCATTTTTGATCGGCTATAAATAAAAAACTAATGAATATTTTCTCAAAGTTATGAGTTTATTAGAAAGGATTAACCCTGTCATTTACGAATGAAAAAAATATCATTCAAATGACTGGCTACAGTACCCTATCCGATCAACACATTTTTTTCGGTACATTTTTGATTATTTGGGGCTCAATCTCATGAACTGTAATTTCGATTTAGTGTTTCAAGGCATCAATGACAAGTTGATGTTGCTGGATTCGGCCACATTCTGGGCTACAGCAGCAACATTTTCAGGTGTGCTCCACTGGACAAAAACGAGAGTAATCTTTATTATTCTAATCGATAGATTAAAATTTCAATAAATGCTCATTTAGTTACAAAAGGTTAATATTCATACATTTTTCGAGAAATACCTGTATCTCAACTGTTTTATTACGTTGTCTATGGTAAAACAACCTCCTAATGTTGCAGGAAAAAAACGTTCATAGCTGGCCAATTTCCATACAATCCATCTGTAATGATTCTTGATCCAACCTTCGGGTATCAAATTTTTTTCGATACCCGACATGCCGCTAAATGCTGGTTCTATTTCTGAAATTCCTATCAAACCTTGTAGATTTGGCACCAGAGTACAACCATCTTCGGTTTCAACTGTAGGAACTTCATGCCTAAAAATTATTTGAGACAATTGGATGTAGTAGTCCGTTACTGTGGGACAGTTAATTTAAAAATGGAATAAATAAGAAATTACTTTGTTTCGTATTGTTGATGATACTGTGACCCGAGTTTTGTAATCTTACTACATTTTCGAACTGGTGTATAACAAGATATACATTTATACCTTGTATGTTACAAATTTTTTGAGTAGTTGTTTAAAAGCATTTGAAGAAGCTACAATGGATCTTTATCAAGTAAAGACCAACACGATTTGAAATATTTCTTTCTATTAAAACTTTGGTCATATAACTCACCAATTGTTATTGAAATGTATTAGTGCAGCATTTTGAGGATTAATCTGTAATATAATACTATTTGTAGGTACCATACAGTCCGACTGTAATTCTAAATTTTTCACATCTTTGAGATTAATTTTATTTTTCTTAGCTTGTGGTTCCGATCTGAAAAGAAATTAAATATTCAGTTCATTTTACATTCAAAATAAAAATATTTTACATTTGAGGATATTGAAAAAAAGGAAAGGTTCAGTTTTTCTGTACCTTTTATACAGAACAAAAAAAAATCTTATACAATTTCTATTTCAAAAATTACAGTGTACTACTCTGTCAAGAAAGTACCATGAATTTTCAATTAAAACAACATTTTTACATTTAATCGTCAAAATTTATTGGGTCGCCTTCAAAATAGGCTACATTTGCTCCAATACATCTATGCCAACGGCACTTCCAATTATCGAAACATTTTTTATAGGCGCTTTCCGGGATGGACTTTAGCTCTCGCGCCGAATTTTGTTTTATGGCTTCAATCGACTCAAAACGGGTGCCACGAAGGGGCAATTTTAGTTTTGGGAAGAGGAAAAAGTCGCAGGGAGCCAAATCCGGCGAATACGGTGGTTGCTGAAGCACGTTTGTTGAGTTTTTGGCGAGAAAGTCAGTCACAATCGTAGCTCAGTGAGAAGGCGCGTTATCGTCATGCAAAATCCATGAGTTGTTCGCCCACAAATTTGGCCGCTTCTTACGGATACGCTCACGCAAACGTTTCATAACGCCTAGGTAATACTCCTTGTTTACCGTCTGACCCTCTGGAACGAATTCGTAGTGCACCACGCCACGGATATCGAAGAAAACAATGAGCATCACCTTCATTTTCGAGCAGCTTTGGCGTGGTTTTTTCGGTTTCGGCTCATTTTTTGCCACCCATTCCGATGATTGCTGGCTTCTTTGCATATCGTACTCGTAGACCCAGGTCTCATCACCAGTTATAATGCGTTCCATGAATGTAGAATCGGAATTACAGCGATCCAGCATGTCTGAAGCAACCTGTTCGCGATGACGTTTTTGAAGAAAATTCAGGTCTTTCGGTACGAGTCGTGCGGCCACCTTTCTCATGCCCAAAATATCAATCAAAATCGTACGTGCGGACTCGTGGGATATCTTAAGATCATGTGCTATCTCTCTCAAGCTGGTACGACGGTTTTCCAGCACCCTTTCCTTAATTTTATCGACGTTATCTTCAATCGAAGCCGTCGATGGGCGACCACTTCACGACCGTCCTTGAAGGCTCTGTACCACTGATATGCACGAGTTTTCGATAGAGCATTATCACCAAAGGCCTTTTGCAACATTTTCAATGCATCGGCACACGAAAATTCATTTGCAACACAAAACTTTAAACAAATTCTTTGCTCAACGTAATCACCCATAGTAAAAATCGGCACGCACTCTGACATCGACTGACTTAATTAGCTGTTGCAAACACACTAGTTGACAGATCCCGCTCAAGCTTGACATAGTAATTAAGGACAGTGGTACCAACCTAGGAAAAAAAATTTATACCTGCCTCATTGCCCCGCCAGATTTAAATCGATAATTCCCGGTACTTTCTTGACAGAATGTATTAGCACTCCTTGACTTCTTTAGATATGGAGAAACGAAATTAGCCCATAAGTTGATTTTCAATAAACATTATTGATAGGGGACCCGAAAGTAATATCGTTTCCGAGTACAAACTTCAAAGCAATAATAGAACGAAATCAAAAAAAGTTCACCAAAGAAATAGAAGTTCAGTACTAGACATTACTGAAGCTGAATATGACAACCTAACAAGACAAATACTTCGCTAATTTAGGTAAAAAAATCAATTTACTTGAATCTTGTGTTCGAACATTCCCCATTTATCTGCTTTCTTATTGCTTCCTGTTTCTTCATCACAAATTCCAATTTCTTCTCCAAAATGTTCTGCTGTCTAATTAATTCCTCTTCCAAGTCTTTCAAATTTGTTGTTTTGGGTTTTTGAATGAGAAACCTCTGGTTAATTCCTTGAGGAACATCATTCAAAAACGATTCATTCTTGTTGATTGTCCTAATAGGCGTCGATGAATACTGAGGGGTAGAAATTAGGTTTGGTCTTTTAGGAGTGAATGGAATTTCTGTTAGAGAGGGACTTCCAAATTTAAGATGAGAAGGAAGCTTAAGGTCGTCGAAGTTTATATCACCGAATAATGATTTTGCCCTGTTCATTGCTACTTCTGATATTTTTCCGTTTTTTGATAGAGAATTACCCAATCTCCTTTTCTTAGGTAAGCTTCTTTGAGGAGTAACATAATTCAGATTATCTCTGCTCTCATCATTGGTCACTTGCTCAATTTTTCCTTCAAATTCACATGGCATTTTGTCAATTTCTTTAACAGTAACATTGAAAGAGTTCTTCAAAGGAATATAATTATTTTCTGTGATGTTACTTATTTTTGTATGGGAAATATCTCCGAAATTTTCATTCAACTTTAATGGTGAAAATCCTGAAATTTCAATACAATATTTTAACTGTATTTATCATTATTATCATCTTCAGCCTCATGGCAACTTATATTGCATAAAAATTCACTTTGTTTACTCACATCTAACTACTCAAATTTATATTTTAAATAAAAAGTAAGAAACTTTTATGGAAAATCTCCAACTTTTATGGAAATTTTGTTTACATGCGATACAAATTATCGAGTGAAATTCTCGTCATATCATTGCCATGAGGTCTACCAATTGTGCACTAATACCTTCATTATTTGCCTTCAAATCACAGAAGTTAGGAATATTTTTAAAAATGTTATCAATCCCTGCCAGACTAGATGAAGGGAATTGGATTGATTTGCCTGAAGCTGTTGAAAAAAGTGAAGATATTTCTTTAGTATGTGTTTCATTGCTATTAGTCTGTATATAATTAAATTCTGGAATATCTTTAAAAATTTTGTTAATCTGTGAGAGATTAGAGGAAGGTAATTCTATTGTTTTTCCTGAAGCTGTTGAGAACAGTGAAGTAGTTTTTCCTGTGAATTTTTCTGTTGTTGGTGTAGACTTCTTTAAAAAATTGTCAGCTCCTACTTGTCTTTGATCCAGCTTTTTGCAATTCTTAAATTTATTGTTTTTTCTTAGAAGTGTAGTGTCAACAGTGATTTTATCTAATTTTTTTGGTAAATCAGATAAAGAATGATCAACTGAATTATTTTTATTGATTTGTCTTGCCTGACCTGAGCAAATCTCACTTCCACCATTATAAATTCCAGAAATATTTGAATTCAACGCAAAATCATTTGAAAAGTCTGTAATATCTTTGAAAATACTATGCACTTTGGAAAGTTTATTTGATGAAATTTCAATCTTCTTCCCAGAAGCAGTAGAGAACTGAGGAATTTCTACATTGTTGACCATTTCTCTGTTTTGGTTATTAGAAATTTCTCTTTTTAAATTATCTGCATTTGTAACTGTATTTGTTTGTGAAATAACGTTTTCAAAGTTATTAGTATCTGAAATATCTTGGAAAATAGTTTTGATTCTAGAAACTGATGAAGGGCAGATATTTATTTTTTTGCCAGATCCTGTGACGAATTGAGGAATATTTTGTTCTTTTTTAATTTTTTCACAAATTGAATTGCTTGCCTCTATAGGAACAGAAACCTCTGCTAGAATATTTTTATTTAAATTATCCATTCTTTCAGTATGGTTAATTTTCTTATTGTCACTATATAGGCTGTCATTTATACATAATTCTAATTTATCTGTCTCTACTATATCTGTAGGACATTGCATGTTAATTGTATTTGTTGAAACTCCAGAGAATATTGCCTTAATCATATTATGAATATTCTCAAATTTCTTCAAAGCATATTTATATTTCTCATCTTCAAAACCTGGAAAATTCAAAATACTTTCACATTTTTTTGAATCAGATTTCAAGTTTCCTTTAGTGGAATTCTTTGACAAAAAGCTATATTTATTTTCTCTAAGAGATACTGCCAATGGATTGATGATTTCACCCATTAACTTAACGGCGAAATCTGAACTCTCTTTGTTACTAACCAATGGTTTCCCAGATGCAGTTTGAAATCGGACATCCTTCCTCTCTTCTGTAAATGATAGTACATTTTGATTAGGCAAACATTTTGCAATGACCAATTCATTTTCATTCAAACCCATAGCATTTCCAGACATATAATCGCAAGATGAATTTCGATTCTTAACACTTCCTGCAGATTCATCAGACACTAGTATTTCATCACGAAATCGATCACTCAATCGTATTTTGGTCTTTTTTCGACTACATTTTGTTTTAAGAAATTTTCTTTTGTATGTACTGCTGCCCAAGACAGGAGAACCAGCCGTTTTATTTGCATCCGCAGAATCGTTCTCACTTTCCATCCTTAGATGAAATATCAATGACTTTTGAGCATGAAATATTCTTTTATGTTCTACTTAATCGAGATAAATTACATTATATCTCAAAAAGAATCAAAACATTGAAAACATTTATAATAATATTTACAAAAACTTTCGTTTTAAAAACATCTGTATCATAGAGTAAAACAAAAATATATCAACATTGCACTACGGATTATTGAAACTACAATACAGTGGAATCACTGTGGTTGAATTAATGATGGTACCATATCAATATTCCAACACTTTATTTAAGATTTTTTATAAAAAATTATTATTAAAGTAATGTTTAGAGAAATAGATACCACAAACGAAATTAAGGGGCATATTTATCGCTTTTTTTGTTTGATTTTTGACTGAAGCATTTGTTGGTTTATAGTGTTGTTAAAACTGATAATAAGAAATCATAAATTTCCCGCCTTTTCATTGACATGAATGACAATAGACATTGGAAACAAATTTCATGGCTACATTTGTGCTTTATAGCGGCAACCGTTTGAGACGAAAATCTGGTAAGGAAAATGTTGTCAACTGTATTTCATTGAAGAAATCTCTATTTTATAACTTCCCACGTGTAAAATTCATATGATACTAATTAAACTATATATAGAGTTTAAAATAATTTTACTTATTATGTATATCTCTTTTTCAGATCTATTCTAAAAAGATTAATTTTGAAAAGGCACAATGGATTTGCCTTACAGAGCAGAATATGCTAAATCTGGTCGTTCCAGTTGTAAAGGATGCAAGTCTTCAATTGCCCAAAGTTCCCTGCGTATAGCAGTTCTGGTTCAGGTAAGTAATAATAATAATAATAGTTAACAAGTAATGGTACTATAAGGGTTTGATTTTCATTTCTGAAATATGGAATGAGAAATTAGAATTTCAATGTACCAATAAACTAAGGAAAAAAATTCCTTAAAATCAGGAGATGATGGATGGCTAAAAATATCTTTTGATGAGTATATTCATGAAGAGTGTGGGTATTTATTTTTCCCTTTCTTCAAAAGATATACATTTAATGGTGGATTCTTATTCTTTATATAATAGACCTTTAAATCAAGCAGAAAGTTTTTTGTATTAAATTTCAATCAACAGTAATTTACAGAATATAGTATTGTGACTTGAGTTATCTTAATTTTTTTCTTCCTTTTCAGTCCCCTGTTTTTGATGGTAAAGTTCCACAGTGGTATCATTATATGTGCTTCTTCGGTAAACAGAGACCAAAAACTGTGGATGACATCGAAAATTTTGAAACTCTGCGTCTACCAGATCAGGAGAAAATCAAGGAAAAGATAGGTTTAGGTAATCATTGTTTTAACAATAATATTTGATCTAATTCATTATTTCTTGATAAAGCTTCAAGTGCTAGTGTGATATTACCTGAAAAAAAGGGAAAGGGTAAGAAGAGAGATGCTTCAGCTGCCGCTTTGAAAAATGCTGCTTTGAAAGATTTCACCCTTGAATATTCCAAGTCGAGCAGAGCAACTTGCCGAGGCTGTGAATTGAAAATTATGAAAGAGGAGGTATGCTCTCATTAAGCTATCAGTATGTTACTATATATAACTATTAAAATTTAATTTTTACGTTTTTAGCAATGTAATTTTCACAAACTTTGAGACATGTGATTAAATTGAAAATTGAAGATCAATGACCATACAATATTATGTTGAGTTGTACTTTGTGATAGTCAATTTCAAATGAACTGATAGAATGACTTCGTTTTCTATCCCTTTTCATTCAATAGGTTATATATTAAGTTATTAATGAAGCAATTTTATTGTACGAAAGTATTTGGTGTTTTTCCCTGAATTTTCTCTATTTTCTTAAATAAATACCATTGAAATATTTGTATCATTTGATGGCAAGCACCACATATTTATTTAATAGCTTTATTCTTATTTTGAAATTTTCACTAATTGTTCATAATAATTAATTATTGAATTTCAATATTTATAGAACGTAAAATGATTTAATACTTTAGTTTGCTATTAAAGAGTGTTTTTATAATTTTTTCAATTATAGTTTATTTGAGAGAAAGTTCTTTATTCCCTGTACAGATGATGAGCCATCAACCTTGGGCCCTTCAGTTCATGTGAAAGAAATTAGTTAAATGAAACACACATATACATAGATTTCTATTTATTATCTTGAGTTGTTCGCTTGACGCGTTTTGTTAACATACTTAACTTTTTCAGATGCTTACTAACAGTTGTTTGCTCTAAACTGCAGCCATAAGAAATGTATAAACCTAGTTATTTTTAAAAACTTGTTTTATTGTGATTGACATCAAATGTTTAATGGAAGCATTTGTTACCTTGCAGATACGAATCTCCAAAAAAGACTTTGAAACAGAAGTAGGTAGAAAATATGGAGGACAAGACATGTGGCACCACCTTACATGTTTTGCCAAGTTACGTACTGAATTAGGTTATTACGAGTCAGCATCTGCTTTACCAGGATTCAAATCCCTATCAAAAGAGGACCAAAAGGAAACTTTGAAGCAAATTCCGTGAGTACTCAGTTACAACGATTTATCAATATTTTGGAACTTTTCTTTCACTATTAAATTCAATGTATTCAAAAATAATGATGAACGGTTCAAGAAACGTACAAAATTTTCAGAGCAATCAAGCAGGAAGACATTCCAACCGAGGTTAAAAAACCCAAACTGGAAGAACCTACAGAAGAAGACAAAGAATATAAGGAGCATTTGACTATCTTATATAAATACAGAGACCAGTTGAAAAAAATGACAAAGGGTGAATTGACAGAATTATTGGAGTACAACGATCAGGAAATTCCTGTGGGACCAGATGTGGTAAGTTTTGATGCTTCAGTGGTTACCGACACCTTGTTATCCTTTTACTTAATATTTTTACCATGAGTCCAGTTTTGTCGCAAAGTATTGCAAAACTGAGAGAAAGACAGTAAAACCTCGAAAAACAACTGTTGACAGAGACTAGGATCATTAAAAGGCTGGGTTAGGCCAGAAACTAAGCTTATTATATACTGAATTGTTTCAGCCGTTACTATTTGGTAGTTTATCATAATTAAAACAAATTGTAGAAATTACTATGTTTTACTACCAATAATAATATATATTACACATTTTCTTGTGACTCGAGTTTCGGGAAATGAACTATCCCATCATCAGACAACTGAAGACCTAACAGTGGTACAGAGGTATTTAAACAAAAGTGATAAATATTTCGAATATTTCAATAGATTCTAGATAACACCTAATAGTGGTACAGAGGTTTACAAGCGGAACATGATAAAAAACCGGGTTAAAAAAGGGGGGCCTTCTAACAGATATCGGAATGTCGGCAATCAACAAAGAAGGTTGTTAAACAGATGGTACCCATTTAAACTTTTGTTTAAATACCTCTGTACCACTGTTAGGTCTTCAGTTGTCTGATGATGGGATAGTTCATTTCCCGAAACTCGAATCACAAGGAAATGTGTAATATATATTTTTATTGGTAGTAAAACATAGTAATTTCTACAATTTGTTTTAATTAAGCTTATTATTATCTTGATACTCCTATTACACTTGAGAACTGTCTTGTTCTCTGAGATACACTTTCAGGTGTAGACGCATAGATCAAAGTTGCCTAAAAAGTTCACTACAGCTCACTTGATACAAACTGTGAAACATCTACTGAAAAATATTTTGTGGGTCTGTTTTTCATAAATGAAAATTGGAAAATCTGTACCCATAGAAGGCATGGTGAACGCCAAAAATTATAAAGCAATATTAGAAACATGCTTAACCAGAGAACTTGAAATTCTATGCAATCGGCAAACAAATCAATTGCTATAAAATTCATCACAATGTTATGTTTTCGAGAAAATGCTGCAAGCACAACAGGTATCTCTTCTAGATTGGCCTGTAAGTTCGCCAGAGCTGAATCCTATTGAGAACTTGTGAGCTATAGCAAGACTATGTTTCATAATCAACGATAAGTTGTTGGTCCTGGCTTGATGGAAATTCAAATAAGTTGAATAAAATAATGAAAAATAGTTTCATCGAATTCGTGAAATTATTCTTCATTACATTATTCTATTTGAAGGAACAGGTGATATAAACTGCCATTTAAATGTAATTCTGAGTTGAGAAAATTAAGGAAAATTGTCGAAAATTAAACTATACTGAAATGGATTAAACCTAAATGAGGACATATTTTCTATTGAATGACACTTCAATATCTTGTTAATTGGTGATTATTTTTTTACAAAAACCTACACTTGAAATGTTTCTGTCTCCATTCACATTAATTCACGTAATTCTGTAAGTTTGCGCCTTTTTAACATATAATAATTTTAGATTCTGGATCGATTAGCTGACATCATGACATTTGGCAAACTTAAACCGTGTAAAATATGTAAAGGTGGCCAATATGTTTATAACAAACTTGGTTACATATGTAATGGAGATCTAACTGAATGGAGTAAATGTAACAATGTCACGAAGACCCCAGAACGGGTGGCTTTCAAGGTACCGAAAGAACTGTCAAAGGAGTATTCATTCTTAAAAAAATACAAATATGTTCCAAGAACCAGAATTTTCAAAGATGTTAATCCTACAGTTACTGTCAAAAAAGAAGAAGATGAAACTGACGGAAAGTAAGTTCTCTTCAACAATTAGACTACTTTCTTCCTAATTGTGGCCTTTTTGCTTGTAATATAACAGGAACAACCTTATATTACAAAATTTGAATATCAAAACAGATTTAATCTGTTAGTCTCCTAGAATTTTAAGTTCAAAAAATTTGTATAATTGAATTAATGTCTAATAACCACAGCTTACATTTAATAGACCTATAAAATCAAAACTCAATATAAAACATCAAGTGGAATAAATAACCAAACAAATATAAATTTTGTCAATTAAAATTAAAAAATTAATATTTGAAGGAGATAAAATTTTGTTTCTGAGCTTACAATTATTAAAACTAATTCCTTTTCAAAAATACAAAACATAATTTTAAGGACTTCTCAGAAAATATAATTTATTTTTAATATTTAATATATTTAAATATTTCAATAAGTTACTTCAAAAATCTCTCAAAACATGTATTATATCTTCAAAAAACAATTAGAATTCCGATATTTTAAGAAATTTTCAGAATTAAATGAATGTCTAATAAGCACAGCTTATATTTAACAGACCTATAAAATCAAAACTCAATATCATCAAGTGGAATAAATAACCCAACAAATATAAATTGTCAATTAAAATTGAAAAACAAATATTTGAAGGGGAAAAAATTTTGTTTCTGATCTTACAATTATGAAAACTAATTCCTTTTTAAAAATACAAAACAATTTTAAGGACATCTCAGAAAATATAATTTATTTGAAATATTTAATATATTCAGATATTTAAATTCAAAACATGTATTATATTTTCAACATTGATTTTTGAAGATATAATACATGTTTTGAGAGATTTTTGAAGTAACTTATTTAAATATCATAAATAGAGGTTAATACTTGATAGAAGGTGTATAAGATTATTTCAATATTAGCCTTCTACATATTTAATTTAAAAAAATTATATTTAATAATTATAACTTCAGGAATTAAATTGAAATAATGTCATATAATTTTGGTTAACAATTTTTATTTATTGGATTTTGTTATATCATTTGGATGTCTTATAATGAATGTTTATTTTATATGTCGTTTGATATAAGTGGTACTTATATGACATTATTTCAATTTAATTCCTGAAGTTATAATTATTAAAAAAATTTGAATATTAAAACAAATTGAAATATGTATCTTCTACAATTTTAATTTCAAATTCAAATTAAAATTGTAGAAGATAAACATATTTCAATTTGTTTTAATATTCAAATTTTGTTATATTTCTTCTATCAAGTAAAAGGCCTTTCTATTTTATTATAATTATCAAATATAATTTTTTGAAATTAAATATGTAGAAGGCTAATATTAAAATATTTAAATATATCAAATATTCCAAATAAATAACATTTACTCAGAAGTCCTTAAAATTATGTTTTGTATTTTTGAAGATCAGAAACAAAATTTTGTCTCCTTCTAATATTTATTTTTTAATTTTAATTGACAATTTTTATTGGGTTTCATTTGATGTTTTATATTAACTTTTGATTTTATATGTCTATTAAATATAAGCTGCGCTTATCAGACATTAATTTAATTCCAAAAAATTTTTAAAATTGTAATATACCTTCTATCAAGTAAAAAACCTCTTCATATTATTTTAACCTTATATTACATTTCTGTTGTAAAATTTTAATGTTCGTCAGATATTTTTTAATATTTGGACGTATAAACTCTATTTGTGTTATATAAAAACAAAAATCATCTTGGAATTACAACTGGAATTAATTGAATTATTGACAAATTATTTTGAGATTGATGAAATTAATCTGATTTTTGCTGATTAATTATTGCCAAAAACATATCCCTAAATGTCGATAGTATAGGAAAAAATTATTGGCAAATTATTTTGAGACTGATGAAATTAATCTTATCTATGAAAATATAAAATTTTCAATATAATTTAAATACTCTATATATTTTACTATACCTATTTCAGTTGTCTGAAGATGAGGTAGTATCTCGAAACTGCAGCCATAAAAATGTGTAATCTTAGGATTTTTCGGTAGTAAGACCATAATTTTCAAAAACTTCTTCTAAGTAGGTAAATGGTTGAAAGATTTAAATTTGGCAAAATGTAATATATGATTAAATTAGTGTGCAGCAAAACAGTTGTCATATTCAAACAAATAAATATGTGGAACTTATACATTACATCATTTAATGCATCATTCGCTATAGAACAAATGCTAATTAAAAATGACTTATTTCAGACCCAAAGTAGAACGCGTCGCTCCTCCATTGTATAACATGGAATTTGTCATTTTGGGGAAACTTCAGAGGAGTAAAGAGGAACTCAAGAAACAGATACTTAAACTTGGTGGTAAAGTAATTACTACTATCCACGAAAACATAATGGCAGTAATATCGACTGAAGACGAAGTTCAAAAGATGGGTTCCCGAATGCAAGATGTTCGTATGAGGGATATTCAAGTAGTACCAGAATCGTTTGTGGACGACGCAGTCGGTAAAACAGGCAATATCCCTGATCTAATAATCGAGAAGAAAATCTGTGACTGGGGGTCCGATGTAAGTAGGAATGTAACTAAATATTTGCTTTACACTGAACGGTATCTTCAATTGTTTCACTTAAAAAATTGAATATCAGGGTGGGAAATTAGAAGTGTTTCAAGAAAACTAATGAACGATAATAATAACATTCATTTAAGAAACGAAATAAAATAAATAAGAAACCATAACATACAACATTTCAATGTGTGACCACACTTCTTTCAATAATGGAAATTACATCAGTTTTATATTATCACATTTTCACGAAACACTCATTACTAGCTGATACCTGTGGCTTTGTTTACTTTACCTTAACATATTAAAACAAGAAGTATTCAACATCAAAGTTTTCTTGAGCATATTACCTACTCATTTCATATTTCTCACATTATAGCTATGATATTCAGTAGTAATATCATACATCATCAACAGCAGCAACATTTCTGCTGTTATTAACTTGATAACTAACTGCTTTTATGTATATTGTCTAGCCGACTACTCGTTTACCCCCAGAGCCTATGAGTAGTAAATCAAAATCTTCTAAAAGCATGTATTCGAAGTCTGGTCCAAGTAAGATAAAATTGACGGTAAAGGGAGGAACCGCTGTTGATCCTGATTCTGGTTTAGAGAAAAAAGCGCATGTCTATCAAGAAGATGGAGATAAGTACACCGCTGTGCTGGGAATAGTTGACATTCAAAGGCAGAGAAATAGTTACTATAAAGTACAGTTATTGAAATCCGATACAGGCAGTTCTTATTGGGTATTCAGGTAAGTTTTCAGGTTGAATAAGTGAAAAAATAATGTCTGTCGAGCAGCATTTGACAAGTGGTGTTCCGATTTTCTTGCTGCCTTTCATTCAATTAATGCTAAACCCATTTTCCCGCATTTTGCATCTTTCCCATGGCTTTCAATCAAATGGAGACAACGTTACACTCAATTGATCCGCAAGTTCTTATTGAGTTTCATTTTCATTCAATAAGTCTTGCAATTCATTGTCTGTGAATTTTTTCGTAGCTGATATGAACAAGCGCACAAAAGCGCCTGACTTCACATCAGTGCTTTTTTTAATTATTACACTGCACAATAAATGGATATCTGTCAAAAATTAAATTATTTTTAGGTCATGGGGACGAACTGGAACAACTATAGGTTCCACTAAATTGGAATCTTTTCCTAGTTTACATTTAGCTAAAAATGAATTTGAGAGACTCTATGAGGAAAAGAGTGGAAATATGTGGGAGGATAGACATGATTTTGTTAAGGTAAAGTTTATTGTACTTAAAACTTAAGAAACTATTTGTTTAATTTATCCTAAAAATTTACTTGATAAGAAACATTTGAATATATAGGATGTCTGGATTTTACGTCAATATATTTAAAGATGTGGTTTTAGAGGTCAAAATATGGAAAAAACGTTATATCAATCTATATGATAAAATGTATAATATTTTTGAGATTATTTTGTCAAACTTTGGCAGATACAGATGCAGTACAATTCAGTATGAAGGAGTTTTTGGATAAACCAAAAAAAAACAAAGTTCCACCAGTAGCACAGATAATTGCAGGGACTTTTATTAGATTGCTGCTAATTCCTGAGATACTAAATTGACTGTATGTAAATCGAAAATATTTGAGATATTCAAAAAGTAATATCTGTTTAAAACCTTTTTCAACGAACATAAAATGAATTTAATGAAAAGTAAACAAAAATTCCTTTTTTTTCTTTTGTCAAAAGGAATTACTGTTTTCTAAAGAATGAGTGGCAAAAGTTGAATTTTTGTTTACTTTTCATTAAATTAATTTTATGTTCGTTGAAAGAGGTTTCAAACAGAACTTTTTAAATATCTCAAATATTTCCGATTTACATAGCTCCGTACAATCATTCATTATTTTTTACATTATTTTTATTGTGAACGAATTTGAAATTTTAATAATCAAGTTTCTTCTCTTTTGTATCTACATGTAAAATTTTTCTTAAGATTTTCTTTTATCGAAAGGTATTACTGTTTTCTAAAGAATGAGGGGCAAAAGTTGAATTTTTGTTTACTTTTCATTAAATTCATTTTATTTTCGTTGAAAAAGGTTTTAAACAGATGTTGCTTTTTAAATATCTCAAATATTTTCGATTAACATAGCTCCGTACAGTCATTCATTATTTTTACATTATTGTTATTGTGAACTAATTTGAAAATTTCAACAGATTCTTGATAATCCAGTTTTTTTCCTTTTGATTCTACATGCAAAATTTTAAGATTATCTATTATGGGAAAGGAATGACCGTTTTCTAAACCATGAGTGGCAAAAAAACAAACAAAATTCTACTTTGCCACTCATTGTCTCACTGTTTAAAACCTTTTTCAACGAACATAGAATGAATTTAATGAAAAGTAAACAAAAATTCCACTTTTGCCACTCATTCTTTAGAAAACAGTAATTCCTTTCGACAAAAGAAAATTTTACATGTAGATTCAAAAGAAAAGAAACTTGATTATTAAAATTTTCAAATTCAATACAATACAATAAAAATAATGTAAAAAATAATTAATGACTGTACGGAGCTATGTAAATCCAAATATTTGAGATGTACAACAAAATAACGTAAAAATAATGAATGACTGTACGGACCTATGTAACCCCAAAAATTATTTGAGATATTTAAATGGGTACCATCTGTTTAACAACCTTCTTTGTCGATTGCCGACATTCCGATATCTGTTAGAAGGCCCCCCTTTTTTAACCCGGTTTTTTATCATGTTACGCTTGTAAACCTCTGTATCATTATTAGGTGTTATCTAGAATCTATTGAAATATTCAAAATATTTATCACTTTTGTTTAAATACCTCTGTACCACTGTTAGGTCTTCAGTTGTCTGATGATGGGATAGTTCATTTTCCGAAACTCGAGTCACAAGAAAATGTGTAAAATATATTTTTATTGGTAGTAAAACATAGTAATTTCTACATTTTGTTTTAATTAATTCCTGAGATGGTGATCTGGATACCAAATTTTGACAAAATATATCTTGTATATTTCATTGTAGAATGTCGTGTTAATGAATCAACTTATCCTATCCAATTTAGTTGCCAAAATAACCACGTTATGATACAGAAAAAACATTAATGCTAAACGAAAACCAGCTTCATTTCATATATTTTTAACATTCACTATTTTAGTTGTTGCAATAATTGCTTGTTTTCTCGATTATTCAGGTTCCCGGTAAAATGTATCCTATTGATGTTGATTATGGAGAGGAAGATATGAAAAATATCGATGTTACTGATGCCCCTAGTACTTTAGACAAACAAGTCGGAAATTTGATGAGAATGATTTTCGATATGAAACAGATGAAACAAACTATGTTAGAATTAGAATTGGACACTGAGAAAATGCCTTTGGGTAAACTTAGCAAAAAACAAATACTCAGTGCATATGAGGTTTTGTCGGAATTGCAGAATACCTTGGACAGCAAAAATGTCAATGAATTGAAATTTATTGATGGTTCGAATAGGTTCTACACATTCATTCCCCATAATTTTGGAACGGATAATCCTCCTGTTCTGAAAACTCCAGATATGATAAAGGTTTGTATTAGCAGGAGTTGCTGAGTGAACAAATTTTGAAGGCTCTAATATGGCAGTTTAGTAAAGTAGGAAAAAAAACAAATGCTCTTTTAATTTTCAGCAAAAAATCGAGATGCTGGACAGCCTGATGGAACTCGAAGTTGCTTATAGCTTGCTAAAATCTGCTGGAACAGACTCGTCCTTGGATCAATACTACTCAAAACTGAATACCGAAATCAAACCGATCGCCAAAGACTCCGACGAGTACAAAATTATCCAAGAATATGTGCAAAATACACACGCAGAAACTCACCAGAGTTACGAGCTAGAAATAATGGACGTGTTCGACGTAAAGAGACAAGGGGAAGAGAAGAGATTTAAACCATTCAAGAAACTTCATAACCGCATGCTTCTGTGGCACGGTAGTAGAACTACCAATTTTGCTGGTATTTTGTCACAGGGGTTGCGTATTGCACCTCCAGAGGCGCCATCTACGGGTTATATGTTCGGTAAAGGTATTTATTTTGCCGACATGGTTTCGAAATCCGCAAATTACTGTTTTACAAGCCCAGGAAACAATCATGGTCTCTTGCTGTTGTGCGAGGTTGCTTTAGGAAATGTGAGTATTACTCTGCAGATTCTTCCTGAAGGCACTTTGATTGGTTTACAATCGTTTAAAACTGGTTGAGAATATAACATGTCTGTTATTAATATTGAATTGACGTTTTTAATGGTTCCAGCATTCTGAAAACTCGTAAAACAAAAGTTGTTTCATTAAAATCTCTTTCAACTAAATGTGATGTCCTCCAGAAATTTTAACAGCTATCTTTTGGAGGTTAATACCTTTGCTAGAAAGTATTAACCTTCAAAAGATATTTTTCATAAATTACCACATCAGTTTTAATCTAGTAGAGTTGCAAAACTGTCAGCTTCAATATTGAAAAAGAATAAAACATTTGAATTAACTGTAATAAAGTAGTGGAATTGATATTGATATTATCCGAGTCGTCTAGATCTTCTGTGAAGATCCCTCAGAAGCTTTTAACTTGTGCAAATTAGAAGTTCAGCTATGTTCTGGTTAGGCTTTATTGCTGCGTCCTTACGCCACTTTAGCCACGGCGCCATTAATTGTCGACCCAACAGTGAAATGGTAGCTGAAACTATATGACTAAAAAATTTCTCTTTTAGTCAGACGGAGCTTGATCCCGGCATCTTTCCTTTTCCAGTCGCCTCTACCATCTGAGCTCTTATATCCTCTTCTATCAATGCATTTTTTATTATTTACAGATGCACGAGTTGACTAAAGCCAAATATATTGAAAAACTTCCTTCTGGGAAGCACAGCACAAAGGGTTTGGGAAGAACAGCACCCGATCCAAAAGGATTTAAGAAACTGGGAGAAGTAGAAGTCCCATCGGGTAAACCCATCAAGATATCTGGACTTGATGATGGGCACTTACTTTATAATGAGTATCCTTTTATTTGAGAATTTTTTAAAAAACCCCACCTATTTTTTCATTCGATGTTCCCCTGCTATTTTTAATGAAAATAAAAATATTTAAGGTTATTTTTGAAGAAAATAACTGAGAACGTTATTTAATTATCTCAACTTTTTTGAAAATTGTTTCATTTAAATATCTTATGTGGTCCTTTCAGGTGAAGTGATTATTTTAATTTTACTTTTTCATTATCCTAGATTATTTTCCTTAATATTTTTCCAGATATATTGTATATGATGTTGCCCAAGTGAAAGCCAAATATCTGCTAAAACTGAATTTCAAATATAAATATTAGTTATATGCTTTGTTGCATGTTCTCTTTATAATGAATATATTGTTATATGTTATTTAAATATAACTATTGAGGTTATTTCCATTCTATTATATTATAGAGGGAAAAATCAGGAATAGTTTGTGGATATGTTTTATGTTTATCTGTCATTGTTAAAGATCTGATTAAACCGATATTATTTAGTTTTGATTTATTTTTATTATACTTATATATGTCAAAATTGCATTATTTAAACATTATTTGTTTGTAAGCTTATTTGTTATACTGTAGGCTTTTTTGTATTGAATAATATTAAATTATCCTTTGTGTTTATTTTTCATGTTATGTCACCCAATGGTAGAAAAATATTTAATGTTTTTCCTCCCACAGAAACAATATTTTGACACTGTTACATAGTTCATTAGTCAATCCTGAATACATTCTGTCAAGAAAGTACCGGGAATTATAGATTTAAATCTGGCGGGGCAATGAGGCAGGTAAAAAATTTTTTTCCTAGGTTGGTACCACTGTCCTTAATTACTATGCCAAGCTTGAGCGGGATCTGTCAACTAGTGTGTTTGCAACAGCTGATTAAGTCAGTCTGTGTCAGAGTACGTGCCGATTTTTACTATGGGTGATTACGTTGAGCAAAGAATTTGTTTAAAGTTTTGTGTTGCAAATGAATTTTCGTGTGCCGATGCATTGAAAATGTTGCAAAAGGCCTTTGGTGATAATGCTCTATCGAAAACTCGTGCATATCAGTGGTACAGAGCCTTCAAGGACGGTCGTGAAGTGGTCGCCCATCGACAGTTTCGATCGAAGATAACGTCGATAAAATTAAGGAAAGGGTGCTGGAAAACCGTCGTACCAGCTTGAGAGAGATAGCACATGATCTTAAGATATCCCACGAGTCCGCACGTACGATTTTGATTGATATTTTGGGCATGAGAAAGGTGGCCGCACGACTCGTACCGAAAGACCTGAATTTTCTTCAAAAACGTCATCGCGAACAGGTTGCTTCAGACATGCTGGATCGCTGTAATTCCGATTCTACATTCATGGAACGCATTATAACTGGTGATGAGACCTGGGTCTACGAGTACGATATGCAAACAAGCCAGCAATCATCGGAATGGGTGGCAAAAAATGAGCCGAAACCGAAAAAACCACGTCAAAGCCGCTCGAAAATGAATGCTCATTGTTTTCTTCGATATCCGTGGCGTGGTGCACTACGAATTCGTTCCAGAGGGTCAGACGGTAAACAAGGAGTATTACCTAGGCGTTATGAAACGTTTGCGTGAGCGTATCCGTAAGAAGCGGCCAAATTTGTGGGCGAACAACTCATGGATTTTGCACGACGATAACGCGCCTTCTCACCAGCTACGATTGTGACTGACTTTCTCGCCAAAAACTCAACAAACGTGCTTCAGCAACCACCGTATTCGCCGGATTTGGCTCCCTGCGACTTTTTCCTCTTCCCAAAACTAAAATTGCCCCTTCGTGGCACCCGTTTTGAGTCGATTGAAGCCATAAAACAAAATTCGGCGCGAGAGCTAAAGTCCATCCCGGAAAGCGCCTATAAAAAATGTTTCGATAATTGGAAGTGCCGTTGGCATAGATGTATTGGAGCAAATGGAGCCTATTTTGAAGGCGACCCAATAAATTTTGACGATTAAATGTAAAAATGTTGTTTTAATTGAAAATTCCCGGTACTTTCTTGACAGAGTAGTATAATAATTTTGATAGTTCTTTCGCTGCTTAAGTTATCACGAAATTTTTAATAAATATAAAAAAATACTCAAAAGCACTGAGGTGAAGTATGAAGCTTTGGTGCCCTATTTTAAATGTGTATATAACTTCTTAGAGAAGGTATAATTAGTATAAATTTTAACAAAGTTTGTGAGCAACTCAGAGTTGAATGATACACTTTTAACTTTCGAACTGAAAGAGATATCGACTTGGATAAGTTTGGTGACTGAATATTTCGGTTCAGTTCGTTATTGCGTAAAATCACTCCAATGATTTCGCAGATATTCACTCTTATTTTTATGAATATTTTATAAACTACAAATCCGAATGCCTGAAATTTGGGGCTTAAAAGGATAATGATAACGCAACATGTTTCTGAAAAATTTCATAAGGATCTTATGATCAGAACATAGACAGAAATTTTGTCTGCAGAGCAGTATTGAGAGCTTAAGAAACCATAGCAACATTTTTTACATTTGGATGTAAAAAACGACACGAAGGCTAATACAAAATTTCGTGAAGATCCTATAATTAGAAGAACAAAAAAAAATTATTTTATTTATTATATATGAAGTATAGATCAAAAACATCAGTGCTTTTTTTATATCAACCAACTTAAGTAGAAATCAATAATAAAAGTCAAAACAAATACTTATAATGAAAAACTTATTATACAATATCATTTCAAAAATCCTATGTCTTGATTTGGTTCGATTTCTTCCAGAGTTTGTACCAAAGCTTTCTCGATTTTCTGAGCTACGCTAACCCCAAGTTTCAAACAATCTTTCAATGTTTCTGGATGAAATGATCCCGTTCCTGTTTGCACAATGGTGCTCATATAACCTTTGCTGACAGCAACTACCACCACACCTGCAGAACATTGTTCTTCAGCTGCATCTGGATCTACTATACATTCATCACCTATCTTACAAACGGTTACCTGAAAATTCAATTGGTAAATGATGAGAGAGATTCTACAGACTCTGATGTATTGGGCTGCAGAATTATCCGCAGTTGATATTGGTAGGTATTGGTAATGATAATTACATTCATTCAACTTCAAATAAGTTTTTGAAATTTAGATTTTTCCAGATATACTTGGGAATATTCGGAATTTTCAAAATTTCAAAACATAATTTCGTTCCACATCAAATTGTACAACTTTGCGATAATTTAACCAATAATGCTTCTCATTACAAATTATGAGATTTTAATATCAACCATCTCCGTGCAGGATTTTGGACAGCCTTAAAACATGAATCTATTTTCATGGATTATCACAAGCTAACTGACGTTCAAGTTGTGAAAGTCATATTTACCATAAGAGGGGTTCCTGTTGCATCAAGCTTAGTGCAACTATAAATGTCATCGAGTACTTGAATGTCAACATTAGAACCATCCACATTCAATGCTTTTATTTTAGGTACGTGTGTACTCCATAAGGCAGATTTTACAGCTATAGACACAGCATCATAGAGATTACCTCCTACTTCTAATAACTGAAAAAAATTGAGTTAAATTTATTATTGTTTGCCAGCAGATCTAGAGGGAGTGTCTGTTGGACTATACTAGGATGAACACTGAAATTTATGAAGAAAATGGTGGCGGAAATTGAAAAAATAATAGTATTTGGAAACCAATCAGTTTTTTAAATTTAAAACTGGACTCATCATGTTGAATATGAAATATTGTAAGGTTTCACCTATTACTATTTGGCAGTTGATCATACAGTCCCTGTTCAAATTATTAGACTTACTTAAGAAATATTTGTTTTTTTTTCTAAATTCATTATCCTCTTCATTTCTCCATTTGAATCAATTATTTTTTTTTTACCTTTTCTATAATATCCTCAGATATAGAGCAAACAATACACTTTCATATTATACGTTGTTATCCAAGGTTGGAATGAAAAAAGGGATAAACATTTGAAGAGGATTAAATAACGTGTTATCATTAGTATTTTCAGAAAAATAAACTTTGGTGTTTACCAGAACATCAACAAGTAACTTCCAACATTTTTTTCCTTTCATAATGCACAGTTTAGTTAAATCAAGAACTTCGTTAGAGTTATAAGCGGAGGCAAGACAATTTGACAATTGTACAGCTAATTCTTCACCACCACGGCCCTCAAAGTTAGGAGTAGCATTGGCAGAACTGAAATGGGTATATTCATATATGTCCAGAAAAAACCTGAAGCTAAACTGTACACCTACCAATCTACAAAAAATTCTATTTTTCCCTCAAATGGTTTTTCTGGGAAAGGCGTATCGACCTCAATTTTAACTGCCACCAAAACATCAGTATTTGCTAGACGTAATCTAGCAGAACCAAAGGCATGTGAAACAACGCCTATTTCTAGTTCCATAGGTCTGTAGTCTTCTCTTTCTCTACCATCTACTCGAAAATTCATCTAAAAGCATATGTCAGAGTACAAAATATGAATACTCAAAGTTATAATTGGTTAAAGTTTATCTCTGGTGAATTCTCACTTAAAATAGAGCTGCTAAAAACTACAAGATTGGAATTTGGGGCACTAAAATTTATAGTACCTTAACGCCTTGAAGAATGAAGGTTTTTTCGGCTTCACTCAGATTCATTCTGTATTATTTGACAATTAAGTAGTGTTTCGTTAAATACTTTAATGGTTTTTTTTATGAAAAAACAAAAAATGGAATCTTATTGGATGGAAATATTTAAAATTGTTTATTTCATAACCTCATTCATTAAACACAGAGCATTAATACCGCATACAAACTACTTAGAACCATACAAAAACTACTAGACATAGATCAACAGAATATTCTATGTATTCTTTATTCAAAGATCTAACCTATACTTCCGACGACTCTACAGAATAAAAGATTAGTGCATGGAGTAGCCCGTTACTTTGTGATAGTTAATTTCATTCTTCCACTTGATGCAAATAGATTAGCATTCATTTGGAGCCTACGGCAATTAATTTGTATTATAATACAATGAACTTATGTTAGATCACAAAATTTTCCTACTGGCTAACCATAAATTGATGTGCAATTCATGTAATCAACAAAATTTTATTTTCATTTTAGCTTCACTTATTCAACTATTGGCAGCAGTGTACATCTTGACAAAAACATTCAACCATAGATTAATGAGAATGTCTTGTTAATCTATATATTCTCAGGAATTGTTTACTATTTACTGTTTTGTTAATTGAATTGCTAATAAATAGAATGGATGATTTACCATTGAATGAATCAGATTTACTCGGTAATAAAATGGATAGAAATGATCTATTTCCTTCTAATAATTTATTTATGGATTCTACAGAGACTAGACGTAGAAGGTAAATAATCTTTAGGTTATAAGAAATGTTTATTTAATTCGATTTTGTCCTACAGCTCAAATAGATCAATTAAACGTAAAAAGTTCGATGATGAGCTAGTAGAGTATAGTTTGGGTTTACCTGGAGTCTCTAATTTAAAAGTGAGTATCACAATACCACATATACATTCTGATGGATTAACAAGATGTTTTTCAGAACAATCGATCTCGTACGCAGTCCACGCATTCGGATTATTCTGTTGTTTCTCCACTTACACCACCTGTAGCAACTTCAAACACTGTTGGTCATTCAACAGATTCAAAAAGGAAAGCTTTCACTAAATCACTTCCATCAAGTTCTAAAAAACATAAAAAAGGCAGACAGCCAAATCATTTTGCAACTAAAGATCTAGGACGTTGGAAACCTACTGATGACTTGGCGTTAATTATAGGCGTTCAACAGACAAATGATTTGAAGACAGTTCACTTAGGCAAGTAACGAGTCCAAATCATGAACCTATCCTTTCATAAATAATTTTCAGGAACAAAATTCTCTTGTAAATTTACTGTTCAAGAGTTACAACAGAGATGGTATGCATTATTGTATGACCAGGCAGTGTCTAGAGTTGCTGTTGCTGCAATGCGAAATCTACATCCAGATATGATTGCTGCAGTACAAGATAAGGCATTGTGGAGTACTCAGGAGGAAGATTTACTCAGTACTATAAAATCTGTGAGTTTTATGATAAATTTTTGTTTACTGAACTTAAACTGTTTTTTTAATATTCAATCTATTAAACAATCAAAATAACATGAAGGTTTCATCGATCTGTTATATGAAAGGAGAAACTTTTTATGTTAATGAAAGCAAATATTAAGATAACAAGAAGTAATGTTTAAGCCAATTCTCTTACTCCTATAAATACCATAAAATTCGAATGATACTAACATTAGAAATAATTCCATTTTCTACAATTGCTGTTATGTCATAACCTCCAATTGAGAATCTTTGAATAAATTGCAAAGTTGTCAAATGGTATGCAAAATGAAACCATTTTTTCTTCAGAGTATGAGTCCTACCATTGAAACTTTCGCAGACCTGCTTGCCCAGAATCCAGATGTCTTCTATTCAGGAAGAACTGCTGCAGCTTTGCTCAAGCATTGGCAAACTCTCAAAATGTATCACTTACTTCCTGACCAAGTATTAGGACCTCTTAGCATGACTGGTCGACCCATTATGACTTTCAATGATGCTGAAGATATTATTCAAGATTCCGAACTAAGCGAGCCTCCGGATGAATTTTTAGATAGAGAATTAAAGTTGCAGCAGAGAAGAAATATAAAAGAAATCAGACAATTGGAAAATGAGATTGGTATGTTATCAATTCCCATATTAATCTTGGTATTTTGAACTACTGGTTTGTAAATATATTAAGCGACATTAGAATAACATCCAGTGATAGTTGTAATATTTTCATAATTTTTGAAACAATGCTCACGATTTAATTCCATTTTTGGGCCAAGATGAATGTTAAATATCTGTAAACAAAATAAATAACTATGTTCTGCAAACATGTTCTGAGTATGACAATGTCTAGACTTCTCTAGGTGGTATACATTCTGTCAAGAAAGTACCGGGAATTATCGATTTAAATCTGGCGGGCCAATGAGGCAGGTAAATTTTTTTTTTCCTAGGTTGGTACCACTGTCCTTAATTACTATGCCAAGCTTGAGCGGGATCTGTCAACTAGTGTGTTTGCAACAGCTGATTAAGTCAGTCGATGTCAGAGTGCGTGCCGATTTTTACTATGGGTGATTACGTTGAGCAAAGAATTTGTTTAAAGTTTTGTGTTGCAAATGAATTTTCGTGTGCCGATGCATTGAAAATGTTGCAAAAGGCCTTTGGTGATAATGCTCTATCGAAAACTCGTGCATATCAGTGGTACAGAGCCTTCAAGGACGGTCGTGAAGTGGTCGCCCATCGACGGCTTCGATCGAAGATAACGTCGATAAAATTAAGGAAAGGGTGCTGGAAAACCGTCGTACCAGCTTGAGAGAGATAGCACATGATCTTAAGATATCCCACGAGTCCGCACTGAATTTTCTTCAAAAACGTCATCGCGAACAGGTTGCTTCAGACATGCTGGATCGCTGTAATTCCGATTCTACATTCATGGAACGCATTATAACTGGTGATGAGACCTGGGTCTACGAGTACGATATGCAAACAAGCCAGCAATCATCGGAATGGGTGGCAAAAAATGAGCCGAAACCGAAAAAACCACGCCAAAGCCGCTCGAAAATGAAGGTGATATCTTCGATATCCGTGGCGTGGTGCACTACGAAATTCGTTCCAGAGGGTCAGACGGTAAACAAAGAGTATTACCTAGGCGTTATGAAACGTTTGCGTGAGCGTATCCGTAAGAAGCGGCCAAATTTGTGGGCGAACAACTCATGGATTTTGCATGACGATAACGCGCCTTCTCACCGAGCTAGGATTGTGACTGACTTTCTCGCCAAAAACTCAACAAACGTGCTTCAGCAACCACCGTATTCGCCGGATTTGGCTCCCTGCGACTTTTTCCTCTTCCCAAAACTAAAATTGCCCCTTCGTGGCATCCGTTTTGGGTCGATTGAAGCCATAAAACAAAATTCGGCGCGAGAGCTAAAGCCCATCCCGGAAAGCGCCTATAAAAAATGTTTCGATAATTGGAAGTGCCGTTGGCATAGATGTATTGGAGCAAATGGAGCCTATTTTGAAGGCGACGCAATAAATTTTGACGATTAAATGTAAAAATGTTGTTTTAATTGAAAATTCCCGGTACTTTCTTGACAGAGTAGTATAATAGATATTTGTGCCTGTTAAAATGGGAATGGTTAAAATTTGGAAATGCGCCAATAACAAATGTAAAGTACTTTTTATCCTGTTTATAATTACCACAATTATGTTTGAAACATCATCTCGAATGGGTCATAAATTTTAAATATCTTGGTTGCTTTTTGAGCTAATATTTCTTCCATCTCAAATGTTAATCTAAGATTCTTGAATTAATTCAGGAATAATCTATAGTTGGATGAGTTCTGTTTTCTACAGAAAAAAAATAGAATTATCTTTAAAAACTCAACTGCGTACCTACATCAAATATATATATAAAAATATTTTGAAGTCTTAATGAACATATCTCATAATGTTGCAGTTTTGTTGAAATAATTATTATTTGATTTAAATGTGTCAAGTGAGAAACAATTATTTTTTCACTATAGGTAGATGGAATGTCTTAGTAGATTCTGTCACTGGAGTTTGTCCAGGAGAACTTGACAGTCAAACTTTGGCAGTTCTGCGAGGACGAATGGTCAGATACCTGATGAGAAGTAGAGAAATAACAATTGGGAGGTCAGGTAAAGGTCATATGGTAGATATTGATCTGTCATTGGAAGGTCCTGCCCATAAAATATCTAGAAGACAAGCAACCTTAAGGTAAGTGACTAGTTCTTTTACTATAGGAGGATTGCAGCCATTATTTCATAAAGACATTCTAGCTTAGCATGTCAGTTTAGGTTTTAAACGATAAAAAATCTTAGGAATTCAATAGTTTTTTTCTTGAATTAATCAAATGTTACCAAAAGCATGTGATGGTCATTTTTAGGTGACCTGTTTTTTTCTAATTTTTCTTTACTGTTTTTTTTTCTTGGGGTTGTCGTAGAAGATCCACTTTTCTTCACCAGTTACTACCTGGTGTAAAAAACCCTTTTTTTGCCTTTGAAGCAGCTGCTCACAACAAAATAATCGCCTTTCCAGATCTCTTGGTTTCAATTCAATTGCCTTGGTTTTGAACCAGATCCATAGATTTCAAACATACAGACACTCTTGCTGCGTCATCCCAAACTCATCTTGCGTTATACTCGGATCATCATCGAGTAATGCCTGTAATTCATAGTCTTCGAATTTTTTTTTTGATGTCCCGAGTGAGTTCTATCTTCAAGGCTGAAATCACCATTTTTGACTGAAATCACTAATGGTAGAAATATCGGTCATTCGAGTTAAGTAGGCCAATGGTGTAAACTTGGTATTGATTTGTGGCATTTCCGTTTCTTCGGGAGAACTGTTGTAACATTACAAAAGATGACGTTTATTTTAGTTTTGGATGACAGAACACAGAATTCTGTGTTTTGATCAATATTTTTAATAAGTAATTCATAGATTTGAAATTTTCAGGGAAAATAAATTCTACAAGCGAGCAAAAAGCTTCTGAGTTCACATCAATCCTTTTTTCATTTTTCAAATAAGTTATAAATTTTCATTGAATAAATATATCAATTGTCAAAAGTCTCCTTGCACTTGGTTATTCCATTGTTGTTATTTTTCGTTTAATTACATAAGTCCCGGTTTCTTATATTAAGTATTTTGATTGCAGATTGAGGAATACAGGTGAATTTTTTCTTTCTTCTGAGGGAAAAAGACCTATCTTTGTAGATGGAAGGCCTATTTACGCTGGAAACAAAATAAGATTGTATGACAACGCAGTGGTCGAAATGGCTAGTTTACGTTTTATCTTCTCCGTAAATCAAGATCTTATTCGTTCAATTCATAATGAATCCATCAGGTATAATGCTCCATCACATTGAAATAGAATCGATATTTAGTTTTTGAATGTATGATATTGTGATAATTTTACTTTATTTTGTGGTTACTGTTAAAATTTTTGTTTGATTGTAAATTAATAAATAATACACCAAGTAATTATATTCCTTTGATTTTCATTATTAATTTACAATAACAAGTTGAACAATAGTTGCTTGAATAAAACTGCATAATTTTGGGTAGTCGGCGAAATTCGACATTTTACAAATGTAGCATTATAGAAAAGGAGCAATTATTGCAACATTATATCAAAATTATCATCAAAATGAAGCAAATCATCCCTAAAAAGAAAGCATGTTGAACTGTAGCTGATGAATCAATACCAGGGCAGTAGATCGTTGATTTATCCCCTAGGTAATTCTGATTTGACTCTGAACCCGTTTTTCCGTTTCCTGAATTGCAGTAATCCTCTTTACAAGACATTTGATATGTTGAATGAGTATAATCATCAGTCTTCCCATTTAAATAAGAATCACTGCAACCTCTTGACATCGAGGAAATATGATTTTTTGGATCCTGAAGTAAAAAAGCGTGTTAATTTATATTTTGGGAAAGGATGATACAGATGTATAAAACTTTAGACTTTAGATTCGATTTTGTTTAGAACATTTGGGGAAACTTCGGTAGAAATTTTTTTTGCGCGCTAAATCCAGGGAACAGTGTGTTATTGTGTCGCACAACTGTCTGTAATTTTCGAATTTTGGGTCGAAAATGGTGTTAAACGACTAAGTTGGACTCACTGATGAAGAATCCGAGCCTTGAAACTTTCAGGGAAGGCAAAATTGGTTCTATAGTTCCGCAGTTATTTATGCTTGGAAATTTTCCATATTTTTGAAACTGCAGATTCGATCCATCTGAAATTCAGCGTTTAGGTGTAAAATAATAACGTGCATGTTCGATTAGAAAATTAAAGAAAAAAAATTGTAAGCGGATAGTGTCGAGCACTACCTTAAACACTATAACTTTTGAACAGAAAGAGATAGAGCCTTGAATCTTTTGGGGTAGGTCTGGTGCCCAAATATCTCGGTTAAGTTATATAGCTTGGCTTGAATATCTCGGCTGAGTTCGTTATTCGGCAAAATCCGTCTGGTCTGCTGTAACTTTCTGCTAGAAAGAGCTAGAGACCCAAAACTTTCAGAGTAGGTTTGAGGCCTAAATATCTCGGTTAGGTTATATAGCTCAGTAAAGCTATCACATGATTATTGATTGTCCTAAGGGCCTTCCCAATTGATGTTCTTCCATGTCAGTGATATTACCCTAGTCTAGGTCCAATTATGATTCTTGAAACCTTCTCTATGGCAGGTATTCAACACTTTGACAATTAACATGAGACGGGTATGTTCAATTTATCAAATTCTAGGCACAGCTATATACATTCGGGTTAAGGTAATGTGAAAAAAATGGCTAAATAATCCGCAAATTCCAATATGGAAGCCGGACCACCAGATAGATTTCTAAGGATTTCAACTCGACACAGCTTCCGAAAATCCGCCCCAAGTAGTTTCTATTGAAAAAACTGATATATTTTTCTCACACTTACTTTCCAAAACGACGCCGTCAAAAATCACGCAAGGGCTACCGGAGATCATTATGAAACCGCGACTGTTCGAATATTTTAAGATTTGCATGAGAGGTCCTTTCCGAATCTTCCATAACTTTTCATTTTTCAGGATATCGTTGTGAAATTTGCGCTAAATTTGAGCAGCTCCAGTTTTTATGGTACGAGCGGCGTTCAATGTATTCTCGGAGCTCATTTCTTAATCTAACAAACGTATTGAAGTTCATGTCTATATCGAGAATTCATTGAACGCCCCTCGTATATCTCACCTTATCCTCGACTCTGATGATGTTACAGTACTTTTTGTTACAATCTCGAGTCATATCATCAGTTGGAGATGATACGCAATCGTCATCATAATCATTACTGGTCGTCGAACAGGTGTAGCATTTCAAACCTGGAATAATAAAGGAGTCAGTAAGATACTTGTACAAAAAAATCAACACTCGAAACAGTTCCGTTGAATTTGAATTGGGGGATGGACGTTTATTTGAGGTTTGGAACATTAAAATTAGGATTTTTGATCCCAAAAGAACACGTCTGAATTATTTCTTATGAATAGAATTGGATTTAGATTTGGCGATTAAGGGGGCCAATCTAAAACCAGGACTATATGTTCATTCAGGAAGCGTCACTTGATTCTTGTTGTGTGTATATTGGACAAATATCTAGCCTGACAGAATTTCTATACGGAAGCATAACAGATTAAAAAATGGTGACAAGCACTGGCGTAAAGTCAGGAGCTTTTACATTCTGGTTCATATCACCCACGATCCTCACGTAATGTTGCAGTAGCCTTATTGGCGTTATTGACCAATGGTTTGGGACCATTTTTGACTCGAAATTGAAGCATGTACACTGGCGAGATTAATCCTTTTCTAAAAGGCACAATTATGGTTTGGAATGAAGTTTGTTCCGATAACAAAACCGACCTATTTGTACTTTCAAGAACCATGTCGTCTCCGACATATATTGGTGACGGTATCAACGAATTAGTCCCACAATTTCACGCAGCTACTGGCGAAAATTTCGTTTCTCTGGATGATCATGCACTTCCATGAAGATCCCATCAAGTGATTATTGCTAGAGAAAGGCAGGGTATTCCACCTCAAGCATTACCTGTAAGATCCCCTGACTTAAATCCAATCAAGCACGCTTGTGATCAATTACGAAGAACCCTTAAGGACCACAACCGGAAACGCCTCAACAGCTCCGAGATCTTTTGCCACAACTTTGGCAATAAATTGAGCCGGATATACCGAATAACTTGGTGGAAAGCATGCAGAGAAGATGCCAAGCAGGTATTGAGGCAAGAGGTAGTCATACTTTGTATTGGGAGTGAATAAAGGTATGAATTTTTTAAATTTCGGGTTTTCGTAAAATTTTATACTTTTAAAATTTTATACTTTTATTATTGTGAATACATCATTTCTTTGAAATCTCAATATTTTAACCTGAATCACCTCAATATACATATTTCAAAAGGAAATTGGATTTCTCTAAAGATAAAACATAAATAAACTCACCGTGTGCTAAACTAGAACAAAAAACTATTAAAATCAAAACGACGCTATATCGAAACATATTTAATTTATCTTTTAATGTAGAGATCCACTTGCACCCTGCCAGATTCGCATTTTTGAACTAATCTAATGAAACTTATCTTTTCGATTATCGGATCGTTTTCATTGTATAGATGCATGATTCATAATATTATTGACATTCTAAAGATAAAGTGTTTTCATGAATTATATAAATTAGTTTTCTTAAAATTCTATTTCTGATTTCTTATGTTGAACCTCAGGAATTGCACATCGAAAATTTTAACACAACGGCGTTTTCTCAATAAGTGCACATGTGCACATGCAATTTTAATTACTCATTTGAAAAAAATTTAATTCGATCATTTTTTATGATTTTTGATAGTATAATTTATGATAGATTAAACAAATAGCTTACAACAATGGATATAATACATCTCTAATAGATAATTTAATTAACCAACGTATACACAAAAACACAATAAAAGAAATTTATCCAGTAACATCTGATCTATCTGAACACAAATACGTTAGCCTCACATATCTCGGAAACATTAGTATTCAACTAAAAAACCTACTCAAAAAAGAAAATATTAAAGTCTCTTTCAAGACAAACAATCCTATTAGCAAATACATCAAAAACAATAAAAACAGTATGGATAAACTTCAATTATCAGGTGTATACAAACTCACTTGCCCAGATTGCCCAAAGATTTATATTGGTAGAACAGGTAGAAATTTCGGTACACGCCTAACCGAACATAAAAGAAGTTTCGATAAAAATAAAAAAGATTCACATTATGCTAAACACCTTCTTGAAAATAACCATTCCTTCACAAAAGAAATAGAAATTCTACAGGTTGAAAATAGAGGTCTAAAATTGAACTTATGGGAAATTTACGAAATAAATAAACATAAAAACAGCAATAACCTAGTAAATGAACAAATAGATTTTTATTACACCCCCCTATTCAATATTTACAAGGGATCGAGTGAACACGATTCTGAAGGGAATATTCTTTGAGAAAACCAACCCGACGAACAATTAAAAACACATGTACACCTTCTGTAAAAAATCTTATAAATTCATTGTACAACAACTGTTACTTCGTATTCTGATGAAGTCTTTCTAGCAAAGACGAAACGTACGTCAATACCAAAAATAAAGTAGAAAATGTAAACAAGTGTTTTATTTTATAATGACAATTGATAGTATAACTTTTCGGCTTCAGTGATTTGCGAACAGGATTCTTTTATTCTGAGGTTGTGCAGCTCCAAAGTATTAAACCACGCAACCTAAAATACTAGGCATTAGGCCTAGTTCGAATTACTACTTTTGCAAAACTTGAATGTCAAAACAGATTAAATCTGTTAGCTTCCTATAATTTTAGTTTAAAAAAATTTTATTCAAAAACTTTTAGAATGAAATTAATGTCTTATAAGCACTGCTTATATTTAATAGACGTATAAAATCAAAAATCATTATACAATTTCAAATGGAATAAAAAAAACCCAACAAATATAAATTATTATTTAAAATTAATTAATTAATGCATCATTCCAAAATCCCGAAATGGCTTCGATCACTAAGAGAATTAATTCGAAGCTTCTTAACCTACAAGCTTTATAACATAGTACCAAAACAGATTAGATCAAAAACTGGACGAGAAATTTTTTCTTCAAGACTTTATGAATCTGTACGGTCACATAGTAGACTCTATACGAAAAGCAACGAAAGAAGCTCTAGGAATACAACGCCTAAGACAAAAAAAAACAATACAGTTACATAGAACACGGAACTTCAACGACAGCAAGAAGTTGAACAAGAACATGGTTAAATAGTAAAAGTTAACGTGAGAAATGAAATCTCCGATGGATTCCCTGTTACAAAAAGATTACGACAAGGCGATAGTCTTTCTCCAACTCTATTTAAAATCTACTTAGATCGAACACTTAAAAACTGGCGAAGATCATGCAAAGACATATTATCCCTATAAGCGACGGGAATACGCTGTAAACACTGCATTTTGCAGATGACCAGGTCATATTTGCTCAGAAAAAAGACGATATAGAGTTCATCACTCGAAGGCTATGAATGATTAGGACAAGTGGGGACTCTCAATGAATATGTCAAAAACCCAGTACATGTGCGTAAGAGGAGAATGAAGATCTGGTTTTGGAAGGAGGATTGAAAAAATATCCTGCGAAGACCTTGGAAACGTCCTCCACTTGAATGGGGATGCATTTGTGAACGTGGAGAAGTGTCGATCCCGTTAGGCGGTCTCTTCTACCATTGAAGCTCTAAGCCAAGTTTTGAGCCTCCTAAGAGCGGAAAAGGACCTTTCTGTTGTGGCTACACTAACTGATAGTATAGAAAAAATACATAAGGATACATTTCAGTATCACAATTTTCTAAAAGATTAGTAATCGACTGCGGAATATTCTGATTCCGCTGCCATTTCACCTTCCTTGAGCCCATATTCTTTTATATTTACTGAAACTGGAGTATTATCTATTAGCAGTTTATAGTCGTTTGCAAGCTGTTTAACAGTTTCATTGTCTTCATCTTCATTGGTATAATCAACTTTTGGAATAAAAACGCCTAGTTGAAATAATTTTAGTACTTCTGGAGGCAGACGGTCCTGTAAGTAATTTATTACAGAATCTAGAAGAGGGATGTATACAGCCCTGCGGAAATAATCTTCAGCAGATTAAGCAAGATGGTTATTGGCTCCGCGTGTTTATCTTGATACTGTTCTGGGGCATTTAATTTCAGTATCCAGTTGCTCAGCTACTTCTTTTGCCTCTTCAAAAGCTGTCGGAAAGTTGTGTCAACGGTGCGAAGTTTGGCAATTAAATAGGATACAACAACAGAAATGGATTTCTGGAGAAGGTCAGAATGCAAAGAATACGAAATGAGCATATAAGAGAAATTATGGGTGTCGAAAAAATATAATAGATAACATAAAGAATGCACAACTTAGTTGGTATGGACATGTACAGAGGATGCAAGAAGAACGTATTCCTAAACAAATGCTCAACTGGATACCCCCTGAAAGACTTAAAAAAGGCATGGATATAGGGAATAGAAAGGTCTGTCGGAAAGAGACCAGAAGACTGGTTGGACAGAGAACAGTGAAAGTTAGGAACCGGAAAGCGGTCAAAGTTATGATTATTATTATCCTGTTAGTCCTAGATCTTCTGTTAAGATCCCTCACAAGCTTTTTCAGCTTATGCGAGTTAGGAGTTCAGTTGTGTTCTGGGTGGGCTTTGTTACTGCGATCTTGCGTCACTTGTAGGTCACAGCACTATTAATTTTTGACCCAACAGTGAAATCGTGGCTGACACCCATCCAACTAGAAATTTTTTTTCCACCTGAACAGAATTCGAACCCAGACCTTCCGGTCACGAGCCCTATGCTCTACCACTGATTTGTCCGATACTCATAGACGAGTATATTATCATTATTATTGAATTTAATTCAATTCAAGCAGTTGCATGTTTATTTCGGCATTTCTATGCCACTAAGAACATACATTCGTTTTTTCTACACTGCATTATGTAGTAAATATATTTACCTATACGAGATTCAAATGGAAGAATCGATCAGCGTTCACTCATGCATTAAATTCACCGGGAAACAGATATACTGTCTGATACAATCATGGCAACAGCTGTCAATTCAAACAGATTAAAACTTTCAAATCAACAAGAATCTGAATGGACTAAATAAAATTAGTGTTTTCGATACACGAGAAAACGTAATTAAGTAGTTTGAAAATGGTAAATACTGAGGGAAGTGGTGATATCGACGTGAAAGATCTCAAAGTTCGAGCTATTATAGGATTTGATGGTAAGTAATGAATAATTTATATTTCTTTTTGCTCGAAATGAAAACCTCTTTACTAATATTTACCATTTCCCGACAAAATATTCTCTTTATCTCTATTCTTATCGTCTGCTTTTCCATTTTTTACGAGCCCGTCCTAAAGCGTTTTGATGGATCTTCATCGAGCCTTGCCTCTAATTCTTCCTCCTTGAACATTGGTAGCGATTCTGGTCGTTCTTCGACCAGTTTTAAAACGGGCAAGCCACTTCTGACACGTTCGTTAAGCTAGAGCATGGTCACCGTAAGCAACATGACTTTCGGCATCCTTTTTATTCATATTGATGTAATGAAGTAAACCTCCCCACAAAAACACAATATTCGGTAGAGAAGTTGATAAACTATGTTGTTTACAGTTCAGCGAAATAACAGATAATGAAAACAAAACCTAATTATAACACTTCAAAATGAAGGTATTGCCAGATGAAGCAATGGAATAAAAATCTAGTACCGTGCTAACTTATTTTTAACCCTACTACATTTTTTGTTAACTATTCATTTGATGATCCTCTCAGCGAAATATTTCAATAGAGAAAACAAAAAATGTTACAAACTTAGCACAGAATTAATACATAAACTTATCAACATACATAAAGATGAAGAGATTCTCAAAAATATAACGCTTAGCATATTATAATGGAGTATGCCATTGGCTCTAGGTGAAACATTATAACAATTTCATTAAAAAAAAACTCACGCAGTTTTTATATTTCACAATTTATTCAAAATCCTGACACGTGTTTCGGTCTTTCGGCCTTTTTCAAAGGGATACATATTATTCAGACCGAACCGAATGATATAGTGAGCTATTTTATTTCAAAAAAATTCACACAGTTTTTATATTTCACAATTTATTTAGAATCCTGACACGTATTTCGGTCTTTCGACCTTCTTCAAAGGGATACAAAAAGGAACTAAATATAAAATTGGAAATCTTCTTTTATTACACTCAGGACACCTGTGTATTTTTATGGCGCATGGAAATAACAACATCCAATATAGGGGTGTTGCCGAATAGTTTTTGGGAATTTGTTAAATTCTCCTTTTTCTCAATAGCTTTTTTGATTGAAAGAATCTCCAAATAGTCCATCAATTTACCCTCATTAAAATGACATCTTTCTCATTAGAAAAATGATTATTCTCTTTACAATCTTTTGCAAAACCGGTTGATTTTTGGTTTTTCTAAAATAGACATCCTATGTTCTTTGATTCTATGTTGTAAACATAGGCCTGTCTGTCCTATACTACTCTGTCAAGAAAGTACCGGGAATTTTCAATTAAAACAACATTGTTACATTTAATCGTCAAAATTTATTGGGTCGCCTTCAAAATAGGCTCCATTTGCTCCAATACATCTATGCCAACGGCACTTCCAATTATCGAAACATTTTTTATGGGCGCTTTCCGGGATGGAATTTAGCTCTCGCACCGAATTTTGTTTTATGGCTTCAATCGACTCAAAACGGGTGCCACGAAGGGGGAATTTTAGTTTTGGGAAGAGGAAAAAGTCGCAGAGAGCCAAATCCGGCGAATACGGTGGTTGTGGTCATCACAATTAATTTGATTCGGAGAATTTGGGGTTCCTTTCTTTATTGTTCACTAAAATCTTAGCTAAATTATTTCTATTTACTGCTAAAGATTTATTCCCATTTTATGCAGACCATTAGAGATCCTACTGCTGAAACCTTTTATATAAGCCATTGAAAACCATATTGTCTTTTCTTCATAAGGATAAGGTGTTGATATAATTTTTTTTTAATATTGTTGTAAGTTTTCTTTTGATCATCTTGTCAATGATTCCAGTTCTATAGCCATAGTTTCAATTATATTGACTAATCGTGAATCCCGTTGGATGAAGTCAATTTCGGCAAAGAAGTCAATATAGTTAAATAGAGCGGTGAACAATGGCTATAGAACTGAAATCATTGACAAGATGATTAATAAGAAAACTTACCACAATATTCTGAAAAAAATTTACATCAATATAAATGATCCTTATGAAGAAAAGAAAATATGGTTTTCAATGGCTTATATAAAAGGTTTCAGGGGTAGAATCTCTAATGTCTTCATGAAATGAAAATTATTTCTTTAGCAGTAAATAGAAATAATTTAGCTAAGATTTTGGTGAATAATAAAGAAAGGAACCCCAAATTTTCCGAATCGGGGATTTATCAAATTAATTGTGATGATTGTAACGCTACATATAGGTATAGGACAGACAGGTCGATGTTTACAACATACAATCAAAGAACATAGGATGTCTATTTTGAAAAACCAGAAATCAACCGGTTTGCAGAACATTGTATAGAAAATAATCATTTTTTTAATGAGAAAGATGTCACTTTACTATATAATGTTAATAAGAGTAAACTGATGGATTATTTGGAGATTCTTTCAATCAAAAAACACATTGATAAAAAGGAGAATTTAACAAATTCCCAAATACTGTTGGGCAACACCCCTGTATTGGATGCTGTTATTTCCATGCGCCATAAAAATACAAAGATGTCCTTAGTATAATAAAAGAACCTTTTCAATTTTAAGTTTAGTTCCTTTTTGTACTCTTTTGAAGATAGTCCTAAGACCGAAACACGTGTCAGGATTCTGAATAAATTGTGAAATATAAAAACTGTGTGAATTTTTTTAAAATAAGATAGCTTAGTATATCATTCGGTTCGGTCTGAATAATTTTCCTATGTTTATTATCGGGATATTTAGAATCCCCGAAACTAGGCATTTTGTTACACGTCAGACGTTAAATTTACTAGTGAATAAGACTGTAACTACTCCCCATGTATTATCATTTAAATTTGTACTGGATTATAATTTCAGGGTCGACGCCAAGAGGTCTTATTATACATCCGAATGGAAAGCATATTTTGTATCCGATTGGCAACAAAATTTCAATTCAAGACTGGGTGACGAAACAACAAAGTTTCCTCACTGGACACACTAATATTATATCTGCAATGGACGTGTCAAGATCAGGAAAATATGTGGCTAGTGGTCAAATCAACCATATTGGTTTCAAGGTGAGTTAATAATATAAAACAATTCTGATAACTCCATTATACCACGATCATTGTATTAAATACCTATAGCGTGTCCAAAAAGCGTGTCGGGTATTCGTTTTGGCGCTGCAACAAATACCCGATACTCTTTTTGGACTTCTTGTATTATACACTAAATAGTGTACTCTATAATCAGTTGCAAATAGCATGATGAATGATGAAGTTCTTAACAAAATAAAAAACAGCGGAAAGTTTTTACGGAAAAAAATAGAATTAATATCAATTAAAGGCCAGAGAAGATTCAGTAGAATATAAACTTGGCAGGACCTCATTGTCTCTAGTTGGGGTATCAAAATATTTACAATGTGCCTCTATTCACTTGAGGAAGGCCTTTTCTTCTATTATTTTTGTAATTACCACTTTTATTGTTTCAGGCGTGTGTTATTGTATGGGATTTTGAGAAACACACTATCCTATCTCAACACGAACTTCACAAAGTAAGGGTAGAGGCAGTGATGTTCTCATTCGATGACCAATATTTGGTATCTTTAGGAGGAAGGGATTGTGGCTCGGTGGTAGTTTGGAACGTTCAAACTTCGAGTGCCCTGTGTGGAGGACAAGTTTCCAGAGGTATTCAGGGTACCGTGACCTGTTTGCTCACAATGAATCGACGTGGAGCCTGTTATGTTACTGGTGGTAAGTTTTCGTTTATATCCTCTGAAGTCTTTAGATAAACCTAAAATATATTTTTATCACATTTTCATTTAAGTATTACTACAATAGAGACGAGATAAAACTCCTTAATGGAGTATTCTTCACTTTTTTCCTTATTGCCGTTTAAATGTTTCATGAAGGTTCAAAATGATGTTTCTCAGTTTCCCAGGATAATTCAAGGCCAGAGGAATCAGGAGGCTGAAACGCGAATGAAATTATTTAACTCTTATGGAGAAATTGCTATATGGTAATGCTCAGTTTCATTAAATTACAGTTCTCCTTCCCAGTCAACAAGTCTACATCTGATGTTATGTTATTTATGTCGAGCGGGCGTCTGTCCACCCTACCACTGCGTCCGCACGGACTATTGTGGTTCACCCTTAATTTATATCTCCCCGACGAGATCCAGTTTTTGGATAAAACCGATAATCTTGTTCAGGCGTAGTTTTTTCAGTTCGCTGTGGGCTATAAAAGCCTGGCCAAAGACCTCGAATCTGATGCGACTCACCGCTGGGCACTCTGAGACGATGTGCATGGCTGTTTCAGTGTCCTCAAGACACAGCCTGCATTTATTGTCTTCAGCCAGATCGATTTTGTGCAAATGCGCTTTCAGTCTGCAGTGACCTGTCATAACTCCGACAAGTGTTCTTAGTTTAGCCTTAGCGCTAGGTTTGCCATTTTTTTGTTCGAAGCTGTTCCAACGAACAACTTCGAATGTTTCAGGCCAGAATGGCTCCGCCAGAAAGACTCTAGCCTTGAGTTCATTCTGCCTGTTATCGCCTCGTTGGCCACGTCATGTGGTATTCCCAGGAATGGTTTCGGTCCTACCAGAGGCAGCGCTGCTCCAGCAAATGCCAGCCGATCTGCCTCCTCGTTACCCAAATAGTTTGAGTGGCTCGGTATCCAAACCAGAGTGACTCCGTTATATATACCGAGCCTGTTTAAAGCCGTGCGGCAACTCCAGACTGATTTGGATGTAAAACAGCTAGATTCCAGAGCTTTTAGTACTGACTGACTATCAGTAAATATTTTGATTTTAGCGTGGTGGATTTGCCGTTTTATCAGCAGTTCCGCCGCGGTCTCAATGGCAAATATTTCTGCCTGGAATATGGTTGCGTTTTGACCGAGACTCAATGAGATGTTAATTCTCGGTTTGCTCCCATAGACTCCCGCTCCTGTTCCGTTCGTCGTTCGCGAGCCGTATGTGAACAAGCCAAGGTCGGTTCTCATTAGAACTTCAGCATGCTGTGTCCATAATCTATATCTGATAAACGTTAGTATGAAAACTAAATTTAATCTGAGCCTATACGATCCAGCTTAAATCAAAACATTTTTGTTGTTGGCAGAACATACTCAGATCATAGCGCTATTAAAGTTCCGCATAGGTTTAACAGTTTCGTAACGAAGTCTGAAGAAAAACCCAAGAGTATATCGTTATTCGTGAAAACAAGTGAAACAAACCCTTAGTAAGGGAGGCTAGCAGGTTTAAACTCGTATTGAAGCCATTCACAAATATCCTGTCGTGAGTTTTCTTAGATTCAGCTCTAAGCTGTCACAAATATTCAGTGTTAACAATACTTTTTTCTGCTCCAAGACTTTGGTAATTCTAGACATATATATTTTTCGAATGATTCGAAGACGTCGATCTCCGTGATCACTAAACTCTTCCAGATTCATACAGTTTTCCCCAATAGTTTATACCACATAGATAATAAGCTGCTTCCTTTTTAACGAGTCTAAAGAATCAATATATTTCACTGATAGGTACTTAGTTTTGTAGAATCTCTATTTTAACTGATCTGTCATCAAGTAATTATTTTCCTCTAAATACTTGTCTTAGGTCGTTTCCCTTTGTTATTGAATGGGAAGCAATGGTTATTGATATCTTGTCTTATGGTATCATTAGGATGATGAAGTCCTTATATTGAGGAAATATTTCAGAAGAATCTGCCTTTTTCATTCTTTAAAATTTCATCGACTGTATCATCCATCGATATCTTCAGTCGTAAGTGGGTATTTTGACATGCATGCAACAATATTCTGACAGTTTAATTAGAAATAAGTCTTCCTTATCTGAAGAAATTATTCATTCTTAATGAGAAGTGTGTCGTTTTTTCTTGCCATTAGGACTATTAAATGGTCTTGACCCATGATGAAGCCATCTCGGCTTCCATTTCAGAGTGTTATGCGAAATATTGCGTAACATATATGAACCAATAAAAATATGAACCCTTTATATGAATTTTGAGGCGAAAACCATTTGGCTTTATGGCACATCAATGCGGAGGCAAGAAGTACGCATTGCGTGGACGTGAACATGCTCAAGATCAAAAGAACGATTGTCTGCATCGATTCAGATGATCGGGACGAGGTATGCTACTGCGGTACGAGTACTGGAGATATACTGAAGGTTCGTTTGAATTTCCACCATGACATAGAAATCTTACAACCGATAAAAACCCCCGCTCTTATTGGATGCTATGGAAGAATATCTAAAAACCCGAAAAAGTTGCCTGCAGGAACTGTAGAAATGTACGGACAGGGTGAGTATTATCGGTGAACTTCTTCTCCTTAAACTAAATTTTGAGCAGAAAATATACTTTGAATATAAATTTTAATTTACAATAACTTTTTAAAGGTGTGACTGCAATCAAACGAAGTTTTACTGGATCTCTCATCGTTGGGGCTGGTGATGGAACGATTGAATTAGTGGATGAAATAAAATATGAGAAGAAAAAAACATATGCCACCAATTTAGGATTGAAAGTACCTACAGTGCCAGCATTAAGAGTGGTAAAGTTTTTACTTACTTTCATCTATTAATTGGGGCTTGTACAATATTTTTCATCTTTGTATGAGTTGTATAATCTTTAGAATGTTTTCTTCCTTTTCAGACACTTGGCAATTTGCCGCCTTTGCATTCTCAATTATATCCAATTGTATTTTCTAGAAACTTCGATTTCTAGTGTTTGTTAAATGCTAGGTTATTTAGATTTTAATTTCTCTGTACATTTCAGTTTTAAAACTGATATTAATCTCAATCTTATTATGAATCTTAATCTGAATCTAATATTGATTCAAATTATGAACCCAATTTGAACAGAATATCAGATGAAAGAAACTTAATACATACATACTTCCCCCAATCAATTTCAAGGCTATCATATATGGAAGTTAAAATATATCATACTTTTATCTATGTATCGGTGTTTTTCTTAGAGTGATAGAACTTTCGATAGGGATAATTGTGATTTGACAGAAGTTAGAAGCCATGTTGTTTTGACATTTCTGTTCACTAAGCATCGACAAATTATCATGGAAAGACTCACGCCGCAAGAACGTTTACAAATTGTTGAAATTTATTTTCAAAATCAGTGTTCTATTCGCCAAACTTATAGAGCACTTCGTGAAATTCATGGTTTACATAATTGTCCATCAGAGCAGCTTATTCGTCGAACTATCGGTAGATTTCGAACAACATTATCTCTGCTCGATGCAACAACAACAACAAGACAAAGAACTGTACGTACAGAAGATAATATCGCTGCTGTAAGTAATAGTGTTAATGATGATCCAGCTTTCTCTATTCGTCGACGTTCACAACAAGTTGGACTCTGTGCATCCACCACATGGAAAATTTTACTTAAAAATCTTGGTCTACACCCACACAAGATCCAACTGGTTCAAGAATTAGAGCCACTTGACCATAATAAGCGTCGTTTGTTTGCTGATTGGACTCTAGAACACCTTGAAGTTGATTCACTTTTTTATCGTAAAATTGTGTTTAGTGATGAAGCTCATTTCTGGTTGAACGGCTATAAAAACAAGCAAAATTGTCATATATGGAGTGAAAAAAATCCTCAAGAAGTTCTGCAGGTTCCATTGCATCCTGAAAAATGGATTGTATGGTGTGCTTTACACGCTGGAGGCATCATCGGTCCATAATTCTTTAAAAACGATGCTGGAGCTAATGATACAGTGAATGGCTCGTTACAGATCGATAATCAATTATTTGTTTCAAAATTTGAATGCTATCGACCCAGAAGTGTTTTGGTTCCAACAAGATGGTTCTACACCTCATGCTGCTACCGTAACAATTGAATTATTGAACGAAAGATTTGGCGATAACATTATTTTGAAAATTGGTCTAATTAATTGGCCTCCAAGATCATGCGACATAACTCCACTGGATTATTTTCTTTGGGGTCAATGTCAAGTCATTGGTTTATGCTGATAAATCAGAAACGAAAGACGCTTTGGAAGCTAACATAACTCATGTTATTGATGAAATAAGGCCTGAATTACTCGAAAAAGTGGTCCAAAATTGGTCTGGTCGAATGCGGTTCCTCAGAGCTAGTCGTGGTGGACATATGCCGGAAATTATTTTTAAAACATAAATGTCATATAATTATCTTTCAAATAAAAAAAGAATTTGGCTTCAATCTTAATTTAAATGTGTTTTATTTCAATTTAAAGTTCTATCACTCTAAAAAAAACCCCCGATATCTTATATCACGCTCTCTGTTGATCTTATTTCTTTCAGAAATTATCAACTAGCGTAAAATCATCTGTGAATGCGATTCAAATGATGGGTCAGAAGACGATATTGGTATCCACAACAAACTGCGAGATATTCATTATCGATAAGAAAACATTCAACGCAAATTTGGTTGTGACCTGCCATACTTCTACCATTCACCATGTTAGCTTCCCATAGTAAGTATTAAAATTAACTGGGAATGTGAGTTTTCGATAAAAACTTTATGCTTGCACGAACTCGGCGATTTAGCGCCAAAATTTTATAATCATAAGTCTTAACATCCATTTCATGATAACATATGACAGCTCTAAACATGATCACGTGAGTTCATCTATCCATCATACATCCACTAAGGGCTACATAGATTCTTGTGACGTCATCAGAAACCCGAAAGTGTTCTCAAAGACGTAGTTGCTGATCTACTGGCAAATCTTCAGACAATTGTTGGATCATAAAAGCAACCACAATGATGACCATTGGGTTTCCTGTCTTAAAGATGGTTGAATTTTACATGGACGCAAACCCCACCCCTTCTTGAAAATCTTCCAGGTTTATCCATATGCTGGTTAAATTGCTGAGAACGACAAGTTCATCTTAAAGCTACAATATTGTCTGCACGTAATCAGCGGTAAATTTAAATTATTTCGCAACGATGTTGTGGTGTTGAAAGTTCTATGTTGTTTTGTAATTAAGTCACCTAAGAAACTGCCAAAATATTCATTTGATTCTGTATTGTACCACGGTTACTTTACTGCCGTACCGTATTTTGTTTATGGTTCCAATATTTAGAAACAAGCGAGCAAATTGATTTATCGTAATGATTAATTACATTCTGTTGATGTGGACTGTATTGAAGTACTGTGATGATGTTAAACTTTAAAATGCACTTGTTTGTAGTTATCTAGATGATGAATTAGCTTCGTTTATCTAAAAAGATAAGCCAACGAAAGGGAGGAATTGAAGTAAACTAGAACACTTTAACGACAACGATTATATTTTGGTGTCACTGTATATGATACCAAGCTAGAGTTACACTACGAACAAATGTGAATCTGCCAACACTTGGGCAATCGAGAAAATGTGGATTACTATGTTAACAGTTCTCGCGATAATCTTGTGCCGATAAAGTTGACTGTTACGGGAATAATTTTGAACCAAGAGGTCACAAGCGACAAGGATGACTATCATAATGATGATGCAATAATTTGGACGAAGCCACAAGGGACAAAGTTGATTACTATTGGAATAATAAAGCAATATCTTGGACCGAAAGACCACAAACAACAAGGGTGACTATCAGGATGATAATGCAATAATTTGGACCGAAGTCATAAGCGACCAGGTTGACTATCACGAGGATAATGAGTTAACATTATATTCAGAAACTGAATGTTAGGGGCGTCTCGATGCATTACTTCTAACGAAAAGAGGGAAATCATTAATTATGTTCTAACGTAGACAGGGATATCTCTGAATGAAACTTAACAGTTGCATTTAACAGTTTTGCTTTAGATTTTTACAGCACTAATTGGATTTATAAATGTTATAGTGATTTCTCTGAGGTGTTCGCAACAGCCAGTAAAAATGACGTCAGACTATGGTCCGCCATAACGATGCAAGAATTGCTCAGGATTCGCGTGAAAAACTTCAGCTGTTCGAACGTAGTATTCGCCAAGGATGGAAAATCTATCTTGACTAGCTGGAACGACGGAGTTATCAGAGCTTTCACTCCCTTGACCGGAAGGTTGATATACGAGATCTACAACGCGCACAATAAGGGTGTTTCAGCTTTGGGCATGACGAAGCATGGAAAATTGTTGGTTAGTGGAGGTTGCGAAGGGCAGGTGCGATTATGGAAAATATCGCCCTGTTCCCAGTCCTTAGAATGTACCTTGAAGGAACACAAGGTACTGAATACTGATTTTTTTAATTGTTTCACCTTTTAAAAATTTAAACCATACAAAAGACTGATGGTATAAAACTTAGACCAGCTGAGTCGTTCTCTATTTGTCACTACCCTTAAGCATTCTCAGTAAATCGAGCAATGAACAATGAAAGTTTCTTTCTCAAATTGATCTCCAGGAAATAACACAAATTGGTTCCTGCTCAGTCCTGATTTCAATATCTTTGATCTCTTATAGCAGTAAAATATACGAAACTCTTCCTCTGTTAATTTAAAATTAGATTGGGTAATTGAAGTTTGATGAAATATGAAATATTATCATGATCTTGATATTTGCAGGGGCCTATTTCAGCTATCCATTTGAACCACAGTGATACAGAAGCCGTGAGCGCCAGCACCGACGGCTCCTGCATCATATGGGACATTGTAAGATACTGCAGAAGGCAGATCCTCTTTGCCAACACGCTCTTCATGTGCGCCAGGTATTTTCCCACTAGCGTCCAGATCCTCACAGGCGGTTCTGACAGAAAAATATCCTACTGGGAGGTGCTAGATGGTACACTCGTCAGGGAATTGGACGCATCCAGATCTGGAGCGATTAACGCTGTCGACATATCGCCGGATGGCGACACTTTTGTGAGCGGTGGAAACGATCAGATTGTTAAACTATGGAAATACCAAGAAGGTAAGAGAAGAATATGATTCTGATTGTACATTTCTAAGGAGATAGATATTGCAACAGAGGTCGCCCACCCGTAAAACTGACGTGGTTCTCCCCGATTGCAGGTATTCTGTTCATAAGGTCGAATACGTCAATAATAGATTTGTACTAGCTTTAAGGAGAAGTATAAGATTCTTCGAGTTCGTGGTTTCTGGCATCAAGTTGAATTCTTCCTGGCAACCATTAGCCTTCAAAGGCTCTGAAGGAAACAAGACTATCATGGGAGAGTCGATGACCATAGGGATATTCGTACTCCTGGCCACTCAATTGGAGCTGGAATCATAGGGGCAGTGAAAGTCTACATATTAAGATAGAAGAGTATTCCATTCATCTGGATTCGTGATTCTTGGATCTTTTGGTCAAAAGAACGCAGTTCTCTGGAACAATCGAGCAAAAAACAGACAAGATATTATCCCTCGAATCAAAAGTCTACTGCTTCCAACTTTTTTTATTATTTATATTTTGAAATTGGAGTTCAAAGTTTCCGTTGATTCACCCAGTGAATCAGTTAACATAGTCCTTCTGTTATTTTCCTATTTATGCCTTTTCATCAGCAGCTTTCAATGATCTACATGTTAATTTACAGGAATCACAACGCATGTTGGCGTAGGACACTCTGGAGTTATAACAGCTGCCTGTTTCAGTCCCGATGGAAAATCTGTGGTTACAACGGACGCATCTGGCAGCGTTTTTATATGGAAATTTCCAACGGAACTCGTTAAAGGTTCACCACCAGAAGTTCCATCGATAACCATTCAACCAAAATTGGAGGAGGTGCAGGTTAACCAGAAAGATGAGGGAAAAATCGAAGATATCAAAGATCTTCCAAGCACCGACAGAAAAATAGTGAGCGAACATGGAGATCATGGAGCTTGCTGTCCTTGTACCTGTTATTGCAAAAATCCTGTTAATGAAAAGGGCAAGGAGTAAACGGTGGTTAGGTTTAGAGTCTGAATCATAAATTCCTTTTGTATGTACGATATATATACATGATGTTTTTTGAATGCAATATTTTTTTTACGTGTATTTATGGTATATGCCTGAAATATATTTTTTTTCAATATTTTCCTCAATTTCTTTTTCTGTAACATAAGAAATCATAAATGTCCTGATTTTGCTTCAGAAAATCAAGCGCGCTAGTAAAGCAGTTATTCTCTTTACTACAACATTCGGTACAGAACCAAAATATTTATCCATATAGCTTATCCAGGAAGTAAAAAAGAACAAGAATTTGCTCGCTTCAGCCAGATGGCATGCGAAAGAATTCTAGGAGCTGTAACAGCTGAAGATTAATAAACTCATAATATTGAGAGAAGCGACAATGATCTTCCATTTACTGGAGCAGAGTCTTCATATAGGATGTCACATTGACAACTGAGGAACGAGCTTAATGGGTAAAAGCGAAAATGATGACATATTACTTCAGGACAAAGACAAGCCTTAGTCCAAACTGAATGATTCATTGCTTCTTCATCTTCCTCATTCTATAAGGACTATGTCCTGTGTCCTCTGATTTATCTATTTTTGATTTGCTTCTTGTGACATTGAGCTTCCTTTTCCTTTCAATATTTTGGTCGACGTTTCAATGATTTGCAAGTTGCGAGTTTTTGTGTTTTTGCTCATTTGTCTAAGGCATTTTCTCTGTACATGGTCCCTCCAAAACCTCTGATCCATCGCACCATATCCATTACCCCCAGTTCTTGTCTGTTGTCCGAGCTTCTTATATGGTCTCTGAGTATTGTTCCTTTTGTTCTCGCTATTCTCTTAGTTGAAGATATTTCTTTTTCGTTTCGGCGACATACTACTCTGTCAAGAAAGTACCGGGAATTTTCAATTAAAACAACATTTTTAGATTTAATCGTCAAAATTTATTGGGTCGCCTTCAAAATAGGCTCCATTTGCTCCAATACATCTATGCCAACGGCACTTCCAATTATCGAAACATTTTTTATAGGCGCTTTCCTGGATGGACTTTAGCTCTCGCGCCGAATTTTGTTCTATGGCTTCAATCGACTCAAAACGGGTGCCACGAAGGGGCAATTTTAGTTTTGGGAAGAGGAAAAAGTCGCAGGGAGCCAAATCCGGCGAATACGGTGGTTGCTGAAGCACGTTTGTTGAGTTTTTGGCGAGAAAGTCAGTCACAATCGTAGCTCGGTGAGAAGGCGCGTTATCGTCATGCAAAATCCATAAGTTGTTCGCCCACAAATTTGGCCGCTTCTTACGGATACGCTCACGCAAATGTTTCATAACGCCTAGGTAATACTCCTTGTTTACCGTCTGACCCTCTGGAACGAATTCGTAGTGCACCACGCCACGGATATCGAAGAAAACAATGAGCATCACCTTCATTTTCGAGCGGCTTTGGCGTGGTTTGTTCGGTTTCGGCTCATTTTTTGCCACCCATTCCGATGATTGCTGGCTTGTTTGCATATCGTACTCGTAGACCCAGGTCTCATCACCAGTTATAATGCGTTCCATGAATGTAGAATCGGAATTACAGCGATCCAGCATGTCTGAAGCAACCTGTTCGCGATGACGTTTTTGAAGAAAATTCAGGTCTTTCGGTACGAGTCGTGCGGCCACCTTTCTCATGCCCAAAATATCAATCAAAATCATACGTGCGGACTCGTGGGATATCTTGAGATCATGTGCTATCTCTCTCAAGCTGGTACGACGGTTTTCCAGCACCCTTTCCTTAATTTTATCGACGTTATCTTCGATCGAAGCCGTCGATAGGCGTCCACTTCACGACCGTCCTTGAAGGCTCTGTACCACTGATATGCACGAGTTTTCGATAGAGCATTATCACCAAAGGCCTTTTGCAACATTTCCAATACATCGGCACACGAAAATTCATTTGCAACACAAAACTTTAAACAAATTCTTTGCTCAACGTAATCACCCATAGTAAAAATCGGCACGCACTCTGACATCGACTGACTTAATCAGCTGTTGCAAACACACTAGTTGACAGATCCCGCTCAAGCTTGGCATAGTAATTAAGGACAGTGGTACCAACCTAGGAAAAAAAAATTTTACCTGCCTCATTGCCCCGCCAGATTTAAATCGATAATTCCCGGTACTTTCTTGACAGAATGTATGTGAGTACTGCTGTCATGCATGCTTTACTTATAAGAGTCTTAGTCTGGGTAGCCTCTAATCTTTGCTGCTTGTGCTTGAACTTCCTCCGTGAACATAATCACACTTCAGATAGTTGAACTTTGACACCTGTTATATAATCTTATCGTCTAATGCCAGCTTTCACCGAATGGGCCTTTTAGAAATAACCATTACCTTGGTTTACTCCCAGCAAAATAATCATGTTAAGTTATTCCGCGGGTCTTTTGAACTCACACACAAGACGTTATAGGTCGTCTTCATCTTCTGCTCATAACGGCGTCATTTGCATAGCGTAGAAAATTGAGAAAGCGGTTTCCAATTTTATATTCTGCTCTTATCTTTTCACCTTCTCAAAATTCGGTCCATGATTGGGTTGAAGAGTACCTGACAGAGGCTATACCTTTGTCTTATACCAGTGGATATTTGGATATCGTCAGATAATCCAGAGTAGGTTTGTATTCTTTTTATTCTAGTTTTGCCGATGCGCGCTTGTTGATTTTTATATATTTTTCCCAAAATTCCTAATTTTTAGGATTTTAAGAACTTACTGACTTATTTTATCGAGAGCTTTCGTTAAGTAGAAAAAAAATAGTTTTAAAATGATTTTAAAACATTAGTATGATTTGAAATATCCAAATCGCTGAAATCGGTGGAAAATAGATCACTATAAATGAAAAATAATTCTAGAAAAGCACTGACGTGAAGTCGGGAGCTTTTGCGCGCTTGTTCATATCAGCCACGATATGTGGAAATTTTGCTTTCGCTTTCTTGTCGTTATTTCATTTGTAGTTTAGAAAAATTTTCATCACTGAGTCCAACCCAGTCGGTCAGGACTATTTTCAGTTCAAAATTCGAATATTACAGACATTTGGACGCTGTTCCCTGAAACAAGCGAGCAATGCATAATATAATATTAAAGATTAAATATATTTTCACAATCTACAACATAAGTCACATATGTATGTCAAAATATACAAGATCATAATATTGTATAAGTATTCATCATTCTCTTATATATAATTTCCTTATCTATAGGGAAATGCTGAAGAACGCATTCCCAAGATTCCAACTGTAGAACGAGTATATCACATTGGGTTTCAGCCCTGTAGCTGTATCTGTGGGATAAGCCATAGTTCAAGCCTTGAGCCAGGCCGAACATGTCGTGAACGTTCAGTATTTCATGAAGAGTTTCTGTCAAGTTTGGATGAACTGTAAGTACGCTCACTTGTCCCCTATGGATCCAGTACATCGAAGCATTCGTGTCTCCATTTTGGACTATGTAATTGCCTTTGAAAAAGACTACACGTCTCAGATGACCGCAAATTTGGGTTAGAAGAGCTTCGTTTATGTCCTAGAAGAATATGAAGTCAATTGCTGTGAAAATAATTCATTTCGAATATTTACTAGAACAAATCTCTGAAACCTCTACAAATTTTAATCTGTAGGCTGGTTGAAGCTGATAAATGCATTAGTTTGAAGCTCTCGAATGAATGCGGATGTTGTGAGGGAGCTTCCACCTCTTAGTCAGGAAGACGGCGTTTCGTTTCCGAGCATGCGCATCTGAAACTCATCAGACAGGCTTGATGCGCAGGCTCTGCCTGTTACGCCGGTGACTATGCGTCCGCTTGGAACGCTGACTTTCAAACGCATTGCCTTACTCTATTTAAACATAGCGGGGACGGTTAGTCACGATTCTTATGACTGGTCGAGTCCTCTATCGGTACGCCGGTCAAACTACGATAGAGCAAGGCAGGTTTCTGGACGAGGAGCGCAGAAGTTGTTCGCTACACACTCCTCCTCCAGTGAGCGTCGATATGGTTACGGAATAGGACGTTGGGTGCAGGCAAGGATACAGTCCGCCGCTGGTCTGGTCGCGGTGCCATCTCTAGCGGGGTTCTGTGAAACGAAAGGAAAGGGCCATCTCGGAAATATGGATAGGGGGCAATTAGGGCTACCTAATGAATGGGTTGGTTCGCTCTTAAAGCAAACCCTCCCAATCACGTCGGGGTCACCAATGAAGCTCTCGAATGAATGCGGATGTTGTGAGGGAGCTTCCACCTCTTAGTTAGAGAGACGGCGTTTCGTTTCCGAGCATGCGCATCTGAAACTCATCAGATAGGCTTGATGCGCAGGCTCTGCCTGTTACGCCGGTGACCATGCGTCCGCTTGGAACGCTGACTTTCAAACGCATTGCCTTACTCTATTTGAACCTAGCGGGGACGGTTAGTCGCGATTCTTATGACTGGTCGGGTCCTTTAGCGGTACGCCGGTCAAACTACGATACAGCAAGGCTGCTTTCTGGACGAGGAGCGAAGAAGTTGTTCGCTACAAGTTGATGCATATCGGCGAATAACAACACGTGAGATCGGTGAGAGGTTAAATTTATCGAATTCAACTGTTTATGACCACTTGAAAAGCTGGTATCGTGAATTATTTTCTTAAAAGATCTTCCTGTTCTATCAATATATACCATAGAGTGATCATTACAAGTCAACTTGATTGGTTTTGACGCTCCTCGTCCAAAATACTGCCTTGCTCTGTTGCAGCTTGACCAGTGTATTTTATAGAGGACACGACTAGTCTCAAAATTCTGCCGAGTTTAAGTAAGGCAAGGCACACAGCGTTCAACGACCGTTCCAAAGTGGAACACATGGTCACAGGCAGAGATGCTCACCACGCCTGTTCGAAGAGTTCAGGTGCGCAGGCTCCGAACAAAACACCGCTTCCTTAATTAAAAGGTAGAAGCTCCCTCATAAGAACCCCTATTCCTAAAGAGCTTCAGTTTCAATAGCTTATTAATAAATATTTGCCTGTCTTATTCAATTGATAATTATAATTTAATATGTTCTATCGGGTGTTTTTTTTATAGAGATAGAACTTTCGATAGGGATAACTGTGATTTGAAAGAAGGAAGAAGTCATGTTGTTTTGACATTTCTGTTCAGTAAGCATGAAAATATATCATGGAAAGACTCACGCCGCAACAACGTTTACAAATTGTTGAAATTTATTTTCAAAATCAGTGTTATATTCGCCAAACTTATAGAGCACTTCGTGAAACTTATGGTTTACATAATCGTCCATCAGAGCAGCTTATTCAGCGAACTATCAATAGATTTCGGACAACATTTTCTCTACTCGATGCAACAACAACAACAAGACAAAGAACTGTACGTACAGAAGAAAATATCGCCGCTGTAAGTCATAGTGTTAATGATGATCCATCCAATTTGTGTATTCGTCGACGTTCACAACATGTTGGTGTCTGTGCATGCACCACATGGAAAATTTTGCGTAAAGATCTTGTCTACACTCATACAAGATCCAACTGGTTCAAGAACTAAAGCCACTTGACCAGAATGAGCGTCGTTTGTTTGCTGATTGAGCCCTAGAACGGCTTGAAGTCGAACCACTTTTTTATCGTAAAGTTGTGTTTAGTGATGAAGCTCATTTCTGGTTCCATTGCATCTTGAAAAATGCACTGTATGGTGTGCTTTACACGCTGGAGGCATCCATATTTCTTTAAAAACGATTCTGGAACTAATGTTACAGTGAATGGTGCTCATTACAGATCGGTGATCAATGTTTCTTTGTTTCAAAATTTGAATTGTATCGATCCAGAAGTGTTTTGGTTCCAACAAGATGGTGCTACACCTCATGCTGCTACCGTGACAATTGATTTATAAAAGAAAGATTTGGCGATAACATTATTTCGAGAAATGATCCAATTAATTGGCCTCCAAGATCATGCAGCATAACTCCACTGGACCATTTTCTTTCGGGTTATGTCAAGTCATTGGTTTATGCTGATAAACCAGAAACAATAGACGCTTTGGAAGCCAACATAACTCGGTTATTGATTAAATAAGGCCTGAATAACTCTAAAAAGTGGTCCAAAATTGGTCTGGTCGAATTCGGTTCCTCAGAGCTAGTCGTAGTGGACATATACCGGAAATTATTTTTGAAGCATAAATGTCATAAAATTATCGTTCAAATAAAAAAAAATTTGGCTTTAATCTTAATTTAAATGTGTTTTATTTCAATTTAAAGTTCTATCACTCTAAAAAAAAACACCCGATATGATCAAACTTCCCATTCGAATATTATTGTTTCCAAACTGGCCCTACGGAGGGACAAAATTGAATTTCATCACGAATTCTTCATCAATAAGAATGATTTGATCGTTTGGACTGAATAAGTTAAAACAAAATAGAAATAATATACCTTGAATAGATACCCATTTCTCAAATGCACCGAAAATATTTCTCTCATAATTTCGCCCTTCAAGACATAAGGCGCCTCTTCTAGCAATTCGGGCATATGTAATCCATTCTCTCTATTCCAAATTTGTTTTATGTATATCCATAATTTTTCCATCAGATAATCTGGAAAACAAACAAATCTTGAATGTTGTTCTAGAAAAAGACGATGACTCAAACCTGAAAGTCCTTGATTTTGAAGATACTGCTTCATTCTCATGACTTTGTGTTCATAGTTAATTATATGCTGAGAAAGGATTCTTATTCCCATGAGGAAACATACTGAAAATTATATATACAGTGTGGAAACCACTCATGGAATAAAATTCTTTGTGTCCTTGAGTTAGAGAATTATAAAAAACACTGGGATACGTCAACTTTCAAATTCAATGCACTTTTTAAGCATAAATTTGAATATACAAGGTGATTTGCACAAGTCGGTCCTATTTATTTAATTTAAAAAGTTTTTGGGAAATTTTTTTTTCATAAAATTGCAGTTTTTTCAGTGAGGTTAGCAAAATCAATCTGTGTGATGTTTTATATATTATAATTCCTTTTATCAAAATTTTAAATATCACTCAGATTTATTTTGTTAACCTCCTACATATTTTAATTTCAAAAAATTTTTATTCAAAAACTTTTAGAATTAAATTAATCAAATGTCCTTAGAACACTTTCTCAATTTAGTTGACATATAGAATTAACACTCATTACACATATTTGATAGATTCGGTCTTTACTTGGTGGAAACTCATTTTAATTAAAAAAATGTATATGAGACAGTAATTTATTTCCACAAAAATGTTTGTACTACTACAACAATTGTTTCACCACGATGTGGCTTCTTCAGGTATTACATTGTACTGTCTGATGGTATTCAGTGTAACCGAGTTTAAATACATTTTTAGGTACGTGACCAAATAATGAAAGCACAAGTCATAAAAACTCTAGGTGTTTATTGGAGTTTGCCGCTAAAAATGCCATTAAGGAAAAATATTCAGTAATGGAGAATGATCGACATCTGTTTGTTGTATAATGCCCGTAAAATCCTTTTGAACGAACAAACAGATGTCGATCACGTACAGAAGAAAATATCGCTGCTGTAAGTCATAGTGTTAATGATCATCCGGATTTGTCCATTCGTCGACGTTCACAACAAGTTGGACTCTGTGCATCCAACACATGGAAAATTTTGCTTGAAGATTTTGGTCTACAGCCATACAAGATCCACCTGGTTCAAGAACTAAAGCCACTTGACCATAATAAGCGTCTTTTGTTTGCTGATTGGGCCCTAGAACAGCTTGAAGTTGATCCACTTTTTCATCATAAAATTGTGTATAGTGATGAAGCTCATTTCTGGTTGAACGGCTATATAAACAAGCAAAATTGCCGTATATGGAGTGAAAACAATCCTCAAAAAGTTCTGCAGGTTCCATTGCATCCTGAAAAATGCACTGTATGGTGAGCTTTACACGCTGGAGGCATCATCGGTTGATAGTTCTTTAAAAACGATGCTGGAGCTAATGTTACAGATCGATGATCAATGATTAGTTGTTTCAAAATTTGAATGATATCGACTCAGAAGTGTTTTGGTTCCAACAAGATGGTGCTACACCTCATGCTGCTACCGTAACAATTGATTTATTGAAAGAAAGATTTGGCGATAACATTATTTCGAGAAATGGTCCAATTAATTGGCCTCCAAGATCATGCGACATAACTCCACTGGATTATTTTTTTTTGGGGTTATGTCAAGTCATTGGTTTATGCTGATAAACCAGAAACAAAAGACGCTTTGGAAGCCATGTGTTATTGATGAAATAAGGCTTGAATTACTCAAAAAAGGGGTCCAAAATTGGTCTGATCGAATGCTGTTCCTCAGAGCCAGTCGTGGTGGACATATGCCGGAAATTATTTTTAAAACATAAATGTCATAAAATTATTTTTCATTTAAAAAAAAATTGGCTTCAATCTTAATTTAATGTGTTTTATTTCAATTTAAAGTTCTATCACTTTAAAAAAACACCCGATATATTTGTTTACTGAATAACACGTGTTAGTGGGGTAAAATGTATTTTTATTAATTATTTTTAATTTTTGGACTGAAGAGATAGCAACGTGGTAATACCAAATGGCCTTTTTGAAGATGTGCTGCATGCTTCAGGAATTTTTTTGAAGGAACTTTTTTCAAAGAGAGTTATTTTCAAAGAAATTATTGAAGTTATGTTGTGCATTTTTGGAGAGGAATTTGGTTTTCATAATTCATTGATACGAAACAAACGTTTGTATCCTTCAGCTATTTATATAATATTTCTAATTAATATTCTATATTTTCTTTGGATCCTTTTATTCCTTCTAGTGCTGTGTATTGAGTGTTCATTTTATGTCTTCTAAATTGAAACTGTGTTTTCTAAGACATTTATTTAATTCATTATATAATTTATATTCAATATATCTTTAACTTCAATTCATTTTATGCTAGAATAGAAGGTAGCTTCTCCACAGCAGACTCAAAAATTTTCGGATATGAATCTATATTAATTCGAATTATGTGATAGAAAAAAAATGTTCTCTTCAATTTGAATTTACTATCATAAAGTAACGAATTAATTAATCCAATATTAGAATTATGTGTCACCTACCAATCAGTACTGCATACGCAATTTTTGTACTTATCAATACCAAAATGGTGAAAGCTAGTTCAATATTATTTTCAGGTATTATGTCCCCAACACCTGTAGTTGATATGATGCTTGACGTGAAATAAAGACATAGTAAATATGCTTTTATTGGGTTTCCAGAGCGAAGGTCCACCCTGAAAATAAATTTTTTTGCATCATTCAACTCCTTAATTCTTTGAAGATGTTCGAAAGACCGAAACACGTGTCAGGATTCTTAACAAACTGTATTGAATTGAATCTGTCCTTACTTGGTGAAAATCCATATTAAATAATATTTAAATAAGGTTATTCTGATTTTCACAAATTTTTATTGTTATGTTTACAACAATCGTTTCGCTATCACAGTAGCATCATCAGGCAAGATTACATTTTGAATAATTAAGCTTGTTTCCGAAATCCGTTGCTATTTATATTACAGTAAGTACACTAAATTTTTTTTGAGCACTAAAACCCCAAAAAAGGTTCTCTGCAAATTCAAGCTTATCTGAATATATTTCACAGAGGTGAGTTATTCAAATCTATTTGTTCGTTAAGTAATATTCCAATTTTATTATGTTTATTTATCTCTAGGGATTCTAACAGATTTAAGGCATAACTTTTACTATGAAGAAATTCAAAATTATGTCCTGTTTCTAACAAATGGTTGGAATATGTAGAATTACTTTTATTATTGAGGAAACTCTTCAAATGTTCACAAATTCTATGTCGGAAAGTTCTTCCAGTCTGTTCTATGTAAACTTTAGGGCAATCACCGCAGGTTATATTATAAACCGCCGATTTATCATCTTTATGTGTACAGTCTTTATTATTTTTAATAAATTTACCCAAGTTTGAATTCGTTTTAAATGAAGTTCTTAAATTATATTTATTTTTGAGGTATGTAGCAATTTTCTCAGAAATACCTTTAGTGTATTTTAAGGAAATGTATTTAAAATTTTCTTTTAATTAGGAAACACCATATTTAAAGCTATTTTATTATTTTTATTCATTAACAATTTATCTATCAACTAAGGATCATAATCATTATTAATAGCTATTTGTTTAATTATGTTAAGTTCTGAAATATAATTTTCTCGATTCATGGGAATATTAACTAATTTATGGATCATACCATTGAATGCTGATAATTTTTGATTTGATTTGATTTATTGTGTATAATAAAATCCGTATAGGTTGGTTTGTGAAATATTGAAAAATCATGAATTATTTATTCGAGTAACAGTTAAATCAAGAAAATTAATAGAATTATTATGTTCGGTTTCCATAGTGAATTTAATTGAAGGATGTATTTCATTGATGAATAAAAAGAATTTTTTTAAAAGTCTGTCTGTACCTGTAAGGCAACAGAAAATATCGTCTACATATCTATACCAATATAAAAAGTATTTCTTAAGGGGATTTTGGTGAATTTTAGTTTCAATATTGTCCATGAATATTTCTGCTAATAAAGGACTTGAGGGATTTCCCATAATCAAACCGTTTTCAGATTTATAAATTTTATTTTCGAGTTGAAAATAATTTTGTTTAGTGCAAATATCTAGACATTCTAAAATATCTTCTTTGATAATTGTATTACATCTGTTGTTGATTAATAGATTATCTACCAGTTCAATTCTTTCGTTTGGTGGTATACTTGGAAATAAATTTTGTACGTCAAATGAAATGAATTTAGCATTATGTGGTAAGTGGATATTCTTTATTTTATTCATTAGCTGTAGTGAATTTTTTATCGAGTATTTAGTTCTTTCGAGAGTTTAAATGAAGGTGCACTAACGAACGAAACAACCGGTCTAATAGGATAATCCTTCTTGTGTAATTTAATCAAAGAATACATTTTTGGAGGTTGTGGATTCATTAGAATTAATTTATTTTTTGGGGTGTTCCGAAAGAGGCTGGATTCCGGGGTTATTATCCCTAACATTTCCTCAAAATACACTAAAGGTATTTCTGAGAAAATTGCTGCATACCTCAAAAATAAATATAATTTAAGAACTTCATTTAAAACCAATTCAAACTTGAGTAAATTTATCAAAAATAATAAAGACTGTACACATAAAGATAATAAATCGGGGGTTTATAAGTTAATCTGCGGTGATTGCCCTAAAGTTTACATAGGACAGACTGGAAGAACTTTCCGACATAGAATTTGTGAACATTTGAAGAGTTTCCTCAATAATGAAAGTAATTCTACATATTCCAACCATCTGTTAGAAACAGGACATACTTTCAACCATAATTTTGAAATTCTACATATAGAAAGTAAAAGTTATGCCTTAAATCTGTTAGAATCCCTAGAGATAAATAAACATAATAAAATTGAAATATTACTTAACGAACAAATAGATTTGAATAACTCACCTCTGTTAAATATATTCTTTTTTTGGGTTTTAGTGCTCAATAAAAATTTATTGTACTTACTGTAATATAAATAGCGACGGATTTGGGAAACAAGCTTAATTATTCAAAATATAATCTTGCCTGATGATGCTACTGTGATAGCGAAACGATTGTTGTAAACATAACAATAAAAATTTGTGAACATCAGAATAACCTTATTTAAATATTACTTAACAAACTGTGAAACAAAACCTGTGTGATATTTTTTAATGAAAGTGTTACAATGTAATAATACACCATTCATTTAATATTCACTTTATGTTAATGGAGCATGTGCTTGAACATTAATTATTATTTCAATAATGTAGCTATATAAATGATTTACCTTGTACTCTTGGAAAAATCTCCCGAATCGCTGAAAATGACGAAAGCAGCTAAAGCATAATAATGCACCAATAATAAGAATACCACAATCATTTTAGTTATCAATATTGGAGCTCTTTTCGCCATTAGAGGTGCAGACCACTGAAAAATTATGCGTTATGCGATTAAAATGAGGTGTAAAAGTAATAAGAATTGAATTCCAACTCAATTCAAATATTTTCCAAAACACTATTTTGCACATGGCTTTGATGACGTCACATTGAAGTAATCAATCAAGTGTCATCACTTGGTCAATGTCATACACAATTTGAGTTAGCGTATATTTTTATTATTATTTACTACTGCGAGTATTAAACGAGAAATAAAATGTGTGAATGGTGTATCACTGAAAACCTGAATTTCAAATGACTGAAAACAACATGTCCAAATTTCCAAACAAGGCTACAGCTGGTGATGATGGCATTCCATCATATGTCATAAGGGATTACAGTTTCGTGTTTGCTGAGCCCCTATATTGTATTATTAGTTTAAGGTAAAAACATGTATCTTGTCTATGAATTGGAAGCGAGCTCTTGTGGTCCCTGTATTCAAGAAGGGAGATGGCTTCTAGATTGAAAATTATAGACCAATTTCGATATTATCCAATTTTGCGAAAGTTTGTAGATGTTATATGGAAGATATGTATTTCAGAGCCAGTTCATATTTTTCCACGGAGCAGCACGGTTTTATTAGAGCAAGATCTACTGTGACTAACTTGGCAACGATCACACAGTATATTACTGAATGTTCACCATATTCTGCTGAAGAACCATATTCTGCTGAAGAAGATCTCGTCCTTCGGTTTTAGTCTGGCATATGTGAAGCTCATTGGATCATACTTGGAGGATAGAATAAATTATGTCTTCTACAATGGTTATAGATCACTTGAGTTTATTCTTTTTTGTGGAGTTCCTCAGGGATCTAATTTGGGACCACAATTTTTTATCATGTATGTAAATGATCTTCTTCTCTTAAATGTACTGTTTTAGCGTTTGCCGATGATTCAAAGATTTACTTGAGAATACGCAGACCTGATGATTTGGTGCTGCTCCAGTCAAGCTTGGAGTATATTCATAATTGGTGTTTATGCAATAAACTCATGATGAATATGGAGAAGTGTTTTAAAGTTACATCGGTTGAGTTATAGCTATCATATAGCTGACAACTATGTTGGCAATAAAGATCAAATATATGAGCCTGGAGTCCTCTTTGATTCCATGATCAGTTTCTTTCCACATGTTGAAGAGTTGTGTGCGTCTGCTAGGCGCGCTTTGGGCTTTGTGTTGTGGTGTGGCAAGGACATCAATGATCTATCAATTTTGAGAAGTTTGTATTTCACGCTGGTCATCAGTAAGTTGGAGTATGCACACTTGATATGGTTTCCTAGTAACGACTGTCATTTGGTATCACTGGAGCGCATTCACAGAAAGTTTTTCAAGTTTGTGTTGTTTAGGCGGACTGGCATGTATTCCGAGCCTGGTACTGATCTATCTTCTATGATGAATGAGATGAGGTTATTATCGTTGCTTGCTGGGCATGAGAATCAGTGTGCAAAGTTTGCTCAGAGACTGTTGACCGGAGGGTTCCACTCACCTTATCTGCTATCTAAAATAAATTTCAACGTTTCAAGATTGGCAGCGAGGTCTACATCTACTTTTTATTTGCGCACAACTCGTACTAACTTGTCTGAGCGGGCACCGACATGTGTAAATGTGCTGATAAACTTCTAGTGAATATATTTGGTTAGTTTTGTGAATTATTGATTATTTTATGTTTTTATGCATTATTACGTTGTAATATTCCGCATTCTGTAACATGTTACCCTGTAATTGGGATATTCCTGTTGGGTAAAATAAAGAAATATATTATTATTATTACAATTTACGATAAGACATTAAGAATACGAAGTAACGGCAATGACAGCGTGTTGTTTACTTCAATTTGACGTCATCGCACGTTCAGCTAATAAATTGGGCAAAATTTTTTCATACTATCCTAAAGAGTAAATTACAAGGTCAATCAAGGTTAATTGCTTTTTAGAACACCTTGTAATCTGCCATTTAACGACACGATATTATTCATAAGTTTCACTATCTTTCAAGAAAAATTTATTCTTACCACGTTGAAAGCCTGAAAAATATACCTCCATCGCAATAATTGAAAGAGCCGGAGGGAGGTGAAAACGAAAAATTGATTTTCAGGTTCAGCAAGTGTATATAATACGTAGAGCGGGAAATTCGGAATTAAATCCCAGCACACCCTTCTGTAATCTTTGAAGTAATGCCTAACAATGAGTCCGAATTTTTTCACATACGTTCCGTAATTGTCCAAATAGGCTTCGTGCATGAAGAAGAATATTCTGATGTAGAACACCGCCTCGAAGCAGATAATGGTGTAAAATATGTAGGGGTTGAAGTGCTGACTTGCGAACATGTACGGAATCATGAACATTTGATAACAGGTGGCCAGGAACGTCGTGTACCAAACATACTGAAAAAATAGACATAATTATTTTTCAAACATTCATTATTGGTTAAAAGAATACCTCTCTAAAAAGATACCCTCAATTTATGACAGTTGGTTAAAACGGATGACATTTGCTCACTTGATCAGATCTTTGATTGTTTTCAGAAAGAAAATCATGTTTTTCTCATGAAATTCGCATCACTTTTACCAAATTGTGTCATTGGCAACCTTTGAGGTTGAATCAGAATTAATGCATATTTTACTCGTAAAAATTTATTGTTCTACAGGTATCCCAGAAGTCGACGTCAAGCCGGAATCGTGTATCAGGCTGAGTTATAATATTCATCAGAAAAATATTTAAAAAAATCTAAATCGTGTACTTTTCAAATTATATTGAATTTTTTATTATTCGAGAAAATGCACACCTGTGATGATTTTTTGAATTCCTGTTGCTACAATTTTTTACTTTCTTCAAATTTTATTTTTCCCATGTTATCCCGAATAGTGTTTCTATAACCTGTGATCTTCAATTCTAAGCCAATTATTCCAGCTTGGAAAATAATGCCGAACCAAGTATTCAAAATTAATATTTCGCACAACTTTAACTGAAATTGTGATACATCAGTCTGGCAAATTATTTTGAAATTTAGGGCATTTATTAGGAATACTAAAATATTACATTATTTCTTAGATCGGTCAAAAAAAAACGGTATTTCTTAAAGAAACACAGCTTCGAACAATTTCTTCGAACTTTTTAAAAATGGTTCTAATGCATCCAATACTTTTAGAATCTGGTTTTAATGAGATGCGGTAAGCCCTCCCATAAAGTGTGAGTGAGACAGATAGTAACGCTACTATTTGGTATTGACACGTGTAAATGCAATGCAGATCAGTACGCTCGTCCCTTGGCCTACTGCGCATCTTTCCCCATTTGATCGTGTTATTTGTGTACTTACGACTTTTGGCTTCGTTTATTAGATTTGTTTGCTTCTGATTTGGATAGTTTTGATCTCTTTACGGCGAACTTTGATTTTACCTGGACTAACCTGTAATTGTGTATTGCCATCATGTCTGTGTACACTACGCAGGAATATGCCATATGCTTCGAGAATGTATTGCGAGAGATACCCTAATGCTGATCGTTATCCAGATCATCAAGTTTTTACGAATGTGCACCGTCTACTCTTCACAGCGGGCCGACTTCCAAACAAAGTGCATGGTGAAGGTAGAATTTCCTTACCTTACGACGATACTGTGCTTCAAGCAGTTTGGGAAAATCCAAGTACTTCGCTACGTGAAATTCAGCGAAGCACAGGGGTGCCCAAAAGTACAGCTCACCGACTATTGAAAAAGCATAAGCTATATCATGTACAGCAAGTAAAAGCTCTGTTACCTCGGGATTATGAACCTCGGATTGCGTTTTGCCAAACCATCCTACAAAGAACAGGGAGGACCCACAATTCTTAGAAAAAAAATTGTGGTCGGATGAATCAACATTTAAAAAAGATGGTTACATGAACCTACAAAATTAGACGAGTGACACGTAGAAAATCCGAATTTAATGAGACAAGATAGATCTCAATATCGTACTTAAGTCGGCAGTTTGAACATCTTTTGTGAATTTATTAAATCTTGTCATAAAATGAAACTGAATTTCTTCAAGAAAAACCTTTTTTTATTCAAATATAAAAAAGAATGTAGTTAGTGTTATAGCATTTTAGGATCCTTATTAAATGTTATTAAAAGTTACTTCAAACTTTTGAAGTAACTTGCCACGTAGACACGTAGAAAATCCGAATTTAATGAGACAAGATAGATCTCAATATCGTTTTAAAGTGGGCAGTTTGAACATCTTTTGTGAATTTATTAAATCTTGTCATAAAATGAAACTGAATTTCTTTAAGAAAAACCTTTTTTTGTCCAAATATAAAAAAGAATGTAGTTAGTGTTATAGCATTTTAGGATCCTTATTAAATGTTATTAAAAGTTACTTCAAACTTTTGAAGTAACTTGCCAAACTGATGTAGTGCCATTTTTTGTCAGTACAGTCAATTGAAGTTGGGCGAAATTTTAATTTTGAATACTTGGTTTGGCAAAAAGTGACATTATTTTTCAAGCTGGAGCAATTGAAGATTACAAGTTACAGAAGCACCATTCAGTATAACATAGGAAAAATAAAATTTGAAAAAAGTAGAAAATTGTAGTAACAGAAGGTCAAAAATCTTCACAGGGTGAGCATTTTATTGAATAAAAGGAAGTGCTATATAATTTAAAAAATACAGGACTTGAATTTTCTTTTATATTTTTCTGATGACTATTATGACTTAACCTGTTACCTGATTTCGACTTGACGTCGACTTCTGGGACACTGTATAATTCTACAGAATTATTATCTATTTTTTACCTCTACAAATTTAATCTGAAAAATCTTTTGAAAATCTTTTGGAATTGAATTGAATAAAAATGTCTTAGAAACACTGTTGTACTTTATACACATACAGGGTGTCCTAACGAAAATTTGACCCCCGCAGAACTCAGAAACGAAGAATTTCCGAAGATTTCAAAAAACTTCAACTTCTGTTTTGAGGAGGACGAATTTCTATCATGAGTTTGTTCCGAAAAAAACACACCTATCATCATCCCCCAACATTTTTTGAACAGGAAAGAGATGTCGAGTGTTGATTAGTTTAAAAGTTATATATGTTCTGTACCCAACCCAGTTAAAATTTTCAAAATAGGTTCATTATTCACGAAATAATGTAATATTGAACTAACCGTCAAAAGGTGATGTTGAAAAGACAGTTGAACCGCCCAAACTCAAGAACCTAAGAGATTTTAAGAATCCAAAAATAATTTTCAAGTTCTGTATTAGCGAGAAAAGTTTTTTATGTTCTCTAAACATCGCAGTTGAAATTTTCAAATCTGTTTATTTAATGACAGATTAATTTGAATTTTTGAATGTTTTTACTTCAAAAACATTCGATTTTCTTATCGTTCATGATGGAAAAATGTATGAAACGCATGAAATTCATTACAATGTATACTATTTTTTTCAAGATTCTTTCCCAAATGTGTTTCAGTCTTTCTACATCGTAATTGGGTTCGAGAATTACTTACGTGGGCGAAAATGGTCTATTATATGGAAGAAAGAATAGAAATTCTCAAATTATACTATCGGAATGGCGAAAATTCTAGATAAACTGCAAGGTATTTTAATAACGATCCTCCAGAAAGAAATGTTCGTCGCCAATATGTTAAGCATTTGATGAATAAATTGGAAACTACTGGTTGCATTCAGAATAAGAAACACGAAGTTGAGCGTCCAGTCCGAATTGAAGCTATCGAAATAGCAATATTGGGACAATTACAGATGGATAATCGGCAATCTATAAGAACTTTAGCTCGAGCATCTAATCTTCCGAAATTTAGCGTTCATCGAATTGTGAAAGTTCATAAATTTCACCCTTAAAAGATAAGGTGCAACAGTTTAATGAAGATGATCCTGACCGTCGGACTCAGTTTTGTGAACAATTTAGTGAGTTACCGATTCTACAATACAATCTTTTCTGACGAGTGTATCTTTATTAGTCCGGTCTATTTACACATTCAAGTTTACATAAATTCCCATAAAGCTGAATATTGGCATAGTTGTTCAAAACATCATTATAAAGAAAATCTCAAAAGTTCTCATCGTTCCGAGGTGTGCTAAAAATTTGGCACGGGGTCAAAGGTCAAAAAAATGAGTTTTTTGCGATTTTTAGCGAAACGGTGAGTTTTTTCGCAAAATTACCCCAGTACAAAATTGTAGATCACAAAATTCTCTACAAAAAATATATCAATAATTTTTTTCCTAAAAGCCACCATTTTGGAGATATAACGTTCCGAAAAGTTGGATCAGTCGTAATCCCTCTATTTTGCACACGTTTCCACGCCACCTATGAGGTAGTGTACAAAGCGCGTTTTTTTTAACGTGGTTTCCCCAGTAGGCCTATTCCACGGGTCTGCTGAGATTTTATATGTTTTAAAACTATTGCAAAATAATATTATATATTATAGTGGGCAAAAACAACGGCGGTGTAATTAAATAAAATACTTAAAATAAAAAGTTAGTCGTCTGATTCATAACTGTCCAAGATTTCTGTTTCTTCTTCTTCTTGATCTTCTTCTCCTTCTTCTTCCTGTTCATCCTCTTGTTCTTCTTCTTCTTCTTGTTCTATTTCACACGTAAACTGCCCCAATAGCGATTCCTGATCGGTATCAAACGAATCTTCAAGAGTTGGTGACTCAACATTCGAGCATGATCGGCCTTGACAGTGTGTGCATGCCAGGGAACAAAACAGTCCAACTTTTCTGCAACCACATTTTGCACTACAACGTTTCTTGCAGTTGCAAAATATTGTGTTGAGAAGTTTCTCAGGTGCTGGTGGAAGTAAAGTTTGAACTGGCTCTAGTGTATTGTCGATCAACTTCCAACCCCAGTCTTTAGGGTCCAGCTGATTACCAAGCCACACTTGAACTTGGTAATATACCCGAAACAGATGTTGATGAGCAGCTACTGAGGTTGGAGGAAGAGAAGCTAAGTTGACTTGTTTTTTATTACGCGTATTTTTCACGAAAGATGTGTATCGCAACTTATCTAAGCAAGTGGTTTTTTTGGGGGCTCCGTACATAGCAAGAAGAAATTGAACTCCGTTGGTGATAACATGTTGTTGAGTTGAATTACTATTTTTAAAAACTTCAGCACATTGTAGTAAATCTTTTTTTTCAAACATTTTGAAAACTGTTGTTTTTCCTCTCCTGTAAAAAGCAGATGTCGTATCGCAGCCAGTTATTGCGTGTAGAAACAATACATGATTTTGACATTTAGGAAAATTGGATAAACTGTTTGATGAATATATTTCCGATTGATTTTGGGCTTTTCCGGGTTTAAAAAAATAAATAATTTTTTCAGTTGGAGTTCGAGCAGTAAGCAAGACGAGTAAATCAACATCCTCACCAACAACAACAGTTGTATTTGTCACACTGAATTTCTTTATCGCTGTTTCAATAATCAATACATCAGCATCATCATTAGCTTGTTCAACGGATATATTCTCAGCAGTAAATTTGTATGTATTTCATATATTGGGCATGCCAACATAAAGCAGGTATACGACCCTAGCCACGCGGACAATAGAATAAAAGACAGATGTTATCCCAAGGTTATACTGACGTACAAATTTAGGAACGGGGTTTCATTATACCTGAGATTCTCGTAGTTTAACTTATATTTTACATAAGCAAGTTACAATAAATAATAGCGAACTTATTTTAGTTCTATTACACCTTTAGTGACTTTCATATGTGGCGTACGTGTGCAAAATAGAGGGATTACGACTGATCCAACTTTTCGGAACGTTATATCTCCAAAATGGTGACTTTTAGGAAAAAAATTATTGATATATTTTTTGTAGAGAATTTCGTGATCTACAATTTTGTACTGGGGTAATTTTGCGAAAAAACTCACCGTTTCGCTAAAAATCGCAAAAAACTCATTTTTTGACCTTTGACCCCGTGCCAAATTTTTAGCACACCTCGGAACGATGAGAACTTTTGAGATTTTCTTTATAATGATGTTTTGAACAACTATGCCAATATTCAGCTTTATGGGAATTTATGTAACCTTCCTCCTGATTTTAGGCTTAAATAGACCGGACTATATGTTGAATGAGGAAGTTAATAGACATAATTGTCGGTACTGGAGTGTTAGTAATACTCATTTATTCATGGAGCACATACACAAATTACCTAAAAATTAATTATATAATTTTATTTAAAAACTAAAATGGGGCGCTGTTAATGAAAGACCCTTTATAACCTGAAAAATTCAATAACAGATTTGCTTACCTGAAATATTATATGATCTGGTTCAAGGGCGAATCTGAACCAGTACCTTGGTTTCAGGAATAACAGACAAACAAGACATTTATTCTTTGGGATTATCACTTTGTTGGTGCCCAGTTCAGAAACTGTAGGTGCGCTTTTGAGTGGAACAAACTGTTTTTCAGGGTCATCAGGAGTGTATACTCTGGACATGATTTCTACTTCCTCATACAAGGTTTCATCGTATACTGGAAAATGGTAAAAATATTAAGAGATTTATATATTTTATGGATATAAAACTGAATTTAAAACATAAAGGAAGTTCTACTTTATACCGTGAGTTTTTTTATTGTGATTGAACAAATGTACGCTTCCGAATTATTGAAATGTTCAAGAAGATGATAATATTACTGTTGTTTTAAGAAATATTTCCATAAAACAAGGAGCCAGATTAAATAATAACAGTGAAGAGGTCTATATTGTTCGAGGGATTCACAAAAAGCTCACCTTCAGATATACTATCTTCTGTAACACTTCTACGTTTGCTAGACGGCAATATGTAATCACCTACATTTTTGAGGAATTTGTCTAGTACCTCTTTGACAGCTGGATATTCCTGAAATATATCGGAGCACTCATTTATGGACATTTCCGAATTTATTAGAATTTAATTGAAATGAACGGATGAATTGTTGCGTTGAAACCAGAATAATCTTCATCATCACTTCACTTGCCCAAAACGGCATTTCGTGGAGACTCGTTGGTGGCGAATATCGACAACAAATGAAATTAATCAAGATGTTACTTTTAGCTTACCTGAGCTATAAGATAAAACATCTCACTTGATATTCTGAGAGCGTCAACGTTACGCTCAGCTATGAAGGTTGATGAACTACAACCAGGAGCAGCTTGGTGGATGTTTCCAAAGATTCCTCCGCTCCCTATACTAGTGACGACATCATCGTAGGGTGTCAGTACATTTACTGTTCCTCTCAGGACTATATAAACGGAATTATGGACATCATAACATTTGATCAATACGTCACCTGAAACGACGACACTATCATAGGAACTATGAGACCATTATGCTCAAAAAGAGGCAAATATAACAACTTTTTTTTTTGAATATCAAAACAGATTGAATATGTTAGTCTTCTACAATTTTAATTTCAAAAAAATTTTATTCAAAAAACTTTTACTATTAAATTAATGTCTAAAATAAGCACCGCTTACGTTTAATAGACGTATATAATCAAACCTCAATATATAATGTTGAATGGAAAAAATAAACCAATAGAAATAAGAAAGTCATTAAAATTAATAAATAAATATTTAACGGAGACAAAATTTTGTTTCTGATCTTACCTTTAAGAACACCAATTGCCTTCTAAAAACATGAAAACAACTTAAGGACTTCTCAAAGAATATAATTTAATTGGAATATTTAATATATTCAAATATTCGAATAAGTTAATTCAGAAATCTCTCAAAACATGGACTATATCTTCAAAAAACAAATATAATTCTAGGTAATCTCTTCTTCGGTCCTAGATAATATTCCAAATATCAAAATCGAATAACTACAAGTATATCACAACAAACACGTGTTAAGGATGGATGCTTCAAACAGACTAACTTTAAAATTCAGGATTGGTCTATGTTCTAACAAAATCACAGAACAGTGTAAGTTATTTTTAAGGTTATGTTTAAATTCATTGACATTCCATAAAGAGATTTATTGAAGCCAAAATATAATTATATATTATATACAAAATAAAATAGAAAAAGGCTTTTCACTTGATAGAAGAAATATAACAAAATTTGAATATCAAACCAGATTAAATCTGTTAGTCTTCTACAATTTTAATTTCAGAAAAATTTTATTCAAAAAACTTTTATAATTAAATTGATGCCCAAAATAAGCCCCCTTATTTTATAGACGTATATAATCAAAACTAAAAGAAATTAAAATTGTAGAAGACTAACAGATTTAATCTGTTTTGTAAATTTAAATTTTGATATATTTCTTCTATCAAGTAAAAAGCCTTTTTTTATTTTATAAAAACTTTTATTCACTCCTTGTATATTAGCAGATATATCTCAAAAATACTACTATAAAAGAAATATAACTAATCAGAACTTCATTATTTAATTCATTATTATGAATCTGGTGTTTTTTTTAGAGTGATAAAATTTTCGATAGGAATAACTGTGATTTGACAGAAGGTAGAAGCCATGTTGTTTTGAAATTTCTGTTCAGTAAGCATTGACAAATTATCATGGAAAGACTCACGCCGCAACAACGTTTATATATTGTTGAAATTTATTTTCAAAATCAGTGTTCTATTCGCCAAACAGAAAGCACTTCATGAAATTTATAGTTTACATAATCGTCCATCAGAGCAGCTTATTTGTCGAATTATCGATAGATTTCGGACAACATTTTCTGTACTCGATGGAAACAACATCAAGACAAAGAACTGTACGTACAGAAGAAAATATCGCTGCTGTAAGTCATAGTGTTAATGATGATACAGATTTGTTTATTCGTCGAGTTGTACTCTGTGCATCTACCACATGGAAAATGTTGCGTGAAAATCTTGAACTACACCCATACAAGATCCAACTGGTTCAAGAACTAAAGCCACTTGACCATAATAAGCGTCGTTTGTTTGCTGATTGGGCCCTAGAACAGCTTGAAGTTGATCCACTTTTTTATCATAAAATTGTGTTTAGTGATGAAGCTCATTTATGGTTGAACGGCTATTTAAACAGGCAAAATTGCCGTGTATTGAGTGAAAACAATCCTCAAGAAGTTCTGCATCCTGATTGCATCCTGAAAAATGGTGTGCTTTACACGCTGGAGGCATCATCGGTCCATATTTCTTAAAAACGATGCTGGAGCAAATGTTACAGTGAACAATGGTTACAGATCGATGGTCAATGATAATTTGTTTCAAAATTTGAATGGTATCGACAAAGAAGTGTTTTGGTTCCAACAAGATGGTGCTACATCTCATGCTGCTACCGTAACAATTGATTTATTGAAAGAAAGGTTTGGCGATAACATTCGAGAAATGGTCCAATTAATTGGCCTCCAAGATCATGCGACATAACTCCACTGGATTAAAAAAATTTGAATACCAAAATAGATTTAATCTGTCAGTCTTCTACAATTTTAATTTCAAAAAAATTTTAATTCAAAAAATTCTTAGAATTAAATTAATGTCTACATAAACCGCTTATATTTAATAGACGTATACAATCAGAACTCAATATACAATATCAAATGGAATAAATAAAGTAACAAATATAAATTGTCAATTAAAATTAATAAATAAATATTTGAAAAAGACGAAATTTTGTTTCTGATCTTACCATTATGAACACCAATTCCTTTTTAAAAACATAAAACATAACTTAAGGACTTCTCGAAAAATATTATTTATTTGAAATATTCAATATATCTAAATATCCAAATAAGTTAATTCAAAAATCTCTCGAAACATGCACTATATCTTCAAAAAAAAATTTGACTTCCGATAATCTCTTAATTAATTATCTAAATCATATTCAAAAATCAAAATCAACTAACAACCAGTATATCTTACGTCAGAGTGGTAACTGGATAATTGCTTAAATAGACTAACTTTAAAAATCAAGATATTCTATGTTCGTCACAAAGATCACAGAAAATTGTAAGGTATTATAAGGTTTTCTTTAAACCATGAAATCTCATTATGGAATGTCAATGGTTTAAAGAAAAAAAACAATTTGGCTTCAATCTTAATTCAAATGTGTTTTATTTCAATTTAAAGTTCTATCACTCTAAAAAAAAAACAACCGACACTATTCACTTTTGTCGCTTGCGACCGCTGTGACCCAAGTTTATCACATTCATTATTTTTCTGATAGTTTTTTCAGTTAATTGCAGATAATTTACTTGAAAAAATAAATTACAAAAAAGCAATACCACTTGTATATCCAAAATATAATATCAAAATTGAAACGAAACAAAATTTATTTCATTAACTTACATAGGCCAAAAATCTGGAAAGATTGCTAGATATTTAAAGAAAAAGCAAAAATTTAACATCTCTTTTAAAACCATTAATTCTTTAGTCAGCTTAATAAAAAATAATAAAGACGACATGCCTGAAAACAAAAAATCAGAAGTTTACAATTTAACATGTTGTGATTGCCCATATGTATATGTGGGACAGACAGGCCGTTCATTCCAAACAAGTATACGAGAATATGAAAAATATTATAATAATGATAAACCAAATTCAACTTATGTCAACCTTTTGTTAGAGACTGGTCATAATTTTAATATGAACCATGAAATATTACATATCGAAAACAAAAGTCAGAAACTAAATCTCTTAGAACTTTAGAGATCAATAGATATAATAAAAGACAAATTTTATTGAATGATCAAATAGATTTAAACAGATCCCCTCCTAGTTAATATTTTTCATTGATTGTAAACCATCTGTTTCCACCCCTCTAATTTTTGTACCAGAGCTGTATATTTAAGGTCATGTTTTGCATTGTATACCTCAGTTTAAATACTCACCTGATGAAGTCATGGTATGACGGAAGAATTGTCGTGTAAACAGTTAAAACTTAACATTTGTTTTTCTTATATATTCTGATAGTATTAAACTTCGTCTTGTGTTGCCTTCGACCAAGAATGATTAAAATAGTAACCCATTTCATATTGTCAATTGCCAACGTGTTAGCAAATTTATTACCTTTACTCACTATACTAATCATCCTAGCTTGGTATCATATATATGGATTTTTTGTTAATTTTCTTATTGTCGTAGTGATCTATCTCATTCCTGGATAAACCAAAATAGTTAATCATCACGATAACTACACACCAAACGTTTTTGAAAGTTAAACACCGTCAGATACATCAGATTCATAACGGTGCAACATTTTGTAATTAATTACTACGATTAATTAATTTGCTCCTGTTTGTTGCTTCAAAATAGTGGAACACTAAACAAAACATGGCGGTAAACTGACCGCTAACAAATTTCTGAAATTCAGTTCCTGAATGCATTGAATTCCTTCGAAGCATTCACTTGAATCTTCTTACGAATATCCTTCGACGTTTCAGCATCTTCCTAGACTTAATATAGGAGATCGTAAAATTATAATAGATAGGGCCGATTGTGAAAGTTCTTTATGAGTATCAGGTGAATAAATTACTTACTTTTCAGGAAGTATTCCTCTCTTAAATTCTTAGCAATTACTCTGAGATAGGGCCTAGCAATTCTCCTGAAAAGTGTTACTTCTCTCAGAGTTTTTTCATAAATAAACAGGGCAATGTCACCCTTCAAAGCGGAATGCAAATCCAAGAGCATCTCTTTCCTTTCCATTCCTGTTGTTCTTTTCCAAACATACTCGAAATAAAGATATATCTGGGAAGTATAAGTTAATTAAATATAATCACAGGGCGTGAATATTGGGAAATATCAATATTTAGGTTTTATTATAAATCTCATGATTTGCTCTCAAAGGCATAAAATAAATTTCGGACCACAGATGCAGACAAAGTTTTTTTTCCAAATAAATCTACTCAAAAATAAGATTTTCTCACAGAATTCTGAAAATTTAAATCATTATACAATAGTAGATAGACTCTACAGTAAAAAATATTCCTGTTTATTTACCTTGTTGATCTTGGCGTCAGCAACACCTTCTTTATTCAAGAAGTTTAACAATTCTTGTATTTTTTGTTGATAATTTAATGCCAGTATGGATGCTCTTCCAGTTTGTCCACTCAAAAAAGCCAGGATATAAGCAAATACGTTCAGTCCTATGAACGCAATGAATATAGTACAAAACATGCCGAAGTCGTTATTAGGGGTAATATCTCCAAGGCCAACCTGACTGAAAGTATTCAGAAACCAATAGAAGGCCAGAATTATAACATCCATTGGTGATGAAGCTAAAAAACTTTTCATGAGGATGATATAGAGTTAATTGTAAATTTACCTTGATGGTGCCTAATATAGTTTAGCCAAGAACCATTTCTACATAATAAATAACCATAATATATTTGTCCATCTTCGGGATCAGAAAGTTGCATACTGGAAACTTTTTTATCTTGAATTAAATATTAATTTTTTTAATAACAATGATAAATAGTCGAGATTTCAAAGCTAAATTCAGTCATGCCAGTTCCAGAATATACATGCTTTATTTGCGAGGCACGCAGGCTTCAACCACATTTAAAGTTTCATAACCTTGATTTACTTTTCTGGTGCTCAATTCTTCATTGTCATCCTGACTTATTGGTTTTTCCTTTATCGGGAAAATTAGAAGTGTTGGTGCAACGTGACCTTATGATCTAAGGTGCCTTACATGACCTGAGTGACGTACATCTCGATCTACAGCTCTGCATTCAATTCCAGAGTTCCAATGAACATTAGCAGCTGAGACAACGAAGGTATGTCTCCATCTACTTTCATGTACTACTCTCCATAGACTCTGTATTAGTTATTTCCTGTTAAACCTAAATACACTTAATGTCAGTAGCATATTTTCTGAAATGAAGATGTTTCAGTTCTGCTCTGTTTCATCTTTTTTCCTGAATTTTTCTTTTTGAGTATTTCTTCAACACGGGGCTATCAGAAACTGACATCAAAGCACTCAGTTCATTATGAATTCAAAGAAGATATCGTAGTGCCTGGGCAGACTCAATACATCAGGCACGAATAAAAGGTCTTCTTGGATATTCGAGTATCAGGAGTACCGAGGATTCGAATTTACTAGCCAGAAAAGGGCTTCCTTTGTTGACGAGATGTTTTTTTGTGGCTCGGAAAGCACACGTACAAACAAATTTCAGGAAGGAATGAAGAATAAACCGACAGAATCAATCTCTGCAGGAATCTTCCAGGTTAAGAGCGCTCCAAAAAGATCCTTCAGAACGCCAATCTTGAGAAATCAAAAACTTGTCTTGGCCACGTCTGCTCGTACAGGGCACTGTCGCCTCAGGAAGCATCTAGTGAGATTAGGTTTAGGTGCAAATGACAAAAGCAGATTCTGTGGAGAGGAACAACAAACTCCTGAATACCTGTGACTGTGACCAACGCAAGAAATGCTTGGGAAATGGGACTATAAAAGATTATTGAAACCATTTAAGCTGCTGAAATCCATGACAACTCCAGAATTGGAAGGGAAGCTGTACCTCGAATAGGTATACTTAAAGAGATGGGGACACAATACATCATTCGGTTGCAGTACTCCAATATATTACTTTAGGTAATAGTATTAATGATATATTTCTCTAAGGCACAGAATGGTATACAAGATTTAATAGATATTGAAGAGTTTTTTCTGAGAATCTGTTTCTTGGTTGAATGTTTTTCTTCTTTTTGTGTGGTTTTCCTCTTTAAAGATGCTATGGTAGAAGCTTATAGCATTTTATCCTAAGTTCGATTACTCCAGCACTTGACCATTTATTTATAACTCTTTTTCCTAGTTGCTTAGTATTGTGGAAAAGTACTCTTTTCAAATCTTAAATTCTTTACCCTTTCACAATAACATTTCAGGTGGAATGTTTAACCTATATACTCACATTGTTCCATTTCCTTAGTGAAAAACGTATAGCGGCATTCCCTTATGACAATAGTTGTTCCTATGAGTAATGTAAGAAGTACCATAGGCAGTATGAACATGAAACTGTAGACGTTTTTTCTCGTAAGAACATCTGAATGTAGATAAGAGACGAAGCCGATAACTCGATGAAATTGCAGAATAGATAAAGCTCGCCATGTACAGCATGTCCTGTGACTCACCAGATGTTGAATGATTGGGTCTAGATTGTCATTATCATAGGAGAGCCATGGGAGGATTGCATAATAAGGAAGTGCAGCCACGAAATCCAAGATAAATCCATGTGTTAAGTAATGCCTTGAAGAAATTATTCATAATCAACTTTCTCTCATAAGATTCGCATCTATATGTCATTCATTAATAGAAAGAGTCAAGATCTATTTCGTGAATAAATAAATTTCTTCTTCTTTTTCAAAACTAACCACTAGCTGATCACACTGGCCAAAAAATAACATTCTTTTGGTTGTGACATAAAGCTGAATAATATATTGTAGCGAATAACTTCTTCCCTCCTCGTTCAGAAACCTGCCTTGCTCTGTCGTAGTTTGACTGGCGTACCGATAGGGGACCCGACCAGTCAACAGATTCGTGACTTACCGTCCCCGCCAGGTTCAAATAGTGCAAGACACTGCGTTTGAAGATCAGCGTTCCAAGCGGACGCATGGTCACCGGCGTCACAGGCAAAGCCTGCGCATCAAGCCTGTCTGACGAGTTTCAGATACGCATGCTCGGAAACGAAACGCCGTCTCCCGAACTAAGAGGTGGAAACTTCCTTTCAACACATCCACATTTCACCCGAGAGCTTCATTGGTGACCCCGACGTGATTGGGTGGGTTTGGTTCAAGAGCGAACTAACCCATCCATTAGGTGGCCCTAATTGCCCCCTATCCATATTTCCGAGATGGCCCTCTTTCCCTTCGTTGCGCAGATCCCCGCTGGAGATGGCACCGCGACCAGCCCAGCGGCGGACTGTCTCCCTGCCTGATCCCAACGCCCCATTCGTGACCTTTATCGACGCTCACTGGAGGGGGAGTGTGTAACGAACAACTTCTTCGCTCCTCGTCCAAAAACCTGCCTTGCTTTGTCGTAGTTTGACCGACGTACCGAGGGAGGACCCGACCAGTCAACAGATTCGTGACTAACCGTCCCCGCTAGGTTCAAATGGAGCAAAGGCATTGCGTTTGAAGATCAGCGTTCCAAGCGGACGCATGGTCACCGGCGTCACAGGCAGAGCCTGCGCACTAAAGGTTTTCTTGTTACATTTATAGAACCACATTTAATGTTACAATATTAGTTTTACACCTACTAAACGTACCTTACATTTAAAAAGAATTCAAAGATTAAAAATATTGCCTTAAAATAATGATTAAATTCTGTTTTTCCTTTTATGAGGGGTCATATCTTCTCTCTTCAAAAACCAGCAGTAATCACCCACCATGGCTGGGTCCCATCGTCCTTAATAGCAAATTTCCATTGTCCTAATATCTTGGTGAAATCTACCCCCCTGCTCGTGACTGACAGCTTCCAAATTTTCAGAAAAAAATTACAGTTGTGAATGGATAACATGAATTTTTAATGACATTCGGGCACCAAGCGATTTGTAGGCATTTAATAGTTCATTAACTAACTGTTGGTAGTTTTCATCCATATTGTTGCCCAAAAATCCTCTTACTACAGTAACAAATGCTCTTAGTTCCTGCTTGATAGACTCCTCTGTAAAATTAACGTCGTCCAGCAATTTTTTGATTTGTGGTCCAATAAAAATGCCTTCCTTTAATTTAGCATCACTTAACTTGGAAAAGACTTGTATTAAGTATTTGAATCCATTACCATCTTTATTCATTGCCTTTATAAATTCTTCCTCAGCCCAAATTTAATGTGAAGAGGAGACAGAGAGGCATTTTTGGGGGCTACAAGAGGTCCAAACTTAACATTTTGAGATCCCGGTTGAAATACACTTCTTTCTGACCAAATTTTTGTTGTATAATGCTGATTTCCCCTTCATAAAATTGACTACTCGCTAATGTAAAATGGTCTTATTGGGCTATTGAAAAGTGATACGTGTTAGGAATATATTTCCCGTTATCAGAAGGGTATTTTCATCAAAATAATAAAGATCTGCTTTGTGTTACAATAATCTTGTCGGCCAGTGTTATCAATCTTCTATCAAATATAAAATCCTAATATACAACTTCTAATCTGAAGACATGGTGAAACCTCAGCCTATACTAGGGAAGACCCAAAAAATCAAATATTATGAAAAATTTATAATATTTGGAAACTTTTTACTCTCCACATCATCAGAACGCTTCTTTCTCAGATTTTTCTTCATTCAGGGAACAAGACAAAGTCAAAAAAGGCTAATTCTGGTGAAAACATAGGCTCTGTGTGCGGGGGCATTGTCGTTATGAAAGAAACAGTAATTTGATTATCAAACTAACCCTTTTTCTTGAAGATATCTCAAAACGTGGAACGATAATTCCCGTTGATTTTTTGGCTCAGTTTTCTAACGTTTCGAGCTGCTGAAGGGCGCCCAGAATGAATAGGATCTTCAACATTTATCTCACTACGTTTAAAGAGACTAAGCAGCTCGAAATCTTGTTTGTGGCTCATAGAATCTCACTTAAAAGTATAAAATTGAAGCATTTGGTACGCTTCCATTGCCGATTTTTCAACCGGCAGACAAAATACCGAATACAGCAAAATAAACACAACGCTACACTTAAACTTTAGTCTACAAACTGATAGCGTCTGCAAAGTTGTTTCGTTAAGTTCTCTTCTAACTCCATCTGTCAGAAGAAATAGCGCACTCTAAGTTCGTTATTTTGTCACAGTGCAAACCCTGTTCTGGATAATATTAGATGGAACAATCTTAATAATTATTGAGAATGAGAACTGAACAACTCTGATTGTAACTATGACGAAAGATTCAGGGATAATGACAGCTGCTGCAGAGGTCTCTACTTACCCTATTTCCTATCAGAACTGGAACAGGTATAATTAAGAACTAAATATAATTACAAAAATTCAGCTATTTAATATATTTAATTTGATAAACTCACCTTGCAGTAAGTTTCGGGTGCGTTATCAACAAACCATCCTTGTTGTAATAACATATGTGGAGAAAGAGATAGAGTTCTATATAAGCGGTGTATTCAGCAAGATACATGATGATAGGTTCTACTGCACCACCAGGAGGTAAACCTAAGGCTAGGGGAAAAGATATCCCCATACCTACTAGAAGCACGAATCTCACAATCAACCATAATTTCAAGAACCAAGAATTGGGGTGAATGGTGATTGGCATTAGAAATAATCCTACTAGCTGCCATTTCCCCATAGTTCTGAAGGCATCCCAGTATTTCTCTCTACCTCCTGATCTTTTGTAACAGTTAGGAGCGAAGAAGAAAGGTGATCTACGAAATAAAAATAGGAAAGACATGATACTGACAATTGTTAGATATATATTGTGACAATATGATTGCAATGCTTGTTTTTCCCTCTTTTTGTACATGTAGGGTGTCCCACTGAAAGAGATATGGAGTAAATTGCAACAAAACAAACTGCATTCAGGAAAAATCTCGAAACACGTGTAGTTATGTGCTTAAGATGAGTTTCTAGCGTGTCCGCTCAGTACGTGGCGTGCCAGCTCCTCTCGAAGAATACTACTCTGCTCTGCTACAGCTTCCGATGTAGCATATGAGGGGGTGAGACAGGTAGCAAACAATACCTCAAAGATCTGCTCTCACCGGGGTTAAGTAAGGCAGAGTATCAGCGTTCGATGACTATCGTTCCCATGAGTAACGGGGTCACTCTGGCGTCACGGGCAGTGTTGCCCACCACGCCTGTCTGAAAAGTTTCAGGTGCGCAGACTCGGAACGAAACGCCGTCTCCCAAATAAAGAGGTGGAAGCTCCGTCGCAACATCGCATTTCCTTCGAGAGTTTCAGGTTTATATTAGTGTTTTGGCTGGCTGTACGGTGTCTCTTAACAAAAACGTGGAGTTATGGATTACGAGCAAACTATCTATTCTATGAGAACTTCGGAACACTTGCCGAAATTTATCATAGTAGACCGTTCCTTTTTTCCGCTTCATTGTTTTCTCATCAACTTTTTCCATGAATGATATCATCTTTTTCAACTCTATTGCTTCAACTTGCTTTACGAATTCTCTGGTTTTCAGGACTCTGTTGACAATGCCCATTTCTCCAGGAAACATGCTCAATGCGGACATCAATGCTCTGAAAATATTATACGTTGATAGATCTCATTTGAGCCATTTCAAATTTTAAATAACAGTTATTGTGGCCACTATATACGCTTTTCACGATAGCTCTATATTTAATATTTCATTGTGAAATTTTAGAACATGCATATGCGTGCAGACACTTCATTTTTTCGAATGCAACACCTTTTGTATAATCATGTTATGATTTCGTATCGCTTTCTTAATTATTTTATTTCATATTTTCCTATACCTATATGTTTACGTTCAAAAGGAATAAATACGACACAGTGGTACATTTGCAATTTTTAATTGCTACCGTCTTCTTTGATCCATTGTCTACTTTCTAGATCTCTATAGCATTTTACCACATAATCCTGGAGAAGCGAAAATACTCCAAACATTTAACAGAAGCTAGGAAATGAATTTGCTGGTATATTTATGACAATAAACTTCAAGATATCGTATTTGACACATGAGCCATATATCTGGCCATAGAAAAAGCCTTTGATAAAATGTGGTATGAAGGATTATTATATGAAATGCAGGAGCAAGAATTCTCAATAAAACTGACAAGGATAGTAAAGACTTACTTGAACAATAGAAGGTTCATAGTCAAGATATATGGCACCGTATCGACAATAACAAAAATTAAGGCCGTCTTCCACAGGGACCGGTACTAGGGCCATTGTTATTCAGTACTGATCTCACATGAGCAACGACAAGAACTCAATTTTCAAACAATTATATTGTTTTCTTTCATTATTACTTCTACTCACCAAAGGAAAAAGTTAAATGACGGTAACTTTTTCCTTTGGTGAGTAGAACCTTAACAATTTATTTCACACTTACCTAAAAGTAATCTGAACAAATTTACAGTTAGTTGTAGTCCGAACAGTATTACATTTACTCATGTTGAACAACATTTCGATATCGCCAAAATAGTCGCCAGCCTGTATATTTTTTATAAAGACTCCCCTGAAGTCGTAGACAGCGCAACATCCCTTCTGAAGTATGAACATTTCTCTGTCAACGTCACCTGCGTAACAAACTGTGGCACCCTCTGGTAAAACGCCAACTTTTGATGATGCAATTATATCCTGTTGAGTCAAGAAGACAAATATTTCAGTAAATTTAAATTCAGAATTCTTTATGGAAACTTCTATAATATATATCAAAAATCATATATTAAGATATTAAGAAAATATCACAATATACCTTACATAAAACGAGTTTTACGAAAGACGAGTTTGCACTTACGCTAGGGGTGACTGAAGTAGTCTCTGTATGTTCGAAATCTATGGGCTTGAATCAAAACCAAGGCCAATGGGTTCCTGGTGAATTAAAACCAAGGAAATTGGAAGGGCGATTATTTTATTGTGAGGAATAGCTTCAAAGGCAAAAAAGGAAGAGCTTTTTACACCGGGTGGTGACTGGTGACGAAAAGTGGATCTTTTACGACAATCTCAAGAAAAAAGAATACTACGCTTTGCACTGCCAACCGTTGCCATCGACCTCAGTATCAATACCAAGGCCAAACATTCATGGTTCGAAAGTTATGCTGTGAATCTGGTGGGACCCAGGGGACGTTGTCTACTGCGAGCTGCTAAAACATGGTGATTCCCTTACGAGTGATCGGTACAGAATGCGATTACTTTTTTTGAACCGTGTACTTTGTACTGCCAATGAATAATTTCGAAGTTTGGAAACTGAAATTCCCAAAAATCTGATCAACAGATGACAGAAACAACCTCAAATTATCAAAATTAAAATCATCAAGTTGAGAGAATTCGTTAGATCGGTCAAAACACAATTCCTACTCCATTTCTCAACAGGTGACAACTATAGAAGAGTAAAAAACTTTTAGTAATTTTATATAATAAACTCAGTGAAGACGGTCCAAAGCTGTCGTGTTGAAGAGAAGAATTAGTCGATGCCACAAACTCTATCAATATTATAGTTAGCCAGATGGTTTGAAATAAATTCGTATTAACGAAAAAATAAAATTAAAATTATGAAATAATGTTTAAGGTATTCCCTCACCATCAGAAAATCCACATCAATTATTTGGAATAATGGTACAGTATCTAAAAATTTCATCAAATCAGTCTTGAACACCACCATCTGCAGATAACTTGGAGCCATTTTCTTAAATTGTTTTTTTCCAATAGACCTGTCATATGCCCATCCCAAAGCGAAAAAGCGTTTGACCTCCTGCCTCAGTTCTAATGGAACTTTATAATGTTCTAAAAACCTGATTAAAGGAAAGTATCGTCAGTCAAATTCATACAGATATAAGAGATGGTTCATTTAGCGTTTGCATTTTGAAGCAGTTGTTACTTCGAGTCTGGAAACTTTTCTGTCATTCGCGTTTTGACAAAAAATTGGTTTCATAATAGGTTGGGAGAAAAAATGAATTATTTTTGCGTGAACCTCAAGACTTTATTCAACATGTTTTGGATTGTCCGATTTGAGTCAAATATGCAGCGTTTTGTTCTATATTTTGTTGTTATTTCGGAGAGCTTTATAATGCCTTCCTCATAGAAGTTATTGGCGAAAAACTATAGTAAACCCATTCACCTTTTGATGCTTGTTTCTTATCACTCAGGAAGTACAAGGCCAGAAACAGATGGTAATCGTTTGGTACCAGGTCCAGATTATATGGTGGATGCATTTCAACTTCCTAACCAAGCTCTCGGAGTTTCTGGCGAGTCACTACAGACGTGTGTGGCCTGGCGTTCTCCTGGTGGAACTAACACCTCTTCTTTTGGCCAATTCTGGCTTTTTCTGGTCAATCGTTAGCTTCAGTTGTTGACAGTTGGCATACGAATTAAGTGTTTGGCTATATAAAAGCAACTCATGATGAATGATTCCTTTCCAGTCTCACCAAATACACCTTTCTGGCCATTAGTCCTGGTTTGGCCACCGTTTAAGCTGTTTCACCGCGCTTTGACTACAATCGCACAATATTGTCTCATCTCTGGTCACCATTCGTTTAAGAAATGGGTCGATTTCATTCCGTTTGACCAAGGCTTCGTAGATGGAAATTTGATCCATCATGTTCTTTGGTATTAATTGGTGTGTCGCCCAAACATCGAGCTTCTTTGTGAATCCAGCATTCCGCAAATGGTGCAATACTGTTTTATGGTCGAGCTTAAGCTCCTGGGCGATGCTACTACTGTTAACATGCCCGTCAACTTCGATTCATTCTGTGATTTTATCGACATTTTACCATCCTGAACGGAATCGACGAAACCAAAATTGCCCGTAATTTTATAATAATAAGATAGTTTAGTCAAGAATGTGAAGTAAATGAATAAAGTATTGAACTAACCTCTGAAAGGAGAACACTTCTTGCTGGAACAATTCCGAATTTGCATTCATGATATACAGGGTGGCAGCGAGAGAAGACATCAAATAAGTGAGGGCAAATAGTCCGACCACAGCATAAATGGACCAAATATATAAATCGCCAGGGAGAACCGCATCTATATCACCAAGACCTATATGCATCCATATGTTTGCAGATAAATATAACGAAGTTGCAAAGGGGTAGAGGAAACAAGGATCTTCTTCTTGGTTATCGACAGCCCTCAACATGATTTTCTGTAATTTAAATCGAAAAGTCTAAAAAGTCTAAAAAGTATCCGGAATTTATTATTTTTCATAATTTTAATATACTTTATTCTTGTAACACTCTAAGACAAAAGTAATGTATAAAATAGGTTGTGCAGATAGTTGACTATGGCAAAAGTTGCATGGCATTTTCAACAGCTATATAATTTATGAGACAATGTCGCAACTATTTAGAAGAAAACAGGTAGATTATTTGTATAGAAAAGGTTTTCGAAACATTGAAAAATTAGTGCAATTGACTGAACTAGGAAAAAGTGCTGTATATGAGACAATAAAGAGGATAAAAAAATGCCATGGATATGAGGCATAAATCAGATTCAGGAAGACCACGTAAGATTAAAGCAAACAATTTAAACGCTTTATCCTGATACTCCTAGATCTTCTGTGAAGAGGCCTCAGAAGCTTGTGCTAGTTAGGAATTCAGTTAAAATAGGATTTCAACATTATTCTAATGACTATGTTAAATACTTACAAAAAACCACGAATCTTCCTTGCACACTTCATATAAACAGGAATAGAGATACAGAATGCATCCTGAGAAATAAGTCACAACACAAAAATATATTATGGTATATACAATTGTGAAAACAGCCTGAAATGGAAATAAAGAAATTATTGATACTAAAAAGATCATTTAAGCATTATTCACAAATTAATAGCTGAATTTTTTTTCAGTTTTTATAACTTGTTTCTGAAGAATTTAATTGAATCAGTCCTTACTTGATATACATTAATTTCAATAAAACGAAATGATAAAGAATATTTCCACAATTTATTTATTTACTACATTTGTTTCGCCAAGACTGAGGCATCGTCAGGTTTATATTTTGAACTCTGGAAAGTACAGCTATAGTTTAGGCAAAAACTTGAAAAAAATGGGTTGAAAGTAACACATTTTCTCTATTTTGAGAGATCTGTGTCCATATATTCCATTTTTTTTCTTAATGGAATCCTGCCATCTTGTTTCTGAACGACCACGGCTTCTTCTATCATCTCTTGAATATCATTCCAGCACCAACTTGGTCCATTTTTCAGTTGATATCCTTGCTACATGGCCAGTCTAAATCCACTTTTTCTTAAAGAGTTTTTTGCCTACATCTTTTATTTGTGTTTTTCTTCATTTCTTATTCGGTTTTTTTAATTTAATTCCTAATAAATTTGTTTCCATTCTTCTTTGACATACTTTCAACTTTTGTGTTTGTTTTTCAGTCAGGGACCAAGTTTAAGCACCATATGATAGAACAGGCAATTCACATCACTTCATTCTTGATATTCAAGGCAAAGTAACCCTTCAGGAACGTAAATGACCAGTACTGACTCCAAGTGTTTTCTATTCCTCTCTTAATCTCTTTATTCTGACGATTTGTAAAAGGAACGACCTGACCAAGATGACAATATTCCTGAACATGGTCAATAGTTCATTCATTTTTATTTATTTTTCTTCACTTGTCATCATTTTAGTTTTGGTTTCATTTATCGTTAGTCCAGCTTCTCTACCATGGGTATTCAGGTCATTTTGCATTTGTTGAACTTCTTCTTGGCGAATCTAAGATTAGATAAATACTTCCCATTGATTTTGATGCCTTGTTCATTTCTCCAATCAATGGTTCTCAATATTTACTCTAACAATACTGTAAATAGCTTTGGGGCAATAGGGTCTCCTTGACGTACACCTTTTTCGATTTTTAAGGGCTTCCTACATTTTTAAGTTTGATATTTGCTGAGCAATTGTGATAAATTTGTTGTAGGATATGAATGTATGGTTCTGGTATACCTTAATTAATTAGAGCATTTATAAGATAGGTACATGCACCATTGTGGTCTATTATCGGAAATTACCTAACTAAGCAAAAATATTCAGCAGAGAAGATTTTTTCACATATGTTTGCTCATTGAGAAAAAAATTTAAGGTTCTTGAACCTGTTTACTTCTACTGTTTCCAACAGTGAATCTGGCACTTTTAATTTTATTATGGATATTGTTTCTAAATCAGCAAACAGATGTGAATAGATGTCCCTTGCTGAATACTTTTGATTACTTAGGTAGTTCTGTTAATTGTCCCCAATATAGTTCTAGATTTGTAATCCCTTTTTTCCATATTTTTACTCATCTTCTTTTTATCGAAAGAGTTGCAGAACGGTCTTCTACTGACCAGAAGTGGTCTACCACTTCTGGGCGAATTGACTGTGTTCGACCAGCCTAAAGCATCCCAAAGGCTCTGTTGGCATCGTCCTTGTCCTGGCATAATGAACATTCCATTTTTAATTGCGTAGACCCGTTTGATCTTATTGAAAACGAAATACAGACTGAAGAGAAATTCATTAAAATGTGCATTCGTTACACACATGGACAAAAAATGATTACACTTCATAAAAATTTGCTTCACGATGTGCAGAAAACGTTTCTATAATAATAATAACACACATATTACAGTTCACCGGTGTCCGCTTCGACAGTTAGTACGAGCTGTACACAAATAAAAAGTAGATGTAGACCTGCCACTCTTGAAACATTGAAATTTATTTTCGATAGCAGATAAGGTGAGTCGATCCCTCCGGTCAACAGTCTCTGAGCAAGCTTTGGACATTGATTCTCATGTCTAGCAAGCAACGATGATATTCTCATCTCATTCATGATAGAAGATAGATCAGTACTACGCTCGGAATACATACCAGTCCGCCTAAACAACACAAACTTGAAAAACTTTCTGTGAATGCGCTCCAGTGATACCAAATGACAGTCGTAAATAGGAAACCATATCAAGTGTGCATACTCAAACTTACTGATGACCAGCGTCAAATACAAACTCCTCAAAATTGACAGATCACTGAATTCCCTGCCTCACCTCAACACAAAGTCCAAAGTGTGGCTAGCAGGCGTACACAACTGTTCAACATATGGGATGAAACTGAATGTGGAATCAAAGAGGACTCCGTATATTTGATCTTTATCGCCAACATAGTTGTCAGCTATATGATAGCTATAACTCAACCGATGTGACCTTCTACTGAATGCAACTTTAAAACACTTCTCCATATTCAGCATGAGTTTGTTGCATAAACACCAACTATGAATATACTCCAAGCTTGATTGGAGCAGCACCAAATCATCAGGACTGCGTATTCTCAAGTAAATCTTCAAGTCATCGGCAAACGCTAAAACAGGATATTTAAGAGAAGTAAGAAGATCATTTATATACATGATTAAAAATTATGGTCCCAAATTAGATCCCTGAGGCACTCCACATGAAAGAACATACTCAAGTGATCTATTACCATTGTAGAAGACATAATTTATTCTATCCTCCAAGTATGATCCGATGAGCTTCACTGAAACCGAAGGACGAGATCTTCTTCAGCAGAATATCGTGATCGACTGAGTCGAAGGCTCGCGATAAATCAGTATACATCAACCTGACCTCCATCATCCAAAAATTCAGTAATATACTGTGCAATCGTTGCCAAGCTAGTCACAGTAGATCTTGCTCTAACAAAACCGTGCTGCTCCGTGGAAAAATATGAACTGGCTCTGTGATAAATATCTCCATATAAGAGCTCCTTATGAACCTTCGCAAAATGGGATAATATCGAAATGGGTCTATAACTTTCAATCTGGCAGCCATCTCCCTTCTTGAATACAGGGACCACACGAGCTCTTTTCCATTTCTTAGGGAAGATACATGCTTTTAGACTCAAACTAATAATATAAATATAATCGTTATAAGCAATTGAAAAAAACGTTAAGATGATACGGAAAATATGCATCTTCGGAAAACAACAATATCCTTAGCTTTTGACGAACAGTTTATTATGTGGTTCATCGAATGGCTCACTAGATTCAACCACTTCAACATTTCTGGAAATTTTTCAAAATGGTGGACTGAATGGGAAGATAAAAAAAACTTTTTAAGAAATTTGTGACGTGATAATATTGCACCATTAACTCACATTGTTTTTTCTGCAATAAAAATTCTCGATTTGCTGCAAACCAGTGTAGCATCGTCTCAAGCGGAGAATTTTGATTCCCATCAGAAGATCGTACATTCTGTTGTAATATTCACTTTCGATGTCATCCAATGCCAACATAAAGTATTCATAGGGGAAGACAGGAATAGCGTTCAAATAAAAATCTAACGACTTCATCCGGTATCTGACTATTTCTTTAAATGTTGCCAGCACATTGTCCTGCAAGAGATTATCAAAAACGCTCTCATTAACTGATTCTATTTGGAAACAAGGTATTCCTGAATAAACTATGCAAACGAAGAGAGGTAATGATATAATATAAAGGATAAAATATAAATTGAAATATACTTTAAAGGGTTTTACAAACATCAGGAGTATAAATAAATTCGTACTGTTTTTTTCGACTAATGCACCACACTCAGCTGATCCCATCAGATACACAGCATGATGTTCTCATCATGAATATTCAGCTTGACAGTTAATGATGAGACATTGCCGGGGTATCCATACGTTGCCCGACGTTTCGGATTATCTTTATGGACCCACTTTTCATCGTCAGTCACAATTAGATGCAAAAACTCCTTGCTTTTCGCCGTTGGAGCAGTTGTTCAGACGTGAAAAAACGGCGTTCGACGTCTCTTGGCTTCAGTTCATATAGCACCCATTTTCTTACCATTCAGATTATTACCATTGCTTTTAAAAGATGGCAAATGGTTTGTTAATTTAGAAATCGAAGTCGAATTATTTTTGCCACTTTTAAACAGTTAAACCACTTCTGACACGTTCAAGACATACAAGAGCATGCTCACCATTAACATTCTCTAATACATGATAAGCCTTCAAAGTGAAGGTGTTGCCAGATGAGACAATGGAATAATAACATGGTAGCAACATCTTGTATCAAAACCGCACGAACATATTGATGCCTCTAATATGAAGAATTTGTTCCCAAGCGAAATGAAGTCCCTTAATCCAATATAATTAATAAGTTTGAAATAAGGATGAAGAAAATGATTGATTTTATTTTAAGAAAGCGAAGACAAAAATTTGTCTTCGTTTCGAATATTTTGAATTTTATTTACTATAAAAAATATATTGCCATTGATTGAAAACCCTTGAGCTGGACGGATCTTAACACAACTGTGGAAAATCTCATTGTTACCTTCAGTACCACAGAGGTGCAGGTCATCAGTGCAACATCTATCAGGCACACAACATCAGAAAAAAATCTCAAACCGTGAACTAATTCATCTAGTTCTCTCAAGAATACTACTTCATATGCAAACGCTGTTAAAAACACCATATGTACTATAATGACCATATGATCTATATATCTCACCTGAAAAAAATGAGAATTCTCAATTTCAATATCAACTATCCATAAATTATTTAAATTCCGAACATCCATCAACCTATTTAATGACTAGGTATAAGTATCCTTTGATAATTTGTTTTAACTATTCCGTAAGTTTTCATTTTTCTCTGTGTTATATAAAGGGGTTTCCAATGGAAACGCCCCATTTTCAAATTGACATTACTCACGCATGGCAGCCATTGTTAATTTGTGACATTGACAGTTGTATTTGTCAATCTCTACCATTTAATCATGGAAAAGTACACTCCAACGTTTAGTGAAGAAATTTGAAAGAAATTTTACACTTCCTGATGTTACAGTGCCAGTGAAACAAAGAAATGAAAGAAGTGAAGCTGCCGTACGTGAAAGTGTTCGTGAAGACCAAAATTTATCGATTTCTCGACGTTCACAAGAACGAGGTATCTCCCAGACGTCTTTGTGGCGAATTTTAGGGAAAGACCTTAGTTAAAATCCATACAAAATTGTTTTACCCCAGAACCCAAACCAACAGATCCTTACTAAAAACTAAATTCGGAGATTCGATTATTTCAAGAAATGGACAATGTTAAATCGCATTCTTGCGATTTAACATTGGACTTCTTTTTTTTGGGTTACATTAAGTCATTGGTTTACAGCAATCATCCAGCAAATTAAGAAGATTTACAGATGAATACTGAATGAGTAATTGCTAACGTACCTGATTTGTGTGAGAGAGTTATGAAAAATTGGGTTCAACGACTTCATTCCTGCCAGCTTTTCTGTGGTAGACATTTGAATGATGTTTTATTTCGTAACTAATGGTATATGGTATCCATTCTACTTAATAATGAAATAAAAATTTCAATAATTTTCAAATAAATAATGTGTAATGTGCTGTTAATGAAAGACTCTTCAAGTAGTTATTCATATTTTGTTTCTATACTTCTGGCAACTTATAAATGCTTCAGTATTGGATGTACAACTAGGCTTATAATTTGTTTACTCTTTCGACTTATATTTCAAGGTATTGAAAATGTATTTACATGAAAGTTCCCACATTTCTGAATTCTGACTAACAGAGTAAAAATATAATGAAAGAAGAACTTCTAGCATCAAGTAAATTAGTTCTAGACTTAAAGCAATCTTGGTAAATCGTTCTACAGCGTTCGACGATCGTTCCAAAGCGGAACACATGGTCACTGGCGTCACAGGCAGACATGCGCACTACGCCTGTCTGGAGAGTTTAAGGTGCGCATGCTCAGAACGAAACACGATTTTCGTTATAGGGATATAAAAACTTTTTATAGTGCCTGAATTCTATTCTCTAACAGGAATACATAATATTGATTGATGATTCTCAGTCATACCTATTTAATGGACACTTAAACCTTGTGAAAATTTCGTTCCTCCAATTATTCATCTTAATTAATTTATTTTCTCGAATATTGGTCAATATTAATAAGGAATAATGACTGATATTCTCTACTCACCAGCGAGCTAGTCGAATCTAAAACCCATGGAAACTTATCTGTCAGACATACCACAGGGGTTTCTATGTTCGAATCTTCGTTCGATAATTGATACAAAGCCATAATATTGAAGAAGAACTTTGAGGAAGTCATTGTATCCAGGAAACTAGAAGATTTTCGAAATTTGTCTTTGTGTTGTGCTGAAACAAAATGATTGTTCTTTCACTTATATTCGTATAGGTTTTTTTGTAATGGGGAAAATTACAAAATTATGAAGAAATGAAGCTAGAAATATTGAACCTATGTATCATAAGAATTTTTTTATATAAAAATTGAGAATATGAGTTCATTTTGCGAATAAAATTATGAATGATTGTTTAGAATTTGCACTATCATTCTTGGTGTACAGAATTATCCATAATGCTGTTTTTTAGACCAATAAGGAATACTAATCTGTCAAGAAAGTACCGGGAATTTTCAATTAAAACAACATTTTTACATTTAATCGTCAAAATTTATTGGGTCGCCTTCAAAATAGGCTCCATTTGCTCCAATACATCTATGCCAACGGCACTTCCAATTAAATTTCATCATTAAAATTATATAGTAAAGTGACATCTTTCTCATCAAAAAAATGATTATTTTCTTTACAATGTTTTGCAATACCGGTTGATTTCTGGCTTTTCAAAATAGACATACTATGTTCTTTGATTCTATGTTGTAAACATCGGCCTGTCTGTCCTATATATGTAGCGTTACAATCATCACAATTAATTTGATAAATCCCCGATTCGGAAAATTTGGGGTTCCTTTCTTCATTGTTCACAAAATCTTAGCTAAATTATTTCTATTTACTGCTAAAGAATTAATTCCCATTTTATGCAGACCATTAGAGATCCTACTGCTGAAACCTTTTATATAAGCCATTGAAAACCATATTTACTTTTCTTAATAAGGATCATTTGTATTGATATACTACTCTGTCAAGAAAGTACCGGGAATTTTCAATTAAAACAACATTTTTACATTTAATCGTCAAAATTTATTGGGTCGCCTTCAAAATAGGCTCCATTTGCTCCAATACATCTATGCCAACGGCACTTCCAATTATCGGAACATTTTTTATAGGTGCTTTCCGGGATGGACTTTAGCTCTCGCGCCGAATTTTGTTTTATGGCTTCCATCGACTCAAAACGGGTGCCACGAAGGAGCAATTTTAGTTTTGGGAAGAGGAAAGAGTCGCAGGGAGCCAAATCCGGCGAATACGGTGGTTGCTGAAGCACGTTTGTTGAGTTTTTGGCGAGAAAGTCAGTCACAATCGTAGCTCGGTGAGAAGGCGCGTTATCGTCATGCAAAATCCATGAGTTGTTCGCCCACAAATTTGGCCGCTTCTTACGGATACGCTCACGCAAACGTTTCATAACGCCTAGGTAATACTCCTTGTTTACCGTCTGACCCTCTGGAACGAATTCGTAGTGCACCACGCCACGGATATCGAAGAAAACAATGAGCATCACCTTCATTTTCGAGCGGCTTTGGCGTGGTTTTTTCGGTTTCGGCTCATTTTTTGCCACCCATTCCGATGATTGCTGGCTTGTTTGCATATCGTACTCGTAGACCCAGATCTCATCACCAGTTATAATGCGTTCCATGAATGTAGAATCGGAATTACAGCGATCCAGCATGTCTGAAGCAACCTGTTCGCGATGACGTTTTTGAAGAAAATTCAGGTCTTTCGGTACGAGTCGTGCGGCCACCTTTCTCGTGCCCAAAATATCAATCAAAATCGTACGTGCGGACTCGTGGGATATCTTAAGATCATGTGCTATCTCTCTCAAGCTGGTACGACGGTTTTCCAGCACCCTTTCCTTAATTTTATCGACGTTATCTTCGATCGAAGCCGTCGATGGGCGTCCACTTCACGACCGTCCTTGAAGGCTCTGTACCACTGATATGCACGAGTTTTCGATAGAGCATTATCACCAAAGACCTTTTGCAACATTTTCAATGCATCGGCACACGAAAATTCATTTGCAACACAAAACTTTAAACAAATTCTTTGCTCAACGTAATCACCCATAGTAAAAATCGGCTCGCACTCTGACATCGACTGACTTAATCAGCTGTTGCAAACACACTAGTTGACAGATCTCGCTCAAGCTTGGCATAGTTATTAAGGACAGTGGTACCAACCTAGGAAAAAAATTTTCACCTGCCTCATTGCCCCGCCAGATTTAAATCGATAATTCCCGGTACCTTCTTGACAGAATGTATAAGCCACGGTAATAGAAAGTTCTTCAAATCGGGACAGTGCAACATACATCTGTATAAACATTCTAAACTCAAACAAGCCAATGAATGTTTTTAAATTTGCCTGGACTAGGTGACGCTAGTATATGATAAATACGTTAGTGTTGCTATGCAGACTGTTCATTGAACGTTACAGCGCAATCACGATTGAAGTAAATAAGATTCGGAACATGCGCATGTCTGCTGCTTGTGTCCCAGCGATCAACAAAACCTATTCGGACTTGTTTGAGTTTGAAATTGTTATACAGATGTCCTTATTGGTCATATTTGGCATGGGTTATCAGCCGAATTAATTTATTTGAATGCTGTCCAAAGTAAAAGAAGCACGAAATGTCTCTTCAGGAATTATAACTCGACGTATTTTAAAAAAGATTTGGACTTGAATCCAAATAAATTTGTGTTGACTCCAGAAGAACAGAATCGGCAATGTTCGCTGATGAAACTGCACAAATCATAAATTGTTAGCAGTATAATTGGGCTGGAGAAAATGTAATCTACGTTTTTCATTAAAGAGTATGGTCTTTTGATCTTCATCATATATTATTAATGATTTTAATTCTTACCAGCTTTCTTCTGTCTTTCTATAAGACGATCTTTAAATACTTTTATAGGTATTAATGCTTTCTTCTCGTCAACATCCAAATCTTCAGATTGTTCCGTATTTGAGAAAATATGTTTTCGAGTGACTCTAATACGGTACATTATCCTGTCTCTCAGAAAGGATAGAGCTACAGGATAATTCGACATGATCCTGATGAAATCCACTCTATCTACCAATTTTATCTCTGTGTATACTGCAGCACGTATGGTTGCTTTAGACGGTAGGCTGAAAAATAGGCAAGCCTCGCCTGCAAATTAAATAATGAATTTTATGTAGTGACATTTCTTTTCAGTAAGCATTGACAAATTATCATGGAAAAACTCACGCCAAAACAACGTTTACAAATTGTTGAAATTTATTTTCAAAATCAGTGCTCTATTAGCCAAACTTATAGAGCACTTCGTGAAATTTATGGTTTATATAATCGTCCATCAGAGCAGCTTATTCGTCGAACTATCGATAGATTTCGGACAACATTTTATCTACTCGGTGCAACAACAAGAATAAGACAAAGAACTGTACGTACAGAAGAAAATATCGCTGCTGTAAGTCAAAGTGTTAATAATGATCCAGATTTATCTATCAGTCGACTCTGTGCATCCACCTCAATGAAAATTTTGCGTGAAGATCTTGGTCTACACCCATACAAGATCCAACTGATTCAAAAACTAGAACATTTGATCATACTAAGCGACGTTTGTTTGCTGATTGGGCCCTAGAACAGCTTGAAGTTGATCCACTTTTTCATCGTAAAATTGTGTTTACTGTTGAAGCTCATTTCTGGTTAAACGGCTATGTAAAAAAGCAAAATTGCCGTATATGGAGTGAAAACAATCCTCAAGAAGTTCTGCAGGTTGCATTGCATCCTGAAAAATGCACTGTATGGTGTGCTTTACACGCTGTAGGCATGTTACAGCGAATGGTGCTCGTTACAGATCGATGATCAATGGTTATTTGTTCCAAAATTTGAATGGTATCGATCCAGAAGTCTTTTGGTTCCAACAAGATGGTGCTACACGTCATGCTGCTACCGTAACAATTGATGGAAAAGGAAGATACAATTGATCGAAAGAAAGATTTGGCGATAACATTATTTCGAGAAATGGTCCAATTAATTGGACTTCAAGATCATGCGACATAACTCCACTGATTATTTTATTTGGGGTAATCACCATAAACCATAGACGCTTTGGAAGCCAACATAACTCGTGTTATTGATGAAGTCAGGCCTGAATTACTCGAAAAAGTGGTCCGGAATTGGTCACTATCACTCTAAAAAAACACCCGATACCATAAGATTCCCACATTTTTAACTCTCACTTCTTGGACATCTCTTATCCCCTACAAATTTTCAGATCACCTCCCCGTTTTTGTTCGATGAGGATCTGTATGGAATTCAAATCTGGACTTTTTGGTAAATGAAACTATGGCCCAATCGTTTGCACTTAGATATGATGTCCTGACATCAGTTAAAATGTTCTGTCCGACTGTCTTTATGAACAAGTTGACATCTGATGACATTCAGACGGAGTGCTTCTTCGAGAATACTATTTCTCACGGTATCTCAGCTGTGGTTATATTATGGATTTGCTGTTAACTGGGATGCAGTTATTGTAGGTTCTCTTTTAGCTATACATTGTATAAAAACCTATTCCTGCAATATTTGTGCTGAACCGCCCTTCTTTAATTGATTGAGATTACCCTAAGTTGTTCAGATATTTCCTCTTTTCACTCATACCATCTGTATTCGTCATTTCCAGTTAAATCTAACTTTAAAATGCTTTCTGTAGTGACATTGCCCCATGAGGAAGCTGGGTTAAATACAGTTTCATCAAGATAGGTACCTAATTATCTACAAATCTACAGGATCTTATGGATACTTCTACAAATGAACATAGAACACTCACCAAGAACAGTGCCAGCTTGGAAAGCGATTATGGGACTCTCATCGTCTTCGTCCGAAAGTATTTCCAATATTCCCTTGATGATGACCACCAGCGAAGTCTTAACTACACCTTGATAAAAAAGTATATCTCCCGGTAACAAGAACTCATGTTTCATGAACAAGGACAGGGTCCTCAGATAGAACTCTTTCAGATCGAACAACAGCAGAGAGCGGTGCAAATGGGCGCAGTTTATGTCGTACATTATCTCCATTTGTAATGGGGGTGGAAGGGTTTCGAAATGTGGGGCGGACTTTATTCCATCCTTCTTCTGCCACAGTATTCCGAAATACACGTCGATGTTGTCCATTACGTCCTTGCTGACGTTGATATCATGAAGGTATAACTTGACACTCCCGATCTACAATTGATTGATATGTAGTATTGAAATAATAATAATATCTTTATTTCTGCAACAGATACATATGCCTTTTTTATGTAGATATAAAGTTTCTAATAGTGCCAGGAATAAAGCAGCAAAAACACTGGACGTGGATACACACTTATTTTGGACTATATGCTATACAATTTTACGATTTAACACAAACAAAATAAACTATTCTTCTTTTTTGGCAGTGAATTTAAACATACCTATTTATACATTACTGAACATAAGAGGTAATCCTTAATTATATTGAAAATAATGAAGGAACTCAAACACGCATATCAGACATGAGAAGGGATACAACCACGCATTTTACAATGTAAAATGCCTAGTTTCTATCAGATCGTGAAATCTCTCTCTGGGCACTGACAATTTGAATCTTTTTATTTCTCTTAACCATATAGACTTTTGAGCATTTTTATTGATTTTGGAATTATGTTATATCGGGTGTTTTTTGTAGAGTGATGGAACTTTAAATTGAAATAAAACACATTTAAATTAAGATTGATTCCAGATTTTAATTTTTTTTTTGAAAGATAATTTTATGACATTTTGTTTTGAAGATAATTTCCGACATATGTTCACCACGACTAGCTCTGAGGAACCGCATTCGACCAGACCAATTTTGGACCACTTTTTTGAGTAATTTAGGCCTTATTTCATCAATAACACGAGTTATGTTGCCTTCCAAAGCATCTATGGTTCATTCTGGTTTATCAGCATAAACCAATTACTTGACATAACCCCAAAGAAAATACCCCAGTGGAGTTATGTCGCATTATCTTCAAGGCCAATTAATTGGGCCATTTACCGAAATAATATCATCGTCAAACCTTTCTTTCAATAAATCAATTGTTACGGTAGCAGCATGAGGTGTAACACCATCTTGTTGGAACCAAAACACTTTTGGGTCGATACCATTCAAATTTTGAAACAAATAATCAGTGATCATCGATCCGTAACGAGCACCATTCACTGAAACATTAGCTCTAGCATCGTTTTTGAAGAAAAATGAACCGATGATGCCTCCAGCGTGTAAAGCACACCATACAGTGCATTTTTCATGATGCAATGGAACTTGCAGAACATCGTGAGGATTGTTTCCACTCTTTGGACGGCAATTTTGCTTGTTTACATAGCCGTTCAACCAGAAATGAGCTTCATCACTAAACACAATTTAAGGATAAAAAATTTGATCAACTTCAAGCTGTTCTAGGGCCCAACCAGCAAACAAACGCCGCTTATTATGGTCAAGTGGCTTAAGTTTTTGAACCAGTTGGATGGGTGTAGACCAAGATCTTTACGCAAAAATTTTCCATGTGGTGGATGCACAGAGTCCAACTTGTTGTGAACGTCGACGAATAGACAAATCTGGATCATCATCAACACTATGACTTACACTAGCGATATTTCCTTCTGTACGTACAGTTCTTTGTCTTGTTGTTGTTGTTACATCGAGTAGAGAAAATATTGTCCGAAATCTATCGAGTAGAGAAAATGTTGTCCCAAATCTATCGATAGTTCGACAAATAAGCTGCTCTGATGTTCAAATTTATAGTTGAAAGCTTCTAATCCATCCAGGATTTCACTATCCAACAATGTCCCCTACAATATCCAAGTTGAACAGCGTATATGTTGAAGAGTACAGGTCCAAATACTGTACCTTGGTGAACACAGTATTCCACTATATCAAAACCGCTTGGTACTCCGTTAATTCATACATCCTGAACCCTATCTGTCAAGTAACTACTGAATAGATCCAGTGGTGTACCTCTTACCCCTATGTCTTCCAAAGAGTCCAACAAGAGCGAGTGACTCACCGTATCAAACGCCTTCGTCAGATCCAAAATCATACACAAACAGGCCTTTGAGGAATTGAGCGAAGAGTACACTTTTGATAGCAAAGCAAGTGGAGGTATTTTCTCGAAAACCGTACTGACATTTTGGTAGAATAGAATATTTATTTAAGTACGTTGTTTGTCTAGAATTAATTAATATTTCAAATAGTATAGAATTGTTCTTCTAGCTAGTGTCTATGCATGTACACAGGTGCTACAAATCAACGAATATTGAAAATAGTTCAGATATTTTCAAATTATAGTGATATAAGAAAATAAAATCTCGTGCCTAATTAACCTCCAGTCAGTACAGAAATTAATATTTCACTTATGTTCGGCGATTGAGCGAGCTCGTCTAAAGCTATGACCTAATGTTCTTCCAGGAAGTTTTCCCGACACTTATTGTATGTACAGGGCCATTATTATGCATGAGACAATATTTTATATAGGAGCACCACAGCCTAAACAACATATCTCATACTGATCTGCAAAAAACGATCTAAAAAGAAAAGAATTCAACTATGTGACCAAGTGAGAAGTCACTCCAGACCATGTAGCTGTGCACTTCACGTGCATGTTGAGTTTATTCTCTGGCATCTGGTACCTCCAAACTCGTTCTCTTCTAAAATCTGGATATAAACTGAACCGAGATTTCTGGGCAAATGAACTGTTATCCCATTGAATTTGTTGTTATAACACGTTAAAGCAAGCCTAATGATGACACTTCAAAATGAAGGTATTTGGGTACCGTCTGTATGTTAGACAGAAAACTCATCGGTCAACGTTATATATGGTATTGTACGGCACTCACCTTAAATAAATAATTCGCTCTGTTCCTCCTAACGAGCGTCAGCATTTGGAAATAGAAGGACAAAAACCAAACGTCATAGAAGATATACCCGATTAGCATGATGAAAGTCATAAAAATCATCTCAAATGTGTTCGCTGGCTGTATGATGCCAGTGCCCAAGCTCAGTATCATCTCGAGAATAACGTAAAAACTTAGCAGATACCAGTCCAAAATTCCGGCGTCCTTATAGTAGGGATATTTTCTTATTATCGCTCCTGACCACCTGCCATCATACCAATGTAAGGCGCTTCTTCGTTCTGCCAGTAATGTTCTATTCGTGATTTCTGTGCCATTTTCAAAGTCCTCCAGGGTCGAGTTTGCTGTTGTCGCTTCCGTGATGTCTTCGAAGTCGTTTGGGTTCCAATCCACGCATCTCGAATGATGGCAGCTCGCTTCGTAAATCAAACAGGTCGATAGGTGCTGACAGACTATCATGAAGGTGAAAAATGCTATTATGAAGGTTCTCCATCGGTTGCTCAGGACTTGCGAGAGTGACTGTCAGAAAAATAGGAGTTAAATGATCTGCTTAAGGAAATAATGTATTGGTAAATTAGCGAAATCTCCTGAATTCATAGCGGATTTAAACTAAAGAGAGGTTTCATTTTGAGAAGCCCGCTACCAGCTATCATTTTACATTTGACAAGTAAAAACTACACCATTACTAAAAATTGAACGATACACGCTTTAAAATTGTTAAAATTCACTACAAAAATGATGAAAATTTTGCAACCACAGTTCGAAAAACTAAAGCACTTTTGGGTCGTCCTGAAGCATCTTCCCGGCTAGCAATAGTGAAACTGGTGGTAAATTTTGAGCTGTTGGGACAAGTTATTGATATAAAAATCGAAACTATGTGTGCCGCTCAAGAACAACTGAGAAAATTGCCTCTGTAGCCCGTAGTTTTGACGAAAACCACAGGTTTGTCGATTCCTCGTCGATCTTTGGAATTAGGCATTTCACAAACGACATTACACCGTATTTAGCATGAAAACTTAGGTCTTAAGGCTTAACAAGTATTTGAGCAACGAAACAATCGCAATTTTGGAAGAAAAGTTTCCTGGCCGTGTCATTTCTCGAAGAGGTCACACTTGGCCACCGAGATCTTGTGATTTAACACTTTTAGACCTTTTTCTTTGGGGTCAGGTGAAAGATAAAGTCTATGCCTATGCTCCGCAATCGATTCAAGACCTTAAAGATGGAACGACCATTATGACCAAGTTCCTTGAAACGGCAAATTGCATCGGACATGGTTTGTCGAGGCACATTGACCAAACGAATAATTCTAACACTCTGCAAAATAAAGTAGTATCAAACTGAAAATTTACATGTAAGTACAAGAAAGTGTAGAGAATCTAAAAGAATAAAAATTATTTGCCTCTGCTAAAATACTTTTGTTCCAGAACATAGTAAAATTTGTCCGAAGTTTTTCTTCACCCTGTAGCCGTGGCGGTCATTTGGCTGATATCCTTCTCCGTTGTTCACTACTTTATAATGTAGGATATTATATTTCAGTTAATTTTACCGTTCATAATGAGATTGTACTTGTTATTAACAGTTTGACACAGTTTTAACATCCTCTAGAGTGAATAACTCCGCAGTTTATTTGCCCTGGTTGTAATTAACTGTTCAATAAACTCATATATTATTATTATATAATCTTGAAAAAAATTTATTGACTCGGTCTTTATAAATCCCCATGAATTAATTTCAACTGAATAAAATGATATATATTATTTTATTTAAAATAATCTTGAACTTTGTACTGCAACCTCGATTTCGGTATTTTTCATTTTGATACATGTATTACAGTTTTTTAGTATTGATAATCTTAATCCACTGTCCCTTCTAATAAAATAAGTGAATTTTCTCACATGTGGTGAAAATTACTGCAATACCAACAATGATGAAACTTAAACGATAATTGAAATTTTTTTTAAATATCATACAGATTTATTCTGTTAACCTCCTACAAATTTTAATTTGAAGAAAAATTCATTCACTTTTAGAACTGAATTAGATAAATGTCTTTAGAACACACTGTGTGAATTTAGTAGACATATAGAATTATTACACAGTACCAAAGGGAATGAAAGAAATTCAAAGTTATATAAATTGTCAACCAAAAATTATTAAATGAATACTTGAAGAGTACCAAATCTTGTTTCGTTCCTTGTTTTATGAAAACTAAATTCCCTTCCAAAAAGCAAAACATAACCTCAAGAACTTTTTCAAAAACAACTTGCTCAAAATAATTTCCTTTCAAAAATTCCTAAAAATGCAGAACATCTTTAAAAAACAATTTAGAATTATTACAATGGTAACTCATCTGCTCAACTTCATATTTAAAAAATAAAAATAATTAACAAAAGATATCTTGCCAAACCAACTCAATGCTATTTGCTGCACAAACACTGGAATGAAGTGAACTTAAAAACATCCCACGTATTCTATGTTCGTCACAGAAATTATATAAAGTTTGCAAGGTATTTTATGGACTCCTTTAAAACCAAATGATTATATGTAATAAGTGTAAACCAAAATTTATGATTACTATATATATTTTATATTATAAATTTTAATTTCAAAAAAAATTTTATTCAAAAACTTTTGGAATTAAATTGAATAAATGTCTTTATAACACACTGTGTCAATTTAGTAAACATAGAATTAATACTTATTACACAATACCAAAGGGAATGAAAGAAATTCAAAGAAATATAAATTGTCAACTAAAAATTATCAAATAAATACTTGAAGGGTACAAAATTTTGTGTTTTGGAACTTATTTTGAGCAAGTTGTTTTAAGAAGTTCTTGAGGTTATGTTTTGCATTTTTGGAATTTAGTTTTAGAAAGGAATTTAGTTTTAGAAAGGAACGAAACAAAATTTTGTATTTTTCAACTATCTATTTAATAATTTTTAGTTGACGATTGATATTCCTTTGAATTTCTTTCATTCCCCTTGATACTTTGTAGTAAGTTTTAATTCTATATGTCTACTAAATTGACACAGAGTTTTGGAAAGACATTTATTTAATTTAATTCTAAAAGTTTTTGAATAAAAATTTTTTTGAAATTAAAATTTGTAGGAGGTTAAGAAAATAAATATGTATGATATTTAAAATTTTGTAATAATCCTTCTATAGAGAAAAAAACCCTTTTTAATATTATACGCTAATAATTCTCTCTTTATTTTCTTCAAATTAATAAAATTGAAGTAAATTTAATTACTTCTATCTAGAATCAACTCGCATTTTAATTTATTTTACTTAACTTCTGTAAGTCATGAGCATTTATTTTCTTGCCTTTATTAGAAAATAATATTTCAATTTGCTGAAAGTCTCAAATGCCCCCAAGGGGGCGTTATCACCCACTTTGAGAACCTTAACAGAAGAATATGCCTTGCTCTGAAGAAAGGACTTAATGATTGATTCGAAATTTTTTTAGCTGAATTTCAAATAATGAAGAACTTTGATTCAGGTGATTTTTGTGGATTTTTCTTGATTTCTATTTCCTGTTAAAAGTATGATATCCTATATATAGTTACCTGAATGAAATGTATCAAATGTCTCAGACGGATGTACGTTATCCATCTCAATGACACGGCAACAATAGATCTGGAGCCAAAAATTGCCACAGCCAGCAGTTCTTGGGGAAGCAGGGATATTATGTCCATTACGAAAGTAAACATGGGAACACGAACGCTGTAAGTTATCTTATTCAAATCCTTCCAGAAACGGTGCATGGCCAGCACAATTACGTGGACTAGGTAGATCAGATCGCAAACGACATAAACTGGAATGAAGCCCAACAAGTAGGTCCTTGCGAAAAAAAAGCAGGTTGTTCCCACGAAAAAATTGACCAGGCTCGATATAATGATTAAGTACTGAAAATAAAATATAATTCACTATTATGTATGAAAAAGCTGAGAATTTTCTAATATCGCTCTTCATTAGTAACCAGAAACTCTATTCTGGTGTTTCCAAATTTTTGTACTCTTTTGATTTTAATTGAAGGGACTAAATACTCTTTTTCTTTCCATGATTTAGATTCGCATCCTATTAGACTTTCTGATTTCTTAATCAGGCATATTTCGTCTCGATCACAAATGAATAGTTGATGAATAATTCATATATCAGACTGAAACTGCATCATAGACTCTAGCAACGTCTTCAACACTTATGTCCTGGACGATTCCACGAACACAAAAAAAATACTTCAACACTTCTAGTCTGAATGATATCATAAATATACGAAAGACTCCATCAACGATACAGTTGACCACCGATCAATCTGAGTATCACCCAAGAAGATAAATCTTTCTATCATTCAACTACTGGAAATAATCATAGATCTCTTAAAAAAAAATTGGCCTCGCTAGGGTTATGAGTGTCAAACTGAAGAAGTAGCATCAGGGACTCAAGTTTTACTTATATAGATTTGCAGCCTATTGGACTTTCTGATTTCTTAATCAGGCATTTTTCGTCTCGATCACAAATGAATAGTTGATAAATAATTCATATATCAGACTGAAACTGCATCATAGACTCTAGCAACGTCTTCAACACTTATGTCCTGGACGATTCCACGAATACAAAAAAACTACTTCAACACTTCTAGTCTGAATGATATCATAAATTTACGAAAGACTCCAACAGTTGACCACCGATCAATCTGAGTATCATCCAAGAAGATAATCTTTCTATCATTCAACTACTGGAAAGAATCGTAGATCTCTTTAAAAAAAAAATCAGCCTCGCTGGGGTTATGAGTGTCAAACTGAAGAAGTAGCATCAGGGACTCAAGTTTTACTTATATAGTGTCGTCTTCCAGACCAAGAAGAGGTTTAAGCTCAACTTCATCCATTGTTCTCCAACTGGAGTAGCATACAGAAAAATATTAACAATTCGACTACCCAAGAAATTGACGAGTCATCAACCTTTCCCTGATTTGTCGGTCAAAACAGCGACATGAGTTTACCTACCTTCCTGTTAATGTAGCAATTTTCATTTCCCTTTGTTCATTGTACATAACATTCTATATCAGTATTAGATTGATACACATTCGAAACTGAGTCTTCTATATCATGAAAGAAATGTCGGACAGAGTTTCATTATTATTTCTAGGGCTGAAAGCCTTGCATCGTGAATAAAATATACCTACAAAAAAGATCATTAGAAGGGATTAACAGATACACACCATTGGGAATCTGCTAGGTTTGAGATACTCCAGGAAGTTTCTCGAACGCTTCATTATGGATAGATTTGGACAAAAACAATAGTGTCTTATGGGGACACTGTTAATTTAAGAAATATCTGATGAGCAGAAAATAAAACAGGGAAAGAAAACACCTAATTCGAATCTTAACATCTAACAACAAGTATCATTCTATCAACATTGAAACTATTCTACATCTTAGAGGTCATAATGATTTAAGGGCTTATTTTAAAGCCCTAAACATATTTCATTAAGGATACCCGGTGATAAAATATCTAGTTCGTAATACATTAGAAAACCATACCACCAAAAATTTCACAAAATATTCTCAATTTATAGACGTAATTGAGAAGAAGATCTAGAAGAATAGATAACTATTAACTCACATTCCAATAAGAATCGGTTGGTAAATTCGCAATTATAGCCATTAAGCGATTCCACCGTACAACCTGTCCAGTATGATGAAGGATAACCGTATCCTGCCTCTTGAAACCGAAATCCTCAAGGTCTTCGGTATCTCTCACTCCTACAGGACCAGACTGCATTTCAAATACGGTTGCTTGAAGAGAAGTCATAGTTGAAATTCTTTCAATTTGCACCAAATAATCTGATATTTAAGTATAACTTGACAGTTATTGACAATTATCATCTAGGTGGCTTGATTGAAGCAGATAATTTCCAGGAATAATACCTTTAGCTATCTAAAATTATATGGGTCTTGGATTTTTTGAATGGTCTTTGTCTTAGAGTAGACAGTCTTTCAATAGCTTTAAGCCAAACGCTTTTGGCAATGCAAATTCATCATTATTTCTACTTGGGAAAGAAGAACTAGGCTTATTATATATGGAGTTGAGTCTCATAATGAAAACTAAATATTGAATTGTGAACTATAAAAAAACGAATGTTAAGCATTAAAATAAGGCATGATGAAATTGAAATGAGACCAGACAAACGGCCTGGTGAATTATATAACTGAAAAATGCGCCTAGAAATGGCATTGAGCAGAACACGTCCGCCACTCCAACAAGATAATAAGATGGCGAATTTCAGATGAGAGACGTAGGGTAGGTAGGCTTCGTCAGGGATGGTATGATGATGTGTAGTTACTTCAGGAGTTAAATTGGCAGAATACAGTAGTGTAGCAGAGATCATCCAATAGATAGAGACCAGTTGAGGAGAAGACAGGAAAAATAATGATTCTTCATACCAAACCTGATCTTGCCTCTACAAACGATGTTTACTAGATATACTACTCTGTCAAGAAAGTACCGGGAATTTTCAATTAAAACAACATTTTTACATTTAATCGTCGAAATTTATTGGGTCGCCTTCAAAATAGGCTCCATTTGCTCCAATACATCTATGCCAACGGCACTTCCAATTATCAAAACATTTTTTATAGGCGCTTTCCGGGATGGACTTTAGCTCTCGGGCCGAATTTTGTTTTATGGCTTCAATCGACTCAAAACGGGTGCCACGAAGGGGCAATTTTAGTTTTGGGAAGAGGAAAAAGTCGCAGGGAGCCAAATCCGGCGAATACGGTGGTTGCTGAAGCACGTTTGTTGAGTTTTTGGCGAGAAAGTCAGTCACAATCGTAGCTCGGTGAGAAGGCGAGTTATCGTCATGCAAAATCCATGAGTTGTTCGCCCACAAATTTGGCCGCTTCTTACGGATACGCTCACGCAAACGTTTCATAACGCCTAGGTAATACTCCTTGTTTACCGTCTGACCCTCTGGAACGAATTCGTAGTGCACCACGCCACGGATATCGAAGAAAACAATGAGCATCACCTTCATTTTCGAGCGGCTTTGGCGTGGTTTTTTCGGTTTCGGCTCATTTTTTGCCACCCATTCCGATGATTGCTGGCTTGTTTGCATATCGTACTCGTAGACCCAGGTCTCATCACCAGTTATAATGCGTTCCATGAATGTAGAATCGGAATTACAGCGATCCAGCATGTCTGAAGCAACCTGTTCGCGATGACGTTTTTGAAGAAAATTCAGGTCTTTCGGTACGAGTCGTGCGGCCACCTTTCTCATGCCCAAAATATCAATCAAAATCGTACGTGCGGACTCGTGGGATATCTTAAGATCATGTGCTATCTCTTTCAAGCTGGTACGACGGTTTTCCAGCACCCTTTCCTTAATTTTATCGACGTTATCTTCGATCGAAGCCGTCGATGGGCGACCACTTCACGACCGTCCTTGAAGGCTCTGTACCACTGATATGCACGAGTTTTCGATAGAGCATTATCACCAAAGGCCTTTTGCAACATTTTCAATGCATCGGCACACGAAAATTCATTTGCAACACAAAACTTTAAACAAATTCTTTGCTCAACGTAATCACCCATAGTAAAAATCGGCACGCACTCTGACATCGACTGACCTAATCAGCTGTTGCAAACACACTAGTTGACAGATCCCGCTCAAGCTTGGCATAGTAATTAAGGACAGTGGTACCAACCTAGGAAAAAATTTTTACCTGCCTCATTGCCCCGCCAGATTTAAATCGATAATTCCCGGTACTTTCTTGACAGAATGTATGTATTCCACATTTCAGCAGTTTCATCATGTTTTCCTTGCATTAGTATCCATTTCTCAGTTGGCCAATTAACATTATGTTATCAGCTGTGCAAAAATTTCCATGTTATATCTCTAGCAGCCCTTCCTTATATTTAATTTTGTACATCTTATCATTTTGAATATTCAGTTTCAGATCTCGCTTTCATCTCTGTATTGGATTCGGCACCATCTATATAATAAATAATAATAATTCATTTATTCATTCATAATAAAATACATATCGCAGAATATGAATAAATTTTTAAATCATCATTTCATGGGGAATCAGGTACAATTTTGTCTAAAAAGACACATAAGTATATATAAATAAAAAATGTATAAAACAAAACTTTAGTCAAACAAACAATAAATAAATAAATTTGGCCAGACAACGTATTTCTTAAAATTATATATTTTTTCAAAAGTATCATTCAGGTATTCATGTTTTGAGTAGTATGCTTTATTCACTAGGAGGCATTTCAGTTCATTCTTAAGCTTTATTCGAATTAATTCCTTCATTTTGGACGGCAGTTGGTTGAAAATTTTTATAGCTAGATGACTTAAAATAGAATAGAAAAAGGCTTTTTACTTGATAGAAGAAATATAACAAAATTTGAATATCACAACAGATTTAATCTGTTAGTCTTCTAGAATTTTAATTTCAAAAAAATTTTTATTCAAAAAACTTTTAGAATTAAATTAATGTCTACAATAAGCACCGCTTATATTTAATAGACGTATATAATCAAAACTCAATATATAATGTCAAATGGAATAAATAGACCAACAGATATAACAAAAGTCATTAAAGTTAATAAATAAATATTTAAAGGGGACAAAATTTTGTTTCTGATCTTTCCATTAAGAACACCAATTGCTTTTCAAAAACATGAACACAACTTAAGGACTTCTCAAAAAATATAATTTATTTGAAATATTTAATATATTCAAATATTCAAATAAGTTAGTTCAAAAATCTCTCTCAAAACATGCACTATATCTTCAAAAAACAATTATAATTCTGGTAATCTCTTCATCGGCCCTGAATAATATTCAAAATATCAAAATCAAATAACTATCACTATATCTCACCTCCATGTGTTTAACAGGATATTTCTATAAAGTAAAAAGCCTTTTTCTTGAATTTTAAAGTTAGTCTGTTTAAAGCAATTTATCCCGTTAAACACGTGGAGATGAGATATAGTGATACTTATTTGATTTTGATATTTTGAATATTACTTAGGGCCGATGAAGAGATTACCAGAATTATAATTGTTTTTTGAAGATATAGTGCATGTTCTGAGAGATTTTTGAATTAACTTATTTGAATATTTAAATATATTAAATATTTCAAATAAATTATATTTTTCGAGAAGTCCTTAAGTTGTGTGCATGTTTTTGAAAAGCAATTGGTGTTCTTAAAGGTAAGACCAGAAACAAAATTTTGTCTCCTTTAAATATTTATTTATTAATTTTAATGACTTTCGTATATCTGTTGGTTTATTTATTCCATTTGACATTATATATTGAGTTTTGATTATATACGTCTATTAAATATAAGCGGTGCTTATTGTAGACATTAATTTAATTCTAAAAGTTTTTTGAATAGAAATTTTTTTGAAATTAAAATTGTAGAAGACTAACAGATTAAATCTGTTTTGATATTCAAATTTTTTTACATTTCTTCTATCAAGTAAAAAGCCTTTTTCTATTCTATTTTAAGTCATCTAGCTATAAAAATTTTCAACAAACTGCCGTCCAGGATGAAGGAATTAATTCGAATAAAGCTTAAGAATGAACTGAAATATTGTAGACATTAATTTAATTCTAAAAGTTTTTTGAATAAAAATTTTTTTTAAATTAAAATTGTAGAAGACTAACAGATTGAATCTGCTTTGATATTCAAATTCTAGATGAATTATATTTAACTGTGGTACTTTTATACGATGGTATAGTATGATGAAGTTGTTTTTATTTCTAGTATCACAGTTGTGATTGTAGTTGTTTTTCAATAGTGTGTCTTTATTATCATGGATGTACATCACATAGGTAAGTATAAGAATGGACATCACGGTAAGAATTTTTTTCTGGGGATAGCTCTCTACTGTTATATCTACTACTTACGCCACATAGTATACTCTGTACCTGCTTGTTTTATGAATATTTTCTTACTTTCAGACAAATCCCCCTAGAAAAGAATGTCGAAATTAAGGACACTATGAAAGTAGCTGAAGTAAGTAATCTTGGCTGCTTCAACTCCCGCTATTTGCTCTATTCTCCTAACTGCATACGTAGCTCTTGACAACTTAGGAGACTTTTCATCAATGTGGACAGAAAACTTGAGATTTGATTGCAAAAACACACCAAGTGATTGTCCGAAGACATCTTTTGGTCAAACAGTAGTGTCTGTGTTTTATCACTGTTCATCATCATTTTATTTGCACTGAACTATACCTGGGCTCTCTTTAGCGTCTTCTTGTCTTTCTCTTCTAATTCCTGGTTGTCCATCCTTTATTCATAAAAGAAGTGTCATCAGCGAAGATGACGGTTTGATCTGATTTCACATTTGCTGGCAAATCATTCATGTATATCACAAACAAAAGGGGACTCAACACAGAACCCTGCGGTACACCATGACTCACAGTCTCCCAAGACGAAGACCTGCCTCCCAAGCTTGTTTTCTGAATCCTGTTTGTCAGATAACTTTTCATCAGGTCAAGAGCTTCACCCCTGATTCCATAGTATTCAAGCTAGCACAGAGTGTGAAATACTATCAAAAGCCTTGGATAATATTGCATAGTATGGTTTCTTCTTTAAGATCCATGTTGGCACGTTCCATAATTTCTTCATTATTGGCGGGTAATTGGATTAATACTACCTTCTATGGGCATCTTTCGGTGAATTCCCCCTTCTCGCACCGTTAGCCTGTAGCTAGCCTGCTGAACGGTCACGTAAACCTTTCATGCGCGCCTATGCGATTTCAATAAAATAAACCATTCACTTTTTACTGCATATATGGGAAGGCGGCGCACAGTCCATCGTTTTCGTGGCTGATTAAACAAAATTGAACGGGGCAGCGCACACTTGACTGGCTTCGACGAGGTTTAGTTAACCAGTTAACCTACATCGGAGTTGTTCTTAGGTGCTCTAGCCGCATTTGTTGTTGTTTTGGTGTTGGAGTCGTGAAGATGCCGAATTGTCCAAAGTGCGAAAAGCCTGTTTATTTCGGTAGGTGGATATTTTTCCTTATTCGGTTTGATTATCGCATTCGATTGAAGTGTGAGGTGGATTTGAATATTACACAAAACTTACGTATTTTGATTTTTGTTTATGCGTATGTAGTGAAATAACATTAAGTACCTTTTCACCATTAAACCTGAGTGACATGTTATTAAAAGAAAGTCCAATCACTGAACAACTACAGCCAATGACCTTGACTGCAAAATATGAAAATTAACTATTCTAAATATCTCTGTAACTTCTTCTTCAAGGTATTCTATTATTAAACAGTTACAGGTAGTCGTATCATACAGGATGACTTAAGTATAATATGCAGCTGAATTAAACAGTACCGAATAACTGGCATTTATGTCCAAGATCTCTTCTGGTTTTTGAATTTTTTTCATAATTTACTCTGAATTTTGGTTTTCACAACATGAAGCTTTCAGGTAATAGGAGTTTTTCATTTAGGAAAATATGCTTCACAAAATTACCTTAGAAACACTGTTGCTATTCAAATAATCATATAGAATTCTCAAACATCAACAATGAATGATGCTCCACTTACAAATATTTTTTTGAACTTCTAATCATACAATTTTCACGAAAATCTGCACGAACATGCGCGTTATTATTTAACTTTTAAATTTCAAATTGATAGAATAAGTAATTTAGAAGATATTGAGGTTAATAAGAGAAAATTTCAAATGTGAATAATTGCTCATTAAAGAACCTAAACAAAATATTCAGACACCAAACCTACCCTTGCAGTTCCAAGTTCGAGCCGTTCAAAATTCAGCGTGTTTACGGACGGCTGGATAGTATTACTTTTTAACTCGGATCCTTTATCAATAATGAGTCCAACACTGAGCTGAACGCGACATCTCAAAGTGATGGGCTTTTGGAAAACGCCAAAATGAACAGGAGGAATTCGTCTCAAAGAGTCATCGTATCTGTGTATCCTCACAGAGGGCGCAATTACTCTCTTGTCGCTCAGTTCACCAGTCCCTCTAGTTTTAAATCAGCAGTAGTGTCCTGAGTAGAGCACTTTCGTTCTAGCCATGAACAAGGTATCCTTTCACAAATGTATTGCTAGGCTTTATCAATAAAGGGACCTTTGGTTGAAGCGAGGACGAAACATCTGCCTTCCGCGATCCCATTGTAGCTCACTCATAATATAACGTTGACTCAAAAGAGCTGATTTGTTTTCTTCACAAGCCTTTTCTGCCAAGTTGAAGCTTCTCAAGTTGGAAGAAAAATTTGTATTTAACATCTTTCCTATGCAAGCATCTAGAATGACACCAATAACTGACGGTTTTTGCGACGCCAAATAGATTAAGGAAATTTAAAACGGACATGACAGAATAGACATAAAGTACCATTCAAACATTGCGTCAAGAAACATAACAGGCATTCAATATACTTTTCCTAACAAGTTGTGTAACCTCCGCTATATGATTTGAAGTCCGACAAAGACGATTGCTTGAATGAGCAGAAACAATGAGATCATCGCCAATTGAAAATTAATGTGTATTTTTCATGAGCTTGTTGTTGTGTTGAATGACCATCATTTTATTATGGCCCAAAAATACAGGTAATCTATTTTACTTGCCTCGTAATCCTATCTTAGATAAACCAATTTTCACTATCAATGTGATTAAGAGCATGTTTATCCAATAAGTACATGCAATATCTTATCACAATGATGAAATTGAGCATGGAATTATTTGAAATGTGGGCGTAATTACGAGCAGAAATTTTGATAACACCTTTTTCCTATGAAACAATACATACCACTTATACTACTGGTTGTATAAGTGGTATGTATTGTTTCATAGGAAAAAGGTGTTATCAAAATTTCATCTTTGTAGAACTCCTATTAGTAATATCTCAATATGAATTCATTATATTTACTCTGTGGGAAATGTAAGATGTATCTTATCATGTCCTCGTTTTATTGTTAATTCCTATTGATATTCAGTGGTGGAGTATAAAGGTGAACATGATCAATTTTTGCGCGCTTGGTCAAGTCTAGGGAACAACGTGCTATCGTCCAAAGGTCTATAATTTTCGAATTTTGAGCGCAACATTACCTTAAACGACTAGGTTGGACCCACTGATGAGAATCCTACCGTAAACACTGTATCTTTCGAACATAAATAGTTAGGCTTGAAATTATCGGAGTAGGTTTGAAGCCTGAATGAGCAAAATCAGTCCAATGGTTCCATCACGTTTGAAATTTTCCTTATTTTTTCCAATAGTTTCGAAACTACTGATCCGATCAAACTCCCCCACTGCCTCCGAACTTTGTCCTGGTGGTGGAGCGTATCATGACAAGAGTCCTAGATTCACCCCGGTGAAATTGAGGTCGAAGTTGTGCGCAGGGCGTTCCTTCCTAAAACTAGCGTGGCTCTACCCAAATGCAGATTTATCTGACCAACAGGCTAGTACCAGATCTGCGCTAGCATTAAGGATAGGAAGATAATGACGTTCCAAGTTAAACCTCTTCTTAGTGACCAATATCCTTCAATGGTTGCAAGGCTACCTCGGGAAGACGGATGTCCACAGGAATATGGCCACCCAATTGCTGTTAGACTCGAGGGGGCAGTGATAGAAAGTCGACATGCTAGGTTAGAAGGGTATTCCACTCATCTGTTCGCGCGTAATTCTCGTTTCAGGATTGCTCGAGAAGTGCCTCTGGTTTAGTGGGTCTTGACGGTACGCTGAAAGTTCTCGAACCAAGATCGATTGCGAGACTTCTCTGGGATTTTTGGGTCCTGGCGATACGTTGGTGTTTGCACCAGGATCGATTGGGAGACTTCACAACGGTTATTGGGTCTTGAAGATACGTCTAGGATCATTTGAGGTATCTATTCTTGTAGTATGTGTAGTAGGTGGAAACAAGCTCTTTCGCCATATGAGTTGTAATCACCTGGTGAAGAGCTATGCTCACATACCTGTAACTACATTGGTAGTACTTACTCTGACCCGATCAAAACCAAATTTGGTATTTAGGTATAAAGTTACGGCATAAATTATATGTAGCTTCTATAAGAAGTAATTCAAAGATTTGAGATTTTCAGGGGAAACGGAATGCTGAAGAAACGCGCAAAAACTCTGACTTCATGTAGGTTTTTTTTTAGATTTTTAGTATTCACATGTTGCATGAGCATTCATGTAAAAGAATGATTTGGACGTGGATTTACTAACAGGATACATTAGCCGGTGAACCTCGCCCAAAATGGCCAAAAGCGCAACAGAGTGCTGGCAAAGTTGTGGCGTTCGCATTTTTGGGTGCATACGGTATTTTGTTCATCGCTAAAACGTTCTTCAAGAAAGATATCGGAAAGTTAACAATTCGAACAAATGAATCCAAACATTCATATTCTATGTTTTCTTTTCAAGTAGCGTTGGATAAATATGATCGGCCATTAGGAAAATACATTGAATTTTGGTTTCTTGATCTTTAAATTAAATAAAGGGTTTCATAGATAACAGGAACGGCAAGCAAGTCTGGTGTAATTTTATATTTTCATCATATGAAGCGAATTAAAATAATATGAAGACGATGAAACCTATTTATAACCTACTTGAACAACTTAAAATGAACTATTTTAGAAATCCTCTACAAATGTCTTCACGTCATCAAATTCATCATCTCAACAAGTACCTCTTATAACACTTTCCTATAATTGAAGCCGTTAGCCTAACTTAGTATTCCAACCGGCGACTGGCACTTGCCATTGAAAATGAATGCATGGTCAAGAATCTTAACAGTTTTCCGGTTGTATAATATCCAAGCAGAGCCTAAAGGATTCATCCGATAGGAATTAATGAAAGAATTTAACACATAGTCGAAAATATTGAATAATTGATTTCTTCGAAATTGTTCAATGAAATCAAATAAATTCAAATGTTTTGAAAGATTAACGTTAAACATTCACACGGATACTTTGGATAATTAAAAAATAACTGAAATATTCGAATTTCAACCTCGAGCTTTTATAAAATTTTAGAGAGGGTAATTTTTTTCTGTTCAATTACAAAGGTTTATTATACAGGGTGTATATGAATAGTTGAGAAAAAATTTAGGGGATGGAATTGTCGAATATTGTATAACATTCTAAAATACAAAGAAATCTTTAGAAAATACAGAAAATTGGTAGAAAATTTAATCCACACGTGGTTGATAGAATTTTTCTCGTATCCTTTCACTAACACTTCTTAGGAGTTATTATTCAGGAAAATATAGTTTTTACTTTGGTAGACATATGGAATTGTCAAATATTGTACAACATTCTAAAATATGAAGAAATATTAAGAAAATACAGAAATCATCGTTATCTATGTAAATATTGCCGTTGAACGTGAAATAATTTTGTTGCAAGCAAACTGTTAAAACATCCATTATTTCTTTTTTTATTACCGAATTGGTTCTTTTTCGGAGTAGAAGGTTATCTACTAATTTTATGGTTTCCTTGACTGGTATGGACGGAAATAAATTCTTTACATCAAACGATATAAGTTTTGCATTATCTGGAACACGTACATCTTTTATGTTATTCACCAGGTGGTATGTATTCTTTATAGATAATTTTGCTTCAAAATTTGTTTCCGAGAGTATGATTTTATTAGGTGCCTTAGATAATCTATATGATGGCGCTGTAACAAATGACACAACTGGTCTGATGGGACAACTTTCTTTATGTACCTTAGGTACATAAAGAAAGTTGCGGTACATGCCATTTTGTTTATGTTGGTCAGACAGGAAGACCGTTCCAGACGAGACTTAGGGAACATGAAAAATGTTATTGTAACAAAAAGGGAAATTCAACATATGCAGAGCACCTTCTGGACACAGAACATAGTTTTAATAGTTACTTTGAAATTTTACACACAGAAAACAAAAGTTTCAGATTAAACTTGTTAGAAACTTTAGAAATTAATAGATACATAAAAGAAAAATATTATTGAATAACCAAACAGAATTAAGTAGCTTCCCTTTGTTGAATCTTTTTTGAATCATTTTTCAGAATTCCAAAAGAATTGTAAAACACTCGTCACCCCCTGTTTTTTGTTATGTCCATGTACTATATAATGAAATTCTTGTTCATGGTATACTCAGTATCTTGTAATACTCACCTGAAGAAGTCATGGTATGACGTAACGATCCTAGTTTATTAAAATATTAAGGGAAATCAGAATATTGTTTTTATTCATATTTTCTAGATGAATTTCCGTCAAGTGAAGACCGAAACAATCATACACTTCTTCAGAGTTATTGTTGAGGAAAACTTAGTTTTTACTATGGAATTGTCAAATATTGTACAACATTCTAAAATATAAAGAAATCTTTAGAAAATACAGAAATATGGTGGAAAATTTAATCCACAGGTTGATAGAATTTTTCAGGTATCCTACTAACACTTATCATAAGTTATTGTTCAGGAAAACTTAGTTTTTATTTTGGTAGGCATATGGAATTGTCAAATATTGTACAACTTTCTAAAAAATATAGGAATCTTTAGAAAATACAGAAATTTATAGAAAATTTAATCCCCAGGTGGTCGATAGAATTTTTCACGTATCTTTACACTTATACTTCTCATAAGTGATTGTTCAGAAAATCTTAGTTTTCATTTTGGTAGACATATAGAATTGTCAAATATTCTACAACATTCTGAAATATAAAGAAATCTTCAGAAAATACAGAAAATTTGTAGAAAATTTAATCAGGTGGTTGATAAAATTTTTCACGTATCCTTACACTAACACTTCTCGTAAGTTATTGTTCAGGAAAACTTAGTTTTTATTTTGGTAGGCATATGGAATTGTCAAATATTGTACAACATTCTAAAATATAAGGAAATCTTTAGAGGTTACAGAAAACTGTTTTAAAATTTAATCTTCAGGTGGTTGATAGAATTTTTCACGTATCCTTACACTAGCACTTCTCATAAGTTATTGTTCGTTGCTATGGCGATATATTCCTTAATAGGGGTGAGCCATTTAAATTTTCATTTTTGTGGCTATAAATGAAAAATTAATGAATATTTTTCAAAGTAATGAAGGGGGTCAATCTCATGAATGACAACTACAATTTTATGTTTCAAAGCATCAATCGTTTGACGTTTCAACGGATCCCCACAAAAAATACTCAGCCGATTTGGAAATGAGCTTCATTCAAGATGAATTGTTTGAGAAAATGCTCACCTTCTGCCAAGCGATCATTAGCCCATTGAAAGAAGTAGAAACGCATCGGAGAGTCCACTTCTTGCACTAGTTTAATTTTGTAAGCCTTCATACCGAGGTCTATGCAAAATTATCCTCAGAGAAATGCGAGAAATGTTCAGTTCTCTAGCACGATGACGTGTTAATGTTAGTGGAAGTTCAGCCACATTCTGTTCCAGAATAGCAATGTTTTTGGGTATGATCATTGGGAGAGAATGAGAACGGGTTGTTTTATCGAATAACGATCCAGTTTCACGAATTCGCATCACAAAGTGATCCACATATTGCCGTGAGGGCTTGACATTTCTATTGAACTTTTCACTTAACAATTTGAATAGATGATTCACCACTTTGGAAATAAGTTTTGATATTTCCCAGTTTAGTTAAAACGTAAATCGACCTATTTCGTTAATGTCGAATATCAAACTAAGTTTCTGTCAAAACACGGATGGCAGAATTGTTTCCAGACTCGAAATAACCACTACTTCAAAATGCAAACGCTAGATGGCCTACTTTTATAAGAGGTTTTTACAAAGTCGTGAGGTGCAGTTCCAAATTCAAATAAATGAGATCGTACATATATCTGGAAGTGAATAATAAAAACCTGGTTTTATCTGTTTATATACATCAATGTCATAACTCAAGCAATCCTCACCTCTTTAAACAGTAAAAAAATTCAAAAGTTACAGATGAGTCACCATGACATAATCACCCAATTATGCAGTTTATGTAGGCAGAACAAATTCCTAGACTCTATATTTCGAGAATGAATATGTGTTATCCTAATAGTAATTTCCTGCTTTAAAAAATTTGTCGAATAAGCTTTCGATGAATTATATTACAGTCGGTTTATATGAGTTCACTCGAGAATTGAAATCTTCACCGGGATCCGACGTTATGTATTAGTATTACTATTACTATAACATAAATTCCTTTGACTTGACGAGAATGTATATTGTATATTTTACACAATGCTACTACTGTTCAAGTAATCCATGGAAGAAGTACAAATACATATATCAAATACACACATCGTCAACTTTCAACTTGTTGAATGTAACATGACAATTGTTTGTGTGTGGAATCTTCACTATCTTATCACTTGAATGAAAAAAATAAACCAGCAAAAAATGTTTCTTGTTCGGGAGAATACAGGTGTTATCGAAGTTAATCTGTTTTCAGCGAATAACGAGAGTTGTAATATTGAGAATATTCCATGGAAAATGCCGGAACATCCAATTCCTCATTTTGACCGGGCAAGAATAGTAGCCCTACATCAAGAAGCTTTGTCGAATCACCAGATTGCGCAACGTTTGAATATTCCACGGGGTTCAGTAAGGCGCATAGTGGTCCTTTTCCTGGAAACCGGCAGCGTTGCCCGAAGACCGGTGCCTGGTTGACCCAGAGTAACATCTGCAAGGAAAGATATCGCAAATTTTTCTCGATGGATTCGAATAGTATCTCTAACAGTCCTTCGAAGTAATTTTTTGTGGACTTATAGACCAGTACCATAAGGAGACGGTTGCATTCCTCAAATTTAAGGGCGAGAAGACCTTTAAGAGTACCTTGGCTATCACCTGGACATAGAGCTACCCGTCGGCAATGGGCATAACACCACCAAGACTGGCTTTTAACACAATGGCGCAACGTACTTTTTTCGGACAAGTCACGATTCGGTTTACAATGTGATAGTCCACGAGAAAGGGTTTGAAGAGGGCTAGGCAGACTAGAGCGACTCAATTTCGTCCGAGAAGTTGTGCCCTTTCAAGGCGGATCAATAATGGGGAGCATAATGTTCGGTCGCCGTACCCCTCTTATTATCGTTGGGTCTTGACGTACAGGCCGGATTGACGGTGCTCGTACCAGGATCAATCGAGGCATCAATCTTGAAATTATCTTAGTTCATGAGACTGCATTCGGGTGGATGGATAAGAAGCCCTTCCGGCGTGTGAGCTGCGAGTACTGAACATGCAGAGCCAGTAGGGATTGGATAGTGCTTCGCTGCTACCAGTCAGACGGTTGTAGGTTTTCGAACTGAAGCCAGTTGGTTCATCTCTTCGGAGTAGTTCTCACCACGCGCGATGATAAGGCGTAACCCTTATTACACTTTCTGCCTCTTGGGGCAGACTGTGGAGACTGCTAACTATTCATTTGGTGAAAGAGCTACGCTCACATGTCAATACACTAACCGGTAGAATTCACGTGTTCTTCTTCGATGGAGGGCGAGAATTCAAACTGCGCGGACATAAAAAATTCACTATGCGTATCTTGAACACGATCATTACTCAGAGTTAGACCTTGAATCTATTGTTATTTGCATTACTGTACCAAATCCTGATGTATTCATTTCAATTGAATTATGTTTAAAATGTTTTTTTTTTCAGCTGAGCGAAAAACATCTCTCGGCAAAGACTGGCATGCTGGATGTCTACGCTGCGAGAAATGCAATAAGACTTTAACACCGGGTTCACACGCTGAACACGAAGGAAAGCCATACTGTAATCATCCCTGCTATGCGGCACTCTTTGGACCTGGTGGTTTTGGACGAGGTGGTGCAGAAAGCTACGTCTACAAAAAGTAGTTCAGTTACTTTGACTTGAAAGTTTCAATAAATATTCCATTTTATCAGTTAACTAATATATATAATTATTAATAAATCGATTTTTCCATCGCCTTTTTCATTGATTTTGAACTTCAAAGGTTGAAAAAATCCTTGGTCCTACAATAATACAAGAACTATAATAATATTATGGTCAAGGGCGTATCCAGGATCAAATCTAGGGGGCAAACCATGGTCGGGAACATTTTATCACGGATTTGTTTTTTCGAAGGTTATGTTATGTTATTTATGGCGAACGGGCGTCTGTCCACCCTACCACTGCGTCCGCACGGACTATTGTGGTTCATCCCTAATTTATATCTCCCCGACGAGATCTAGTTTTTGGATAAAACCGATAATCTTGTTCAGGGGTAATTTTTTCAGTTCGCAGTGGGCTATAAAAGCCTAGCCAAAGACCTCGAATCTGATGCGACTCACCGCTGGGCACTCTGAGACGATGTGCATGGCAGTTTCAGTGTCCTCAAGACACAGCCTGCATTCATCGTCTTCAGCCAGACCGATTTTGTGCAAATGCGCTTTCAGTCTGCAGTGACCTGTCATAATTCCGACAAGTGTTCTTAGTTTGGACCCTTTCCAGACCTAGCGCTAGGTTCGCCATCTTTTTGTTCGGAGCTGTTCCAAGGAACAACTTCGAATGTTTCAGGCCAGAATGGCTCCGCCAGAAAGACTCTAGCCTTGAGTTCATTCTGCCTGTTATCGCCTCGTTAGCCACGTCATGTGGTATTCTCAGGAATGGTTCCGGTCCTACCAGAGGCAGCGCAGCTCCAGCAAATGCCAGCCGGTCCGCCTCCTCGTTACCCAAATAGTTTGATTGTCTCGGTATCCAAACCAGAGTGACTCCGTTATACATACCGAGCCTGTTTAAAGCCGTGCGGCAACTCCAGACTGTTCTTGAGATACAAGAGCTGGATTAGTACTGACTGACTATCAGTAAATATTTTAATTTTACCGTGGTGGATTTGCCGTTTTATCAGCAGTTCTGCCGCGGTCTCAATGGCAAATAGTTCTGCCTGGAATATGGTTGCGTTTTGACCGATTTTTCGGAGGTGAATGAAACCAAAATTTTTAGAAAAATATGCATATTTATAACAATGCTTTATCAACTGAGTTATCACAATAATTTGCTTGAAAAAAATGTATTCTAGTTACATGCCTTATACTATTATCAATTTTCTTGTATTTGTAGTAAACTTATTCAAAACTCTCGTTTCAATTCAGTCCTGATTTTCCTTAAAAAGTTGATGGACGTTCATCAAACTCAACCCAGTCAATCTGTCCTCTTCCATTGTACTTCTCAGTACAAAGTCTTTACCCTTCGAAGGGTACTGAAAGATCGTTCAACAGTTGCCGTAGTGGATGGGAAAGCACTTAAAATAAGGAGTGCATGCGTTGCTGCAGGGAAAACAATATTAGCCTCCCACAAAAGTGCAGCCACTTGAATATCCTTTAATTTGTTTCCTGCTAAATCTTTCTTTTTCTACAGATTATACCACAAATCTAATTCTGCAGAGATATCACCCAACTCAAAAAATTTCACGTAAGATTTTGCGTTTTTTTCCAAATCTTTTGAAGTATTTGTAGCATGTATGAAGGGTGAAGGTGGGATAAGGCAAAAGCATGTGTATTCTCGTGTGGGAATCTAAAATTCAATGATAAGGTTAAAGAGTCAAGTACTTTGCAATCAAGACTAATCCTATAATGAAAATTGGTTTAGTAACTGCACAGTGCATTTGTAGGCAAATTTTCTTGTAGCACAGTTTCCTTCGACCGAGAGATGTTCTAGAGCATTGACGATTTCATGAAAGCTGTTCGAAAACTTTCTGATGCTCTTGTATTTCTCAGACCATCTGGTCTCACAGAGCCTTGATAAATTAGGAGCCGAAGTCCTGCGGTTGGCGATTCACGAAAGAAGGATATTCTATCCTTAACAGTTACAATCAAGATTCTTATTTACGGTAGTCTGCTAGCATCATTGACCACAAGATTTAGTTTGTGACTAGAGCAACGAGAAAAAGATAATTTCGATTGACAATAAAAAAAATTTCATAATTTTCAATATTTTTTTCTCATAGAAGTATCGAAACCAGATAAAAAAACACCTAGCAACCTTTAAATACAGGTGAGACAATTTTGCTAACCATTTCTTTGAAATAAACCCTACATTCCCTGAACTAGAAGATATGGAAATTCTACATCTTGCGACAAAGGGCAATAAAATGAATATTTTCGAAGCTGTGGAAATTCATGAACACCAAAATGATCCGACAAAATACCGACAAAATCTATTGATCGAGCAGACGGACCTGTAGAATTCCCCACTATTTGATTCCCCGTATAGACCAACATCTTGCGATAAAGGGCAATAAAATGAATATTTTCGAAGTTCTATAAATTGATAAACACCAAAATGACACGTCAATGAATCTATTGAACGTGCAGACTACAACCTATAAAGAAAAAAATACGCAACTGAATCTTTCAGTTTGAAAATGTAGTAATACTACGAAACTCGAGTTACTAATTAAATAAAGCTAGTGACAGTAAACAAAGTAATTTCGTTTTTCTAACTAAATTGATTTATCACGAAGTAACGAACTACTTTACCCTATATTAATTTTTTTGCTTCCAGTTGAGGGGGGGGGCAAACCAAAACATTCCGAAGTTCCCGAGAAACGTAAACGCGTCGTGCTCGACCAGCTACGGACTTCACGTTTGCTGAAAAAAATCTGATCATCCGTGCGAATATGCAGCTTTTGATTAATTAGTATCCAGTGGCCAAGTGAGTAACTTGGGTTACGTGCCTTATTCTGTTTTTCATCGACATGGGAACAAGTGATAAACTAGAAGGCGGCCAGGGGAGTTTTTTGCCGATGGCAGATGCAATCTTTGTCGGTGTAACACGTGGCATTACAACATTACGTGAGGAGCATACCTAGAGGACCGCCGGTTGATGAATCGTCGAATAAAAAATAAAAAATGAATCGACAAATTACTTGACATATATCTCTGAAGGACTATACAAGTTTGGAAAATCACGTTTTGGAAATACGATATTCAATACATAAGACTCCGACGTCCAGTCGAACATTGGAATCATCGAAAGATATGTACGTTCGAAAGTTAGCGTGTTTACGGCCGAACAGAATTATTAGAACAAGCGCACAAAAACATAAAAAAGCTTATGTTATGTCTCATTTAGAGACGGCCCTATCTACATTAGAACATAATTTTCCTATCGCTATACTTAAATCTTCAATATTTTGAATCTGGCAGTTTTTGAGCTGTGTCGTTCGAACTTTGAAATTTTTATTGCATCTGGACACTTAACTTATCCGTTCTCGCAAGGGTGAGAACCACGTGAAAAGTCTTCAATCTCTTGATATATTTAGTCCCTATTAATTAGTCATAATCAAGGATACAGCATGGATAATTACAATCTGTTTCATTATATCCTTATCTACTAGCATAAATCTCATAGTTTTTTCTATAACCAATGAATAAAGTTTATTTCGCTCATTGATTCCACTCACAAGTAGGCTTTCCAATCAATTTTGTTGATAATCCCTGTTTTCGTTAGAAGGAGTGCATTCAAACAACTCTTACCTTCAGTTTATGAATATACTACACACTCATCAGCTAATAAACTAATAAAGAATCGAAAGAAATATAAAATAATGACCAAATTATTTAGACATCACCTTATACATGTATATGTTTCGATTGGATGTTGAAGAAACACAAGTTCCATCACCAAAAAATGTTCAAAATATAATTCAAAAAGGCCGTTTTTATTTTCATTTTTTACAGAATATATAATACATTCATCACAGAAAGAACCTGATAAATTCGGACCCAAAATCTCTTCACTAAGGAGTTATTTGAATAAACAAAATGATCATTTAAAAATATAATTAAAAATCCCTTTCATATCACCAGAAATTTCTGCAACAACTAACCAATTCTGGAATAAGCATGGCCTATACGAAAATTAGGTTATATCACAGAAATATACAATGAAAGAAGATACGACTTAAACTCTGCATTAGATAACCATCACGTGCATGCAATGTAATACAAAGAAATTTCTCAATTATTAATATATATAAATTCAAAATTACTCTGAACAAGTATTTGCATATTACAGAATAATAGCTGGAATGAATTCTCCAGAACGTCTACAGATTTTAATCTAAATAAATCACATGAAAACATTTAGAATTAAATTTTAAAACATGTCCTAAATACACTGTATCACTTTATAGACTCCATTTCTAAGAAATAAAATTTGAGATGATATCCGCCATTATTTTATCAAAAATAGTACAAAAGTTCATTTAGATGCATAGAGATTTTGCAGTAACAGTACTGCCATAAAAGCACATTTCGGCTTCTATAAGTACAAAATGTGATATGAATTAATAGTTGGACGGATGATTCTTTTGGTGATTTGCAATCGGAAATCATCCAAGTGCGTGCCTTCTTCATATTGGAATTTATGATCGGTATACTCTAATGAACTTAAATGCTAATTTAATTATGAAGGTCCAGAGTTCATACCATAGACGTATTAAAGGATAAGTCTATGGTTCATACATTTTATTTTAAAATGATTACTCATTTCTAAACACATATTCAGGTGCGGATCATAATCAATTGTTATCCCAAAAGGTATTTCTACTTCAAACCTGCAAAGTTTCAATATATGGATTGACTGAGATTTCATAATACAGTATTTGGGTACGTTTATATTGTTTTAATGACTGACAGCGCTATCTAGTGAAAGATAAGAATTTCATACTATCCGCTTTCATGTATACACGACTCGTTCAAAGATGTCTCTGATGCCACCTTAGTATGCCTATTGGGATTGATGATAGCGATAAAATTGCTAGATGGCGCCAAGATCCGACATGAACAGAACAGATTACTAACGAACTAAAGCGACCTTAACGTTTCATTAAGAATTCCAAAAAAGCATTGATGACGTGATTTCATCTATGATACCACAAGATGTGACAATCACAGATACATTCAAAAAAACCATTTATGTTCAGTGATACAATAAAATATGTTTCTTCCTCAAAAAGAATTTGAATCCGGCTGAAATCTCAAGATAATTATATTATGTTTGTAGTTTCAAAACAACAGTTTACTGATGTATTCTTGATAACTTACTTTTTTATATATCCTGTTTCAGTTTTCCCTATTTCTAAGAAAAAGCTTGGAAAATGCTAATTCCACTCAAAATTGCAATAGTTTTATACAGTTCGCTTAAAGATTAAATTTTTCTGTGTTCCGAGTACAAATGGTTTTAGGTTAAACGTAACAACATCATTTCTGTTTTATTTTGGATACTCTAAAGCTTACTTCGAGTTTATTCGTTCCAGGTTTTATCTTATTTGGTGAGTTAAATTTTGATCTTGTGATATATTTGAATCTGAATTCAAAACATTTCTGAATAGGTCTAGAGACCGAAATAGTTATCAAATGTTGGAATTCTCGTTCAATTATTTTTATTTGATCCTTCATTTTGAGTAGTAGATTTTCTTGTATTTGTATGTTAATATATATACTTATATAGTGTTTTATTATATACATTTGTATTAATACGTTTCATGTCGGGATGTAAAAAGGCTTTTTCCGAGACATTGAAAAATATTTTATATTCATTATAAGTAAGGATATCATTTTGATAGTTTTTTGTGTATAGTTTCAATATATATTGTAGGAATTGAGATATATATACATATATTTAATATCCAAGTTTCAAATTTTGATTAAAGCGTCCTCGTGAATTTGGAAATAAAACAAGTAAATAGATTAATAATTTGGCTTTATTTATTCGCAGTTATATCTATATGTTGTATTTGTTATATTATTTCAACATAATATTCAATATTTTTTATAATGTTAGACCAATTCTGCAAAATTGCTTGAGGATCGTAGATCTTACAGTGGGTGATCAAATTATTAGAGCCACCTTAAAAAGTTGAACACTTCTTTATGAAATGAACTGAAATTAGGGTACAAAGCATTTTAATCTGCTTTTTTTCTTTCAATTATGATACTAGAATATATTTATTCGTAGGGGCAAAACCTAAAACACTGCAGATACCCCCACCAATTGACTCATGCGCAATGATGCATCAGAGTTGTTGCTCTAGCTTTATGGTTTTCTAAGACGTTTTGGTTTGTTTTGGTACTTTTTATTGACGTATCATATGGTTGTGCTTCATTTTCACGTGATTTAGCAGTCATGTCTCTGTTCTTTGTTTGTTACACCACTTGATTAAAACAAAATAAAATTGTAATGGGCAAGTCAAAAGACATCACATTCAGAAAAACAGTTGAGATAAAATCTTTGGTATCAAATACAGATTACTCCAACAGAAAAATAGAATCCATTACTAAAGTTTCGAGAGCAACAGTAGACTGAATAAAGAAGAAAATTGATGAAAACTCAGATATGACCCCACGACGCAAAGGAAAATGTGGTCGACAAAAGTGACAACACCAAGTGAACAATACGTGATATTGTTATGGCAAACAGAAAACAGCCTCGGAGGATACTCACAAGAATCATGCAAAAGTCAGGGGTGAACACTTATGACAGTTTGAAGACGACTAAAGGATTTGGAGTTCTCAGCATGCCGACCGTCAAAAAACCTCTTCTCACCTCAGCTATGATAAAGAAAATACTCCAATGTGCCAAATAGCACAAGGACTGGATAGTTGATGACTATAAACAGCTGATTTACAAATATAATGGTAAATAAACGGTAAACTAATAGGATTACTAAATATTCCAGGTCTGATGACGAATCAACCGTACAAATTCTCATGGGCAGATCTGAATTTTTGAGGAGAAGACAAGGGGAAAAATTTAAGGATGACTACATCGTTATAACGGTCAAGCATCCTCTAAGCATCAAGGTGTGGTCTATAATCAGCAGTCAGGGAACAGGTCGCCTATACATCGTTGAAGGAATAATGAGACAGGACCAGTATATGAATATCCTTGAAAGAAAAATGCTTCCCAGAGGAGTGGTTTCCCGATGGGCGCTACATATTCATGCATGACTCGGCGCCATGCCGCAAGGCTAAAAATGTTACTAAATTTCTTTCTGACAGCCGAGTAAAGGTTCTGCACTGTTCTGGCAATTCTCCAGATCTCAACCCGATCGAGAAACGTTGGAAGTTGATGAAGAGAGAAATTGCAAATGAACTAATCACTAGTAAGCGTTTACTAGAAGTGTGGCAAAGGTGCGAAAAAGTTAGAGGAAATTGTCACAACCAGAATTGCTTATTTTTCACTAATAATTTGATCACCCACTGGATAAACAAGCGGGCTGGCTTCACATCCGTGCTTCGCTCGAATTTTTATAATTCATCAACGAGGGGGTGTGAAACTTTGAAAGTTAGTGCATATTTGACGAGAAATAAAAGGATAAGTTCTACGAGATCATCACCAACAATTCTACCAAAACAAATATCAACCCAAATCCATTAGATCCCATCTAAAACAACCGTGTCTTATTGTCAAACCTCCCGATCTTTACCAGAGAAACAAAAGTGGCCCCAAATGATACGCTCCCATCTACCATAGGTTAATTTTTGGGTCTCAGGGTGGTGTTAAGTATGTGCATGATTACAAATAAAGGCTGGTAGTTAGTCTGGTATGTAAATATTTGTCCAGAGAGGTAGAATCGCGTTGGACCGCCGGCCGATGGTACCGCGGGTGGACAGAGGGGAGGGGGGAACGTGGCCGGGACGGGCCAGTTTGGCGGTCTGAATGGGTAGGTAGACCGAGGTGAGATAATGAGCTGGTGAGACGGAGAGATGTCGAATTCGGCGAGCGAGAAAGACGGCGCGATCCCGAAGAATTCCACCCGCTGTATCTTGTTAAGTCATCTCGGCTCACGATCGGGAGAAGCCAGTTTTACGCCGAGAAAGCTTCCATCACACAAAGGCACAAGCTTGTGAATCATGGTTTTGTGTTTTGAACGGGCGAGAGAGAGGCTGGTACCCGAGAATATGCGTCTGGGTGTTCTCGGATTTGGTGTATACAACTTCGGGTTTTCGATCGACGGGCCACAGATTCGGTTGAAAATTCAGACTGAAATCCCATTGAAGGCGCCAAATTCAAGTGTTTAACGACAATACATCTGGCCCTAATAATGATAATAATAATATTTCTTTATTTCATATAAGGTTTACCAAGATGACAATCTGAAATGAAATAGTGTCCTAAAATTAAACATAATCAACTAAAGTTACCATTGAAAAAATCTCCTAGTTCATAAGGTTCAAGATTTATAATCCATGATTTCATTTTATTTTAAAAAATGTTTGGGCTACTTATATTCTTTGAACTATTAGGTAACTGATTGAAAATTCTTGTACAGCTATATGCAGGATGTTTTTCACTCAAAGTAAATCTGTGTATTGTAAAGTTTAAATTTTGTGTTCTTGTATTATACTTATTACTACTGTTACATCCAATGAACTTATCTTTGTTCCTATGAAGATATATCCAGTACATTCATGAATTTATAAACCGTAAATAGTGAATATATTGTTTTGTTTGAATAAATTCCTACATGTCTGCCTAAACTTTAAATTATAAATTGTTCGCAGAGTTTCCTTCTGTAGCAAAAACATTTCTTTCAAATTTTGATTAGTACCCCAGAAAATTATATATAGGAGTACACATGAGTTTCCGCCGTTTTTTAATACAAATTAAATATTTATTATAGAATATGCTTGCTGAGTGACTTCTGATGTTTGAGATGAATCTTCCTCCAATAATTCCTCCAATTCTGCATCCTCGTAAATTGTTGGCCTTCCACTTCGATCTTTGTCTTCTACGTCGAAATCACCGTTTTTAAACTTTTGAAACCACTCTCGACACGTTCTTTCACTCAAAGCACCCTCACCATATGCTTCTACGAGCAATTGATGCGCCTCAGCAGCAGATTTCTTCAAATTAAAGAAGTAAATTACCATATCGGAGTCTAGATTCGAAATTCGCATGATATTATACAATATTTTCAATGATTTCTCATTGAAATATTTTTTAGATATTCTAATGGCAAAGTTAGTGTGACTCAGTTTTTAACTTAAGTATTCTCCATGCCTTTTGAAGGACAGAAAAGAGTGTACAAAAATCCCCAGGAATTTTGTATAATATTATTTGTTACAAGGATTTCCTCATTTCCCTATGTTATAAAATAGAAAGGCCTTTTACTTGATAGAAGAAATATAACAACATTTGAATATTAAAACAAATTTAAATATGTTTATCTTCTACAATTTTAATTTCAAAAAAATTTTTATTCAAAAAACTTTTAGAAATAAATTTATGTCTAACAAGCACCGCTTACATTTAATAGACGTATATAATCAAAACTCAATATATAATGTCAAATGGAATAAATAACCCAACAGATATACGAAAGTAATTAAAATTAATAAATAAATATTTAAAGGAGACAAAATTTTGTTTCTGCTCTTACCGTAAAGAACAGCAATTGCCTTTTAAAAACATAAACACACTTAAAGGACTTCTCAAAGAATATAATTTATTTGAAATATTTAATATATTTAAATATTCGAATAAATTATTTCAAAAATCTCTAAAAAAATGTGCACTATATCTTCAAAAAACAAATATAATTCTAGACAATCCCGTCTTCAGTCCTCTTTTAACATTCCAAATATCAAAATCAAAAACTAACCTATATCTCTCACGTGTTAAAAGACTAAATCTTCGAAATACAGATCAACTATATAATTCAAGATTGATCTATGTTCTAACAAAATCAAAGAACAGTGTGAGTTATTTTAAGGTTTATTTAAATTCATTGACATTCTATAATGAGATTTATTGAAGCCAAAATATAATTATATGTTATATATAAAATAAAATAGAAAGGCCTTTTACTTGATAGAAGAAATATAACAAAATTTGAATATTAAAACAAATTGAAATATGTTTATTTTCTACAATTTTAATTTCAAAAAAATTTTTATTCAAAAAACTTTTAGTATTAAATTTATGTCTACACAAGCACTGCTCACATTTAATAGACGTATATAATCAAAACTCAATATATAATGTCAAATGGAATAAATAACCCAACAGATATACAAAAGTAATTAAAATTAATAAATAAATATTTAAAGGAGACAAAATATTGTTTCTGGTCTTACCTTTAAGAACACCAATTGCCTTTTAAAAACATGAGCACACTTAAAGGACTTCCCAAAGAATATAATTTATTTGAAATATTTAATATATTTAAATATTCGAATAAATTATTTCAAAAATCTCTAAAAAATGTGCACTACATCTTCAAAAAACAAATATAATTCTAGACAATCCCGTCTTCAGTCCTCATTTAATATTCCAAATATCAAAATAAAAAAACTAACCTATATCTCTCACGTGTTAAAAGACTAAAGCTTCGAAATAAAGATCAACTATATAATTCAAGATTGATCTATGTTCTAACAAAATCAAAGTTCAGTTAATGTTTGAAATATTTGACTAATCGATATTTGTAGTTCTTAACAAATTCATATGTCTGATTAGCTGCCAATCTTAAATTTAACCGCTTGTAACTTAACCAAGGCATTCATTTATATCCTGCTCTTAACTGAAAACAAACCAAATTGTGAAGCAGGCCCTATGAGACACAGGTGATCCGGGTATCTCAGCGTCCTCGAATTCCAATCGAAGCGAATAAGATCGCAACAAAACATTTTCTCCCGATCGATTCCATCAAAGACCATCAGATAGTCCGAAATTCCGTCGAAAAAATCATCCTGTTTGTTCCGATTCCTACCGGAATTCATTTAGTCCGTCCTATTCAGCCGATTCGGTGAAAACGGTGGAACGCATCAATTTGTAAAACCGACTATACAAACACACTTGTAGAAGTTATAATATAATAAACGAACAGAAAGGGCGTCTGCTTTTGAGGGGTGTCCGTCCGTAAGTCCGAGTGTACTGTTATTTTACCTAGGCGGGGTCCGATCCTCTTTGTTTGGATGATTTGTTTGAAAAGGCGTCCAATACAAATATATAATGGTGCATAAATGGGGGAGGATTCTCGGAAGGCAAGGTTGCTGGATGCCCCCCGGTATGAATACGTTTCGGAACGATGTGCTGAATAACACACACAACTTTCTAGGAGCCGCAGAATTTTTTATGGTAAAATGAAATAATTTAATCCAATAATGAGAAGGGTTTTTAAATCTATATATATATATATATATATATATATATATATATATATATATATATAAACCCTTCTCATTATTGGATTAAATTATTTCATTTTAGTATAGTACATCCTCAAAACACAATTTGAAATCAAATAAAATCTTCATCAGTCCTACTTCACATTTAAAAAATAAAATCAATTAACAAAAAATGTATTACCAGAACCTGGTATCCTTGTTGAACAAACACTAAAATTAGAGAACTTTAAACATCCAATGTATTCTATGTTCATCACAAAAATTACACCAAACTTGTAAGGTAATTTATGGCCTCAGTTAAATGACATTTATATAATGAATCAGGAAAACCAAAATTTAATTTTATTAAATATTTTAATATTATATTCTGTTAGCCTTCTACATATTTAATTCCAAAAAATTATATTTAATATTATAACTTCAGGAACTAAATTAATGTCATATGAGCACCGCTTATATCAAACGTCATATAAAATAAACATTCATTATAAGACATCGAAATGAGATAAAATCCAATAAATATAAATTGTTAACAAAAATCCTATAAATTAAATATTTTGAGTAGACAAAATTTTTTTCTGCTCATCCCTCTTATGAAAACAGATATCTCTCGAAAATGTTTAACATAATCCTAAGAATTTCATGATAAAACTATCTAACTTGGAATATTCAATGTTATTCAATATCTACTTTTCAATAGTTACTTTTTAGAAAAACTCAAGATATGTAAAAATATTACTGAAAATCACGTTTTGAGAGAGACTTTGCTCGTTAGTACCCAATCATATTTAAAAAAATATAGCATCAATCAACAAAAAATATTTAATAATTTTTAATTTAAATATAACATAAATAGAGGTTAATTCTTGATAGAAGGTATATAAAATTATTTAAATATTTTAATATTAGCCTTCTACATATTTAATTTCAACAAATTATATTTGATGATTATAACTTCTGAGAATAAAATTAAATAATCAATCAAATTATATCAAATGACATATAAAATAAACATAAGACATCCAAATGGTATAACAAAATCCAATAAATAAAAATTGTTAACCAAAATCCTATAAATTAAATATTTTGAATAGACAAAATTTTGTTTCTGCTGATCAATCTTATGAAAACAAATATCTTTCAAAAATGTCTAACATAATCTTAAGAATTTCATCATAAAACTATCTTACTCAGAATATTCAATATTATTGGATATCCAACTAAGTTACTTTGTATAAAAAAACTCAAGATATGTAAAAACATTACTGAAAAACAAGTTTTAAAAGAGACTTTGCTTCGTCAGTATTCAAATAATTCATATTCAATAAATATAAAATCAATCAACAATAAATATTTACTCACCCTTCAACCATTTAGACAACTTCTGGTAAACTGAAATATCTTTAAATGTGGTGGTACGGTTAACTATATGTAAAAATATCTGTGGTTTACCCTTGATCTAAAAGATTGAAAGACAATTTAACGGCCTCTGTTATAGCACAAGGACTATCTGTATAAAGAATGTTAAGGAAACCAAATAATTATATATTATGAATAAAATAATATAAATAGAGGTTAATTCTTGATAGAAGGTATATAAAATCATTTAAATATTTTAATATTAGCCATCTACATATTTAATTTAACAAAATTATATTCAATGATTATAACTTCTGAAAATAAATTAAAATAATGTCATATAAGTACCACTTATATTAATTAATTTATTTTCAAAAGTTATAATCATTAAATATAATTTTTTGGAATTAAATATGTAGAAGGCTTACATTAAAATATTCCAATTATTTTATATACCTTCTATCAAGTTTCGATTTTATTACAAAATCTTCATCAGGGCTCTGAAATGAAAAACATGAACTACAGCTACAAAATCAATTTGAGTTGGTCGAAGTTACGATTTTATAGCTGTATTATGGAATTGTTGAATACATAGGTCTTAATTAATTTTTCAAATTATATTGCATTTCTTATTATTCAAGAAAATCCACAGCCTGTGATGATTTTTGTACTCCTGTTGCTACAATTTTTCACTTTATTCAAATTTTATTTGTTCTGTTATGCCGAATAGTGCTTCTGTAACCTGAGCTTGGAAAATAATGTCACTTTTTCCTGAACCAAGTATTCAAAATTAATATTTCGCACAACTTTAACTGACTGTACTGAAAAAAAACTGGTCAGTTTGGTAAATTACTCTAAAAGTTAGCGCATTTATTAAGGATTATAAAATGGTGTAACACTTACTTCTTTCTTAATAACATAGCTTCGAACAATTTTTTCGAAATTTCAAAAAATGATTCTAGTGCATCCAATACTTTAAGAATCTGGTTTGAATGAGATGTGGTTAGTCCTTCCATAAAGGGACAGATAGTGACGCCACTATCTGGTATTGACCCACGTAAACGCAGATTAGTACGTTACGTCCCTTGGTCTACTGCGCATCTTTCCGTATTGGATCGTGTTATTTGTGTACTTGCGACATTTGGCATCGTTTATTAGATTTGTTTGCTTGTGATTTGGATAGTTTTGATCTCTTTACGACGAACTTTGATTTTACCTGGACTTGTGATTGTGTATTGCCATCACAGGCAATGTGTATTGACATACACATTGTCTGTGTATACAGCACAGGAATATGCCAACATGCACCTCATTAAAGGGGAATGCAGATGCAACGCTAGTGCAGCTTCGAGAATGTATCGCGAGAGATACCCTAATGTTGATCATTATCCAGATCATCGAGTTTTTACGAATGTGCATCGTCTTCTCTTCACAGCAGACCGACTTTCAAGCAGAGTGCATGGTGGAGGAAGAATTTCCTTACCTTACCACGATATTGTACTTCAAGCAGTTGACGAAGATTCAAGTACTTCGCTATGTTAAATTCAGCGAAGCATAAGAGTGCCCAAAAGTACAGCACATCGACTATTGAAAAAATATAAGCTCCACCCATATCATGTAAAGCGAGTACAAGCTCTGTTGCCCCGGGGTTATGAACCTCGGGTTGCGTTTTGCCAAACCATGCTACAAATGAGCCGGGAAGACCTACAATTCTTAGATAAAATTTTGTGATCGGATGAATCAACATTTAAAAAAGAATGTTACATGAACCTACACAACTTACAAAAGTGGCACGTCGAAAATCCGAATTTAATGAGACAAGAGAGATCTCAATATCGTTTTAAAGTGAACATGTGGACTGGAATTTTGAACGGAATAGTCATAGGACCTTTTGAGTTGCCAGAGGTTTTAAATGCTGAAACTTATTTAGATTTTCTACGAAATCAGTTGCCAACTTTACTTGAAGACGTGCCACTTAGTTTTTTCAGAGAAATATGTTTTCAGCAAGATGGCTGCCCAGCGGATTATGTCTTCTCAGAGAACATCTAAATGAAGAATATCCGGGCAGATGGATAGGGCGATCTGGTATAATCTCCTGGCCAGACCGTTCACCTGATTTGAATCCCTAAGATTTTATTTACTGGGGAGCATTGAAGGAATAAATTTATTAAAAACAAATTGAAAATGTAGATGAGCTTCGGGAGAGAATTAGGAAAGCAATGCAATTCGTCAATATGGGAAGATTCGCCAGTCTGATATCCCGATCTTTTTGAAGACTATGTCGTGCATGTATTGCGCCTAAATGAGGGCAGTTTGAACATCTTTTGTGAATTTATTAAATCTTGTCATGAAAGGAAACTGAATTTCTTTAAGAAAAACTTTTTTGTCCAATCTAAAAGAGAATGTAGTTAGTGCTATACCATTTTAGAATCTCTATTAAATGTGCTAACTTTTGAAGTAACTTGCCAAACTCATGTGGTCAATTTTTTTTCAGTACAGTCAATTGAGGTTGGGCGAAATTTTAATTTTGAATATTTGGTTCGGCAAAAAATAACATTATTTTCCAAGCTGGAGAAATTGGCTTAACATTGAAGATTACAGGTTACAGAAGCACTATTCGGAATAACAAATAAAAATAAAATTTGAAAAAGTAAAAAATTGTAGCAACAGGAGTTCAAAAATCACAGGTGTGCATTTTATTGAATAAAAGAAAGTGCAATATTATTTGAAAAATACAGGACTTGGATTTTCTTTTATATTTTTCTGGTGACTATTATGACTTAACCTGTTACCTGATTCCGGCTTGACGTCGACTTCTGGAACATACCGTATAAAGTAAATAAGAAAAATGGGTTAGTTATACATGACAGAAAATCTACTGTCAATCTTGTTAAAAGTACGCCTCTGGCCATCAAACTAAAACCTAATCAGTCGCCGAAGCATTTCACACGTTCCAAGATATTAATGACCATATTCATCCCGTACGTGTAAATGGCGAGGAGGTAAATACGGGTCAAGGCAGCTTCAAGGAAGAGAAGTAATAGCACACTATGACACCAAGCAACAATAATCTTATAAATATTTCAATATATAACCTGTTAACAGTTCGCCAGGCGTTCCAGCCGACGTTCGGGAAGTAACCGGTCGGACAATAACAATGAATTAACAAATCAAATTAATTGGGCGACTGTATTTATGACGCCCAAGTCCTGAAAATTTGAGCATACATCAAACGGGCAGCCGAGATAACGAGAATCGTGAGCGAGGAGATGATCGGAGATTGTCGGGAGGGTTCGCGATCGGCCTTTTGGAGAAGACAGGCGGCGTTGCCGGGTCTGTTGCTTGTTGGGATACCCATGTTTACACACATCGTCTTGGCCCCCTTAGTTTTTCAAGAAATAAACAATCTATGTTCTGGAAATGAGATGAATATATTCCTCTATTTCAACTGCAATATAGTTGATAGAAAATCTTTGCTTCATGCTGGATGAGACAAAATAGGAAAAATGAGAAAAAATCTGAATTTTTCGATTATTTATTTTTGATTAATTATAATTATTCCATATCTGAATCCAAATTCAATAGTCCGTATTACCACCTCCTATTACAACTGCACATTACGCCTAGGAATCTCACGAATCAAGTCATTAATGAAATTTTCAGGCATATCGTTCCATTCTTCCTGAAGGGCTAAACTCAATTCCTGAAAAGTTGAAGGTGGATTTTGGCGATTGGATATTTCTCTCTCTAAGTAATCCCATACGCGCTCAATTAGATTCATGTCTGGTGAGTTTGCTGGCCAGTTATTTCTCTGGATATTGTTCTCTTGAAGAATGTTTTGAACCCTTCGTGAGCGGTGTGGCGGTTATCTACGTAGATGGCACCAGTCATTGTTCGTTCAACGACAATATGAAGGGTACGGCGACTGAACATTATACCCCCAGCACTTTATTAATACGCCTTAAAAAGCCACAGCTTCCAGGGCAAAATTGAGTCGCTCTAGTCTGCCTGGACCTCTCCAAACCCTTTATCGTCGACTATCACTTTGTAAACCGAATCGTGACAAGTCCGAAAAAAGTACGTTGTGCCATTGTAGTAAAAGCCAGTCGTGGTAGTGTTCTGCTCATTGCTGACGGGTAGCTCTATGTCCAGTTGATAGCCGAGGTACTCTTGAAAGTCTTCTTGCCCTTAAATTTGAGGAATGCAATCGCCTCCTTATGGTACTGGTTGAGACTACTCGTCTATAGGTCCTAAAAAAATGACTTCGAAGGGCTGTTACAGATACCGTTCGATTCCTTTGAGTAAAATTTGCAATATAATGGTGTTCCTTTGCTGATGTTACTCTGGGTCGACCAAGCACCGGTATCCCGGAAACCGCTGTCGGTTTCCAAGAGAAGGGCCACTATGCTCCTTACAGAAGACAAAGCTTCTTGATGTAGGGCTACTATTCCGGCCCGGTCAAACTGAGAAATTGGATGTCCCGGCATTTTCCACGGAATATTCTCAATATTACAACTCTCGTTATTCGCTGAAAATAGATTAACTTCGATTACACCTGTATTCTCCCGAACAAGAAACATTTTTGCTGGTTTATTGTTTTCATTTAAGTGATAAAATAGTGAGATTCCACACACAAATTGTCATGTTACATTCAACAAGTTGAGAGTTGATACGGGGGGGCAAGACTTTTGACGATGTATGTATTTAGTATATCTTTCACATACTAACATTAATAAAATTTTCGATGCTTATTTTGAATAGAGAAGTATTATATATTTTTATCAAAAGTTTCTAGTTTTTTTGAGATTATTCATCTAAGTTTGCTGTATTCATTCGGACTCAAAATAGTCTACCGTAAACTGGGGTTACTTTGCCTGAAGGGAAACTATTCCAAGAAATTAATATTTTCACGAAAACGTGGCAACACTAACCAACCATTACATGCCTCATTTGGACAACGAAGAAAACAGACAACATAGAAATAATAATACTTCAATCACAGAAAAAAATGCCAATAAAATTTCTCAATCACGTTTCTACCCGGCATGTCAAATAAATGAATCCAGGTATAAAATAATAATTAGTATATAACATAAAAACATATGGTATATGTTATATTCAGACAAGCTTTTGAATTTTTTGGAAATTTGTAATAGATGTTTATTGTCCTACGTTTAATACCCAGGTGAATAGCTTCTATGATATGATGCTATGAATTTGTTTGAACTTCTTGTTTGGCATTCATGACTTTTACTGTATTTTCGATAGTTGTTTTAGTGTTCTATACATACAGTATGTAAGTTTATTGAGATGTGAGAGTTAGAATGTTTTTTTTTTTGTTTGAAGTGGCCTCTATAGCTTACAGATTACAAATGACACTCTAAAAATTTCGACGTCTCTTTCGGTATTTTATGTCGAAGGCCTTCCAGAAAGAGGCAGATCCTTACACACACACTTCACGACCACTTTTGAACTCTTTAAACAACTCGTATGTCCCGGTTTTAGAAAGAGCAAAATCGCCAAAGGCTTTCTGCAACAGTTGAGTAGAGGTTTTTTCACCCAAAATCTATCCTGAAATTTTCAAGTCTTCAGCTCTTTCCGTTCGAAAGTTAGAGTGTTTACCGAGTCGGATAGAATTACTCTTGGCTCCGTTTCTTCATCAGTAAGTCCAAGCTCAGCTGGATAATTTGAGACCACGTCGGGCTAAAAAATCGAAAATTACAGACATTTGGGCAAAACGATAACACTTTTCCCGAAAACAAGCGTGCAAAAAGAGTTGTTTGTGGTGTTTTTGCTTAGGTCAGCAGGTTAAACTTCGCAATAAGAGTTGTTACTGTATATTCCATATCTTTTTAATTTTGCATGATATCTTTGTTACTTTTGATTTTGGAAAATATACGCTAAAGCAAAATTTGATAAAGAAAGGTACAACATCACCTTCTTAAACTAATTATATGGCATAGCAATATTACCCCAAATTTGGAATGACTTTGCATACATTTTTTTAATCCAGTATAAAAGGGCCTTGAAAATTAAACAACTTTTAGAAAACATGCTCAACAATATCATAGAATACTGCTATATTTGAAGACAATTACAAGAGATCTTCTAATGAGATTCTATTCAAATTCAAGAGCAAGCACGGTTATTGGCTATAGTTGAATTTGCACTCTAACAACATCATTAAAAAGGCATTAGAATAAACAACAATAGGAATATAAGTTAACCTAACCACAGTATGAGATGGGTACACGACGAAATTCTCTTCCTAAAATCATTATCAGATCTATACAGAAAATTTGAATGGAAGAGAGCAATATACAAAACAGTTTCACATTGAATATTATGAACCATAACGAAATAACAACAAGAAAAAAGATGACTTAGAAAACACTGTTTCTTCTTTATTAAATTTACTCAAAGAATATTTAGAGGAGACAATACTGTCTCATATTATGAAAAAAAAAAAAAATTCATTCTGAAAAAGCCCAACAAAAATTTTATAAAATTCTTCGAAAACACCTCTTTTTAAACTCTTCAAAAATATGTAGCACACCTTCAAAAAGGCGATTTGATATTCTCACCGATAATCTTCAGTTCACTTTCATGCCAGCAAAATAAAAACAATCAATAAAAAATATCTATCATACTTACACGACCTTGTGAACTCAATTGAGGAGGGTATTCTGTAGTAAAGAACTTAACATATTTTGCATCTCTTTGTTGTTAAAATGCTATGTGATCCCGGTACTATGGGATTGAAGATGGGACGTTGAAATAAGACATTAGTAAGTGCCTTTGAAATGTAGTAAATCTTGAAGATTAATGGATGGATAGTATCAAATGTAATGGAAAATGACGAGATGTAGATGGGTTAGATTGAAAATACGTCTTCTGCATGATTAGGATTCGTTATTGTCTCCATCGAATTGAAATTCAATTTAGGTTAATCGAATGGAAAGATTACAACATACGAGATTCTGATGTCCATCACTTTTTTTGGATAGTTATAGAGTGACTCGAGTTTCCTAGTGTAATTATATACCCTTTCAACGAAAAAGTGATAATAAACAAAGTATTCCATTTGAAATTAATTACCATAAAATAATGGATTGACGAATCTAAAATTTGGATTTTTTGTTAATACATATAAAGGATGATTTTTAGAGACGGAGGAGCTTGAATTAATATCATACACTGTAACATGCTTTGAAATTGGCTTTTTTGATGGATTCTTTTTAATATTGGAAAATTATTTCAAGCATATGGCCACTGCTTGTAATGTATAATCTGGCAGACTAATTATTACGAATTATTAAGCTCTATTTTGACAATAACGCATCAGATGCCTTCTAAATGATCAATCGTTTCCGGTTCGAAGATGTAGACATGACTTTTACATACACTAAGAGAAAAGGATCAAATGGCATCAAATCTTCGTAAAATCAATCACATATCTTCAACATGAATGCCTTTCAATTGGGGCTCAAAACAATTAGTAATCATGTCTGTGTATCTCTCAACATTGATTACAATGTTCTTCATAATCATTTTTAAAACCTATATCCCAAGAATCCCACCAGCACTCAATTTTACGAGATGTGTATTATCGTTTTAAGTACACGTCTTGTAGAAACGATTCATAGTTTCTCGAATTAATAGCTCGGATGGATGATTATAAGCTCCATAAAATAGACCTTATGACCGATATACATTCTGTCAAGAAAGTACCGGGAAATATCGATTTAAATCTGGCGGGGCAATGAGGCAGGTAAAATTTTTTTTCCTAGGTTGGTACCACTGTCCTTAATTACTATGCAAAGCTTGAGCGGGATCTGTCAACTAGTGTGTTTGCAAGAGCTGATTAAGTCAGTCGATGTCAGAGTGCGTGCCGATTTTTACTATGGGTTATTACGTTGAGCAAAGAATTTGTTTAAAGTTTTGTGTTGCAAATGAATTTTCGTGTGCCGATGCATTGAAAATGTTGCAAAAGGCCTTTGGTGATAATGCACTATCGAAAACTCGTGCATATCAGTGGTACAAAGCCTTCAAGGACGGTCGTGAAGTGGTCGCCCATCGACGGCTTCGATCGAAGATAACGTCGATAAAATTAAGGAAAGGGTGCTGGAAAACCGTCGTACCAGCTTGAGAGAGATAGCACATGATCTTAAGATATCCCACGAGTCCGCACGTACGATTTTGATTGATATTTTGGGCATGAGAAAGGTGGCCGCACGACTCGTACCGAAAGACCTGAGTTTTCTTCAAAAACGTCATCGCGAACAGGTTGCTTCAGACATGCTGGATCGCTGTCATTCCGATTCTACATTCATGGAACGCATTATAACTGGTGATGAGACCTGGGTCTACGAGTACGATATGCAAACAAGCCAGCAATCATCGGAATGGGTGGCAAAAAATGAGCCGAAACCGAAAAAACCACGCCAAAGCCGCTCGAAAATGAAGGTGATGCTCAATGTTTTCTTCGATATCCGTGGCGTGGTGTACTACGAATTCGTTCCAGAGGGTCAGACGGTAAACAAGGAGTATTACCTAGGCGTTATGAAACGTTTGCGTGAGCGTATCCGTAAGAAGCGGCCAAATTTGTGGGCGAACAACTCATGGATTTTGCATGACGATAACGCGCCTTCTCACCGAGCTACGATTGTGACTGACTTTCTCGCCAAAAATTCAACAAACGTGCTTCAGCAACCACCGTATTCGCCGGATTTGGCTACCTGCGGCTTTTTCCTCTTCCCAAAACTAAAATTGCTCCTTCGTGGCACCCGTTTTGAGTCGATTGAAGCCATAAAACAAAATTCGGCGCGAGAGCTAAAGTCTATCCCGGAAAGCGCCTATAAAAAATGTTTCGATAATTGGAAGTGCCGTTGGCATAGATGTATTGGAGCAAATGGAGCCTATTTTGAAGGCGACCCAATAAATTTTGACGATTAAATGTAAAAATGTTGTTTTAATTGAAAATTCCCGGTATTTTCTTGACAGAGTAGTATTCTTCGGTTTCAACAGTTTTTTCTTTAATTTAAACATAATTTGCAAAAGTTACTCTGATGTGAGTTTATTAATGCAGAAAAAAACTAACCTCAAAACGAAAGAGAACTGTCAAATCGGATGTCCCAGAAAATAATGTTGCCAATGCTACGCCTCTAAAGAACCGTTCGATATTTTGTGATTTTTGTATTAAAATAATGTTGGTTGGCATCACAGCTTGACATGTGTGTCAGAAATGAGTAAAATGATTAATTGAATTATAAAGAATGAGACTGAATATTCATTGTTCATTTATTCTAATATTTTGGGTTGAAATATATTCATTTGAATTTTTGGAACATTCATGATTAGTCATAAATACTACAATTACTTATGTTCCGGTATTTGAGCCATGAAAAAAATTAACATTTTCTGGGACAATAAACATGGATGAAACAATTTTGAAGGTTTTACTGGGAACTAAATCCAACTCAACAAAATTGATATATGCGGATTGATTTCGAACGTGAATGGTGAATTTCTTCAAATGTATGTACTTTGTAAAAACGATAATTGAATCAAGTTTTTACCATAGATTTAGTGATGAAAACTATTTCAAGATTTCCACAAGAATTTATATTGATGTACAATAAGAAAATCAGATTTAAGATATGCAGTGATTCTTATAAACTGCAAACCTTAATTTTTGACCATTAGATTAAGAGAATTTCTGTGAATAAATTGGCGCATCCAACTTCTCGAAAATTTGCACAATGCCTTCTATATATAATCTTTGGGATACAATCCGTTTTATTCAGTTTGAAAATATAGTAGACAGTAAGAAACTCGAGTCACTGTATATGCAGTAATAGAGGTGATGGGAAACACAGCATTTTAAAATTAACTACTAGGTTCCTTTTATTTTCCCTATAAATTTTTAACTCAATATTTCTATTCTATACAAAGATTAAAAAACGTTTCTTCCATTATAATTATTCTAAAAAAACCTTTTCGAATATCGTATTTCAGATATATTCTTTGTAGTTGTGGTATTCAAACGAATATTTTTGCAAGATTTAACTTAAATTTCATTTGCCGCCAAGCCAACCTCCCCTAGATATTCAGAACTTCGCCACGATCCGGCAACGGGCAGCGTAACCGAGTGAACAAGTGCATCGGTAAGTCTCGTGCGCAGTCGTACGGCTGCCATTATTAACGAGCCGCCTTGTCGGTCCAGAAAGGGACGTGATTGGTGGCCGCGAGAAGACGGCGAAGCAACGCAAAGCGTCGGCCCGACAAACGCCAGTCGGTGTTCAGAAAGGCAAACGACTAGATTCGCGCGCGTTATTCAAACTGTACACACAGCACGTGCCCTCGAACTTTATACTGATGTGCGGCTTTCGTGTGTGCTCCTGTGACATGTGCTTCAGCTAGTGGTGCTATGTAAGTGAGGCTGTGATGCCGTCGTGTAAGTGAATCATGCCACACGTCTCGTCCAGTGGCGGAGATGATCTCGGCAGCACCGATGAGGTTAAGGTGTTCAAGGACGAGGGGGACGGAGAGGACGAAAAGAGGTCCTCAGAGAACCTCACCGAGGAAAAGAGTAGCCTCATTGATCTCACTGAATCAGAGGTACATTACATTGTATATACCTATAAGATTTGTGTGAAAGTTGATAAAGGAGACGCTTGCGCCTCGAATCTCGCTGATAACGGCTCTGATAAGACCGCTAAAGTCTCAATCATCTGACAAACTGGCAAACAACTCCTATTCCGGACTTCTAAATATCTCTAGTAAAAGTTATCATGTGTGAGAGCTAAGCAATAAATATCCAAGCAATTCTATGGTCTCCTGATTAAATAACAAGTCTATGCAGACTCAAACTTAACCCCCTTCATTATTTTATAGTTAATAATTCTTGGAATCGAAAAATGAATTAATTTTTCTTCCAGACTATTCTATGGTTTCATTCACAAATTACAAGTCTATCCAGGCCAACATAGAAATAAACATAAATCCCTTCATTGCTCTAATGTTTATAATCTTGAAATTGAAAAGCTGAATCCAAAAACGTTCATCTATCATCCAAAGCGAAGCAAAAATCATGAAATTTTTGTCTCCACTATTCATTCTTAGTATGGAATTCTAAATGTAATACAATAGTCAGTAAAAACAAATAAATATGCAGATAATTGGTACATTTTTCACACAGTATAATAAACTGAAGTTTCAACAAATTCATTGGAAGTAAAATAATCCTGAATGATCTTTTCTTCATCCCATTTCACGGAAGTGAGATTATAAACTCCTGAATGATCGTTTCGTCACCAAGTAGCTCATCCTACCTGACTTATGACACTTCACAATTACACCTGTATTTATGAACGAGAAGTATAAAATGGACATAAATATAAACCAATATTCATGTCATGAATGATACAATATACATAGTTCCTAAAATCAGAAAGTCACTTTGAAATACCTCGTCCATGAACGTTGTTACAACTTTGCACCTTATAAGACTTTTACCTGCAATGTAATTCGGAGATCTCATGCCAACAGCTCTGTTATAAAAAATCCAGTTTCTTCAGAATTTTTTTCTGTACGGGCCCTCACAAGTTTATATTTATAGTTTTTTTGTCCAAAGAAACTCTCTTTTGAACCAAATCACAGAAGTAAAACAATAACCCAACTTATTTTTCGACTTACTTCTTCACTGCAAGTAATGAAAATTCTATGAATAAATGACAGATTAATGTAAAAGAGACATAATGAATCGTACACTATGTCATTAATTGGACCTTAAAACTAAGTTCTTGATGGTGTGATCTTATCTTTCTTCCATATTCTTTACTCAGAAAGAAGCCTCAAGAATTCTGTTCACTCCGTTTCTCTTTGCCCGATCAGATAACACTTTCCGACGGAAAACGACTAGTTCTGTTTTCGATGCGTAAAACGCTTTGCCTTGGCTTGTTTTGATGAAGGAATTACGGAATGCGATTCAAACCTCAATACACGACAGATAAGATAATGAATTTGGGATCAGATTTATTGATTTGGAAGTGTAATTTTCACGATAATGATGATCTGAAATCAGTCACTTGGTGTCTGAATCACAATTCACATTATTAGGTACACATCGACAATAGTATTCTGATGGAATTAATTATGATTTTATGCAAAAAGAACGGAATTTCACCCTCTAAAAAAACGGAGATTTTATTATATCTAAAAAACGCGTTACGGGAGCTTATTTGTTATTTTATTTTCGAATTAGTTGCAGCAAAGTATTCAGTTTTAAAAGGTTGGCTCCATTGAAATTAGCCCTTTCATTTTATTATTGACAATAATAGCTTCTGCTCTCTCAATTATATAGAGGACAATAATTAAAATTACAGTCACACACTTAAACTTATTTATATTATTTTGAATTGGCATTGGTTCATTGAAAGGGTGAAATATAAGAAAATTGTCTTTATAAACAAAACAATGTTTTGACATAAAACTGGAAATAATCATTTTTAATGGGTCAAATTTTTTAGTGCATGGTTTCAAGATAAGAAACTGATGAATATAAGATAGGTAAAGAAAATCAAGTCACAAGCTAAAGATATACTACTCTGTCAAGAAAGTACCGGGAATTTTCAATTAAAACAACATTTTTACATTTAATCGTCAAAATTTATTGGGTCGCCTTCAAAATAGGCTCCATTTGCTCCAATACATCTATTCCAACGGCACTTCCAATTATCGAAACATTTTTTATAGGCGCTTTCCGGGATGGACTTTAGCTCTCGCGCCGAATTTTGTTTTATGGCTTCAATCGACTCAAAACGGATGCCACGAAGGGGCAATTTTAGTTTTGGAAAGAGGAAAAAGTCGTAGGGAGCCAAATCCGGCGAATACGGTGGTTGCTGAAGCACGTTTGTTGAGTTTTTGGTGAGAAGGCGCGTTATCGTCATGCAAAATCCATGAGTTGTTCGCCCACAAATTTGGCCGCTTCTTACGGATACGCTCACGCAAACGTTTCATAACGCCTAGGTAATACTCCTTGTTTACCGTCTGACCCTCTGGAACGAATTCGTAGTGCACCACGCCACGGATATCGAAGAAAACAATGAGCATCACCTTCATTTTCGAGCGGCTTTGGCGTGGTTTTTTCGGGTTCGGCTCATTTTTTGCCACCCATTCCGATGATTGCTGGCTTGTTTGCATATCGTACTCGTAGACCCAGGTCTCATCACCAGTTATAATGCGTTCCATGAATGTAGAATCGGAATTACAGCGATCCAGCATGGCTGAAGCAACCTGTTCGCGATGACGTTTTTGAAAAAAAATCAGGTCTTTCGGTACGAGTCGTGCGGCCACCTTTCTCATGCCCAAAATATCAATCAAAATCGTACGTGTGGACTCGTGGGATATCTTAAGATCATGTGCTATCTCTCTCAAGCTGGTACGACGGTTTTCCAGCACCCTTTCCTTAATTTTATCGACGTTATCTTCGATCGAAGCCGTCGATGGGCGACCACTTCACGACCGTCCTTGAAGGCTCTGTACCACTGATATGCACGAGTTTTCGATAGAGCATTATCACCAAAGGCCTTTTGCAACATTTTCAATGCATCGGCACACGAAAATTCATTTGCAACACAAAACTTTAAACAAATTCAATAGTAAAAATCGGCACGCACTCTGACATCGACTGACTTAATCAGCTGTTGCAAACACACTAGTTGACAGATCCCGCTCAAGCTTGGCATAGTAATTAAGGATAGTGGTACCAACCTAGGAAAAAAAATTTTTACCTGCCTCATTGCCCCGCCAGATTTAAATCGATAATTCCCGGTACTTTCTTGACAGAATGTATAGAATTTCTGAATATAGGAAATAATTCTTTAGAATTTTAGGGTTTTTATTGAGTTTCAGTCCGCCAAATTTTAGGTGTTCCGTTTCAACTAAAATGTTCTGAAAAAGTTTTTTCAAATGAATAATTAAATTTGTATGCATATACATTTCATATAATATAAATCCACAAATATCTTGAGCAGTATATATACTGCTACGGATACTTAATATAAGTGGAATTTAATTTATTAAACTTTACTCCCTTGAGGACTTGTTTTTATTTACTTTCATCTGAAATAGTACATCTTCAAATTTTTCCCACCAGGCTAAACTGTTTTAGAGTTGTTGTAAATCACTCCAGAAATCCAATATCTTGTCACTGATATTACGTCGTTCTCCAACAGCCAAGTCGTAAAAGATACGGTTGGATCATAATCTCACAAATCTTTAATTTTATAACCTTTGGCCTCATGGCATTGATTTCTACTAAGTTAATTCTTCTTGTGTATATTTTCCAAATAATGAACCCGTGTAATGTGTTATTAGCGATGAAACTCAAAATCAGTTTTAAAGAGAAAACAATAAAACTAAACAAGATTCCAGTATCGTAGACATAAATTGGATTAAAAATCCGAGGTGAAGAGTAAAAAATTTAAAAATTTTAATACACCATTTTGTAAGCTAGAACTTGGCGTGTCCTATTATTTGATAGTTCATTTACCTCTATTTTTAATCGTCCATAAATATTTACATTATGATATCACTTGCTGGTAGGTGTATGTGTTCCATTCTTAACACGTGTTTCCGGGAATCTGAAAGAGATCTTACAAACTTTTATATTGTCATTATCTTGCATACATGTGGAACAAGATTATATAAAAAGAACTGATAAGGAACACCGTTAAAAGATAAAGATTATGATTAAGCTATGTTTTGTTTGAATCGCTTCATAATTTTAATTTATTTTTCCAACGCTTTTATTAGTTGGAATTCCCATTTGTTTTTGAGAATGACAAATTTAAAGCACATTTACCGTTCTTCATTAAATTCATAGTAATATGTCGTTGATATTGATTAAGCTTTGTTTTAATTCATTTAGTTGCGCTGCCCTTTTGTTATAACATTTCATTCATTTTAAAGAGAACCTAAAAACCTAATTTTATTATTGTCAGATTGATCAATAAATTTGCATTTAGATTTAAAATAAACTTTCAACTTTTTTACTTTACTTGAATAGTATTTGCCTTAACCGGAATCACAAAACCGCTTTGAATATGTGCTTCTTCCTGGAAGTATTGCTTCAAAAGAACTCAGGTGTATACGCACTTTTTGGTCTACCATTGGTGAACGTTTAAAGATTTTTTCAACCTTATTTATCTTAAGCTTAATCCCAAGTTATCTGTCTCTTCTTGGTTGTATTTTTTTTAGAAATTCATGGAGTGTATACGCACCTGTACTGGTCTACCATTGATAAATGTTACATTTGAAGAAATATTTATGCGAGTGTGTTATTATTAGATACTTATGCCTATTGATTCTAGGATGATTTGAATAGGTTCACAAATTGCGACTCAAAAATTTCGACATTTCAATCTTATTCTGAGATACGAGGAATACATTAAATGATTTGAAGTTGGAGGAAATAAGTGAAAATTGAGCACGCTAATTCAATTATTTGAGATATTTTTTGGACAAATTATTCAATTCCCAAGGATGAATTGTGTATATTGTATTTCAAATTTTTACCTTCATATCAGTTTTTTTATTGAGCTTTATTGACGAAGCAAAAACAGACAGCATCTACCATTCTCATTATTGTTTCAAAACATTTGCACAAATAAATTTAGGGAAATCTTACTGAACTCTAAAATTCGTACACACCTGCAAGTATTTGAAAATTTGTTTCCTATTGGCAACATATTGCTTTTAAAATCCTCTAGTTGCACTGGTATACCACTGATGAATTTTTTTGGGATAGAATCTATTTAAAAATTTGAAAGCAATACTTTCCTTTGTTTCAATTTTCATTCATAAGTAATTTTCTTAGGTGTACTTATAGCAACTTATTTTCACTATGATTGTTTAGGTCAGTTGATTATTATTAATTTGATTCAGTATTAGCTAATGTATAGGAAAAAAACTGAAAATTTGATTTGAACTAGACTTTATTATTTAAAAGAAACGGTTCAAGATAAAAAATGGCGGAAAGCGTTAACGCGAAGTGGAAAAATTTTGTCTATTTACCATGAAAATTAAAAATTTGTGAATTACTTCTTAAGGTAGCTACATATGATGAATAAAAATACCGAATTCTGACTGTTATTCAAAAGTCGAGTAATATATTTGCAGTTTTAGAACTGTTATCCTGAATGAAAATGAAAATACAAGGTTCCTTCAATCTGCATCGTCACAAATTGCTAAGTGAGAGTGGTATATTGAACTAACCTTCATATACTTTCCATACTTTTTGCCGAAATGAAATGAGAAAGAATTAAAAAAAATCTCGTAATTTATATTCTCGAAATTATGCACGAGTCTCTTGTCGTTATTTCACATTTAAATACGAAATTTCAGCTCGATACGATTTGTATTTTCGGAAATTTCATTCTGATCAGATCAGTCGTTTCGGAACTATTTGGAAAATGAGAAAAAACTCATAACTGCGGAACCATTCGATCGATTGTCCTGATTAACGAACTCAGCCGAGATATTTAGGGCCCCAAACCTACTCTGAATTTCAAGTCTAGCTCTAACTAACTCTCGAACAGAGAGTTGAAATTTTCAGGCTAGGTTTGAAGGCTAAATATCTAGGTCGAGTTCGTTAATGGGGAAAATCCATCCAATGATTTGTCAGTTATTTACATTTAAAATTTTCTCTTATTTTCGAAACTACAAACCCGATCGATCTGAAATTAGGTATTTAGAAGTAGAATAATGACGAGCATAATCGTGCAATATTTCATAAGAATCCTATGAACATTTGGTTCAGTTTGAACTTTCAGCTCAAAATTCTCTGATACAAATTTTTTGATTTAGCTTTTTCCATAACATATTTTTATAATTGAAGAATATAATACCATGAAAAAACTATTTTCATGTTAGAATATATATTATATTATATATGATTTTTTTTGTTTCAGGAAAAATCAGGTGTTAGTTATAGTGTCGTCAATAAACATGTGTCCAGACCTGACCACAGTCCAGTCTTCGGTGAGTACTGAAATCAAGAATAAACTTTTTTTAGTTGACTTCATAACAATGTCCAATTTTTTCTGAACATATGCTTGGTTTTACCTTTTGACAATAATAACGGGTTTTCCAATAAAAATGATATAATATAAATATGTTATAATGGCAACACTACATTATTTTTGACATTTCCTATGCCATTTATGGGTCATACCATTTAATCATGGAAATATACACGCTTTATCGTTTAGAAATTGTTGAATTATTTCATCAGAATCAGTGCTCATTTGTGAAAATTGCGATAAATTCGAAAATAATTCATAGACAACATTATTCAGTTAATCGACTGACTATTCGTCGTATTGTAGACAAATTTGAAAGTGAATAGTCTTTACACGATAAAAGAGTACCTGGATTACAAAGAGATGTACGTACACAAGGAAATATTGACTTTGTAGCAAAAGGAGAAAATCCAAATTTATCTGTTCCATTTAGTTCTCAACAATTAAATCATTCTCGAACATCAATTTGAAGAATTTTGAGAAAAGATTTGAGTTCACATCCTCACAAAATTCAACAGGTGCAGCAATTTGACCACCATAAACGTCGCATATTTTCTGATTTTGCAATTGAATCGGTTGTTTTTTTTTAGAGTGATAGAACTTTAAATTTAAATAAAACACATTCAAATTAAGATTGAAGCCAAATTTTTTTTATTTGAAAGATAATTTTATGACATTTATGTTTTGAAAGTAATTTCCGGCATATGTCCACCATTCGACCAGACCAGTGGACCAATTTTGGCCAATTTTTTCGAGTAATTCAGGCCTTATTTAATCAATAACACGAAATATGTTGGCTTCCAAAGCGTCTATTGTTTCTGGTTTTTCATCATAAACCAATGATTGAACATTACCGCAAAGAAAATAATCTAGTGGAGTTATACCCAATGATCTTGGAGGCCAATTAATTGGACCATTCCTCGAAATAATGTTATCGCCAAATCTTTCTTTCAATAAATCAATTGTTACGGTAGCAGCATGAGGTGTAGCACCATCTTGTTGGAACCAAAACACTTCCGGGTCGATACCATTCAAATTTTGAAACAAATAATCATTGATCATCGATCTGTAACGAGCACCGTTCACTGTAACATTTGCTCCAGCATCGTTTTTAAGAAATATGGACCGATGATGCCTCCAGCGTGTAAAGCACACCATACAGTACATTTTTCAGGATGCAGTCAGGATGCAGAACTTCTTGAGGATTGTTTTCACTCAATATACGGCAATTTTGCTTGTTTAAGTAGCCGTTCAACCATAAATGAGCTTCATCACTGAACACAATTTCACGATAAAAAAGTGGACCAACTTCAAGCTGTTCTAGGGCCTAATCAGCAAACAAACGACGCTTAAAATGGCTTTAGTTTTTGAACCAGTTGGATCTTGTATGGGTCAAGATCTTTACGCAAAATTTTCCATGTGATGGATGCACAGAGTCCAACTTGTGAACGTCGACGAATAGACAAATCTGGATCATCAATAACACTATGACTTACAGCAGCTATATTTTCTTCTGTTCGTATAATTCTTTGTCTTGTTCTTGTTGTTGTTGCATCGAGTAGAGAAAATAGTGTCCGAAATCTATCGATAGTTCAACGAATAAGCTGCTCTGATCGACGATTATGTGAACCATAAATTTCACGAAGTGCTCTATAAGTTTGGCGAATAGAACACTGATTTTCAAAATAAATTTCAACAATTTATAAATGTTGTCGCGCCGTGAGTATTTCCATGATAATTTGTCAATGCTTACTGAACAGAAATGTCAAAACAACATGGCTTCTACCTTAAGTCAAATCACAGTTATCCCTATCGAAAGTTCTATCACTCTGAAAAAAAAACACCTGATACAACTTGAAAATGTTGAACAGCTTTATCGAACAATTTTTTCCACTGATGAAGCTCATTTTTGGTTGGATGGTTGTGTGAACAAACAGAATTGCAGAATTTGGAGTGATGCAATAGTCGTCCATGAATTCTTCCTAAATTTTTCACAAATGATTTTGATAGAATAACAATTCCTAAACGTTGTTGAAGCGTGTATCTTTCTGATTGAATGGCATAACCTACTGAGCACACACGACATGCGAAATGTTAAAAATAATATACACTGTTGCCGTTATAACCATTTTCCATTGTATGATTCCTATTGCACCCGTTATTAAATGTACCTATCAAATTTCATCAGGAGGAGGTTATACTGTGTTCGATTTAAAATTCCGCGCTTACCAATTTTGAGATAGTTCTCTACTACTTAAGGTGAAATCTTTCCGAATTTCAATTAATGCAGGAATGCAGTTAAGTCCGTTCTACCTGCACGCAGTGTTGTAATAACACTCTGTGGGGTTGTTGTGGTTAGGCCAGCTTGATAAATGACTCCGTGACGATAAACAAAGATAAGTTATCGAAGGGTCCCGCAACCGACAGGTTTAGGAGAATTCGAGTATTTCTGTTTCATCTCGGTATCGCTGCATTGATGAAAACACAAAATATCTTTATTTCGAATATCGTTTTGTATTTGCGAGAAAGATTCTCTAAACTATTCTGAAATTTCCACAAATTATATACAATAATTTTATGAGACTTGCAGTTTACGTCTAGAAAGTATCCGGAATTTATTATTCTTCATAATTTTAATATATTTATTTTTTGTAATATTCAAAGACAAAAGTAATGTACAAATAGGTTGTGCAAATAGTCGGCTATGACCAAATGCTGTATATGAGACAATAAAGAGGATAAAAATGGCATGGATATGAGGCATAGACCAGTTTCAGGAATACCGCATAAGATTAAAGGAAACGATTTAAACGCTTTATTTACCTTAGAACGACACCTGGGGTTTCGCAAATTGGCTAACAGATTTGGAAATCAACAAAATATAAAAGTATAATATGTCCAGAAACCGTCCTTATGTCACTGAAAAGACAAGGCTACATATCAAGGAGTCCAAAAATATCCCTATAATCACATCTTTTAGAAAAGAAACGAAGGATAGAATTTTGTCAACGTTTTCAAGAAGATAATTTTAATAATGTCTTTATACTGGATGAAAATTGTTCCCAACTTGGTGGAAATCCCTCAAAAATCCTGTTAAAACAACCTGTTACCGTTCAAATTTCCCACCAAAATAATGGTTTGGGGAACAATATCTCAGCGTGGTGCTACGTCTCTCTGTATAGTTGATGATACCATTAATACTGAAAAGTATTGTGGCATTCTAAACGATTTTATCCTTGAAACGGCGCATGCTTTATATCCACAGGGGTGGCGTTTTCAGCAGGATAATGCAAGATACCATACTTCGGCGTATATTCAAGCTTAGATGCAAGAACACCCAGGGATCCATTTTGAGGAAACTTTCCTTATGTCCAAATTGACGCGAGCTATACCTGTTACAAAATATTGTTCATTTGTATGGTACCGCAATATTATCTTTGTCCCTGAAGCCCGTTCAGGCTAACTAATGTTATCCTGATACAGCTAGATCTCTCAGAAGCTTTAGTGTAGCTCGTGTTAGTTGGGAGATGTTCTGGGAGGCTTTGTTACTATGTTCTTGTGCTACCTTAAGCATAGCACTGCTGATTTTTTACCCAACAGTGAAATGGTGACGGTCATTCTAGTTCGCTGAAAGGGAACCATCATTGAAGAGCGTTCTCCTCATACAACTCGGACGTTTGAACCAATATCGACAGTTGTTTTAACCACGACAGTAGTAGAAGGAATAGTACTTTTTCGTTTACCGCCAGCATTTGTAAAAATCACAAACAGAAAAGCCGAAATAGCAGTGAAGTCCAGTTCTCAACATCACGCACTCGATTAGACGTTAGACGTATCGGATCTGATCGCCGTTCGTACCACGGGCCGCGGGTAGTAATGAAAATCGAATTTCATCCGTCCGTTTCAGCCGGTCTCACGCCTCCGGGCGAATTCGTTCGTCACGTTGTTTGACGCTCTCAGATCGAAAAGAGAGAAGGAAGAATAAGGTACATATTAAATTAGGCGATGAACGTCGTAATTACAGTCCAGCGGGTCTAATGATCGAGCTGGAGGAACGAGGCAGGTTCGGCCGACCATCTAGGTCCAGACAGCACGTGAGAGATGGAGAACGGACGGGGTGGTTGGTACGGATTCATTGACCTTCTTTCTTCGATTCCGGATCGCGAGCGCGACTTATATCATTCCGGGAGAAGTTGAGGATGCCCGAAATTGGCCAGATTCAAGTTCTGAAAACTCAAGTGTAAGTATTCGACGCCCTATACTGATAATTAAAGCAGTAATCGTCCTCTATCACGGACCACAAAAGACCTCAAAAATACTATTTTGTGATTCGAAAGGAATTATATTATGATCGAAAAAGAACTAATAACAAGTACAAGATGATTTAAATGATCACTGAAGGGTACAAGAGATGTAACCCAAAAATCATCGCTCAAGGTTGTTTCAGAATAGAGAAAAATGATCAAATTATGAGAACATGACTATAATTACCTGGCAGTCAGCTGTAGAGGTCAAGATTAACAAAATATTTAGGTGAAAACGTCTAAAGGAAGATGAAAAGACTGTTTGAACTGACGCAATCATCAAGTTTCAAGTGATTTGATACGTCGGTTTGTTAAAAAACTGGTTGGCCCATCGAGTGAAATCAGAAAAGCCGGATAAACCGCAAAACTTTCGAGCATACGCACACGTATATAATATCGCGTCCTCGAAATCAATGTTTCCCGAAACGAAGACGAATAAAACTAAAGAAGAGGACCTCCCGCAAAAAAATACCGCAGGATTTGCATCCGGCAGAAAGGAATGATTACGACCCGAAGCGGCTTTTTCTCATTTAACATTCCCTAAACTCTTACGGAATCTCGAAACGAACGCGAGAGGGGGTAACAGGAGTGTTTCGTGCGTCCTCTTAAGACACTCGAGGCATCTCTGGGCCTCTCTTCTCTGAAACGTGAGAGAGGAGAAGATGCTGAAAATGTCGACGGATGCACGGAAAATGAACTGCTTCGGGTTCGTGAATGGGGAGCTTCGAAGGAAAATCTGAATGATTTTTTATGTTTTCGTGAAAGAAATAATGAAGTACTGATGCGTCTTCAAGACCTAGCACATTAATGCAGCGTGAGCCATCTAGAATAGTCTTAGTTGTATGACTGAATTTTACTCACACCTAATACACGTTAAAGTTGAAGACTTCATTGAGTATTCAACAGAATATGCGGAAAATTTATTTAGGTTGAACCGCAAATTGGTTCAAGCCAAATGTAAAGAACGCCTTCGAATACATATTCAAGTATCTCAGAATTCGTCAGACTGAAACGAAGTTATAATTCAGTTTCAACTAAGAAATGATATCAAGCAAAAAGAAGGAAGGGATTATTAAATTCTCTCTCAAGAGTTCAATCTCGCAGCATTTATCTGCACATTGATAAAACGAATTTGAACTATCTGAAATGTTTGTTTTAATCATTGAGAAGTACCCATAGACGTTTTAAAAGAGGAAATATTTATGTTTTCTTGTAGAAGGTGGCAACCTTGCGAACTAAGAGACCCAATCACATGAGTTAGATATAGACTACGTTGTCAAGGTCGGTTCACCTTTCTTTCTTCAAATATCAGTACATATCAGGTGTTTTTTTTTAGAGTGATAGAACTTTAAATTGAAATAAAACACATTTGAATTAAGATTGATGCCAATTTTTTTTTAACTGAAAGATAATTTTAGGACATTTAAGTTTTAAAAATAATTTTCGGCATTCGTCCACCACGACTAGCTCTGAGGAACCGCATTCGACCAGACCAATTTTAGACCACTTTTTCGAGTAATTCAGGCTTATTTCATCAATAACACGAATTGTGTTTGCTTTATAAGCATTAAACAATGACTTGACATACCCCCAAAGAAAATAATCCAGTGGAGTTTAGTCGCATGATCTTGGAGGCCAATTAATTGGACCATTTCTCGGTAGCAGCATAAGGTGTACAACCATCTTGTTGGAACCAAAACACTTCTGGGTCGATGCCATTCAAATTTTGAAACAAATAATAATTGATCATGGATCTGTAATGAGCACCATTCACTGTAACATTAGCTCCAGCATAGTTTTTAAAGAAATATGGACCGATGATGCCTCCAGCTTGTAAAGCACACCATAAAGTACATTTTTCAGGATGCAATGGAACCTGCAGAACTTCTTGAGGATTGTTTTCACTCCATATACGTTCAACCAGAAATGAGCGTCATCACTAAACACAATTTTATGATAAAAAAGTGGATCAACTTCAAGCTGCTCTAGGCAATCAGCAAACAAACGACGCTTATTATGGTCAAGTGGCTTTAGTTCTTGAACCAGTTGGATCTTGTAAATTTCACATATTTCATAAAGGGCTCTATAAGTTTGACGAATAAAACACTGATTTTGAAGATAAATTTCAACAGTTTGTAAACGTTGTTGCGGCTTGAGTCTTTCCATGATAATTTGTCAATACTTACTGAACAGAAATGTCAAAAAAACATGACTTCTACTTCTGTCAAATCACAGTTATCCCTATCGAAAGTTTTATCACTCTAAAAAAACACCCGATACATTACCGAGTTTAAATATTTATTTGGATTTTTGACCTATTTAGGCTGAATTTGTTTATAATTTATGGACAACATGGTTTGTCAATGTGAAGTATGTAAAAATAATCAGAATTCCCATCCTGATTTATCATATTACAAGTTTGAAACACTTATTATAGCCCTTGGGTTATTAGTTTTGAAGAATATTAAATTTCTTACAGCGTTGCTAGCGCGTACTATAAGATTCGTTCATCCTTGTCGCACTCGTTAGTTCCTCGTCTTAATCTGCCTCACAAGAAACAAGATTTAAACTGAGGGATGTTTCGTCTACTTAGGTTAATAAGTCTATGGAAGTAACTGTAGACGAACTTATCAGCCGATATACTCCTTAAATGGGAAAAACCACTACTACATCTCATGGAGGAAGTAACAAATTTTTTTTTTCGTTTGTGTCGTTTTCTCTTACATATTCATCTCGCCAATTCACGATACAGAAAACGACGTAGTAAATAACGAAAACGTAAATTGTGAGAGCGCATTGAAAGGGGTCTTCTGTTGACGAAATCGCCGTGTGTTCTGAATTTTAAACCGTTATCTCGTTATCGATCTCATGCCTTCCCAGGTAAAATATACGTGAAACCCCAGTCATGTGCCGGGTCATGCTGTATTTCACGTCGTATGCATCGTAACGCCGGCCCGATATGCCCGTCATTAACATATTCCAGATAGGCTAATGGTTACATCTCACTTTTGATCGAGACCATTATGAATTCCCGGATTTCGTGGAGATTCTGTGTGCCCTTTGGGCGCCCTGATAGTGCAGATAAGATCGCTAGGAAGTTTCCCACTGTCAGCTAGGTAAAATATGCACATTATTCAAATAATCTCCCGTCAAAGCGGGAGGAGCTCCATCGAATAACAACCACATTTTCAGAAAGACATATTTTCGAGTATTTCAGACAAATCGATTTCAAAATGTAAATCCAACTATTTAGAGAAAATCTATGCTGAAAATGTGTTCGAGGGGATTTATTGATGTTATAAAAATTATTTACTATAACGGAAAATAAGACAGATTTGCAAAAAGATTTCTTTTCGGGGATGCTTTTGATGGGGGACAAGTATCTAGTTTACAGGCATGTGACTTATCCAAGACCTTTGAAGGTATTTTATACTCTGTGCTTTTAAACAAGCTTGACAACTTTGGAATCAGGGATGAGGCTCTTGACCTGATGAAAAGTTATCTGACAAACAGGATGCAGAAAACAAGCTTGGGAGGCAGGTCTTCTTTTTGAGAGACTGTGAGTCATGGTGTACCGCAGGGTTCTGTGTTTGGTCTCCTTTTCTTTGTAATATGCATGAATGATTTGCCAGCTAATGTGAAATTAGATCAAACCGTCCTCTTCGCTGATGACACTTCATTTCTGAATAAAGGGATGGACAACTAGGAATTGGAAGAGAAAGACAAGAAGATATTAAAGGAAGCGCAGATATGGTTCAGCGCAAACAAAATGATTCAAACAGAGACTACTGTTTGAACCAAGGATGTCCTCGGACTATCACATGAGGCGACTTGGAGTCTTTTCGCAATCAAATCTCAAGTTTTCAGTTCACATTGATGAAATGATTCCTAAGTTGTCAAGAGCTACCTATGTAGTTAGGGGAATAAGCAAAGAGCGGGAGTTGAAGCAGCCAAGATTACTTACTTCAGCTACTTCCATAGTGTCCTTAACTTCGGCATTCTTTTCTGGGGAGATTTGTCTGAAAGTAAGAAAGTATTCATAAAACAGAAGCAGGTACTGAGAATACTATGTGACGTAAGTAGTAGATATAGTTGTAGAGAGCTATTCCCCAGAGAAAAAATTCTCACCATGACGTCCATTCTTATACTTACCTGTGTAATGTATATCCCTGATAATAAGGACATACTATTGAAAAACAACTTTCATCACAACTACTTATACAAGGAACAAAACCAACTACATCATACCATGCCATCGTATGAAAGTATCACAGTTAAATATAAGTCATCTAGCTATAAAAATATCCAACAAACTGCCGTCCAGAATGAAGGAATTATATCGAATAAAGCTCAAGAATGAACTGAAATGTCTCCTAATGAATAAACCATACTACTCAACACATGAAAACCTGAATGATACTCTAAAAAAAAATATATTTTCATAAAAAACGTTGTCTGGCCAAATTTATTTATTTATTGTTTGTTTGACTAATGTTTTGTTTTATACATTTTTCATTTTATATATACTTATGTGTCTTTTCAGACAAAATCGTACCTGACTAGCTATGAAATTTTTGATGGGTTAAAATGTATTCATATTCTATGATATGTACTGTATTGGGAATGAATAAATTATTATTATAAAGCGGGAGGAGCTCCATCGAATTCAAATATTCAAAAAGACATATTTTCGAGTATTTCAGGCAAGTTGATTTCAAAATGTAAGTCCAACTATTTTGAGAAAATCTATGCTGAAAATTTGTTCGAGGGGCTTTACTGATGTTATGAAAATTATTTATTAAAACAGAAAATAAGACGGATTTGAGTTATTCAAGAGCCCCCTAAAAAGATTTCGTCTCGGAGAGTAATCTTGAAATTGTAATGCTTGCACCCTTTCGCTATGATAAGAATAATATTGTTCTTGCCTTATTGTCTTCCAGACTCTACTGTGGACCACTTCAAATGCTTCTTGAATATCAAACAGAGTAATTCTGTTATATATCGCTACAAATTTCAATTTCATAAATTTTCTTAATTACTTTCTAAAATTAAATTGAATAGATATCTTAGAAACACCGTTTCTTTTTAGTAGACATAAAGAATTAACATTCATCCACACAACATCACAAGCAGATAAAAGAATTCAAAGAAAATATAGAATATTGATCAAACTTGCTTAACAAACATTTAGTGGATATAGAATTTATGAAAAACAAATTCCACCCTAAAAATGCCCTACATAAACTTAATAGAATCAAATGGCCGCTGAGATCGTACCATTTAACACCAGTACATTTTTTTTTTTTTTGATGAAATATCGAATATAAAATGTACGCCAATGCACCAACAACGATTCATACGTTGGAAGATAACAAAAGAGCTGTTATTCACGAACTAAAACTTTAATTTATACACCCTGTAGCTGGATTATAAAGTGTTTATTTTTGTCTAGAAATAGATTATTCTCTATCGACTGTTTAAGTTATCCTTCTTATTCTGTATGTAAAAATATGAACAGTCCCCAGAAAAATTAAATAAACACAGAAACACGAATGAATTTCCCCAAAAAAATCACAATTTAAATTGGCAATTAGAAGAAAAAAATTCAACAGGTAGTTTTCGGCCAAGCCATGTCGTCGCTCTGAACGGACAAATAAAAAATCATCATTAATTGCCTTTATGAATGGTGATTGGTTAATGACATGGTTAATTAACGGAATAAGTTGAAATTCCAAGTATTCAATTGCCCGGGAAATGATGTGGGTTACCTCGGATGAATCCACAACTGAGGTTCAACATTCCCATAAAAATATTGAAATTTAGATATCAATCTCACGATCTCGGTTGAAGAAGCTCATTATGATTACAAAACTGGGAGTTCATCTTCAATTAAAAAGTTGTATCGAAAAACGTTTTCAATAAATGGGCATATAGTCGAATGAAATAATTTCCGATAATTATTTATATCATTCATCTGGGATTGAATTAAATATTATTCAGCATCTACTGTGATTACTTTATCGTAATTATTTTTTTTTCAATATTTTGAAACAAATGCAATTATAATTACCAATCGGGTGTTTTTTTAGAGCGATAGTTCAGTAAGCATTGACAAATTATCATGGAAAGACTCACACCGCAACAACGTTTTCAAATTGTTGAAATTTATTTTCAAAATCAGTGTTTTCTATTCGCCAAACTTATAGAGCACTTCGTGAAATTTATGGCTTACATAATCGTCCATCAGAGCAGCTTATTCGTTGAACTATCGATAGATTTCGGACAACATTCTCTCTACTCGATGCAAAAACAACAACAATACAAAGAACTGTACGTACAGAAGAAAATATCGCTGCTGTAAGTCATAGTTGATGATGATTCAGATATGTCTATTCGTCGACCTTCACAACAAGTTGGACTCTGCATCAACCATGGAAAATTTTACGTAAAGATCTTGGTCTAAACTAAAGCCACTTGACCATAATAAGCGTCGTTTGTTTGCTGATTGGGCCCTAGAACAGCTTGAAGTCGATCCACTTTTTTATCGTATAATTGTGTTTAGTGATGAAGCTCATTTCTGGTGGAACGACTATGTAACGAAGCAATATTGCCGTATATGGGGTGAAAACAATCCTCAAGAAATTTTGCAGGTTCCATTGCATCCTGAAAAAAGCACTGTATGGTATGCTTTACACGCTGGAGGTATCATCGGTCCATATTTCTTTAAAACGATGCTGGAGCTCATGTTACAGTGAATGGTGATCAGTACGGATGGATGATCAATGATTATTTGTTTCAAAATTCAAATGATATCGACCCAGAAGTGTTTTGGTTCCTACAAGATGGTGCTACACCTCATGCTGCTACCGTAACAATTGATTTATTGAAAGAAAGATTTGGCGATGACATTATTTCGAGATTAATTGGCCTGCAAGATCATTCGACTCCACTGGATTATTTTCTTTGGGGTTATGTCAAGTCATTGGTTTATGCTTATAAACCAGAAGCAATAGACGCTTTGGAAGCCAACATAACTCGTGTTATTGATGAAATAAGGCCCGAATTACTCGAAAAAGTGGTCCAAAATTAGTCTGGTCGAATACGGTTCTTCAGAGCCAGTCGTGTTGGACATATGCCGGAATTTTTTTTTTAAACACAAATGTCAAAACTATATTTCAAATAGAAAAAAAATGGCTTCGATCTTAATTTAAATGTGTCTTATTTCAATTTAAAGTTCTATCACTCTAAAAAAAACACACGATATAATGTCCAGGCAGCTCATTTTCACCAATGATTTATAGTTGTACTTAAAAGCAAAGCTTGACGCTCTTAAAGAAAACTAAGATATGATCAAACAATATAAGTACAACGATCAATTATACACTAAAACTATAGTAAAATAGGGTAGTTTATCCTTATGTGTAAATCAAATCGAATTTTCTGTTCAGGGAATGAAACAATAGAAACAAAAGTAGAAAAGAGACCTTATTGAAAAGAGAGGTTCAACAACGAAGAATATGTAACAGCTTACTCAGGTCAATATTGCCAGACCGCTAAAGGTATACGTTTCAGACTTGGCATCTCTTTTGTATTATTGAAGGCTGCTCAAGGGAGTCTAGAAAATATTTCTTCCAAACCGGAAATCTCTGGTATCTATCTCAAAGAATGCACAGTTACAAATTTCCTGAAGAAGAGATAAATTTAACAATTGAAGGTCCTTCATTCGTAAATGCCAAGGTTCAACCTTTCTAATAAACTCATAACTTTGAAAGATTTTCAGTAGTTTTTTATTTAGAGTCAATCCAAAATGCAAATTTTAAATGGCCTACTCCTTAGTTCATTTTGAATGGAATGAAATCACTCAGTTTTCTATCACTTTTCAGATAGTGATAGAAAACTATCTTAATTTCTTAGTAATTTCTTATTTCTTTCTATTTCTAGTGTTACCAATAATAACGAAAATAAACGTCAACACAACTTGTGTATGATATAGACCCAGTGTATGATTCTTGATCGATTACTTCAATGTGACGTCATCAATGCCTTGTGGAAAATAGCTTTTCGAAAACTATTTGAATTGCCCTGTTTCAATTGCTTTTCAATAAATATCACGGAATAATTTAAAATAGTTTTAGACTCTAGTCATCATAGCAGGGGACAAACGACAACGGCAAATTCCAATATTTCGCATTTTCCAAAAGTGGGGGGTTTGAAAGAGCATACCACACATCCCTTTGGCGTATTATCGACATTATGCAAATAGAGTTCAAGGAAAGCCGAATTTTCCGAAAATCCACCCCGCTTCCGTCCGTGGACGGGGCCGAATCCAACCCGTCGTATTTGAGACGTCCGTCCGTCCGAAACACGTCCGCGGGCGGAAAACGTGCGATAAGCGACGGCGGAATTCCACAGGCCATGCATTAAAATCGCGTTTATGGATAAAAACATGTAATTTAACAATTGAACTAACTGGCTCCGAGTGGATTCGAACCTCGTCTCGCTAAGTGTGATTGATTTCATGGGCGATTAACGCGGGCATTTTTCTTTCTAACGATACCTCGCGGCCAACGCGCCAGCATCTAATGTCGGTCGCGCGATTAGTTTCCTGGACAGGAGAGGCTTTCGATGATTGATCCTCTAGGATAATCCCGAAGGCTACGGAGTGAGGTAAATCACGGCTTTATTGTTTTCGTAAGGCTCGCTTCGGTCAAGAGGTTGTTTATGGTTATTTGGGTACGAAGAATTAATGGACGAAGATTTCAAGTCGGGTTAATTGGAATGTGTAGCCTGAATAAAATCTTAGAGTCTTTGGAAGTTCGAGCACTTCTATGTTCTTTTCTGAATGGTTTTCTGACTTCTTGAAATCGTTTAAATGCAAGCTTAAGGACTTCATTCGGCAAGTTGATGCGAATTGCAAATGTTTCGCCAGCCAAGTTATCTCTTTACAGCTTTGAGAACGAGTCGCACGGGCGAAATAGGTAGCAATTCATGGGAGAATCTATTGAAACAAGAGGTTTATAACTGGGTATTGGAACACAAAATCAGTATTCTTATTGCAAGACAAAGTCAAGACAAGGAGTACCTTATGTCTAGTGAGACCACAAGCAGTTTAATGATATTATTCTTGCCATTTCTTATTCTAAGACGTTGGGTTTTTGACTCGCTGATTGAAAAAGTGTTGCAGCTTAACCACCTTTCAGATGCCAGGTGTACAAATCCTACCATCAGTTGTAGATGTATCAGAAACCTTCAAGAAGAAGGATATATCATCTGAAGATTCTCAAGCAATCATTGGATCGCAAGTCATTCATGTAGACGATAAAGAGAAGAGGCCCGCTTTTGATCCTTGAAGGACTCCAGATTTTATGTTCGGCTTCTACGACATTACATTGTTCCACTGAACTAGTTGTTGAGAACAATTATAATAATAATAGTTTCCAAAACGCTATTTTCCCAATATGACATTGATGACGTCACAATGAAGTAATCTATGGAAAACGGGGTCTATTTCATACACAAGTTGTGTTAGCGTTTATTCTCGTTATTATTCACTATAACGATTATCACCTGAGAAGGTAATATTTTGTAAAAAACTATTTTGATGTAAATAAAAATCATACATTACTGTTTCATATTTCTTAGCTAAGCTGCATACAAATTTTTTGATTATTTTCAAAGCAAACTCCAACCATAATGACATCGACTTTAGACAAGTTTCCCCTTTCTTTTTTTTTTTTTACAAAATTATGCTCCAATCAGGCGGAAGACGTAATGGGAAATATAAACATAACAGTATCGCAGGATATGAGAATTTTAAATAGTTGAAAACGCAAATGAATAGCAATGACAAACTTGATGCTTGCTACAATCTGAAATCATCGAACGGTAAACCAATCCAGATTATTTTCGATCACGTTACATAAAGAAATTGAGTTTCTATGTTTTTTTGCACGTTTAATGAAAAAGTTTCTTGCATATCGCTTTTGAAACCAGCTATGTTGATGTCAGTAAATAAGACAATTTTTGATTGTCTCGGTCTTTACTTGACGGAAATTCATCTTCAATATAAGAAAAACAAATGTTAACTTCCGTGAGTTTAAATACTCACCTGATGAAGTCATGGTATGACGAAACAATTGTTGTGAAAATCAATAAAATAGCGGAAGTTAACATTTGTTTTTCTTATATTAAATAAGACAATATTTTTTGCTGGGAATGATTTTCTAATATGATAATACAGAATGCAAATTTTCTCCATCTGCTAGATGGATCTACCCACTTGGTATATTTACTAATTAAATTGATCTACCGGTATCATCGAACTACCGATGCATTGATCTACCCGTTAACTAGTCAAATCTAAATCGAGAATAGTTTGTTTTTCAACGAAACAAAATAAAAAATCACTAATCTGTTTGTTTCTAAATATCACCTTCCCGCTACAAAGGGAGGATTTCGAACAAATCATTTCGAATGAACCAATAAACAATCCGGTTCTCACTAATTACAACTTCCGTTTCAACGTAACACATGTAAAAGACTTGAAAAAGCACATGCTTGGGCAAGGTTAAAAATACCAAAAGTTTCTCCGGTCGGCGAAGGCACACAGGCACCAACTTCCAATAAATTCAATCTTTCAGCATCGTGGTCCTTATTTGTAAATAAGGCAGGCAATTACTCCGTTCCATCCAGACTGATGAGATCTAAGAATATGTAGAACTTGCCGGCTGAAAATTCTACGTAAAGCGACCAAAAATGGTCGCGATCTGTACAGAAGGCATAAATAAGACATTTCAGACATGGAAGACGGGGAAAAAAAGGAAATAGTTTCTGCCGTTTCGCAGATGGGATATCCGCAATTAACCCTGTTCATTTTTCCCGCGCATGAATCGGAAAGATTGCAACTGTTTTTCTGGTGGATGATTCGCGGAAATTGGTCGCCAGTTAAGGCAGCAAGGAGATGCTCTTTTGGAATCACACTGAGAATATTGTTTCCTGCTCTTTAACTCGGGAACTGAAACTGTATGGGTGGCAAGAACAGCAGCGTTTTTATAAAAGAAGATATATGAAGATGGAAACTCTGCTATTTTTCTTAACTCGGAAACTGTTCTCCAGAATTTTGGTTTATTAACTGGAAATGCTCCGGCGATATAAATTTCTTTGTCGCTGGTCGACTATGAAGGCTATAAAGGATTTGGTCTTTTACTTCACGGGAAATTTTCAATAAATAGTAAGTGAAATTCCATTTCCCGAAACTCTTTTAAAATAAACAGTTGTTTCAAACTGTGGCTTCATCAAGTTCTACGTAGAACCTAATGAACTGTTTGGGTGTGACTTAAGATGAATCATAACTATTGGGACATAGGTTAGGGACAGGTTACTTGATCAAAATATGGCGGTTTGACTGAATATGCCTTAATAAAATATTGCTATAGAGAATAATAGTTGAAATAAAATTCTTTTTTCGTTTTTTGCTAATAATTCTACAGTTTATTTCTCAATTGTTGTCAAAATCGTGACATATGGATAACTTTGGACGTAGGATATTATTTTATGTATCGGGTGTTTTTTTTTTGGAGTGATGGAGCATTCGATAGGGATAACTGAATTTAACAGAAGGTAGAAGCCATGTTGTTTCAACATTTTTGTTCAGCAAGCATTGACAATGGTGAAAGTTATTTTCAAAATCAGTGTTCTATTCGCCAAACTTATAGAGCACTTCCTGAAATTTATGGTTTACGTAATCGTCCATCAGAGCAGCTTATTCGTCGAGCTACCTATATATTTCGGACAACATTTTCTCTACTCGATGCAACAACAACAACAAGACAAAGAACTGTACGTACAGAAGAAAATATCGCTGCTGTAAGTCATAGTGTTAAAAATGATCCAGATTTGTCTATTCGTCGACGTTCACAACAAGTTGGACTGTGTGCATCCACAACATGGAAAATTTTGCGTAAAGATCTTGGTCGACGCCCATACAAGATCCAACTGGTCCAAGAAATAAAGCCACTTGACCCAGTTTGCTGATTGGGCCCTAGAACAGCTTGAAATTGATCCACTTTTTCATCGTAAAATTGTGTTTACTGATGAAGCTCATTTCTGGTTGACGGCTATGTAAACAAGCACAATTGCCGTTTATGGAGTGAAAACAATCCTCAAGAAGTTCTGCAGGTTCCATTGCATCCTGAAAAATGCACTGTAAGGTGTGCTTTACACGCTGGAGGAATCATCGGTCCAAATTTCTTCAAAAACGATGCTGGAGCTAATGTTACAGTGAATGGTGCTCGTCACAAATCGATGATCAATGATCATTTGTTTCAAAATTTGAATGGTATCGACCCAGAAGTGTTTTGGTTCCAACAAGATGGTGCTACACGTCATACTGCTACCGTAACAATTGATTTATTGAAAGATAGATTTGGCGATAACATTATTTCGAGAAATGGTCCAATTAATTGGCCTTCAAGATCATGCAACATAAGTCTACTGGATTAATTTCTTTGGGGTTATGTCAAGTCATTGGGATATGCTGATAAACCAGACGGTTTGGAAGCCAACATAATTCGTGTTATTGATGAAATAAGGCCTGAATTACTCGAAAAAGTGGTCCAAAGTTGATCTGGTCGAATGCGGTTCCTCTGAGCTAGTTGTGGTCGACACATGCCGGAAATTATTCTTAAAACATAAATGTCATAAAATTATCTTTCTATCACTCTAAAAAAACACCCAATAATCTAAATATTCAGTATCTAGAAACCAACTGTAAATACTTTCGAAATTTTATCCGGTATTATTTGTAGATATGTGATATAGTTTATTGAAATCAGGTTCTTGAGGAGCCTCATAAAATATAAAATCATACAAGGGTGTTCCATTTAAAATAAAGACTATGCTGGTCTTGTGCGAATCACTCTGTATATTTAAATTTTTGTTTAAAAAGCGCCCTATTGGATTTAAAAGTTGACGTGCCCCAGTATTTTTCAAAATATCCTATTTCCTATTTAAAATAAAGACTATGCTGGACTTGTGCGAATCACTCTGTATATTTAAATTTTTGTTTAAAAAGCGCCGTATTAGATTTAAAAGTTGGCGTGTCCCAGTATTTTACAAAATATCCTGACATACGGACACAAATAATTTTATTCCATGATTGGTTTCCACACTATACAATAGGCGTCTTTCAATAAATCGGTACTTAAGAAATTCAATTAATCCAACAGCAATCAGACATAACTATTCCTTCGAATATAAATTTGGATCTCATAAATTCAATATTCTAGGTCTTAATGATTATAATCAGTCCATTTTTGGAATCGCTTCCTATCTTTTCTAATTGACTATTTTGTGTTTTAGGTAAAGTGGAGCCAGGCGCGCACACCTCTACCTTCAATATGGGATACCTCGTCGGACCCTACGGCTACCCTAATGGTGCAGGCGCCATTCCTGTCTCAATGGTAAGTTTCCAATTTCATGCCTCGTTTTGTCCAGACAAAATAGGCAAACTTGGTGGTACACGTAATTGAAGTAAATGGCCCACACGACGTGCGTCTTTGTTGAGATGTCTAGATCGATTGGGGGATGATTCGGTTATTAGTTATTTGGACAGGAAGCCAAGTCCACTTACTCGGGAACTACAAATGAAAATGTTTCTTTTGTGGAGGTTATGCCCTTATTTTGAACCTTGTTCGAAAAAGCAGGTTCTGATGTTAGTAAAAATGAACTCTATTATTTGGTGAACTAATGGTCATTATTGTTCCGTCTCATTAGAGACGGCCCGGTCTACGCGGAACATAATTCATTATTTTGTTATCGATACTTAGGTATTTCATGTTGATATTCCGATCTAGCAAATTTTCAGTTGTGCCATACCAACTGTTATTCGACACTTCCAAGTGTTATTCGACACTTCCTAATGTTTAATTATGGTCTAAGAAACATTGAAAGTCTTTAGACCATTACTTTACATGACACAGCACTCGGAATTATAAACATCCTTATCTACTAGCATTGATCTCATAATTCTTCTATTAGACCGGTCAATTTAGACATAAAAATAGTGATCAAATAAAGAAAATTCCGTCAGAGCCAAATCTACGTAAAGACCTTAGGTTTACCACAAGGAATAAAGTGTCAAAAGTCCCAATCAGTCCCATGTGCGCTAAGGGACTTATTCGGGGCCCAAGATCAAAATTTTAGGTTTTTTGGATTTTTCTCGGAAACGGTAAGTTTTATCGAAAAAGTACCTCAGAGCAAAGTTGTAGATCTTAAAATTCTCTATAAAAATGTCCCTGATGATTTTTTGTCTAAGACCCACTATTTCCCGAATATTGCGCTTGTAAGAATCACGTTCTACATATATGCACACATTTCCACACCACCTGTGAGGTAGTGTACTCGGCGCGTTTTTTTAATGTGGTATCCCCGGTAGGCCTATTCCACGAACCTTTATGACGTTATTTTCAGGAACAATAATTATTTAATAGTATGAAGATTATTGATATGGGTTACTGAGTTCAACTGTCGTTCTAACTTTATTTTATTACTTTAATCTGACTCATACTCTTCATATTCAACTTCAACAATCATGTTTTCTTCAATTTCTTCTTGTTCTTCTTCTTCTTCTCCTTCATGTTGATGAATGCTTAGAAATTGTTCAAATGAAGATGAATCAGTTGTCTCTTCATCAAAATCACATGAATCTTCCTCTCTTGTATTTAATTGAACATTTGAGCAAGAGACACCATGGCAATTGGTACACGTTGGAGAACACTGCAACCCTACTTTTTTACAGCCACATTTGGCACTACAACCTTTTTTGCAATTCCAAAAAATAGTGTTAAGAAGTTTTTCTGGAGCAGGGGGCAGTAAATTTCGAATCGGTTCCAAAATATTATTTATCAATTTCCAACCCCAGTCTTCAGGGTTCAGTTCATTGCCTTGCCATGTCCGAACTTGATAATATACTCGAAACAAATGTTGAGTAGCAGATGCCGATGTTGGAGGAAGACAAGATAGTTGTACTTGCTTTTTGTTTCGTGTATTTTTTACAAATGTTAAACATCTGTACATAGCTATGCAATCAATTTTTTTGGAGCTCCATAAACCGCAAGAAGAAACCGAATTCGTTTAGTAATTAGTATTTGTGGTGAAGAATTAATTTCGGTAAATACTTTTGCGCAGTCAATCAAATCTTTTTTTTCAAATAATTTTAATACTGAATTTTGGCCCCTTCTAAACATTGCTGACGTAGTATCGCATCCGGTTATCGCATGTAAAAATCAAATATAGTTTTGGCATTTTGGATAAGCTGATAAACTTTTAGAAGAATAAATTTCTGTCCGTTGCTGCGCCTTCCCAGGTTTTGAAAAGTAAATAATTTTATCAGATGGAGTCCTTGCAGTGAGTAGTACTAACAAATCAACATCTTCGCCCACTACAATAGTTGTATTTCTTGCATTGAATTGTTCAAACTGTTTCAATTATGAGGACATCGGCGTCATTTGGAGCTTGTTTCATGGCAATATTTTCAGCTGTTTTGTTACTCAACATAGAAATAAAACGAGATTTATTATTAATGTTTGCAAAAAAATGTTGTTGGTTTACTGGAACTGTCATAAATTCATCAAACATTATGTCGGTACCTGAGGATGTTTTTGTAGTACGACGGCGTTGTGCTACAGCTTTTATGTTCTTTGTTGTGGCACTATAGCCATCAAATACTACCGTAACTGTATGACCATAATGTCTACGTAAAAACTGAACATATTTTTCAAAAATTACGTTAAAGATTAGGCATTTTTGCTTGCTTGAGTACCTAAATATGTATATACGTGGCATATAGTATATGTGCATACTATGTAGAACATGATTCTTACAAGCGCAATATCTGGGAAATAGTGGGTCTTACAGAAAAAATCATAAGGATCATTTTTATAGAGAATTTTAAGATCTACAACTTTGCTCTGAGGTACTTTTTCAATCAAACTAACCGTTTTCGAGAAAAATCCAAAAAACCTAAAATTTTGACCTTGGGCCCCGAATAAGTCCCTTAGCGCACAAAGGACTGATTGGGACTTTTGACACTTTATTCCTTGTGGTAAATCTAAGGTCTCTACGAAGATTTGGCTCTGTCGGAATTTTCTTTATTTCAATTGTCTAAATTGACCGGACTATATAACCAATGAGAAAGTATTTCATTCATTCAGTCCACCTACAACACGCAGTCTTTGAACAGACTGTAAAATTATTATCATACGGTATAGTAAAACTTGTCGTATGTAGTCTTTGCTGTATCATACACTGTCTCCGGATAGTCAAACTCGTCGCTTGTGACATTTCGGGCTAAGCTATCGCGATTATTATTGTTTATATGGTAATCCAGTCGTTCGCCGAAGTATTGGCAAATTCATTATTTCAGTGTAATAATCATATCCTCTATTCGGTTTATATACAGTAAACCAAGAATTATAGTTCGTTTTTATTATATTGTATTACGAGTGTTTCACTTCAATTCCTCATCATCTTCCTTGGTTTATCTTATTAGATAAACAATACTAGTTCATCATCGAGATAACTTAATGGTCTTTCATTAACAGTGCCCCAACTCTCAATGTTAGAGCTATGCGTTGACTGGAAACAACCGTCAAATACGTATAACAGCTTATTTGAATTGAGTGTTTAATAATATCTGTAGTCTTCTTCGGGATTCAAACTGAGGGAAAAAATTAATCGTTTCCTGATGCAGAAGAGCGCCAAGAACCGAGCATGGTTTTCCAACACTCGTCACGCTACATTTGAAGCGCTATGTTAAAAGCCTAACAAACTTATTCATTATAAAATTGTATTCGAAACCTTTGACAAACGTTGATGATCTGAAAACATGGCGAATGTTTCAGTTTGGAAAAAAATTAGCAAGGTTATGGGCCAGCATTGTAGAAATAAGCAGACGTTTGTTTGGGGTACGATGTTTGCTTCACATCTAGAAATGCAAGAGCTATTATTAGTACTTCGTTTATGGCCTGTATGTAAGATTATTGGAATCCCAAACTGGTCTTCAGGTACTCATTTTTTCCGGTTTTAGATAAATGGTAATTGAAGTAAGTGCTATCCGACAACGACCACTTTGGTGAAAAAATATGGTTGGGATTAGGGTGGTATTTGAGAAGCAAGACCATTAAGGCAGGAAGTCAATTGCGAAGGTCCATTTACGAGCTAGAAACGAAAATATTTCTTTTATTGTTATGGTATGCTGTTTGAAAGTATTTGCCTTTACACGTAGTGACTGATGATGTGAGAAAGCCCAAAAATTCCTTCTTATAAAAGGTTGTAAATTCTAAGTTGACTTCGACGTGCCAACTTTTTACAGTTACCATGTTTACAGCTGAAATATTCCTGTTGACTAAAACCATATTTCAACGAAGACTTTTTAAGGGTTTATACCTGTCAAAATATATTAAAACCATAAATTTACTACTTTGCTGTGCTGAATGAAACATTTTAAAGGTACCATATTTTTGAGAACGTTAAAATTCTTAATTCTTCAAAAGTTCATTTTTTAAATATTAGGATCTAATTAATTGTTTTGATATTGTCACTTTTAAAGTTTAACCTTATGTTATTCTTTGGTCACAAAGATATGATCTCAAATAAATTTTGCCCTTATAATCACTTTATTATATTTATTACAATTTACTAGTTTTTCAAATGTGTACGATCTTGAGAAGATATGTATATACAATAGGCTGATTTGTGTAAATATTTTTAGGTCCTTTCAGAAAGATGTTTTAATACCTTGGCATTTCATTATTGTATGTTCAACAATCCGGGTATATAAAGGGTCTTTCATTAACAGCGCCCCATTTTGTTTTGTAAATAAAACACATTATTTATTTGAAAATGATTGAAATTTTATTTCATTATTAAGTGCATAAATACTATTAGTTGTGAAACAAAACATTATTTAAATGTTCACCACGCAAACGCTGACAGGAATGAAGTCGGAACCCAATTTTCTACGACTCTTTTACACAAATCAGGTCGTATGTTAGCAATTACCCGTTCAATATTGATCTGTAAATCCTATAAATTTGCTGGATAATTGGTATAAAGCTATTACTTGTAACCCCAAAGAAAGAAGTCCAATGTAGAGAATCGCAGGAACGAGGCGGATAATTTATCGGTCTATTTCTTGAAATAATCGAATCACCAAATTTTGTTTTCAATAATTATCTGTTGGCTTGAGTTCTTGGGTTAAAACAATTTTTTATGGATGTCAACCAAGGTCTTTTCGTGAAATTCTCCATAAAGGCGTCTGGGAGATTCATAGTTCTTGTGAACGTCGAGAAATCGTTAAATTTTGGTTTTCACGAACACTTTCACGTGCGGTAGCAATATTCACTTCACTTCTTGCATTTCTTTGTTTCATTGGCACTGTAACATCGTGAAGTGTAAATTTTGTTTCAAACTTCTTCAGTAAACGTTCAACTGTTCTTTTATCCGGACGATTATAACGACTAAAAATTGGAGTTAAAGAATAACAGATCGCGATTTTTCATAATAAATTTAGATTATTTGTGAACTTTGTTGGAATGTGTTCCTTCCCATTATTAAATGGTAGAGATTGACAAATACAACTGTCAATATCACAAATAAACAGAGGCTGCCATGTGTGAGTTTTGTCAATTTAAAAATGTGGCGTTCCCATTAAAAGTCTCTTTTACTATTTTGAAAATGAGTTTCCATCAACTAATATTCAATACATTAAATATTTCATAGTTGGGGATTAACCCACTCAAGAATACTCAAGAGTGTTGTTGTGCATCGAGTTTTTCCTATTTGATGAAGTTTGGCAAAGAGACGCGTCACATTGAACTAGAAGAGTTCCGCTAAGCGAAAATTCGCCGCTGTATACGCCGAGGATATTATCATCACATTTAGAGGTCCTTTGATGTTTTCCGGTTCCGTTCTATCCCTCCGCGAGGCCATAATGCACATAGTATCTGCGGAAAATGTACGATATAATACAGATAATGGGTGGCTTAGAAGCGATGCTCCAAAATCAGGACCGCATCTTCCCCGTGACAGCGTCAATGTTTTTCTGGTTTCTTGCACTTCGTCGTCTTACTGGTGTTACGGTATCGTGCAAATTGAAGTTTGTTTTAAGCCGATGAATAGTAAGCACAAAAGGATAATAAACCATTTCAACAAAAATCGCCATTTTACATGTTCAAACGGAGAGAGCTGGAAGCCCTTTTAGTAAAATTCGATTCCCTGCAATTTAAGTCCGATTCTGTTATTTCTAGCGACGTCAACATAGACGTATTGAAAGAGACCCAAATATTAGGGTTTTTTACTGAGACATTCAACTACTCCAAAATAAAAACTACTAAGCCCTGTGTTGCCAAACTACTCATTTGATAATGTTTCCTTTTAAAACTGCCGTTAGCATTCAAGTCTCACAATATTAATAATCCTATAAACCTTTGCTTTATTTTCTCACAGTTATAGCTGCCTATTAATATTTTATCAAATAAAGTCAGTTATCCATTAATTAATAAAAATAATAAACATTTTTCTCCTATGATAATACCGTGTACAAGAAATTTCTTGTAAAAGGTGGCAACCCTGCGAACTAAGACATATGAGCTTGTGTCTCTTTCGTTGTCAAGAACGGTTCACCTTTTCTTTCTTCAAATATCAGTACATACATTCCCGAGTTTGGATATTTATGTGGAGTTTTGTGTTATTTGGGGGTAAATTTGGTTATAAATTATGGACAATATGGTTCGTCAATGTAAAATATGTAAAAATAATCAGAATTCCTATCCTGATATCTGAGAAACTTATTCTACGTCCGTGGGCTATGAATTTAAAGAATATTGAATTTCTTACAACGTTGCCAGCTCACAACTATCAGATTGTTTCATCTATAGTTCTGCTATACTTGTCTTTATACAAACAAGCTGAATGTTGGCCTCACAACAAATAAGATTTCAACAAAGGGATGTTTCGTGTCCTTGGGATTATAAGTCTATGGACGCCAACGAGCCTGCGGATTTGATTAACACTACAAATGTAAAACATTTTAATAAATATGTGGCGACTTTGGATAAATTCACCAAAGTAAAAGCATTTGTAATTACTACATTATTGTTTGCTAACTGCACTGACAGTTGACATAAAATATCCAATCACAATCGCGTTAAAGCATAGATATAGTATCTCTATGGTCTAAAGTAAGAGAGGCGCACTTGATATTTTCTGAAAATGGAACATTTCGAATTGAACTCAACAGTTTCGTGAACTGTAAAAGATAATCTCAATGCTGAATTTCGAAATTATTGTGAAAACTATTGAATTCCTTTCGCCCATTAATGAACTTAGCCGATGCATTCAGACCTCAAACCTTCCTGAAAGGCTCTTTCCGTTCGAAAGCTAGTCGCTTTACACACATTTGGCCGAAACGATGACACGCTGACCCCTGGATCTAGCGCGCAATAATGTTTCGATTTTACGGCATATCATCATAATTCAGGTTCAGATTTCCTAATCGGGCTTGATGCTTCCATCGAAAATCCACCCCTGCGCGATGATTCTGACCGATTACGAGTTTTCTACGCGCCTTTGCGGCGTAACACACTTTCGAAGAAAAAACCGCTAGCGATGCATTTATCGTAATGCACATAGACGTATCAAACGGCGTACGTGTGTGCTCGCCGCAATTTATGCATTCTTGCTTCCTTTTGATCCGCTAAAAGGATAGGCGTTAAGTCTGCGTCATCGAGCAGGCCATTAGAAAACAATAGTCCTAGATGTAATGCTTCGTGGGGGCTCTTTGTGATTTTCTTCCTGTATTTTCGAACCGCGGTGTGCGGTGCTGCTCAATGCCGGATGTTCCAGAGTGTTACGCTGCTTGACGGGGGGATATTCTTAAAGGGTTGTTGCCGAATTTCGCGTCTATTGAGTCGATATGTATTATTATGCATTTTGTAAATTTTGAGCCCAAAATGGCCTAAATTAATAAGTACGCTCATCCAAACGTTTTTATCACGATGTCTTTCGAAATAAATAACACTTGATATTCACATATAAGTTTCCAATCCGGGACATAGGTGGCGTCAAGGTTATGGCGTCTTTATTGTGGAATGTGTATGATATTTTGTTTATCAGCTAGTTTGCATAGGACAGGACAGTCACTAATAATCATCACATTGTCCAACTGGATCCATTGAACCATGATATTTCGAAGAAACGATCCTATATGTGAAGGAAAAAAGTAATTTTTCGAAAAGATAATGCTACGATGGCAAAATTGCACGAGTTTTACTTCAAATGGCTTCCGCATCTACCCTATTCTCCAGATTTAGCCCCGAGTGATTTACCTGTTCGCAAACCGGAAAGAGATTTTATTCAAATGATGGGGTGATCGCCGAAACAAACGCCTATCTTGAGGCCAAAGATAAACCTTTCTTCAAGAAAGGTATCGAAAGGTAAGAGGGGCGGCAGAATGATTGTATCGCTCTTAAAAAATATTATGTTCATAAATAAAGTCGAACTCGATAAAAAATATAAAATTTCTTCATTAAACCGGCAATTCATAAGCCGATGTGTTATGTTAAATCAAAGATTAAGATGTAAAAACTCATTCAAATAATTTTTCAAGTCATAAAATGGATAATATGTTTAAGAAATCAAATGAAATATATCGGGTGTTTTTTAAGAGTGACAGAGTTTTCGACAGGGATAAGTGTGATTTGACAGAAGCTAGAAGCCATGTTGTTTCGACATTTCTGTTCAGTAAGCATTGACAAATTATCATGGAAAGACTCACGCCGCAACAACGTTTACAAATTGATGAAATTTATTTTCAAAATCAGTGTTCTATCCGCCAAACTTATAGAGTACTTCGTGAAATTTTTTGTCAACATAATCGTCCATCAGAGCAGCTTGTTGGTCGAACTACCGATAGATTTCGGACAACATTTTCTCTACTCGATGCAACAACAAGACACAGAACTGTACGTACAGAAGAAAATATCGCTGCTGTAACTCATAATGTTACTGATGATCAAGATTTGTCTATTCGTCGACGCTCACAACAAGTTGGACTCTGTGCATCCACCACATGGAAAATTTTACGTAAAGATCTTGGTCTACACCCATATAAGATTCAACTGGTTCAAGAACTAAAGCCACTTGACCATAATAAGCGTCGTTTGTTTGCTGATTGGGCCCTAGAACAGCTTGAAGTTGATCCACTTTTTTATCGTATAATTGTGTTTAGTGATGAAGCTCATTTCTGTTCGAACGGCCATATAAACAAGCAAAATTGCCGTATATGGAGTGAAAACAATCCTCAAGAAATTCTGCAGGTTCCATTGCATTCTGAAAAATGCACTGTTTGGTGTGCTTTACACGCATCAATAGATACTTTGGAAGCCAACATACCCCGTGTTATTGATAAAATAAGGCCTGAATTACTCGTAAAAGTGGTCCAAAATTGGTCTGGTCGAATGCGGTTCTTCAGAGCTAGTCGTGGTGGACATATACTGGAAATTATTTTTAAAACACAAATTTCATAAAATTATCTTTCAAATAAAAAAAATTGGCTTCGATCTTAATTTAAATGTGTTTTATTCCAATTTAAAGTTCTATCACTCTAAAAAAAAACACACGATATAATGTCCAGGCAGCTCATTTTCACCAATGATTTATAGTTGTACTTAAAGCAAAGCTTGACGCTCTTAAAAAAAACTAAGATACGATCAAACAATATGAATACAACGATCAATTATACACTAAAACTATAGTAGTATGGCTTCGATCTTAATTTAGATGTGTTTTATTCCAATTTAAAGTTCTATCACTTCAAAAAAAACACCCGATATAATTCACTTTCACCAATGATTAAGAGTTGTACTTGAAAGCAAATCTTGACGCTCTTAAAGAAAACTAAGATATGATCAAACAATTTGAATACAACGATCAATTTTACACTAAAACTATAGTAAAATATGGTAGTTTGTGCATCCACCACATGGAAAATTTTGCGTAAAAATCTTGGTCCAGACCCATACAAGATCCATCTGGTTCAAAAACTAAAGCCACTTGACCATAATAAGCGTTGTTTGTTTGCTGACTGGGCCCCAGAACACCTTGAAGTTGATCCACTTTTTAATCGTAAAATTGGGTTTAGTGGTGAAGATCATTTCTGGTTGAACGACTATGTAAACAAGTAAAATTGCCGTATATGGAGTGAAAGCAATCCTCGAGAAGTTCTGCAAGTTCCATTGCATCCTGAAAAATGCACTGTATGGTGTGCTTTTCACGCTGGAGGCATCATCGGTCCATATTTCTTTAAAAACGAAGCTGGTGCTAATGTTTCAGTTAATGGTGCTCGTTACAGATCGACGATCAATGATTATTTGTTTTAAAATTTGAATTGTATCGACCCAGAAGTGTTTTGGTTCGAACAAGATGGTGCTACACCTCATGCTGCTACCGTAACAATTGATTTATTGAAAGAAAGATTTGGCGATAACATTATTCCGAGAAATGGTACAATGAATTGGCCTCCAAGATCATGCGACATAACTTCATTGGATTATTTTCTTAAGGGTTATGTCAAGTCATTGGTTTATGCTGATATACCAGAAAAATAAGCCCTGAATTACTCGGAAAAGTGGTCCAAAATTGGTCTGATCGAATGCGGTTCCACAGAGCTAGTCGTGGTGGACATATGCTGGAAATTATTCTTAAAACATAAATGTTATGAAATTATCTTTCAAATAAAAAAAAATTGGCTTCAATCTCAATTTGAATGTGTTTTTATTTGAATTTAAAGTTCTATCACTCTAAAAAAAACACCCGATATTTGATATTTGATTTGAAAAAGTTCAATAAGAAATTAGTTGACATAGACCTAAGGATTCATGTGGTACATTTTTACAAAATCTCATTTCTGAAGATTACAGATTTACCAAAATGTTCTAGGGAACCTCTGTAGCTACACCAGCGTTGTTAACAATTGTTTCATGATAAGGCGGCTCTGTTATTGGCGCAATCAATAACGTTGTATGCTCAAATTAATGCAACAAACCATCTGTATGTCAGCAGCATCAACTGTTGATCGCTTGTACATTAGTTCGAACAGTCAATTCGTCTGGAAAGCGTTAATCAGCACCTTCATGTCCAAATTACTGGTTACGCGTCTATCTAAATCAATCTCTCGCCGTCCGTCTCTTTGTATTGTCCGCTGCTTCTTCCTCCGCCTATAAAACGGATCCAAGTCGGCCGTGGCGTGATACTCTACTAACGCATACGCGCTAGGGGCCATTAATCTTCATGCTCAAATAGGAAGCTCCTGCTGTTGGTTCTATAGGGTTGTTCGACGAGACAAACCTTTCCATAATTAGACTTTTTTCTCAGATTTACTTCAATGTTTAGTTATAAAGGCTCAGATACCTGAAGATGTTCTCGTTTTTAGTCGAAAATAACAGGAATAATATTGAAGTTGTGCTCTTGAGAATCCACAAAACGTTGGATGGAGCTCTCCCTAATCTTACTGGCAGTGCTGGAATTACAGGGTAGTCTTGGTCTGATCGTTTATAGACTTTTCAACGTTCTTTTATCTTCAAAACTTCAAGTTGATAATATGAGTGTTTTTCTTTTAGTAGGTACTCAATTTTGTTTGAATGTGCATGGCAACAACCAAATGAGTTCAAAATCGTATTCAGAGCTTCTCGCATCTTAATTGCCGCCCTTCTAACGGGTGCACATTGTTGCCAGATTGAACACTACGCTCCTGTTTTCACGGCCTCATTTGGAAACCTCAAAAACGAAATATAACAACACCGATTTGGAACCCCTGAAATACTCTAGATTCTCGTATGTTCCTCGAAAGGTGATATCCGAAATGTGTCATCCTCGGCGTGAACAAGCAGAAATCGCCAAAAATCATCTCGGCGCGTTTTTTATCTGTCTGCACCACAAAAAAGTCGACCGGGAGCGATGGAGCCTGGGCAGCATCGCGATAGCGGTTCAACGACCTTTCAGCTCTCATAAATATGTGTATATCATATTAACGAACGCGTATTACACGATTAATTGTTGTCATGGCTCAGCGTGCAACTGGTCGCATATGGACCGCTGGATGCCAAGCTGGGATACCCGCAATTACCAGCCAACTACACGAAAATCGATGCTTGTTTCAAAGTGTCATTTACATCTTTACTTTTTGATACCGTGGTCTATGTTTCCAGAAACATAGAACTGAGTGTAATCGAATAAGGCCAGTTTCACAACGTCTAGTTAACCTGTGAGACAGAAAACTGTCTCACAGTTGCTAATTAGACAATTAACTGGTGGTTTAGGTCTAACCAGAGTAACTTGTCTATTGTTTATTAACATAGTACTAATAATGATTCATCGTTGGAAGGAATAGTAAATAATTTCCAATAGCGATGCTACAAATTAAAAATTAAGAAAAACATATAAGTTACTCAGTGAGACAATTTTTTTCAATTGAAAGGTTGCATTATACCCGTTTACAGTAAAATCTCTCTTGGACGGACACCAACGGGACCGCAAAAAATTGTCCGTTCGATAGAGGAGTCTTGTCAAAAGAAATCCTCCGAAATAAATTGAAATTTGAATTTTTTTTTTAATTGGATAACAAACAATATCTTAAGAAAGAGAATTAACATACCATGAACATTGAGAAAGAATACAAAATATACTAACTGACAAAGAAACTGCAACACCCAGAAGGGGCTGTTTAAATTTTGAATTTTTTTGGTACAAAATATATAGTATAGCAAGGAGTAAATGATTGAAATTTGAAGAAAAAAAAAACGAAGGGTTTACAATTTTTTTTTAATAAATTTGTTAATAATGTGTTTGTCCACCGCGATTATCTATACACTCCCCAACACGTCTTGGCATTGATGCAATAAGATGGTCTATTTCTCCTTGAGATATACTATCCCAAGCTACCTGTAGTTCATGTCTCAGAGACGCCAAAGTCCGTTGGGGCTGGGGTAAATTTCCAAGCCTTCTAACCATGACGTCCCAAACATGCTCTATGGGCGAAAGATCGGGGGATCTGGGCGGCAATGGCAAAAGATTCATATGGGTAGCTTCAAAAAAGTTTTAACTAACTCTGGCAACATGAGGTCGAGCATTATCTTGTTGAAATATTGGATTCTCGAGCCGGTTGAGGTAAGGGAGAACATATGGCTCCACTATTTCTTGAAGGTAACGCAGCGCTGTCATGTTACCTCGAATAAAGACTAAAGGTGACCTACTTGCATGTGCAATAGCACCCCGTACCATAACGCCTACTGTCCGGTATACATGACGCTTAATATCAAACTGAGGTTCACGTCTTTCTCTCTGACGTCGTCTAATCCTTCTTCGGCCATAATATGCAGCCAAGGAGAATCGAGATTCATCAGAAAAGACGACCTGATGCCATTCCACATTCCAATGTTGACGTTCTCTGCACCACTCTAATCATTGCCGGCGATGCTCAACCGTCAAAGGTAACACAAGACGGGGTCGATAATGCCGCAGTCCAAAAGACCTTATCCGGCGGTAAACCGTTCGGACAGTTACAAGATGGCCTTGTTCTCCTAACCACTCATCAGCCAAAGATCGAGTTGTCGCAAATCGGTCTCTAATAGCCATAAGTCTCAGACTTCGATCTTGAAATTCATTTGTGCCCCTTCGACGTCCGGTGCCTACTCTTTTTCGATTTTGCGCATTATCAAACCACGCTTGACAACATACCATAACAGTAGTTGGATTTCTGTTCGTACGGTTAGCGATTTCTTGAAATGACAACCCCGCCTCCCGTAGACCAATAATTCGACCTCTTTCAAATTCACTTAGCTTGCGATAAATTCCGCGTACACGTGCTCTATGCATTTTAACAACAACTAAACATCGACTTTGGATCTCCTCGAACAACTGGTTTGTTGTAAAATTTAAAAAAATAGCAAAAATCGACTACATATTTAAGTAACAAAAAATGTTTACATGAAAAGACCTTCACGATTTTTTCTCCAAATTTTAATCATTTAATCCTTGCTATACTATCTATGTTTTACAAAAAAAAATTTTAAATTTAAACAGCTCTTTCTGGGTGTTGCAGTTTTTTTGTCAGTTAGTATATGCCACATAAATAATTATGTGACCTATTTCCAAAAATATGCATTATTTGACTAAATAATAAATAAATAATCTATGGAAGTCTGCTTAAATGGAAGTCTTTATAAAGATGACATCTTGGAAATGTAATTTCAAGCTGATGAGAAGATTCAAAGGTGCATCACCTCCCTGGCATTCTGCAAATAGTTTAAGACGTTTGGTAACATTTGTAGCTTCATTATAACTTGATAATTCTTCATCAACTTCTGGATGATCTTCTTCGGAAATTTTTTGTAGTATTTCAGTAATAAAAATCGTTTGAGATGAATCTGAATTCTCATCAAATCTGAAAGAATCATTAATATTCTGCTCATTGATTTCTAGTATTTTTTTTCCTCTGCAAATTTCCTTGAGAATTGAAAGTGAAAGTTTAACTGTCGCCGAAAACACTTGGTCCCAATCACGTTTGATGAAATACAGAGCATTTAATAAGCGGATTTGTTTTAATCGCTGGCAGAACAGGCAGTTTCAGTATTGACCATCAAATGTTTCAGTATCATAGTTCAATATTGCTTTTAAAATTTTTAATAATTCCTTGATCAAACGGTTGACAAATAGATATGCAGTTAGTTGGCAAAGACAGTAACTTAATGTTTCTCAAATTGATGTATTTTGGATGGGACTCATTATTTTCTAGGAAAAGTAGAAATTTTCATTTTTCAAGACCCATTTTCCTGTCAAACTTTTTGGTTTAGAATGCGACAATACTCTTCACTATTAATATTTCCATCAACTATACAGGGAGGCAAAACACGTTGTTTTGATAAGATTTTTGAGTGGTTTCCACCAAGTTGGAAACAATTTTTTCATCAGACATAAAACATTAAAATTATCTTCTTGAAAACGTTGAAAAAATTCTATCCTTCGTTCCTTTTGAAAAGGTGTCATCATAGGGATTTTGTGGTTCCTGGATATGTATTTGCAGTGACATACGGACGGTTTCTGGACATACTTTTATATTTCGTTGATTTCCAAATCTGTTAGCCAATTTGCGAAAACCCAGGCGCGGTTTGTGTCGTCCTGTATATTGTCTCATATACAGCACTTTTGCCCAGTTCAGTCAATTGCAGTTATCGTTTAACGTTTCGAAAACCTTTTCTATACAAATATTCTGTTTTATTGTTTCTAGTTGCGATATTGTTTCATAAATTGTATACCTGTTAACAATCAACAATATTTGACAAATAGTGTTGCATGCAACTTAGGCCATAGCCGACTATCTGCACAACCTATTTTATACATTACTTTCGTATCAGAATGTTACGAAGAAGAAGTATATTAAAATTATGGAAAATAATAAATTTCGGATGCTTTCTAAACGGACTATAGATTTTTATAGGTCCAATTGATATACATTATCAATTGTAAGGAAGTAACAACGGATATGTTGTCCAAGAGTATGGGTTTATGGCTAATAGCATTAATAACCTCGGTGAGGAATACTGTGATGTGTATTCTCGTGCATAGATGGCGCCAACGTTTGGTAAACGCTGGAATTCCTATGCAAGGTACACAGCTTCGTTGCATACGTTGGACATTAAAGTTGGCACTGATGATAAGTACAATGAGATTAAAAACATGTATGCTCGCTGGTTATGTACCGACGAATAAAATTGTGAACTGTACACATATATCCTGATTCAAGTAACCTTCTGTAAGCCATAGAGCTTCATACAAAGCGAGAAGTCTCACTAATGTTCTGATGAATAGAAAGAAATTTGTACACTGTGGAAATAATTTAACTTTTAATGTAGGAGCGCTCTCGGGCGCCTGACGTAATTAAACCTTTTTGTAAATTTTACAATCATAACATTAAACCCGCAGCCCACTATTATAACCACTTCTCCGAATACAGACCTGCGGTATCCGAGTTATTCCGATAACGGCAATTCGTTTTCAAGTATCATGCAAATGGCTTCGCGAAACGGCGATCCGATCGGAAAGTGGCTGTTTTTTCAGAAATTATGGCCCGATACGAACGTGGCCCCACTTGTGGAACGCGGGAGCCAAGGAGATGCTTCCAAGTAATTCCGACATCGTAACGTCGGGTTTAAGCAGTACTGTAATTACGCAAACTGCACCTCATGAAAGTCGTTGATGAATGAAAATTTCTCTGGGATTGAAATCCGGTCGAATTCTCGTTAAAGGATAGGAAGTCATACGTAGAGGGCGCCACCACAAGATTTGAGATATTTTCTTTGGTTTTTTTGGCCTGAAATTGATGCCATGAATGTGGACAACGATTATATTCAGCATGTCACATTTCACATTGCTCGTAAACAATGATTTTATTGCATGAAACATATCCTGGACGCGTGATTTCTTGAAATGGAGACATCAATTGGCCTCCGAGATTGTGCCATTTAACACCATTAGATTTTTTCTTGTGAGCCAAGTCAAAGATAAGATCAACGCCAATTCCATCCAGCAACAATAACAACCAGTGATGGCCATTAGAATATGTAATGATTACAACATTTCAAATAATTTCTGACAGTGGTCTTAAGAAAGCCATAAACAATTTCATCGACAGAATATCCTTGCCATGACACGCAGAAATTCCAACGATCTGAACGGCCACTCAACACCGAGCATAATACCACTTTTATCGTTTATCGATAATTTATTCAACATTTTTAATTCTTCCAAGAATGTTAATTCTTTTTATCAGCAACGATTTTTCTAATTCCTGCGGAATCCTAAGGACAGCTTCACGTTAATTTATTACCTTGTTGACGATGGCCTAGCACTTCGATAACCTTTTGCCAATAGAATTGTTCCTATTCTGCATTCACATTATCTAATTTGTGGTTGTTGACTTACGAGAATTATTTAGAATATCTAGAAGTGCTAATTAATTTTATCTAATCTTAATTTATTTGAGTTGTTAGATTATGTGGATTAATTAAGGCCTCTAAAGCTGAAAAATTAGTTTTATGATCCTACTTTTTTTTGGGGATAAAATATCGTTTTATTTGCGCAATATAAGGTTGTGTGGCTGAAGTTATAGAGTTATTATCATCCTAAGGAAAAAAAACAACCCTCTATTGAAATCTTATTTGTTGTAAGGCCAACATTCAGATTGTTTGAGAAAAAGACAAATATAACATAATTAACGAGCACAACAAGGATTAAGAAATCTGATAGTTCTGCGCTGGCAACGTTGCAAGAAATTCAAATTCATAACACCATGGCCGTATAATAAGTGTTTCTTACTTGTAAAAGGATAAATCGGGATGGGAATTTTGTTTATTCTCACATATTTTACATTGATGAACCATGTTGTTCATAAATGATATCCAAATTAACCCTGAATAACTCAAAACTACAAATAAATATTTAAACTCGGGAATGTATGTACTGATACTGGAAGAAAGAAAAGGTGAACCTTTCTTGACAACGTGGTCTATGAGAGAGATACAAACTAATGTGATCTTAGTCTCTAGTCCCTTAGTTCGCAGTGTTGCCACCTTTCACAAAAAATTTCTTGTACGCGTCGGTATTATCATAAAACAAAAAGGTTCATTATTAAATTAGACAATGGAAATCATACTCTGTCTGAGAAAATATTAATATGCAGTTGTAACTGTGAGAAACTTATGAATAAAGCAAGGGTTTATGAGAATAATCATATTTTGGGATGTAATGCTAACAGCGGTTTCAAAAAGACATACATTTTCAAATGAGTAGTGTGGCAACACAGGACTTAGTAGTATTTACATTGGAACACTTGAATAATGAGCGATATAATGTTGGCCTCTGTAAAAATGGTAAATAATTGGGTCTCTTTTAATACGTCCATGGTTCGAATGCTCTGGGCTCTGCTAATATAAAGGCTGCCTAGCTCTACCAGAAGTTAACACTTCAATGAGATCTCAGCTTCTTTTGTTTATTCTCGCAGTTGGCAGAGTTTCTGGACCTTCTCACATCTTTTTCACATAACGTATTTTAATGATTGAAACAAAGAGGTGTGTGTATCATTGAAATCGAGCCACACTTGCAAATGCTTCTTAGAAAAGAGAACTCAATTTGTCAGTTGAATGATGACTCTTCAATCCCTCAGTCGGATCATAACGCGTTTTATGAAAAAAAAAAAAAAAAAAATATGCATACAAAGTCCCCACAGTAAGAGATTCAAGAGTCCCACGACATCTAACACACATTCTTCTATCATTCGGAATCTCAACGTTCTCGGAACTTCTCGACAACCTGATTTCGGTAAAAAATTCTATGATTTCCGGGAAAGCCTTTATTAAAAATTCAAATTCTTCCCGATCTCGCTGAGACAACGGTCACAAAAGATCTCTCTAGAACGTAGGACCGTGACAAAATCTTCGCACAGCCTTAGCTCGTTAGCTTACGGTACGGCGAACTTCGTCTGTCTGTACGACCTTCCCATTGTTTTCTCACGACTGGCGAAGAATAATGGTCAGTGAGACCAGACGACGATGTTGTCGCTTCCGAGGAAGACTCCTGCTTCAAATCGACCAAGGGTCCCACGAATCGAAAAGGAATAAGAAGATTCTGAGTATATTGTTTGGGGTGTACTGAATTTATTTGATTGAAAGCATCTACGAGGGGCTTTCAATGTATTCCCGGTACAGGTATGAAAGAAAATTCTATTTTTGAACGTACTCCCCTAGAACTTCAGTACATTTGTCAGATCGAGAAATAAGCTTCTCTAAGCCTTGTAAAAAAAATATTGTTCTGGCTTCTCCTCAAAATAGGTATTTATTGCTACCTTCAGTTCTTCATCGTCGGAAAATAGCTTTCTACGAAGATATTTTTTCACATTTGAGAGTAGGTACCGAGAATACATTGAACAACTCCTCGTATGTTCCATAAAACTTTATTTTTCCAACCACTTCTTGAGATACATCAGAAAACTTTCTAATTGTTGCTGTATCTCTTTTTTCATTTATTACAAATTTGTGTTTTTTTTTAATGAGCTGCTGTTTCATTATGGCCAGATTCAAACATCACGAAGAATATGTCATCGAAGGATCATTCGAGAACAGAGATTCCGAATTGGTTTAGTGAAATATTGGATGCAAGAATAGTAGAAAGCTGATTATAAGTATTCGATATATCATATCGTTACGCCAGCATGTTGTTGCGAGAATATGTACGAATTCGACAGATTTCTAACTCTGAATCGAAGAAATTTGGGTTGCTAGGATTCGTATACTCGAATAATTTGAAATATTCGAGATTGGTCTCGAATATTTGTATTCGAGAACTCATCAAAATGAGCCACTTCCTCAAAATGCGCCTCTTTAAAAGTTGTATAATAATAAAATGGGAAAAATCGATACTGTTCATCCCTAGTACGTCTAAAGATATTGCTGTATGACAATCATTCTAAAGTCTTAAAAAAATTAGTGTTTTTAGGGTTAATTTTGTACTTTTGATTTTTATGTTTCTTGATCATGCTATCGTATATTTCTACTGAAAAAACCATACGATTTATTCTTGAATTTCAATAATTTCGATTTTGGTGGTAATTCCTCATTCTTGATTTGCTTTTTTATTCTGATATTATCCTTAATAAGGAGTATGAGATATGGTGAGAGAAAGTTCTAGGAATCGAAACAGTGTTACATACATCTGTACACAACAACAATTCTGTGCTCAAACAAACTCGACCAGATTTTGTTGATCACATTTGAGCATGAGGAAAGTTTTTTCTGCGCTAGTAACGTGAAAATATCAAGACTACATTTCTTTACTTGAATTAACTCGCAAAGGTCTTGTATGTATCGGTTTTTTTTTAGAGTGATAGAACTTTCGATAAGGATAACTGTGATTTGACAGAAGGTAGAAGCCATGTTGTATTGACATTTATGTTCAGTAAGCATTGACAAATCATCATGGAAAGACTCACGCCGCAACAACGTTTACAAATTGTTGAAATTTATTTTCAAAATCAGTGTTTTGTTCGCCAAACTTTTAGAGCACTTCGTGAAATTTATGGTTTACGTAATCGTCCATCAGAGCAACTTATTCGTCGAGCTACCGATATATTTCGGACAACATTTTCTCTACTCGATGCAACAATAACAACAAGACAAAGAACTGTACGCACAGAAGAAAATATCGATGCTGTAGGTCACAGTGTTAATGATGATCCAGATTTGTCGACGTTTACAACAAGTTTCCACCACATGGAAAATTTTGCGTAAAGATCCAACTGGTTCAAGAACTTGACCATAATAAGCGACGTTTGTTTGCTGATTGGGCCCCAGAACAGCTTGAAGTTGATCCACTTTTTTATTGTAAAATTGTGTTTAGTGATCAAGCTTATTTCTGGTTGAAGGGCTATGTCAACAAGCAAAATTGCCGTATATGGATTGAAAATAATCCTCAAGAAGTTCTGCAGGTTCCATTGCATCCTGACAAATGCATTGTATGGTGTGCTTTACACGCTGGAGGCATCATCGGTCCATGTTTCTTTAAAAACGATGCTGGAGCTAATGTTACAGTGAATGGTGCTCGTTACAGATCGATGGTAAATGGTTATTTGTTTCAAAATTTGTCAGATCAGCCGAATTAATTTATTCAGATATTATCCTGATACTCCTAGATCTTCTGTGTAGCCTAAGAAGCTTTGTACAGCTTGCGCGAGTTCGGAGTTCAGTTGTGTTTCGGTAAGGCTTTGTAACTGCGTCCTTACGCTACCTTAGGCGAAACATTGTCAATTTTTGAAACAACAGTGAAATAGTTTCCGAAACCGTCTGACTGGAAAATTTCTCTTCCATCCAGACTATCAATACGCTATCGGTACTTCTTCTCATGAATTCCATCTACCGTTAAAAAATCCAACATTCGATAAGTAAATAAGACTAATTACAAGAAATTGAATCTCCCATTTTCGGTAACTTTGAAGAAGAGTATTCAAAATGTTGTTCGTGTTGTTGAATTTTATACGCGTTTAGAAAATACTCAAATGTGCTATCACCTTGTGCTCAAACATGATTTTCATTGCTTAAAATTATTATTCAACAGTCTGAAAATTTAATGTAGCACGACCTGAATCGAATGTGAACCTACAATTAAGAAGTGATAAATTTTCCTCAAGACTTCCCGTCTTCCAAACTTTCTTCGACGATTTGAAAAGGTAACGAACCAAGACAGATATATGACCAAAAATTATAGCTCTTAAATAGGATAAGTGGTAGATTATTGTACCACCCAGATAGGCATTCGTATTTTCATGGTTTTAATTAGGGCATATACGTCTACTAATTGAATCACATAATTAAATTTAAAGGCCCGTCGAAAACCTGCATACGAATGGTTATTATGGAAGAATAACTGCATGTCCGTGTAATAACGAATTTATGTGAAATCAGCCAATCGGATCATCTCGAAATTGAATAATGGGCAGAGAAGAACACCTTGAGTGCTCGAAAAATTTTAAATTATTCTAATGTGAGTGCTATTTGAATCTTTCATTTAAATATCACTAGTGCTGTTCATGTAGTTTAATGGTTTTCTTATTTTGAGGCTGAAGATGTTGCTGAGCAGTTGAGAGACGAAGCGATTTCAACTTCTTCAGTTCTTTAACAATTAGTTGGTGACATTCTTCATTCACAGTTTGAATACCCTCCAATAAACATACGTATTCATAAGAATCCATTACAGCGACGAGTGCAACAGAGTAGCCTCTTCGGTTGCAATTCCTTTCAAATCACCAGATGACACGCAATGCGGATGCGCAGATTTCCCGCATAATATTTCACTGGAGGCGTCTAATTGCGCTTTGGCTATTATTGTTCCGGTAAAACTACCATGTGGAAAATAAATAACAATATTAATAAACACAGCCTCCACCCGTTGCTACAAATTACCAGAGGTAAATACGTGATCTGGAAGCGCAACGATGATAGTACGAGGGTTGCGCCAGAAGTTGACGATGGTATTTTGGTGTTGAAATCAAAAAGGGAAACGTTGCCAGCCTTGTCATTTCATCAGCAACATATTTAATCTTAGTTTTGTTTTCTCAATTGAAGTTTACAAGAACTTCCTGGAACGTCGTGTTAAAGTGCTGTTTTTTCTGTATCTCTTCAAATAATTTATTCTAGAAGCTATTTTCTTGGTACCAAGAAGTTTTTGGTTCTACTGGCATGACTTCTCTTCCTTTGACTTCGTGGTTTTCATAAATTGACCAGGAAGACTTCAATCTCTGTACTAAGTGCATTTACATTTTAGCCTTGATGACAAATAGCTCAGCGGGTTACTTGAAAATCAGTGAATCATTCTGTGTGACAACTGCTGGTCCAAATCTTGTTAAAATATATTCATAGTCTAAATAATTCTATTTAAAAGAATTCGTTCAGAGAATCGATTTGTTGGCATCTAGGAGGTGAGCCTCAACCCAAAGGTTTGTCACTGGTGAAAGAAGTCAACGTGCTCTCAATGTGGTTCTCGGTCGTACTAAGAAGAATGAGGAAGAGGGTGGGCGACAAAACTGAGCCTTGGGGAACTCCAGCCTTCACGTTTTAACCAAGGGATGACACCATCCACGATCACATGAATGCTCCTGTTGGTGAGGAACCTTTTCAACCAATCGCAGAGACTCGGAAAAATTTTATCATTTTCCCAGCTTCGGTTCACGTAAATATTTATAAGCTATGGAAATAAAAAAAATAGTTTTTCATTTGTAGCGTTGACAGAGTTATTCCGAATTGAATGAATTTTGCTGTGACTCAATTGTCAGGAATGGGTGACCAAATTCTTTTTCAAACAGTTTTCAAGTACCAGATTTGGATATTTTGAAATACAAATTACAGTAAGCTTGTGCGTGTGAACAAAATGCAGGAATTTAATAATACATTGTGAAATCCTTAAACGGTTATAGCTTTTTACCTCAGATGAATTGAAAAAATTGTTTTCAATGATGTTATTGATCTTATTAATGTACAAATTATACATGTAATTTACAAAAAATTTTAATTTGTTTACCGATTCCTGGTGCTTTTTTGATACTTTGAAATATAATCGTTGACGTTTATATCTCTTGAATGTTCTGTGGATTGTTTATTTTATATCAAAGGGTCTTTCTTTAACAGCGCCGTATTTTGTTTTGTGAATACAGCACTTAATTTTTTGGAAATTATTGAAATTTTCATTTCATTATAAAGTACAATGGATACCATCATTTAAATAATAATAATAATAGCTCTTTATTCTCGATCACATCCATACACATATAAATATAATAATATGAAGATGAAATAGAATAGTGTCAGAAATAAGAATTACATGATATAATCATCTAAACTGTATGGTTCTAGCTCAATGAGATATTCGAATAATCTTCTTTTGAAATATTTCATATTTTTTATAGTTTTTATATTTTTTGGAAGCATGTTATATATTTTGAGACATCTATATTCCGTCTGCTTTTGAGAGATTGTTAAATTATGTTTGGGATAAATGTAGTCGTCATTCCTGGTATCGTAAAAGGTTTTTTTGTTTTCATATTTTTCAAATAGATGTTCATTGGTCCTAATGAAGAGAATACATTCCTGAATGTAAAGGGCATATATTGTCAATAATTTATTTTTCTTGAAGATACTTCTGCAGGATTCATTATACTTCATGTTGTTGAGTATTCTTATTGCCTTTTTCTGTAAAATGAACAATGGTTTTATGTTTCCTGCTCCATAAAATATTATTCCAAATCTTAGTTTTGACTCTATTATTCCATGATAAACAATTTTTAAGTAATTACTGTGGATATATCGACTTATTACTCTCAGACCATAAATCGATTGTGCAATTTTCTCATTTAGACAGTTTATGTGTTCTTTCCAATTGAGGTTTTTGTCTATGTGGATGCCCAAAAATTTTGTTGTTTCTTGTATCTGGTATATTTCCTGACTCAAATTGATTGTTAAATCTTCCTCAATTTTTGTTTGTGTTGGTGTGAAAAGTATGAATTTTGTTTTTTCTTTGTTGAGTATTAAATTATTATTTTTGTACCATTCATCAGTTTTATTTAGGGTGATTTCAGTTAGTATTTCCAACATTGAGAAAAGTTTTTCAACTAGAAGTAAATTTGTGTCATCGGCATAATTAACTGTATTTACTCTTTTGGTACATAGTTCCATATCTGGTTCGTAGTCATTGATATATATCAGGAAGAACAAGGGCCCAGTAAAACTTCCTTGTGGTATGCCTAACAGTAATTCCTCTAAATTTGATCTCACAGTTTCCTCATTGATTTCCATTTCCACCATTTGTTTTCTGTTCAAAAAATATGACTTAACCCATTCCAGTGATGGGCCCCTAATTCCATAACTTTCTAATTTTTGAAAGAGTTTATTTTTATCTAAACAATCATAAGCTTTGGTTAAGTCAAGAAAAATTCCCATGGATAACTCTTTGTTTTCAAAAGATTCTACTACTTTATTAATGAAATCATAAATTGCTGTTTTAATTGATTTTCCTTTGATGTACCCATGTTGGTTGCTTCTTAATATTTTATTCATTAGTAAAAATTCCATTATTTGTCGGCAGTAGGCCATCTCTATATATCTTGGAAAAGCTCGGTAGAATACTTATTGGCCTATAGTTGTTGTAGTTATTGATATCACCTTTTTTATGAATTGGTTTTACGATGGCTATCTTGAGTTTGTCTGGGAAGATTCCATACTTAATGGAGTTGTTAATGATGTATGTCACTTGAGAAGTTATTTCTTCAGATGTTTGTTTTATAATATGGTTAGAGACTTCATCATACCCACTTGAATGTTTATTTTTTAGTAACTTTATGATCTCTTGTGTTTCAGATTGGGTGATCTTTTTCAAGCGTATAGATTTATCTACTTCTTGGAAATTGTTAACTTTTCCTGCCTCTTGAATATTCTTCGTTAAGTTAGTTCCCGCTCTTATAAAGAAGTTGTTCATCTCATTTGTAATCTTCAATGGATCTCCAGTTAATTCAGTTTTCTTTGTGTTCCTATTTTTCAGTGAATTTATCAGGTTCCATACTGTCTTGCTCTTGTTGTCAGAATTCTTAATTAGAGTGTCATATTTTTCCTTTTTCTGTTTCAGAAGTAACCGATCGTATTCCATTTTTTTTTCCCGATATGTCTCTTTATATTTTTCGTCACAAGTACTTAGGACGAGTAATATATCTAGTGAGCTTTTGACCTCTCTAATTGTGGGATCAATTTTATCCGGTGTTTGTTTTTTATTTCTTGATACTTTTTTCAGTGGAAAAGCTTTGTTGAAATGTTGTAGGTATATGCTATGAAACATATTGAACTGGGCATTCACATCGTCATAAGGTATATCATAAATGTCTGTCCAATTTTGTTCTCTCAATAACTGTTTGAAATTTTTTATGTTTTTCTCCGAAAATATACGTTTAAAGGTCTTTCTTGGTTGTTTCTTTTCTATAAATATACTCATCTTCTGCGCTAAATGATCTGAAACATGTGTTTGTATAGTGCTGCCTTCATAGGGTTCCTCAATATTCGTAAAAATGTTGTCAATGCAGGTTGCTGTGGTGGATGTTATTCTTGTATGTTGGTGAATAGTTTGTTGCATATTATAGGTTTTTAACAAGTTCACTAGTTCTAATTTTCTCTTTGAATTTTCCATTAGGTTAATATTGAAATCGCCAACTAGGGTGATTTTAACATTTTCATTAAACAATTTTTGTATTATTGGTTCTAACGCCTCGATCAATATATCCATATTGCCATCATTATAAATTGCAATACACACATATCTACTGCCATTTAGGTTATATTCTACTCCAACACACTCAAATTTTCTCTTCTCTGAAATTTTCTTGATGTCTTTTCTTTCTTTGACTTGCATACCATTTTCAGAATATATGGCTACTCCTCCATGCTCCTTTATATCTCTACAAAAAGAAGTTATTAGTGTAAAATTCTTGATTACATGATATTCCAATTGCTTCTCCGTTTTCCAGTGTTCTGTTAAGCACAGAATTTTGACATCATCAATGTCCACCATGGAAACGTAGACCGGAATGAAGTCGTTGAACCCAATTTTCCATGACTCTCACACAAATCAGGTCGTACGTTAGCAATTACTCGTTCAATATTGATCTATAAATCGTATAAATTTGCTGGATAATTGCTGTGAACCAATGACTTAATGTAACCCAAATAATAAGTCCAATGGAGTTAAATCGCAAGAACGAGACGGATAATTTATCGGTCCATTTCTTCAGTTTTTTTCTAAACAGCAGTAACCGAATATACGAGGGTTTAAATGATCTGTTGGTTTGAGTTCTTGGGTTAAAACAACTTTGTGTGGATGTAAACCAAGGTCTTTTCATAAAAATCGCCACAAAGACGTCTGGGAGATGCCTAGTTCTTGTGAACATCGAGAAATCGATAAATTTTGGTCTTCATAAACACTTTCACGTACGGCAGCAATATTCTCTTCACTCCCTTCATTTCTTTGTCTCACTGGCACTGTAACATCAATCATGAAGTCTAGAATTTGTTTCAAACTTCTTCACTACACGTTCAACTCTTCTTTTATCCGGACGAAAAATTGGAGTTAAAGCACGTAAAGTTAGAGTAACGTATGACGATTTTTCATAATAAATTTGGATTATTTGTAAACGTTGTTGTGTGTACCTTTCCATGATTAAATGGTAGACATTGACAAATACAACTGTCAATGTCACAAATAAACAATGGCTGCCATGCGATGTAATAGCATATTTTGAAATCTTTGAACGGTTATAGCTTTTTACCTCAGATGAATTGAAAAAATTGTTTCGAATGATGAAAAGAAACCTCTTATTAATGTACATACATTATACATGAAGATTAGTATAAATTTCCATGGAACAACATTTTTCTGCAATCCCCCATAACGAAAATGAAATAATATAAGCCCATATTTAATCCGTGTGAACTAGCTGTAACCGTTTGAACGATCTCGCCGAAGAACTCATCAGGGAGTAACACATTGTGTACGCATTCATGAGAACGCAATTTTTTGCGACAATTTGCAATTACTCTCTCAACTGCAAAGGTGCAGTTTCAAACGTCAAGTATGAAATTGCGATCATTAGAACACCTAGCAGTCACATTACCCCATCACGAGAGTCCAACATTACGTCAAAGAAAAGAGGGAAATTAGAAAGGAGTCAATTTTCTTGACATGAATACTAAGTGCGATGCTTATCCTAGGTGAAAAATACTTCGGCAAATGAACAAAACTTCCAATTAGAGAATTATGTGCTACTGGGTCTTGAGTTTGGTATGATTTTATGACCTACTTGTGCAAGCATTTTTTATTTTTAGTATTTTTGTTGTGTATCTATAATATAAACCCCTGCATTATTCATAAGCTTCATACAGTTATAGCTGCATATTAATATTTTATCAAATAAAGTTAGTTATCCATTAACTTATTAAATAACAAAATTTAAATATCAAAACAGATTTAATCTGTTAGTCTTTTACAATTTTAATATCAGAAAAATTTTCATTCAAAAAAACTTTTAGAATTAAATTAATGTCTACAATAAGCACCGCTTATATTTAATAGACGTATATAATCAAAACTCAATATATAATGTCAAATGGAATAAATAAACCAACAGATATAAAAAAGTCATTAAAATTAATAAATAAATATTTGAAGGAGACAAAATTTTGTTTCTGATTTTACCATTAAGAACACCAATTACCTTTTAAAAACATGAACACAACTCAAGGACTTCTCAAAAAATATAGTTTATTTGAAATATGTAATATATTTAAATATTCAAATAAGTTAATTCAGAAATCTCTCAAAACATGCACTATATCTTCAAAAAACAATTATAATTCTAGTAATCTCTTCGTCTGCCCTAAATAATATCCCAAATATGAAAATCAAATAACCAGCACTACATCTCACCTCACACGTGTTTAACCGGATGATTGCTTCGAACAGACTAACTTTAAAATTCAAGATGGTCTATGTTCTTAGCAAAATCACAGAAAAGTGTAAGGTGTTTTTAAGGTTATATTTAAATCATTGACATTCCATAATGAGATTTATTAAAGCCTAGATATAATTATATATTATATATAAAATAAAATAGAAAAAGGCTTTTTACTTGATAGAAGAAATACAACAAAATTTGAACATCAAAACAGATTTAATCTGTTAGACTATCAGATTAAATCTGTTTTGATTTTCAAATTTTGTTATATTTCTTCTATCAAGTAAAAAGCCTTTTTCTATTTCAACTTATTAAATAATGAACAGTTTTCTCCTATGATATTACTGTGTACAAGAAATTTCTCGTAGAAGGTGGCAACCCTGCAAACTCAGGGACCCAATCACATGAGTTTATATCCCTCTCATAGACCACGTTGTCAAAGACGGTTCACCTTTCCTTTCTTCAAATATCAGTACAATCACTCTCGAATTTAAATATTTATTTGGAGTTTTGTGCTATTTAGGGTAAATCTGGTTATAATTTATGGGTAACATGGTTCATCAATGTGAAATATGACAAAATAATCAGAATACCCATCCCCGTTTATCCTATTACTGGTAAGAAATACTTATTATACGTCCGTTGTGTTATGGATTTGAAGAATATTGAATTTCTTACAACGTTGCCAACGTAGAATTGTCATATTTGTTCATCCTTGTCACACTAATTAGTTCTACTATATTCGTCTTTATCCAAACAATCTGAATGTTGGCCTCATAGCAAATAAGGTTTCAACAGATGGGTGTTTCGTCTGTTTAGGATAATAAGTCTATGGTCGTTTCAGATGGATGTTATTTCGATGAAGATGAAATGAATTTGGAAGAAAATCAACTCGATTTTGTTTCATTTACAATTTCACTACTCTTTTATAGAAATCAAAAAAGTCATTAATGTTATCTGTTTCCTTCTAAGAATCCCGAAAACTCAAGCAGAAGGTATCAATGAGAGTTAGGTAGTGGAACGAGAATTTATGAAAACTTGATAAATTGCAAATAAAAGAGAGAAATTACAGGAATAGCTTCTGCTGTTCCAATGCCTCAAGAATATTTATCACTTGCTCACTGACAATTCGACACTATGTTAATACTTCCAATTAATTATTCCTATAGAGCCTGCCTGGAAAAAACTATGTATTGAAAAAAAATTTTGTCATCTGTTCGATTCGATATTCGGTCGCAGCAAATTATAAAATTTCATCGTCGAAAACCTGTTTGCCTTTACAGGAAGCCCGAAAAAAACGCTTCAAACGCGAGTAATTTAGGGAACTATCCGCAATTATGATAACTAGTTTCAATGGATCACATCCTGACTTGTGAGAAACGAGCGTCTAGAATAGGAACTAGTTAGCACCCTTATTAGCATATTAATGTCCTGTCTTCGGAAGAAACCATTGTGTTAATAGAACCTAGAGAAACAGGAAACGTCTGGGTGGATACCTCTCCGGTCATGAAACGTAGACGTGTCCAGCTACCAAATTACCTACATCTGCGTGACACTGTTTGCATCCAAATACGCAACCGTACTCAAGGTACACATCCACTTAATGTTTATCTAATTTTCCACACCACCTCAAGCAGAGCGCGCAAATAAAAGCAAGGCATTCCGCGGTGGCTGCTTCTGCCGAGCTGCGTCGTGGTACTGATTGAATTTCAATTAGCTGTGTTTGAATGCAATTACTGTTTGTCTTTTGCATGTACGAAGAGGATCTGCAGGCCAGGAGAGATTCGCTTGGAATTAACCATGAAGATAGACCAAAGGGATTTTTATTTTAGTCAGTTGAAGATGGCTGCGATGGTTTTTTCTGTACACGCAGACATTACCGAAAGTTTGCATTCCAAATACGTACCATGTGCTCATTAAACGTCATGGTAGTCATGCCCGTTTGAAGGATATTGATTTTCATTCGTAAATGTCGATGTTCAACCTTTCCAATGAACTCATAACTTTGGAAAAATATTCATCAGTGTTTTATTTATAACCGATCAAAAATACAAATTTCAAAGGACCCAGCCCTTGTTATTATGTTGTTATTTTGGCGAGCGGGCGTCTGTCCACCCTACCACTGCGTCCGCACGGACTATTGTGGTTCACCCCTAATTTACATCTCCCCGACGAGATCCAGTTTTCGGATAAAACCGATAATCTTGTTCAGGGGTAATTTTTTCAGTTCGCTGTGGGCTATAAAAGCCTGGCCAAAGACCTCGAATCTGATGCGACTCATCGCTGGGCACTCTGAGACGATGTGCATGGCTGTTTCAATGTCCTCAAGACACAGCCTGCATTTATTGTCTTCAGCCAGATCGATTTTGTGCAAATGCGCTTTCACTCTGCAGTGACCTGTCATAATTCTGACAAGTGTTCTTAGTTTGGCCCTATCCAGACCTAGCGCTAAGTTCGCCATCTTTTTGTTCGAAGCTGTTCCAAGGAACAACTTCGAATGTTTCAGCCCAGAATGGCTCCGCCAGAAAGACTCTACCTCTGAGTTCATTCTGCCTGTTATCGCCTCGTTAGCCAGGTCATGTGGTATTCCCAGGAATGGTTCCGGTCCCACCAGCTCCAGCAAATGCCAGCCGATCTGCCTCCTCGTTACCCAATTGCAGAAATGACTCTTGAATAAGAAAACTTCCTCACTGGTATCACTATATACTTACCTGTATCTAATAAATCCATACCATCAAAGCTAAAGTGCTAAGAAGAAGAATATGGTCAAGAAACCATCTGTGAAGCTGATTTTCATTTCCGCCATCTTTAAGGTGCGTTGTTTTGATCCATCTGCATTGAGGCCTACTCCTGTGAAGGCAGCCTCCTTTTGCTTTTGATAGCAGAAACCGTCGACTTAGCAATTCTATATCTCTTCTTCTGTAGTAACATTCAGGTCTTGATGTTTTCCAGGACTTAAGCTTTCTCATGAAGACAGAAGCATCTCTCACATTCAGCATTTCGAAGCCTTTTCGACAGTTCCTTTCGAATTGCTGATAGATCGTAAAATTCGATTTATTCCTTCGAACGAACTAAACAGAGTAGTCAATACAAAGGATTCTATTTCCAAATTACGAAATAGTTCATTCTAACGCGTGTTCCTATTAATGCACATGTAATTTATCTGCACCGTTTCTTCAGTCCAAGTATTTCAGCTCAAAATCTCTGTTAATGAACTTTTTGTACCGTTTTCCATTTTCAATTTCCGAGAGTCCTTCACTACGTTCCCCACCTTTGGCTTGTCATCAACTCCCAGTCCCGTCATTAACAAAGAAGAAATTAATTAAGCAAGACGAAATTTTACGACGCTCTCAGAGGCCGGTAACCAATTTGACTGAAATAGGTGTTGCCTAAAGTAGTTCCACAAAGGCTGATAATTGCGAACACACCAAGGCTGGAGCAAGGTGGCCTCGGGTTAGATTTTGATTTTACAAACTCATATAGGCGTGCTCCGTTAACGATCCTTTTAACTTTGAGGTAAACACCTTGACATAACCGCAACGACGAACTCGAAAAACTAATTAACGAAGTCTAATCAGGAGATTTTTGCGGCCGGGGAATCTGGAATTGACTGGGTTTTAAGCGGGCGTGAAATTTTAAAATTTTAGGTTCGCGGAGCTTCGTAACAACTTTTGGCGAACTCGAGATTCCCAAATTGCGGCGTGGAAAGTTCATGTTAAGTTTCCGCACGTCTCTGGACTCGAGTTCTTTCAATTCGAGAATGAGTGGGAGAAATACAATTTCCTCCTAATTCGGGAAATTGTGCCGATTGAAAATTCAAAGGCGTTTATGTTTCAATCTTTTGATCTTACATCAGAAATCCCAAAATTCGAAAACCGGTTGTCGAAATGATCCTTCGGATCTTAAAAAGCATTAATAGATACGAGTATTCACTGCTCCTATCGACAGAAATCCTAAAACTTCAATCTTACAGCCACAGAATAAAAAACGACATAACAACCCCAACAACTCGAACATGATCGAATAGGTCAGAAGAATTCCATTTCCACATAACTGTGCGTATCGCGAATATCCAACCAAGATTAGCAAATTACCCCAGGCATCTTAACCTGCTATACCAACATACCGAAGCGTCATTAGTCATTATATTTCATAGCAGGCCGTAATGCCTTCGAGATACAACACCATCACGATCGGATCCAGAAACCCAGGCATCTATTGTTAAGTGTCATTCGCGACTGGCAACTTCGACACATCTGACCATGCCGAATGATTATACCCGGTAAGTATGGTATAAGAATTGCATTGATGGATGTGCGTTTACTACGTTTGAAATTGAACATCACTCCGATCGGGGCTTAACTCGATGGGTCTCCAGAAAGAAAAAAAATGACAGGGGGATCATGAGTTTTTTTATGTGATGCTATCAAACCTTGGCTCCAGCAGAGGGACCATCAGATATATCAGGTCTTCCAAGAAGAGGTTTCATTTTGAATTTCTCGAAATGGAGGTATCAATTGGCCGCTGGCATCGTGCGATTTAACACTATTAGACTTTTTTGGGGCTATGTCAACGTAAGCTTTATTCCAGTGCCCCAGCGATTAGAATGATCACAAACAACTTTGGAGTGCGTTCACAAAATCACTAAGTTTTCTCTTGTTGGGATTCTTGAGCGAAAAAAGGTTTCGAAAAGAGACCCAATATTTTCTTGGTACCCAGTCTTAAACTATTTATCCCACTCTATCAAGAGTTTCTGGTATAATCTTGCAGTATACTACATGCTCTATTGGATGCGTCAGCAGCATTTCGTCCTGGGTTATGGAGAACTGGGATATGAAAAGATGATTTGTTTTCTTTGATCACATTCCACTATCATCTTCTGTAAAATTGAATTATATTTCCTGAGTTTCATGAGGAAGATCAAGGAGATATTACCTGTTTCGATCCCTCCTTTCTTTCAATCTTTTTTGTTTCGTTTCTTTGATCCAAAAGAAAGGGTATATCTCACGGAAGATGTTGATACTATCAATCTCGTTGGTGTTCATTATTTTCCTTCCTGAATTTCCAGGTATCCAGACCAGGGACAGTTATTCTTGTCTAGGTCATCGTTTGCCAGGCACACAAAATGTGAGCATTGTTAAATGTATTCATGTATCAAACGTGGTCGGATCTTATGGGCAGATTCATCCTTTCCATTCCAGCTTACAATCCCTGTAAATTTGGAGCCTCTTAGTTATTCCTCACAAAAGTTATCGTGTACACGACCGGACAGCGCGAGACACAAAACTCAAGAATTTTCCATGACCAGCATGTTGAATCAATCGCACTTGGCTCAAAACAACGTCCACTAGATCGTGCCTGAACGAAGTGAAACAGATATAGATACGCAATATTTCTCCGGCAAGTTTTGGACTGCTCTTTTTTTCCAATTTCATTCAATGTCATCTACAGCGAGAGAATTATATACCCTGTAGTTGCTTATTATAGCGTGCCTGGCGTGGTAAAATATCGTAATCAGATCACCATTGCTGTGATTTAGGATAATGACTTATGATCATCAATATGTCATTTTTGCGTGGTGCTAAGACGATACTTGTATTGTGTTCGTTTTATTTGCGGAACGATTTTTTTATATTCTGGAGGTATTGTTACGTTGAATGTGGGAATTATGTAATTAAGTAGAGAATTTATCTCATCTTCTCACATAATTCACGTAGGAATATTCGTTGAAAAAAATGTAACCATTGTGTTTCATCAGAGTTATTCAAACCTAACAGTGTTTTGATATTGAAAAAACCAAACAGTTGTTTATAAAATAAAATAGAAAAAGGCTTTTTACTTGATAGAAGGAATATAACAAAATTTGAATATCAAAAGAGATTTAATCTGCCAGTCTTCTAGAATTTTAATTTCAAAAAAATTTTTATTCAAAAGTCTTTTAGAATTAAATTAATGTCTACATAAGCACCGCTTATATTTAATAGACGTATACAATCAAAACTCAGTATACAATATCAAATGGAATAAATAAAACAACAAATATATATTGTCAATTAAGATTAATAAGTAGATATTTGAAGGAGACAAAAATGACGAACATAGAATATCTTGATTTTTAAAGTTAGTCTATTTAAGCAATTATCCACTCTAAGGTAAGATATACTGATTTGTTAGTTGATTTTGATTTTTTAAATATGATTTAGGGCCGATGAAAAGATTATCGGAAGTCTAATTGTATTTTTAAGATATAGTGCACGTTTTGAGAGATTTTTGAATTAACTTATTTGAATATATAGAATATTTCAAATTAATTATATTTTTTGAGAAGTCCTCAAGTTATGTTTTATGTTTTTGAAAAGGAATTCATAATGGTAAGATCAAAAACAAAATTTTGTCTCCTTCAAATATTTATTTTTAATGAGCGGTGCTCATGTGGACATTATTAATTCTAAAAGGTTTTTGAATAAAATTTTTTTCGAAATTAAAATTGGAGAGGACTGACAGATTCAATCTGTTTTGATACTCAAACAATTGTTGTTTCAAAACAGATTTAATCAGTCGGTCTTATACAATTTTAATATAAAAAAATTTCTCTTCAAAAAACTTTTAGAATTAATTTAATGATTTAAAAGCACAGCTTATATTCAATAGACGTATAAAATAAGAACTCGATATACAATATCAAATGGAATAAATGAACAGACAAATATAAATTGTCAATTAAAATTAATAAATAAATATTTGAAGGAGACAAAATTTCGTTTCTGATCTTACAATTATGAGAACCAATTCCTGACACTTCTAAATAAAGTTGTTGCCAGATGAAACTAGTAGCGATATTTGTTCAAAACCGCACAAACTCACTTTTACTCCTAATAAATAAACAAAAAGTGTATTGAGTTGGAAGATATCATTCTTGCGAGATTCCACTCTACATAACGAAATCAGAATGAGACGGGCTTCATTTTGGAGCGTAGAAAGTTCAGATTAAAACAAAATATGGGGTCACGACCGACAGACTAGATCTAAGATTGTGTGCCGAACATGATAAGACCATAAACTTTCAATTTACAATTTGTTCACGCGACATATCAGTGTAAACACATTAAAAACCGATGTAATGTACAAACTATATGGGTGGTATTCTTACGGTGAGGAAGCAAATAACAATGTCGAAATTCGTTTTCCTTGAACGCGTCTTGATCCTGCCTTGCACAATTGGGATTTTCAGTTAGGCACTTAGATGTGATCATATGGTATATAGGTCGTTCGGAAAGTAATTTCGTTTCTTCCCGACAGAGTATTTTTTCGAACACATCTTTACACTCAAACCGTATAATCATATGCTGATACAGCAAGGCTTGTCTGTGATAAAGTTCAATCAATTCTACGCGGTAGTTTTTGATTGGCGCCCTTTTAAATATGGAGAGCAATAAGCATCTTATACTTTTTTACTATAGAAAAGGTAAAAATGCTGTTCAAGCCAGAAAGAAATTTACTGATCTGTATGGAGAAGATGTGTTGACAGTACGCCAGTGCCAGAACTGATTCGAGATCCGGCAATTTTGATGTCGAAGATGCACCACGTCCGGAAGGCCGGTTGAAGCTGATAAAGACATTATATACTATATAACCACTTGAAAGGCCTGGGTTTAACATCGAAGTTCGATATATGGGTTCCCATGTTCTCACAGACAGAAATTTGTGTTGTCGTCTGTGATTCGCTTCGCTTTTGCATCAAATTATTAGAAGAATCCCATTTAGAAAGATCTATATAAGATCAAGAAGAAATATGACCAACTGATCGGGAATTATAAGGCACAAATTTTCGAAGAAAGAATCAGAAAATCAGATAACAAGAGCAAGACAATGTGGACAATTTGCAAGGAAATCAGAGGACAGAATAATATAGAGGAATGTGGGGTAGAAGGAGCTCCACTTGAGATAGCACAAAAATTTAACTACCACTTTAATAACATCATGCCACACTTCTCAAAAATAAACATACCAGTGGGTTAGATGAAATATCCACTAGCATAATCAAACTAGCTCTGCCTGAAATAAACGAGATCCTAGCACACCTGATCAATCTGTCATTTAAGGAAGGTGAATTCCCAGAACAACTAAAAACCGCAATTATCAAACCGATATTAAAAAAGGGGAATCCTAAAGACATGGGTAACTATAGACCTATCAGCATTCTTCCAAGCTTCTCAAAAATTTTTGAATTGATAATGTGCTCAAGAATAACAGAATTCCCGAATAATTATGACTTCTTCGCCAGCACATAGCATGGTTTTTTAAAAGGAAAATCCACACAAACAGCTATATTTGAACTGACGAGAAATATACTGGAACTGCTAGAGGGAGACAAATTAGCCCTGGCAATATTTCTGGATATGTCAAAAGCATATGATTCGATAAATCAAGAACATCTGCTCGAAAAACTTCAAGCCCATGGAGTAAGAGGAAAGGCATTAAACTGGATCAAATCATACCTGTGCAAGAGAAAACAAAAGGTAAAAATCAACAAAGGTGGGGAGAATGCTGAATCTGAAGAACTTATAAACGATAGAGGTATCGCACAAGGAGGTATCCTGGGGCCTCTTCTGTTTCTTATTTTTCTCACGACCTAGAGGACATCGCGGAGTAAGAAGGGGAAGAGTCATTGATGAGCTACACAGATGACACCAACTTACTGGTTGGAGCAAAAGAAAAAAATGTCTTAGTCAAAGCAGGAACCAACTTCTTCAATAGGACACAAGAATGGTTAAAAAATAATGAATTAGTACTGAATGTTGAAAAGACAAACCTTCTGATTTTTAGCACCAACAGGAATAATAGAAGCAAACCGACAAGCATAACATTGGGAAATGAGGAAATCCTTATAACAAATAATATTATACAAAATTCCTGGGGATTTTTGTACACTCTTTTCTGTCCTTCAGAAGGCATGCAGAATACTTAAGTCATAAAACTGAGTCAAACTAACTTTGCCATTAGAATATCTTGAAAATATTTCAATGAGAAATCATTGAAAATATTGTATAATATCATGCAAATTTCGCATCTAGACTCCGATATGGTAATTTACTTCTTTAATTTAAAGAAATCTGCTGCTGAGGCGCATCAATTGCTCGTAGAAGCATATGGTGAGGGTGCTTTGAGTGAGAGAACGTGTCGAGAGTGGTTTCAAAAGTTTAAAAACGGTGATTTCGACGTAGAAGACAAAGATCGAAGTGGAAGGCCAAAAATTTACGAGGATGCAGAATTGGAGGAATTATTGGAGGAAGATTCATCTCAAACACAAAAAGAACTTGCTCTGACATCAGAAGTCACTCAGCAAGCATATTCTATAATAAATATTTAATTTGTGTTAAAAAACGGCGGAAACTTATTGGTACTCCTATATATAATTTTCTGGGGTACTAATCAAAATTTGAAAGAAATGTTTTTGCTACAGAAGAGAACTCCGCGAACAATTTATAATTTAAAGTTTAGGGAGACATGTAGGAATTTGTTCAAACAAAACAATATATTCACAATTTACGGTTTATATATTTATGAATGTACTGTATTTCTTCATAGGAACAAAGATAAGTTCATTGAATATAACACTAGTAATAAGTATAATACAAGAACACAAAATTTAAACTTTCCAATACACAGATTAACTTTGAGTGAAAAACATCCTGCATATAGCTGTACAAGAATTTTCAATCAGTTACCTAATAGTTTAAAGAATATAAGTAGCCCAAAAAATTTTTAAAAATAGAATGAAATCATGGATAATAAATCTTTAACCTTATGAACTGGGAGATTTTTTCAATGCTAAATTTAGTTGATTATGTTTAATTTTAAGACACTATTTCATTTCAGATTGTCATCTTGGTGAACTTTATTTGAAATAAAGAAATATTATTATTACTGGCGATGAAAAGTGATTCCATTACGATAATCCAAAACGTTGCTGAATCAGTAGGCGATATCTACTGATACTAAGGTTCAGAATTTGAATTTAAGGTTTATTTTTCATCTCGGTCTAAGGAAGATAAAGAGATGGTTCATAATATTTTGACGTGTTGCCTAACAAATGTTTACATGACTCAAAATGTCAACTTCCACGTCTCTCCTAGCTAATGAAGGTGCAAATTTATGATTCCAACACTTTGATTGAACCTTTCTTTCTGTAAGCTCTAGTTTCTATCTATATAGAAACGGAAGAAGCAAAGTTGCACGCATAATATTTAAAATTTCTGTATAGTATTTTCAGCTGCTTATAATGCATATTTTCAGCACTAAAACATTTCTCTAACAGTGCCAAGTCTTTTCTAGCTGATGAAGAGGTGCAAACTAATGGTTTCAATACTTACCTTGAACCTTTCTGCAAGCTCTGGTAAGGTTGTACAGAAATAAGTCTCAACAATTCATTCAAGATCTTGGTCTCTCAAAGCTGAGATCTCCATAACCTTTAACCACTTTTTTGCTATTCTATCATTTACTGCATTATTTCCAAATCATTTAAAGGTCAACGCCAGAAGCAAATTTTCTTTCTGCAAGTTATAGCATATGTTGATCTTGGAGTTTTCTGAATATGCTTCATTACTTCTGGACCATTTATCACGAAGGCTATCTATATAGAAACGGTAGAAGCAAAGTTGCACTGTATAGTATTTTCAGCTGCTTATAAAGCATATTTTCAGCACTAAAACATCTCTCTAATATTTAACGGTACCAAGTCTTTTCTAGCTGACGAAGAGGTGCAAACTAAGGATTTCAATACTTACTTGAACCTTTCTGTAAGCTCTGGTAAGGTTGTAAAGAAATAAGTCTTAACAATTCATTCAAGATCTTGGTTGTTGATAATTTTTGTCTCTCGAAGCTGAAATCTCCATAATCTTTAACCACTTCTTTGCTATTGTATCATTCACTGCATTATTTCCAAATCATTTAAAGGGAAATGCCAGAAGCAAATTTGCTTTCTGCAAGTTGTAAGGCACGTTGTACTGCAATTACAACTATACAACTTGTTGATCTTGGTTATCTTGATCGCTTAAGCTGCGATTTTCTGAGAAATTTTCTTAAACAACTTATCGCCAAAACTATCTATGTAAAGATGGCGTGAACAAAGTTGCACACCTAATTTTTGAAATTTCTGTATGGTATTTTTACTGCTTGCACATTAGGTATGTATGCTTATGAAGCATATTTCCAGCACTGAAAATTTCTTTAATAGTTAACGGTAGAACGTGCCGCAATTATGGCAGATTCCTGCCAGATTTTCACACATTTCTCCGGGTATCGTCGCATCGTCTCCAGCCGGAGGAGATTCCTCGAGTCCGCTATCCATCCTCGGCCTTTTCTGGTCCGAAATTAATTTACACAACCAGTTCTGTGGAGCGCAGCAGCGTCAGGCTCTTTGTTTTAACTTGGTCCCGTGTTTTGTTCTCTCCGGATTAAAACGGCTCTTGTTTATTATTTCCCCAGAGGACCGCCCAAGTAACGGATGTGGCGCGGTTCCGTTTCTGGCGCAATATTTCACTGGCTGATTGGAGTCGGCAAACCACGTGGTTGCGTCTCTTTCTGTTGTGCGGGTGGCACATCGCTTCGTTTCGGGACCGGGCTCTCTTGGCCAAGTTCAAGCGTTGTTGCCGGACTTCAACATTTCATGTTTATTCTGTTTCTGGTTTTTAATTTTCAATGATAAACACAGGCATAGTGTTACAAGAACAGTATGGGATCTCAAAAATTCATGTCTAGAGCTTTAGCGTCCCAGTACATCAGTAGATTACAAAATAAATTCAATCAATTTGTACCATTTATCACTAATTGAAATTCATTCAAACATCAGGCACTTTCGCTAGCTATCAACTTGAATATTATCGTTATTTTCAGTGGTTTATAACATAAAGGTATTCATTCCATTCAGAATCACGTTTCAGACTTGAAAATATTAAAAAAAAAGGTTCGTTTTAAAGGTTGTTGTTATTTTTATGCTTAATCACTTCTTATATTTCCCATAAATTTAGTTACTGACCTCTGTTTGGTTAAATATCGAAATTATTTGAGAAAGAAGGATTATCTTCTAAAAGGTGTTTTGCCTAATGCAAGTCTTTCTTATATTTATTAGGTTATGAGTTTATTAGAAAGGTTAAATCAGTATTCCATTCGATCGACTCAATTTTCCAGTACATTGTCGATTGTTTGGGTCACAATCTCATGAATGGTAACTTAGATTTCGTTTTTTAAGGCATCAGTTGTTTCTGGGTCGTAAGAGTTACGCTTATCCTTAACCTATCCACACAAATTCGGAACGCTTTGCGTCTCAGAGCTTCAATATTGTCTGTATTTCTCATATGTTGTACATGAATTCTTCTTGGATTATTCAACTGCATAAACTCATTTGCAAATTTCTCAACATAATGCATCGTTTGTTTACTTAGCCGATTGTGGAGTCTGTAATCTGCACTTACGTAATCTGCGCCAAGTTTCAAAATGGAGCTTTGATTTCGATAGTAAATTTTGATGATTTAGATACTTTATTGCGGTATGAAAGTGTCCATCTTGTTTTATTATAATATAATCTATAAAGATGAATTAAAGTCCATCTAGAAAGTATCTGGAAATTATTATTTTTCATAATTTTAATATACTTCTTTTTTGTAACATTCTAAGACGAAAGTAATGTATAAAATAGGTTGTGCTAATAGTCGACTATGGTCAAAGTTGCATGGCAACATTTTTTGTCAAATACTGTTGATTGTCAACAGGTATACAATTTATGAAATTATGTCGCAACTAGAAAACAAGCGGGTAGAATATTTGTATAGGAAAAGTTTTCGAAACTTTAAAAAATTAGTGCAATTGACTGAACTGGGAGAAAGTGCTGTATATGAGACAATAAAGAGGATAAAACATGGCATGGATATGTTTCAGGAAGACACGTAAGATTTAAGGAAACAATTTAAACACTCTATTGGCCTTAGGACGACACAATCCGCGCCTGAGGTTTCGCAGATTGGTAAACAGATTTGGAATTCAACGAAATATGAAAGTATGTCCAGAAACCGTCCGTATGTCACTGAAAAGGCAAGGCTACATATCAAGGAAACCAAAAAAATGACACCGTTACAAAAGGAACGAAGGATAGGATTTTGCCAACGTTTTCGAGAAGATAATTTTAATAATGTCTTTATATCTGATGGAAGTTGTTTCCAACTTGGTGGATATCACTTAAAAATCCTATGAAAACAACCTGTAACCGTTCAAATGGTTTGGGGAGCAAAATCTCAGCGTGGTGCTATGCCTCTCTGTATAGTTGATGGTTCCATTAATAGTGAAAAAAATTGTGGGATTCTAAACAATTTTCCCCATGAAACGGCGCATGCTTTATATCCAGAGAGATGGCGTATTCAGCAGGATAATGCAAGATGCCATACTTCGGCCTTATACTCAAGCTTGGATGCAAGAACACCAAGTGACAACCCTTTCATGGCCAGCAGCTTCACCAGATCTTAGTACCATTGAAAATATATGGGGGGACTAAGGAAGATTGAAGTTGAACGAGCACCGCCACAAAATAAAGATGATTTAATTCAATCAGTTTCACAATCCTGGACTACCATCACCGAAATTATGGAGGTGATCTAGTTTCCTCGAAGTTTAGTCAAGTGTTTACACTTAAATGGTGGTTGTATAAGAAAATTAGTTGAATATTTTGTTATATTTTCTAATTCAAGAATTAAAAATATATAGTAAATAATTACAACTGAGCTATGTTTTTTCCGGATACTTGCAAGATGGTCTTTAATTTATTTTTCACTTCTAGTAAAGCACTATTTGGATCACCATTCATTTGAAGTATAATTATACAAAAAAATGTCATAATTATAGATTTATAATCTAGTTGGATCACCGTTTGTTTATTTTCCAAAAAAAAACTTGATAAGCGTTGAAGTAATTACTGTACTTCGTCTTTATACCATACAAAATATTAGTACATACACATAAATATATAGGCAACTGTACACTTGTATAATGTGAATATAGTTTAATGGTTAATGGTTTAAACTCTTTGATGTTACAAGATTTTCTCATATGGGAATTAAAAGACAAGCCGAAAGATCTCCCCGAGCTCAGGCAGCGTTTGTAGAACCGGCAACGAGGCCAATCGCAGGCGCAACACGTCTCCGTCCAGTCCTGTTATACTAAGCAGCTCGAAAACATTCGCCGACATCGGTATAACTCATCAGCCGGTCAATCTGACTAATCAACACAGACTGGTGATTATCGTAGCCCCGCTCCTGCTCACCATTGAATATTATCGTCTGAGGAGTCGGCTACAACTTAGCACTTTCATAGGTGTATCCAGAGATCGGTTCTCGTTTAACGATCCATTTCTTTTTCACGTCGTATGGATATGGACGGTATGGTGGTCAGGTTACGGATCTACTTGAAGGTGGTTGATCGTCACCGGTTCAGACTTATTCGTATAATGGCATTTGAAGAAATGGAGTGATGTTACAAGTATGTATTCAAGATGCTTCTGGATCTATTTCAGATCTATGCACGATCTAATAGCAGTATTCGAATCCATTGGTCTCAAAGGTTCGATAGAACGCAATTATATATTCTTCTGATATGAAGATTCCTGTAGAGATCCTTCAGAAGCTTTACTAAGTGTCGGTACCAAGTGACCTTAGAAGTCACTGGACCCGTCTGGTTCAACCGAATGGGGCTCTGGTGAAATGGAGGGCGTTGTCCAACTCAGTGACACGGGTGTCTTTCGCAGCACAGGGCTTCACCCTTAAAACTAACGTACCTTACCCTATTGCAGTAAATCTCCGGATTTTTCTGCCCAATGGCAGAGGGGGTTATTTAGTATACTGCGTTACCTCGGGAGGGTGGAGGCCTCGGGAAGTATTCGTACAACCAATTGGTCTTAGACTCGAGGGCGCAATGGTTGAAAGTCCGCATGCTGGACTAGAGGGGCACTCATGTTCGAGATATCTTGAGATATGCTTCAGAGTTTAGCGAGACTTGACGGTTCGAGCGGCCAAGATCGTTTGCGAGACGTTTCTGGGGTTTGTGGATCTCGACGATACGGCTTAGAATGTTGGTATTTGAAGCCAGGATCAATTGAAAGACTTCACAAGGGTTCGTGGGTCTTGACGTACATGCCGGATTGACGGTGCTCGTACCAGGATCAATTAAATCTTGCTTCATGGGACTGCGTTCGGGTACTCACACTGCAGAGCCAGTAGAGGTTGGATAGTGCTTCGCTGCTACCAGTCACGGTCTAGGTTCTCGGACTTAAGCCGAAACTAGAAGCTTGGTGGGTTCAACTCTTCGGAGTGGTTGTCGCTAATGCGCGATGATGAGTCGTATCCTTATCACACTATCTGCTTCCTGGGCAGATTGTGGAGAGTGCTAAGAAGTCACCTGGTGAAAGAGCCTTGCTGACATGTCAGTGACCTAACCGGTAGAATTCACGATTCCTAATATGATCACCAATTTGTCTTCATTTTATGCATTGTGATCTTTTGAGATCACTGTCAATTCAAAATTCTCAGAACAGACTGACTTATGTGTATACCTTATCTATTTCTGAATAGAATAATGATTAACCTTGCGAATATATTGATTATGACATGGGTTTTTCATGTTCCTGAAATTGCTTGTCAGTGTTGATATGCATAAATCATTTGTATTCGACTTTCAATCTGTCTACAATCATTCACTCGTGTTTGCGGTTATGCATTGTGGCTGGAATGAAAATAATGATATCATCCAAAGATGCGTTGGGATTTCGCGAGATTCATGTGGTCTTGAATTTTCAGGAAAAACTACGTATTGTAATTCTTAGGGAGTTTTTAATGTGTTGGTTTGTTACTTCCAAATTATATATCATTGTCTTAACATTCTTGGGATAAGCGGAAACCATTTTTTGATTTCAAAGAATCCAAGTTTGGAAATAAAGGACTAACAGCTTCAAAAACCACATTCAATATAAATGAAGTTGGATCTATTTGACAGATAACTTCAAGACATTTGGTTATATTAGAATATGATCCTCGTTTTGAATCAGGTTAATAATACTTAGAATTTTAGTACAATTGTTTTTAGTTCACCGGCACAGAATTGTGACTTTACAAATCCACAAGGAACTAATCTAATGGCGTCAAATCACAGAAAAAAGGTGACCAATCGACATCTTTATTTCGTGAAATTAATCGTTCGTCGCATGTTTCTTAATGTAAACTAATTTTATTGCTTGCTTTGCATTTGCACCATTAATTTAGTTATAAAGAAGCTTGCAATCATGTCTCTGTAGAGTTTACTGTTGACTGTAACGTTTTGGCCATTATCAGTTTTGAAGACATACGGACCAATGCCCGCATATCGAGCGGCGATAAAGTTACTTTCTTTGGATGTAAATGGCTTATGGGTTATTATCCCTCGAAATGCGACAATTCTCTGTATTGATGTAGCTATCTATATTTTTCATCAGTGTTAACGGTTTCACCAGGTTTTAGCAACTCATAATAGACCTACCAAACACAGAGCATTGTCTTCTTTCCAAAGCGATTTAGTCTTGCAGTAGATATTGATGGTTGGCCTGGATTAACCAATGATTTATGACGTTTGGGATTCTCGTAATATACCATTTTTCATCACCTGTTATGATTTTACAAGCGGTTTTTCGTATTTTTGTGCTGCATTTGATCCAGTTCATGCGGAACTCATTTCTATACTTTCTGAATCTTCCCCATAGCTGTTAAACGAATGGAGAAGTTTTTTTTCCCATTCAATTGATCAGCGAGTCTTTGTTCAGTTTGAATATCATCTTCATCCAATAATGCTTGAAATTGGCTATCACCGTCTAACGAGAAATTCCAGTCATACTTCTACTCCTGGTATCAATTGAAAGACTTCACAAGGGTTCGTGGGTCTTGACGTACAGGCCGGATTGACGGTACTCGTACCAGGATCAATTGAGGCATCAATCTTGTGACTATCTTGGTTCATAGGACTGCGTTTGGTGGATAAGAAGCCCCTTCGGCGTGTGAGTTGCGTTCCAAACAACTTGGATACTGAACATGCAGAGCCAGTGGAGGTTGGATAGTGCTTCGCTGCTACCAGTCATGGTGTAGGTTTTCGGACTGAAGCCGAAACTGGAAGCTGGTGGGTTCAACTTTTCGGAGTGGTTCTCGCTATGCGCGATGATAAAGCGTAACCCTCATCACACTTTTTGCTTCTTGGTCAGATTGTGGAGACTGCCGAGTAGTCACCTGGTGAAAGAGCTATGCTCTTCTGCCAGTAACCTAACCGGTATTCACGATTCTACGCTTGGTGTTCATGTTGAATTGTCAAACCAAAATAACATCAAAACAAGTATCAAATCGCCTGTCACAGAAAACATTGTTGTCAATTTGAGGTCATCAGCGTATGAAAAACCCTTTTACATTCTATAATTTCCTCGAAATTCGAAAGTTAGAACACAGTGGCCACTGTCAATATTGCATCTGGGTCATTCTTTAATATTCCCACGTTCATCACGTCGTGATTTGTGATACTATCGATTGCACCTTCTGGAAACCCTTTGATCTTTTCCGCTTTTTTGTTTTGCAAATTGCGCTATCGGCAAAAACTATTCTACCTGTTATCAGAAAAGGCTAAACCGATTTTTTTCCGTTTATTCGATCTTCATAAATCAGTTGAAACTAGATATTTCCGATAGGTGGAAAAAGTACCACTTAATTTATTTGCTAGTTAACTGAAATTAATGGTTATTTTATGGAAATACGAACCGATTCGTATTGTTTTTTTTGGAGCATTTCTAACTCCGTATTTATTATTCCTCGGAATATTGGCTTAATTGGTGTTGTATCATCATGCGAAGACAGCTCTTCTGAGAAGTTGTACGTGTTGATATACGTTCGAGTTTGGAATCGACCATGCGTTGGGATAAATTATGAAAATGTGAAGTAATAATTATCATTAAATGTTCCGTGACGTATTTTGACCGATGAAATTGAAATGGGGCGGTTCAAATTGATGTGTTGTTTAGAATTAATTACCCATTATAATTTTGAAATAGATATAATATATGTGTACTATATTTAAGGCAGTAAAGATAAATTATGTATTATATATCAGGGTGGATATATTGAATAATGAAATTTAAAATTTCCACATGTTTCTTCAAATATATAACAATTGTTTGGCTACACAGTAGCTGTATTTGTGAATACAATTCCGAATGTATGCAGATAATCAGCGAAAATTGCGAATACTGCTTGTGTACTTATTGGCAATTGCGTATAGTCTTGCGTGAGTGTATATCCTACTCTTTTTTGCGCACACTCCCGAAAATGTTTAACTGGGAAAGTATTCGTTTCGTCTGAATTAATTACAAATTCAGCTATATACACTCCTGAGATATTATCAGATGATATTATCGAACCGTTGTTTTTATTTTGAGCAAAAATTAATCCAAAATTTTATAAGATGGAGTTAAAAATACTATTTTGGTATTGTTTTTTGAAGTTATTCGAGCTATCTTTTGTGAAATTGGTCCAGAAAATGTAAGCTTTCGAAATTTTCCGTTATTGTTCTCAATTTTCAAAATGGGATTGTATATTCCCGGTTTATCGTCTGTAGATGTACTGTTTTGAATAAATCCTAAGGTTTGGAATCAATTAAAGGAATATGTAAACAAGACAAAAAAACTCACGCATTTTTAAAATTTTATTTTATCATTATTTTATGTAATATTTATATTTACGAAATTCTAAAACATTGTCATTACTGTAGTAAATATCAATTATAGAATAATAGTAATGTCACTTGCAAAGTTTAAGGGAAAATATGAAGCTTTCATATATACATAGGAAATAGAACTTACCTTTAAGTGTATGTAGAAAACGTTGTGCTTTAATGGAACTTGTCTCTTTACAATAATGATACAAACCCAGTTCAATTCATTTAAATAAATAGTCAATGTTCATTTCGAAAAATTTTTATTTGATTTTTTTTTTCAGGTAAGTTAACTATGCTGAGGAAATCATGAAAAAGAATCCAAAAGAGTGAGTGAACTTGCAAATATATACTCCTTCTAGAAAGTATCCGGAAAAAACAAAACTCAATTTTAATTATTCAGTATATATTTTTAATTCTTGAATTAGAAAATTATAACAAAATAGTCTTATTTACTTATACAAGCTCCTTTAACTGTTAACACTTCACTAAACGTCGAGATACACCCGAAATTAGATTGCCTCCATAATTTTCGGTGATGGATGGTAAAGTTGATTAAATCATCTTTATTTCGTGGCGCTGCTCGTTCAACTTCAGTCTTCATTAGTCCTCATATGTTTGCAATGGGACTAAGATCTGGTGATGCTGCTGGCCATGAAATGGTTGTCACTTGGTGTTCTTGTATCCAAGCTTGAGTATAGGCCGAATTATGGAATCTTGCATTATCCTGCTGAAAACGCCACCCTTCTGGATATAAAGTATGTGCCGTTTCAAGGAGAAAATCGTTTAGAATTCCACAATATTTTTCACCATAATGGTACCATCAACCATACAGAGAGGCGTAGTACCACGCTGAGATATTGCTCCCTAACCATTAATTTGTTGGGATATTGTGTTGCCATGTAACATTGGCCATAGCCGACTATTTGCACAACCTATTTTATACATTACTTTTGTGTTGGAATGTTACAGAAAAAAACTATATTAAAATTATGAAAAAATAATAAATTCTGGATACTTTCTAGAAGGACTATACATGTGCTTCCGAATTGAGTCATAGTCGTCAGCAGAATGTAGAAATTTGCAAATGAATATTTCGAGAGTAAATATTCTAAACACGTTGGACCAATGAAAACCTTCTTTCGAGCAATTGCATGTCAAAATTCGCATGCTATAAGATTTGACATGCAAAGAAGATAAGAGGAACTTTCCTAGAAATCCAATGAAATTGTAATGTCATAATTAGTCGAGATTTTTCGTGTTCAGTTTTTTCGAATCAAATTCGTAAATCTTAGAAAATCAATCTGATTGCTAGCGCAGGTGTTCAACAATGCCCACCTTGAATAAATACATGTATATGAGAGTAGAATATCAATGTTCACGCCTTTCTAACATTGGCTCACACTGTGTGGTCCTTCAATAAAATCAAGAATGTAATTGTTTCCAGATGATTGAGCTCTTAGATTTTAATGCCTGTACACTTTTGTCGTATAATGCAAGTAATTTGTAGCAACGGCTTGAATTTCAACAAGTTCACGTTCGGATAAGTTCGTTTTAATTTAGGAAAGAATAGGATGGAATGATTATTTGTTTTAGGCATGCCCTTCGTCAGAAGGGCGTGTTGTCTGGGATCTTCGACAACTGATTTATATTATAGTATAGGATGATTTGGCTTATCCAAAAAGTCGTCCTGTACATTAAATTTCATTTGTATTTGTTTCTTTGAGGAAAAAATTCATTTGCCTGTTTCTTCGAACAAACCAGCCATGTGACAACCCTTCCACTGTTCTATTATGAGCGTTACAGCTCTGAGTTGACACCCTTTGACTTTTTCCATTCATTTATCAATAGTAAATGACAAGATTAACGTTTCCGAAACAGTTCACAATTTCAGTTAAGCAAGCGAGCCAAGCGTCGGGTAAAAACTAAATTTTAAGCTCCTGAAAAACGAACGTACACTGTTTCTTTACTTCGAGGTGGCGAGGTAGCGATTAAAAATGGTCACGCAACCCATTGCTGAGATATTCATAATTCGAGATGCTCTCTGCTCGCGCAGGAAATGATAAATAACGAAATGATCTTTTTTTACTCCTATAAATGTGGCACGCTCCATGCGGCGCTATGTATAGCCGTGTTGTTGACAGAAGAGTTTCCTGTATCGGGATCTGTTTGTTTAACAGTGCGCGTCGCCATCTTCGACGATAGCTTAATAGGGCAAGATGTTTAATAACTACAAATGGTAACAAATGGAAGCTTTGAAAAAACCTAGGGGTGAAGGATGTTTTGATTAGTCTTGCCCTTCTGTCGAGAGTCGAAAATTGATTTGTTGCCCTCGTAAACTTTCGGAGATGGGGGTTGAACACGTGTTACGCGCTGAAAAGTTATATCTAGTGACGTTGGAAATCGCAACACTATGAACAGGTCCGGATTTCTTCACTAAAATTGTCTGACACGTTTTACTACCGAAAGGTAACAAGTGATTCAAGTTTTGTATCGGGTGTTTTTTTTAGAGTGATAGAACTTTAAATTGAAAACAAACACATTTAAATCAAGATTGAAGCCAAATTTTTTTTATTTGAAAGATAATTTTATGACATTTATGTTTTAAAAATAATTTCCGGCATATGTCCACCACGACTGGCTCTGAGGAACCGAATTCGAGCAGACTAATTGTGGACCACTTTTTGGAGTAATTCAGGCTTTAGTTCATCAATAACACGAGTTATGTTGGCTTCCAGAGCGTCTTTTGTTTCTAATTTATCAGCCTAAACCAATGACTTGACATAACCCTAAAGAAAATAATCCAGTGGAGTTCTGTCGCATGATCTTGGAGGCCAATTGATTGGACCTCGAAATAATGTTACCGCCAAATTTTTCTTTTAATAAATCAATTGTTACGGTAGCAGCATGAGGTGTAGCACCATCTTGTTGGAACCAAAACACTTCTGGGTCGATACCATTCAAATTTTGAAACAAATAATCATTTATCATCGATCTGTAAAGAGCACCATTCACTGTAACATTAGTTCCTTCATCGATTTTAAAGAAATATGGACCGATAATGCCTCCAGCGTGTAAAGAACACCATAGTCGTACCATCGCCCAGGAACTAAAGATCGACCATAAAACAACTCTAAGCCATTTGAGTGAAGCTGGATTCAAAAATAATTCGATGCTACAATAATTAACACCAAAAAACAGATTAATCAAATTTCGATTTACGAAGCCTTGGCCAAACACAATTAAATCGAGCCATTTCTTGAACGGATGGTGACTTAGGAAGAGAAGTCGGTCACATACAACAATATTGAGCGAAAACCACCGTGGTCAAAGCGTGGTGAAGCAGCTCCAACAGTGGCCAAACTAGGAAGTATTTACTGTGTATTTGGTAAGACTGAAACGTAATAATTTATTATGAAGATATGGCCAAACACTAAATTCGTATCTCTACTGTTAACAATTGGACCGTTTGAAGCTATTGACCAGAAACTGCCAGAAATGACCAACAGAAGAGGTGTTGTGTTTCATGAGGACAACGCCAGGCCACACACATTTTTCATAAAAAAGTGGATCAACTTCAAGCTGTTTTAGGGCCAAATCAGCAAACAAACTACGGTTATTATGGTCAAGTGGCTTTAGTTCTTGAACCAGTTGGATCTTGTATGGGTATAGACCCAGATCTTTACGCAAAATTTTCCATGTGGTGGATGCACAGTGTCCAACTTGTTGTGAACGTCTACGAATAGACAAATCTGGATCATCATTAACACTATGACTTAAAGCAGCGATATTTTCTTCTGTACGTACAGTTCTTTGTCTTGTTGTTGTTGTTGCATCGAGTAGAGAAAATGTTGTCCGAAATCTATCGATAGTTCGACGAATAAACTGCTCTGATGGACGATTATGTAAACCATGAATTTCACAAAGTGCTCTATAAGTTTGGCGAATAGAACACTGATTTTGAAAATAAATTTCAACAATTTGGGAAGTAACACACTAAGTATAATAAAGCTGCCAACCTAGCTACCCCTGGATTTTTTTTCTTATGAATTCAGATAACAAAGTCCGAAATATGCGAATATTCATTCAAAAGTGAATTCTCAGGTTCCTGTAGCTAGTAAAACATTAGAAACTTACTCGGATAAACGTCCAGGGATAATCGCATAATTCGCAGATGGGTTATGTACCACTATCTGCCAGTCAATTGAAACATTAAGATCAACCCTCGACCTATCTATCCACCAGCTATACAAACCCCAACAATCAACAATACCACGATTTAAGCCGTCAAATTGGCATATTATCCGTAACCAAATATGTACTTAAATAACAATAACACAGTTATGATATTCAAGAGGGGCGTTCCATTCGTGAGGGTGAGATATGGTTATGATAACCGCGGGAGTCATCTAGGGGTGTAATCACACCTGTCTGTACATCGTCCTATCGTGTTCTGCTAACAGAGACGAATTAAAGGCTTGAGCGGATCGGAATCGTGTTCAAATGGAAGGGGTTGTTTTTTATTAGGAGTCATATTTCAAGAAATGAGCGGCTTGATGTGCCAAATTGGCTGTGATCCTCTTCATCCCCTGGGATGGGGTTCATTTTTTCGGCTGCATAATTTTGCGTTATGTTTTCTGAGATGTATATATGGAAATAATCTCAGTGGTCCCGACTCTAAAAGGAGAAAAACGTTTTTATTTTCTACATAGAGTGTTTTTAATACCCTGTCCATGAATAAATAATACGTTAGGGAAAAAGGAGTCTATTATTTTTTCGGTAGATGGTTGTATCGGGTGTTTTTTTTTAGAATGATAGAACTTTCGATAGGGAAACCTGTGATTTGACAGAAGGTAGAAGCCATGTTGTTTTGACATTTCTGTTCAGTAAGCATTGACAAATTATTATGGAAAGACTCACGCCGCAACAACGTCCACAAATTGTTAGAATTCATTTTCAAAATCAGTGTTCTATTCGCCAAACTTATAGAGCACTTCGTGAAATTTATGGTCTACATAATCGTCCATCAGGTCATAAGATTGATAGCAGGAGTAGGCCAGAGCACTAGCTGTAGACCTCTTTTCAAGCAATATGGTATACTTACATTTACATGCTGCTATATCCTTGAATGCCTAATGTATATACACAAGAATAAGAACACTTTCCGAAAACACTCAGCGGTTCACAATCATGAAACAAGATCAAGGAATAATTTCATGGCTCCACGTCATAGACTGAAGGCAACAAAAAACACATATATTCGAAGGTATGAAAATGTATAATAAACTTCCTCAGCACCTGAAGTCGCTGCATTGTACAGCATTCAAACGGAAAGTTAAGATGATTCTTGCGGATTGTAGTTTTTATTCAGTGGATGAATTTATGACGTAACAATTCTAGTCATCAATTAATTTTTGTGATTGTGTATAATCGTGTTTATATTAATGTCTGATAATTTTTATATTTTGACTTTAAAAAGTTTTAAATTTGACCTAATATAAGTTATTGTTATTAATTAACTATTATTCTATTCATATATATATATTGCTTTTATTTATACATCTATGTATATTATCATATATATGCACATGACATTCCCTGTAAAATTTTGAGGGTAATTAATAAATTATTATTATTAATTAATTAATCAGAGCTGCTCATTCGTCGAACTATCCATAGAATTCGGACAACATTTTCTCTACTCGATGCAACAGGAACAAGATAAAAAACTGTACATACAGAAGAAAATATCGCTGCTGTAAGTTTATTTATTTATTTATTTATTTATTTATTTATTTATTAAACAGGAACCTCAACAGAAATCCATTAACAGAGGTTCACTTTGATTACAATTAGATAACATTTCAAATCACGAGATAATCAAAAATAAACAGAAAAAAAAACATTGAAGCCTTGTGTATTACGTAATTACAACAGTAATAAAAAAATATAATATATTCCGACCAATGGCAAATCAACAAAATGCATGAACTATCATATTGTCATGAAATTTACAAACAAATAGGCCGACAGTTGTTTCTTGTAACTTCTTAAACTAAGATTGAACAGGTCCAGGTCACCAATATGCCAGTTATAAAAACGCATTATTCTAGGGAATATTGAACTACAATACAGGTTCGTCCTAGATTTGGGGATCCAAAACAATCTGTGAGCACGACCGGGATATTGTGGTACATTGATTGTAAGAAAACTCACCAACGGATAACTGAAGTAATTGTTCGAGATCTTATATAAAAATACTGCATCAAGTAAAGCCCTTCTTCCCTCTAAGCTCAAAAACTTGTGATCAATCAAGGAGGTTTTGTAATCCTTAAGTGGATTCGTGGGATTGAATCTATAATTAAGGTTTTTGAAAAATTTTCTTTGAACTCGTTCAATTCTGTCTACGTACTTCCTATAGTGAGGATTCCAGATCTGGGTGGCATACTCTAAGTTACTTCTTACAAGAGAGATATACAAGGTTTTCAATGAAAGTGGATCTTTGAAGTTGCATGTTATTCTTAAAATAAAGCCGAGCATTTGAAAACTTTTTTTTACCACCCCATCCACATGATATTCGAAAGATAGTTTTGAATCAAGTATTATTCCAAGATCTTTTACCATATTAACTTTCTTCAATTCCATGCCATCAAGGAAGTACCCTGAATCTATAGTAGTAATATTTCTCGTGAACGTGATATGCTGACATTTCTGAATATTTAACTTGAAATATCTGTCTCTACAAAAAGCGAACAGGCGATTTAAGTCCTGTTGGAAGGCAATTATATCATGTACATTTTCTACTTTCTTATACATTTTTAAGTCATCGGCATACAAACTGTGAAGGGTATTCAAAAAACATTTCGAGACATCATTAAAATAAATCAAAAAAAGTAGTGGTCCAAGATGGGAACCTTGTGGGACCCCTGAGCCAACTTGTACTTGCTCAGATGCCTCTCCATTAATGACCACGTACTGCCTCCTACTTCCCAAGTAAGACGCAATCCATTGAAGAAGCGACCCAGTCACTCCAAACTCTTCCAAGATTGTGATTAGAGTACCATGGTGTACCTTATCGAAAGCCTTCGCCATGTCCGTGTAAACCGCTTCAACTTGAGCACCCTCATCCATTGATCTTGACAAGTAGTCAACGTACGGTGCCAAATTCGTCAGTGTTGATCGGCCCTTGAAGAAACCGTGCTGATGCTCGGATAGCATACCATTAGAAAGTTGGAAGAGCCTGTCGGTTACCATGGATTCAAATATTTTTCCAAACTGATCGAGGATGGAAACAGGTCTATAGTTGTCGATTAGTCTCTTATTACCTGACTTGTATATAGGGATTACTTTGGCAACCTTCCACCTATTCGGAAATACTCCACACTTGAGAGATCTGTTGATAACAATGTGCAAAGGTTTCACCAGACTAGTGCCACAGGATTTTATGAAGAAAGGCGGAATCGAATCAGGACCGCATCCCTTGCCAACGTTCAAAGATGCTATTTTCTTCTCTATTTCAGCCTCAGAAATGTCATCGAAAAATATGGCTGCGTTGGCAGTGTCCTTTTTTTTGTAAATGACCGGCTTATCAGAATCGTCGAAAACAGAAGAGAAGCTTGCACTGAATTCATTCGCAATAAAAATGTTGCCAGTGACAACCTTGCCGCCGTTCTCCATTACGGATGGAATTTGTTCCCCTTTTTTAAGTGAGTTCACAAAGGACCAAAAGTTTTTGGGGTTTTTAACTATGTTGTTTTCAATGGTGGATATATTCTTATTGTAATCTTCTTTTATGCTTAGTTTACATTGAGATCTGAGTTCTGAAAAACGATGATAATCTTCAGTATTCCCAAATTTTTTGAATTTTGTATGAAATTTTGTCTTATCCCTAATCAAATTGACAGTTTCCCTCGAAAACCAAACAGGAAACTTTTCATTTCTGCTAGATCTACGAGGAACGCATCTGCTGATAATATCTTCCAAAATTGTGTACAGTGCGGTTACGCAATCGTCAATGTTTTCGTCAGCCAAGACATCCTCCCAGCAAACATTCATTAATTCCGCATTAACTGCCTCGTAATCAGCATTGAAATATTTATAAATCAAACGGGATTTATTTGCTATTATCATGTCAAACTCACATTGAATATCCACCTCTAATGCAGGATGGTGAGGGTCCTCCCCGACGAAAGGCAAATCACTGCGACATACATCAATCGATACTCCACTCCCGAGAACCAAGTCCAAAACTCTACCATTATCATTACGAACTCCGTTAAACTGAGACAGAGAATTATATGAACAAAAGTCCGAAAAATCCACACAAGGGCTCCTACTAAGAAGATTCGGCCTAAAACTTCCGTCCGCGTCATCTGCAGACCACACAAATTCACTGAGGTTAAGATCCCCCACTAAAATGAAGGTATCATTTCCATGACTGTCCATAAACAACGTAACTAAGTCGAGATATTTTATAATTTGGTCACTTCCAATATCCGGCGGAAAGTAGCACGCACATATATATAGTTTTCTACCCCTCGGCATAGATAAGCCAACCCACAAATCCTCCACCACTGTAGTGTTGGTTACATCGGTAATCAATCCAGCGTTGAATTTCTTAGATACACCCATAAGAATGCCGCCTCCTTCTCTCTTCTGGCTGTTGGATTCGCATCTGTCCTTCCGGAAGACCATGAAATTATCGTGAAATAATTCTGAGGAGTTAATATGCGGCCGTAACCATGATTCAGTTATGCACACAACGTCATGATCACTGCTTGAACTTGCCGTAAAGAATTCGCGGGTCTTCGTTCGAAGACCCCGACAATTTTGGTAATAAAGTTTGATAGTGTTAATCATAATGTGATTCTAAAAACCCAAAAAAAAAAACAGAAAAAACAGGAACCACCGGAAAATATATTAAGTGCTTAACTTTTGTAGATCCTCCTCCGAAGCTATATGTGAGATATTAGATGAATCGTTTTTTCTGATCAGAATCTTTCCTTCCTGCACCCAGCAGAACTTAAAATTATTTTCTTTCGCAAATCTCTTCGATAGATACAAGAGCCTACGATTCAGGTATGTGAGGTTTTCATTGACATAAAGGGGGGTTTCTACATCCTCAAATCCGATTGCATTGCACCTCAATCCTCCACTGCGCTTGCAAGCTCTCAAGTATTCGCTTGTGACAGTTTTATTCTTGAATTTGAAAATGATAGGTCGTGGTTTCCCTCTATTCTTAGCCAGGAAATGAACTCTATAAACGCTTTCAATATGATTGTCTGCGCTTTGGAAATTTATTTTGGCTGATATATTATTAAATATTTGCATTACATTTTCGTTCTTCGATTCAGGAACCCCGACTATCTCAAGTTCATTCATCTTCATACCTTGTTGAAGCGAGTTCATTTCCGCTCTAATTTTCATATTATCCTCCTTGATCCTTTCATTCTCCTTTCTGAGAATGGAAATTTCCGACCCAAACAGAGAAATTTTTCTATCAAGAGCTTGTATTGACTCAAGTTTTTTTTCAAAATCATCGATCTTATTCCCATAAAAAGAGACTGCTCCAGACAGTTCACTTTGTTTTTTCACGATTGAAGACAGTTCATTCATTATTTCGTCCAGTCTACTTTCGATACTTTTATTAGAATCAGAATGTTTCGCATTTTCCGTACATTCTCCACACAGCCATTTAACTGCTCCATTGCCGGAATACTTGGTGGCATCCGGGGACAATCCAACGCAAGAAAAATGCACCTTTTTAATACAAAATAAACATTTAACACCCGGTTTATTCCGACTGCACGGGTTATCGCATATCACACAGATGGTTGGCATCGTTCGTTTCCCGCAGTGTTTCAGAACAACCGAAATTGAAACGAAACAATTAATCAACGAAATTTTTTGGGAAAAATCGTAAAAATTATCTCCTGGAACTGTGAAACCGATACTTATTGATCGAAATGTCCAATTATTATATTATTAATCTTTGTTAATCACTTTAAAAATTCGATTTACTGCAGAGCAACACAAAACACGTTTACTCGAACGACTTATCTCGTTATTATGTTATAGTGTTAATGATGATTTGCCTATTCGTCGACGTTCACAACAAGTTGGACTCTGTGCATTCACCACATGGAAAATTTCGCGTAAAGATCTTGGTTTACACCCATACAAGATCCAACTGGTTCAAGAACTAAAGCCACTTGACCATAATAAGCGTCGTTTGTTTGCTGATTGGGCACTAGAAAAGCTTGAAGTTGATCCACTTTTTTATCGTAAAATTGTGTTTAGTGATGAAGCTCATTTCTGGTTGAACGGCTATGTAAACAAGCAAAATTGCCGTATCTGGAGTGAAAACAATCCTCAAGAATTTCTGCAGGTTCCATTGCATCCTGAAAAATGCACTGTATGGTGTGCTTTAAACGCTGGAGCCATCATCGGTCCATATTTATTTAAAAACGATGCTGGAGCTAATGTTTCAGTGAATGGTGTTCGTTACAGATCGATGATCAATGATTATTTGTTTCAAAATTTGAATGGTATCGATCCAGAAGTGTTTTGTTTCCAACAAGATGGTGCTACACCTCATGCTGCTACCGTAACAATTGATTTATTGAAAGAATATTTGGCGATAACATTATTTCGAGAAATTATCCAATTAATTGGCCTCCAAGATCATGTGACATAACTCCACTGGATTATTTTCTTTGGGGTTTTATCAAGTCATTGGTTTATGCTGATAAACCAGAAACAATAGACGTTTTGGAAGCCAACATAACTCGTGTTATTGATGAAATAAGGCTTGAATTACTCGAAAAAGAGCTAGTCGTGGTGGACATATGCCGGAAATTATTTTCAAAACATAATTGTGATAAAATTATCTGTCAAATTAAAAAAAATGTCTTCAATCTTAATTTAAATGTGTTTCATTTCAATTCAAAGTTCTATCACTCTAAAAAAACACCTGATTGTATCGATATGAGCGTGGATAGCTCAGCGGGAGAGCATCGGACTCGTGACCGGGAGGTCCAGGTTCGAGTCCTGTTCAGGTAGAAAAGAAATTTTCTAGTTGGACGGGTATCTGCCACCATTTCACTGTTGGGTCAAAAATTAACAGTGCTGTGACCTAAAGTGGCGCAAGATCGCAGTAACAAAGCCTACACAGAACACAACTGAACTCCTAACTCGCACAAGCTGAAAAAGCTTCTGAGGGATCTTCACAGAAGATCTAGGAGTATCAGGATAATAATAATAATAATAATAATATCTTGTAAAGTATCGATCGAGCAATTTCAAACTTATGCTTGTTGTCATGGTGACAATTCATACTAAAAAAAATCATTCGCTGTTTTTGTTTGGTCCATTCAATTGTGAGTTACGGGGTGTCGAAAATGGAAGTCAGTAAAGGGAATTCTTCATAGAGTACTTTCAACACCCTGTTAATGAATCTTGTCACTATTTTCTAAGTATAAACAGATTCGGATATGTCATCAGGACACCAGCCTCACGGACAATTACGTAATCCTAGCCGCTCCTAGACTTAATCGATAGCCTCCCATCAGCCACATTGTCCAATTCATCTCCATTGATCAACGGATCCGGCACGCAATGAAGTTATTACCTCACTTTACGCGATTTAAACGCAATCCGTTTACCTAAATCTCCCTGCATTGTCACCCCTTGTCCATTCAAAGTCTTCCACCTGTCACAACGGGACGGATGGTCCGATCCCATCTCCGAAACGTGTTTTAGATCCGTGGTCGAGTCGTATATACCTGCCGACGGGGACGTGGCTTCATCTGGTCTCTTTCAAATTACGAAATGTGTCCGAGAAGGGTAATCAGATCGGATCGATGCTGAATGGGAGCCTTTTGGTCACGTACGAAAAGTTCGTTTCTTCCAAAGTATTTCGTTTCTTCGCGATTGTGTGTTGTATCGGTTGCACTCTCATTAAGGGATTGGATATTCTCAATTTTGACAAGAAAGTAATTGCTGATTAAAATGATTCCTTCGAATTACTAGGTGTCATTGACATGTTATCAACTGGGGAAATAAGAGCTCCTTCATCGTAACCCTCAAAAATCTGTATTTTGAGTTTTTGGACAAGTTTTGGTGATGATGAAAAATACTAATTTCTTGCAATGTGTATATTTACCGTATAACCCTGACTTAGCGCTATCTGATTATCCTTCATTTAGAGCTTCATAGAATTCTTCAAGTAGTAGATCAGATTTTTGCTGATAAATGAGGTTTTCCTTCATAAATGACTTGTGGGTGGATCCACTCCTTTGAAAGGAAGTGGAGACAGTGTCTGACTCCTATCTAAAGGTCTTCGAGTAATACTGGCAGGGTTTGACTCGCCAATTAGGAGATGTTTGCAGTTTTTAGGCTTTTCCAGTTGTGGACTTCTATAGAATGGCCATGATGAGCTTGACGTTGCAATATCCAAGAAGAGGTATCTTAACGGTTCGATCTTGGGAATAAGTATCTGCCTCCTTTCAATATATGGAATGCCAGAGTGTTCTAGTAAACTAGTCGCTGGCTTGGATATTAATTCGTCAATCGCGAGATATAGACCCATTTAATTGCTGTCTTCAGGTTTTAGTGGAATTCTATAGCCTGTGCAATGTTAGCCTGCCGTTGGAACAATAATGATCATTGACCTTACCTAGAGCAATTTCTAAGAGGTGGTTTTTTAACGGATCAATCTTGGGAGTATCTGCCACCTTTAAAGTAGTTTTAGGAAGGGGATTATTTAAAATATGGAGTTCCAGAGAGTTTTGGTACAGTAGGCGCTGGCTTTCAGTGATTGTCATCATGCAAATCAATCTGCAAGCTGTGGTCGCTTGAAACAGGTCATTATTTAGTTGTAGTCAAGAGCTAGCCTGACTAATCGATTGGGATGGTGCTTTGCTTTTGCAAGCTTTGTTGAAGTAGTGTTGTGAAGGGCTGATAAATAACAGAAATTTCACGAGAATTTATAGAATAAAGAATATTCCTGATAAAAGAAATTTTCTCATATTCCCAGTATTGCCATTTTATATCCTGAAAGTGTCCACCCCGGCTTGGTTTACGGAATCGGATTTGATACCTACAAAATCCTTTCTACTGGTGCCCATTTTGACTGCCAAACAAGCAGAAAAAAAAAACATACACAGCCCTCAAAAAACTCTTTTCGCGTGATGACCATAATTTTGCGTCTTTCCAATTCACGTTCCACTTCAGAAATTGACTGTCTTAACGAACGAATCACGCGAGGCCGGTGCGAAACACGCTTAACGCGATAATGAAGGGCGCGCATTTTCAGCAAACGTGTCGCTCATCTCATGATATTAATAATGGTCGGAACAGGTTACGCGTTATTTATGACAATATGAACAAGCCCGAAATGTGGCCTTGAAGCACTCCGTTCACGGGCATGCATACAGCGTGGACATGGTTGGTATTGATTTCGGATGGATTGAATATATCTGGAATCAAAACTGAAATGTTCGTGACTTGAAATTATGTCAAATATCCACTTTTGTTTGCCTTGATCCTGATTTCCCTTCGTAGTCAATGTTTCCTTAGTCGGTAGGAAAAAGGGTTAGAGTTAAAGCTGCGCAGACATAACATCAATCACGTTACTTTTTGACGGAATGAAGGACTAGTTGTCATTTGTTTCAACTAACATACAAACATATTCAAAAGTGCAAGGCGTTTCGATTTCAAGTCGAAATTATGCACCAGAAGGTCTACAAGAATCAGTGATCTGTGCCATGATGAATAGTCCAACTGGACCAGATGGAAATTCATATTTGGTTGAAAAAGCCAGTCCTAGCCATCAGTAGCGTCAGTGGTAGAGCTTGTACAAAGTGCGAATATTGGAGCATACAGCGTTCAGCAAATAGATATGAGTCAAGCTTCAGAAAGAAACTCAATGGGCAAAGGATTTTATAATTTTTGCAATGATTTGCAATGACGAACATATATTCCTAAAGGTGTGATTTCAAGTCTGAATCTCATAATGTGACCAAATTATCTCATAGAACAAGAGCAATGAAGAAATAACTCATTAGTCGATTTGTTCTCAAAGACATGCGTGGTTATATGTATTAAGTATAGGAAATCAGTTGTTTGTTATTTGAGAAAATGGGTAGCCAGAATTTGCTCCTTTAGATCAATCAGATAGCTTTAGGCCATTTGAAGAGTATCCACTTCAAATCAAAACTATCTAGTTCTTTGAATCATCACTTTTACTGCCGGAGAGAGCTGTCTGAACTGGAGTTACTATTGACAGGAAGAGATTGGCGAAGGGGACTTGGCAAACCAAAAACATTAGCTCAAATGAGGTTTGTTCTACTAGAAGGTCTAGATAACAAAGACGAATCTCCCAGGGAAACAACTCATTTTCTAGGTCAATGGTATAAGCATAGTAACACACAATTGAACTTTCATCTGATAACACTAGAGTCCATTTTCTATAAGTGATATAGTCCTAAATAAATTAATTCAAATATAAAACGAATTCACGAACCTTTGTCAAACTTGGAATGCAGAAACTATTTGTGCTTTTAACGGCCTATGGAATTCTAGACAAATCAAAAGCATAATTCAAGAATTCATCGTTAGTTAAACAATCTAACCTTTTTCTATAACAGGGGGTGCGTTAAAGTTATATCGATTAAAGTCGAGACCTCTTCTCGATTTATTTTTGGAATAGAGAGCAGAAATTCGATCGGGTAAACCGAACGTATTGACCACTTGGTTTACACTTGACAGCCAAAGTCTCAAGATATAAACTTCGGACCGGTTTCTGGCGGTCGTATATTTATCCAGAGGTTGTTAGCTGCTCGTGATTATGGTTGTTTTTACACATTTATGTGGTTTGCTTGTTGGATTTAATGGACCGGCGTACGTTAATATTCACGGATATCGGTATTATGCACAGGCCCTTCGAACTTTTCTGTTAAGTAAAAAAGTAAGTGAATGAAGACCTTTGAACAATTCAATTGATTGCTGTTTCCATGACCATTTTGATGGCTTTAATAGGAGGTTACATTGGTGTTTTTAGGAGCGAATCCCTTAACGAAATATAAAATTCATCAAAATGAACAGGTTTAAATTTTTGGAACGAAGTTCCTTATCGCGCGTTGCGAAAGGGGGCTAAACGGAATAAATTAAGACCAAAAGTTGTAACGACACTTTTTGCTATTAGAAAGCAAGCCAGTTATTTTTGTTTCGTCTTTTTATTTCGCATTCAACAATGTGGTGTCGCGACGATTATTTTTGTTGAGTGTTATTAGGTTTATTTATCGTTACATTTGATGATGATGAAACTAAATTTCGATTTCATCATAATCGAGTACAAGCTTCATCAACAATATCTCTAGTACAAGAGTTTCAGAGATTCTCATTAAATAAGCTTGAAACGAAGGCAAAGTCAGTCATTGATTTCATTACTAGAGATAAAGGCATTTCATTGTGTACTTTCAACGTCCAAAGCCTTCGTAAACATTCAGTTGATTTAATCGACTCTGTTACAGAAAAAACGAACATTTTGTTATTATCAGAGACATGGTTGGACAATGTTGTTGGACAATGATATACCGAATTTGAATGGTTACAGTTTGTTTTATAAGGATTTTTGAGTGATTTCTACCAAGTTGGAAACAACTTTCATCAGATATAAAAACATTATTGAAAGCAAAATTCTATCCTTCGTTCCTTTTATAAAGGTGTCATTATAAGGATTTTTTTTTGTTTCCTTGATATGAAGCCTTGTCTTTTCAGTGACATATGGACGGTTTGTGGACATATTTTTATATTCTGTTGATTTCCAAATCTGCTAGCCAATTTGCGAAACCTCAGGAGCGGATTGTGTAGTTCTAAGGCCAATAAGGTATTTATATTGTTTCCTTTAATCTGGTATATGCCATTTTTTATTCTCTTTATTATCTCACATACAGCACTTTTCTCCAGTTCAGTCAATTGCACTAATTTTTTAACGTTTCGAAAACCTTTTTTATACAAATATTCTACCTCTTTTAATTTTTCTAGTTGCGACACTATTTCATTAATTGTTGACAATCAACAATATTTGACCAATAGTGTTGTCATGCAACTTAGACCATAGCCGACTATCTGCACAACCTATTTCATACATAACTTTTGTCTTAGAATGTTACAAAAAAGAAGTATGTTAAAATTATGAAAAATAATAAATTTCGTATACTTTCTAGACGGACTATAGAATAATTCGCAAACGTTATGAATCAAGTGCAACTCTATTTTTTTTAGGGAATACCTAATACTCTTTAAGTTGTTGAAAAGAAGCATATCTTATAAGCGGGGTCTATTTTTCGATGTCTTTATAACTTCTTTATATTTATCCTTTAAATACTTGGTTTTGATAATGCCTATCTCATATTTAAGAAACTGACCTCTAAAACACCATGCAATTATGATAACAGCACCATGTAATTATGATAAAACACATGGGTATTTTATCATAATCTTCATGTTTCGAAGAGCAATGAACCAAATCAATAAGGAAGAAATTAGTGCAAATAGACTCGTTACTGGTCAGGTATTATGCTATGTTTAATTGCCGAGATTCTAATGGTTTCATTTAAATAGGGTTTTGATGACAACATGACGAACTGGAAAGTATTGAACTAATAGTAATCAAAGCAAGTAACCTGAATGTCGAGGAATCACTTGAGCTCATAAGCGAATGGTATGTTGATAGAATGTTGTGGTTAATGATTCGTTATGTCAATGGTGATAGGCCAGTTATTGTCATTTTAGTGGGAGGTTCTATGGTACAAGTAAAGTGAGGTGGAAGATTTGTACTTTCTGAGTGCATAGAAAATAATAATTCAACTTCAGGATTTTCTGACTTAATTTTTTTTTTTGATCCATGGAATATGATATAAATATGAACTATCACCGAGTAACGGACTACTCAATCCATAGAATATTCTTACTAAAGGTGGAGATATGAAAAGTTGACAAAATAACAACTGTTGGCTTCCAAATGCGAGCTATTCTATTACAAGCTTTCTCCTTCCATTTTTTGCCTTTGACAATTTGTATCATGTTCTCGATGAAATTAAGATGAGTGTCTCAATAGCATCTCAATAGCAATTGAATATTTCTCGCACTTCAACTAGTGGAAGAAATGTGATGCGTTTTCACTTCGCTGGATGGGCTAATGATCGCATGGGCGAGATGACCCACCCCTAGCAGACAGACTAAGACGAATATGAATTCTACGAACCTTATTCTCGCAAATCTCACCAATTCTACAGTGAATTTTCACTTCTTCGGCACGTCTTTCGAGCGTATATCGATCCAGTAGACATAACCTCACAATTTCTACTTGTCAAATGAAATATTCCTGTCAAATGTATTTTAAATGGCGCGAAATTTAAAATGAAACCTCTTGTGATCCAATAATATCCACTGTCTCAATTCGATGGCGTCTGAAAACCATAAAAACGATCCTCGGCTAGTGACCGATTATCTTCCATTTTTTCTTATCTACCTTATTTTCACCGTCTTTTTTATAACCGAATATTCTGGACCCGATTCCAAAATGGTCGAAATATAAAAATCGTAATGATGTTGGGATTGCCTCTCCATCAATCTTATCGCAGGACGATTAAATTCGCTTTTACAATGCTATAAAATAATACAAATGGATGCTAAAGTGTTTGTTCGTACGAAAAAGCTTTATAAGATCGCCATAAAAATGTTACGATCTATTTTATGCCCCGGTCGTGATATCGCGTGCTTCTTCGACCCATCGTCTCGCAAAGATGGTCAAAACTATCGCTCGAAACTTTAATTGGAAACATATCCACAAATATTTTTATAATGTTCTGTCTGTTCTTGCAGTAGATAAAATCGAAACACATATCAGCTTCTCGGAATTTATATTGCAGGAAACGCTGTCAGGACGTAACATTTGTATACTGTGAATCATAGTGGAACAGTACGAGTAGGTAGAGATGGTTGATTATCTTGGAACAAGTTTTTAACAGATTCTGTTTTCCGCTGTATCGTGTGTTTTTTTTCAGAGTGATAGAACTTTCGATAGGGATAATTGTGATTTGACAGAAGGTAGAAGTCATGCTGTTTTGACATTTCTGTTCAGTAAGCATTGACAAATTATCATGGCAAGACTCACGCCGTAACAGCGTTTACAAATTGTTGAAATTTATTTTCAAAATCAGTGTTCTATTCGCCAAACTTATAGAGCACTTCGTGAAATTTATGGTTTACATAATCGTCCATCAGAGCAGCTTATTCTTAGAACTATCGATAGATGAAATATTAGCCGCCTTGAACGTTAGCCTAGATCAAAATTAGTTTATGTTCTATCTAGACGAAGAAAGTCTAACAATGGGTAACCCATTGAGCCTCTTGTTATCAGAAATATTCATGGATTGCTTAGAAACCAATATCCAAAAACACACATATTTCAAACATTTCGTTTATTGGTACCGCTATGTAGATGAAATAATTTGTTTATTTAATGGCACAAATAGACAACTTTGTTCATTTTTAGAATCTGTCAATAAATTATATCCAACAATTGAATTGACACATGGAGAAGAAGTAAATGATAGCATCAATTTCTCAGATTTCAAAATCACTAAAGTTAATGATAGACTTCTCCATATACAGGAAAACTACACACACAGATAGTACGATTCATTCTACTTCAAACCATCCATTTCACAAAAATTATCAGCTTATAATAGTATGCATTATAGATTGGTTAACATACCTATGAAAAAAAAAAACTTTTGGCAAAGAATATAATAACATTAAACAAATAGCTTTTAATAATGATTTTAATCCGTTAATTATAGATAATTTACTTAATAAAATAAATTACAAGAAAGCAATATCACTTGTATATCCAAAATTTCAAAATTCAAACGGAACAAAATTTATTTCATCAACTTACATAGGCCAAAAATCTGAAAAGATTGCTAGATATTTAAAGAAAAAAGAAAATTATGAATTTTTAGAAAATTATGAATTTTTAGAACCATTAATTTATTAGGCAGCTTAATAAAAAATAATAAAGACGTCATTCCTAAAAACAAAAAATCAGGAGTTTATAAGTTAACATGTTGTGATTGCCCATGTGTTTATCTTGGACAGACAGGTCGTTCATTCCAAACGGGCATACGAGAACATGAAAATGTTATATTAATAATAAACCAAATTCAACTTATGCCAACCATTTGTTAGAGACTGGCCATAATTTCAGTATGAACTATGAAATATTACATATCGAAAACAAAAGTCATAAACTAAATCTGTTAGAAACTTTAGAGATCAATAGATATAAAAAATAATAGATTTTATTGAATGATCAAATAGATTTAAACAGTTCCTCCCTATTTAACATTCTTCATTGATTGTAAACCACCTCTTGCCACCCCTCTATTTTTTGTAGCAGAACTGTGTATTTAAGGTCATGTTTTGCATTGTATACCTACCTCAGTTTTAATACTCACCTGATGAAGTCATGGTATGACGAAACAATTGTCCCACACCCGTCCAGGATGTTTTCAAGCAATGTATTCTTTGTTTTACGAGGAATGTGAGCTGAAAACAAAGGTTGTCTGTTTCCATATCATAATTTTGGGCCCAACCAAAAATTCAGATTTAATCCTTATTTCCTTATAAACTCCTTATTTCGCGTAAAATATACAGTAACAAAACTTCCCTTGAGTTTGATTTAATATTAAAATTAACAATTAATAGGAGGAAGTGAATCCAGCTCATTAAGAAACTATGTCATAAACCAAACATTTTCAGTTATTCTTCACCAGGGATTCAGAAATCTTGGCAAAAATATACCCCTTCGTATATAAATTCTTACGGAATCGAAATGGAGTGCCCCAAGGTACAGCCTTGTCCCTCTCGAATTATTTACCGATGGATGGCTGTCTTCGATCTGAAAATTTCACGATTATTTTCAAGGTGAACTAGTAAACGAGCTACGAAAAACTGTCCAACAAATTTCGCGTTAGGAAGAATAATCGATAATTAAGGAGTACAATAGAGTGTTTACTTCCGGTCCCATATCAACGTTCGAAGACCATAAGATCGAACGCCAAGATCCATCAATAAATTCTCATCAAGGATCTTCGTCTTTAAACCCAAGAATATTGTTAAGTCACGTCGCGGTTCAACTTGGCATTCCAAGAATAGCTACGACGATGATAATGCACGTTTTATACACGCTGATTTTTAGTCCCCCCAAGGCGAGATGTATCAGTTCCCTCGACCACAACTGCTTCTCGTACACAACAATGGTTCAAGAGTCAATGGTTTATAATAATTATTTATGAACATCTGGATGACGACGCAACCCTTGATTGAAATAAATCGGAATGAAATTAGGAATGTGCGTGTTTTGTTCTTCGTTTGTTCTGATTATCTCGTTGGGGCCGTGTTGAGGAACTTATTGAAACAAATTATCCTTTCGTTTGTTTAAGGATAAGAACATGCAATATTCAAACATATACGAAAGTATTTATGTAGGGCCAGGAGCTCTTATAACTATAATTAGGCTTTTTTACTTCTAAACGTTAGTGACGTCACATTGAAGTAATCAATCAAGTGTCATGCACAGGTTGAGTTAGTGTTCTTATGAAGATACCAGAGAAACTATTGTATGAAATGAACCGTTTTCTTTTGTGAATATCATTTTCATGTGAGTAAACACATTATTTTTGAGTTGTTTGAACCACTCCAAGTATCGGGTGTTTTTTTAGAGTGATAGAACTTTAAATTGGAATATAACACATTTAAATTAAAATTGAAGCCTAATTTGTTTTATTTGGAAGATAATTTCGAGACATTTATGTTTTAAAAATATATCCGGTATATGTCCACCACGACTAGCTTTCAGGAACCGCATACGACCAGATCAATTTTGGACCTCTTTTTCGAGTAATTCAGGCCTTATTTCATCAATAACATGAGTTATGTTGGCTTCCAAAGCGTCTATTGTTTCTGGTTTATCAGCATAAATCAATGATTTGACATAACCCAAAAGAAAATAATCCAGTGGAGTTCTGTCGCATGATCTTGGAGGCCAATTGATTGGACCTCGAAATAATGTTATCGCCAAATTTTTCTTTCAATAATTCAATTGTTACGATTGTGGCATAAGGTGTAGCACCATCTTATTGGAACCAAAACACTTCTGGGTTGATACCATTCAAATTTTGAAACAAATAATCATTGATCTGTAACGAGCACCATTTATTGTAACATTAGCTCCAGCGTTTTTAATGAAATATGGACCGATGATGCCTCCAGCCTGTAAAGCACACCATACAGTGCATTTTTCAGGATGCAATGGAACCTGCAGAACTTCTTGAGGATTGTTTTTACTCCATATACAGCAATTTTGCTTGTTTACATAGCCGTTCAACCAGAAATGAGCTTCATCACTAAACACAATTTTACGATAAAAAAGTGGATCAACTTCAAGCTTTTCTAGTGCCCAATCAGCAAACAAACGACGCTTATTATGGTCAAGTGGCTTTAGTTCTTGAACCAGTTGGATCTTGTATGGGTGTAAACCAAGATCTTTACGCGAAATTTTCCATGTGGTGAATGCACAGAGTCCAACTTGTTGTGAACGTCGACGAATAGGCAAATCATCATTAACACTATAACTTACAGCAGCGATATTTTCTTCTGTATGTACAGTTTTTTATCTTGTTCCTGTTGCATCGAGTAGAGAAAATGTTGTCCGAATTCTATGGATAGTTCGACGAATAAGGTGCTCCATATACAGCAATTTTGCTTGTTTACATAGCCGTTCAACCAGAAATGAGCTTCATCACTGAACACAATTTTACTATAAAAAAGTGGGTCAACTTCAAGCTGTTCTAGGGCCCAATCAGCAAACAAACGACGCTCATTACTTTAGTTCTTGAACCAGTTGGATCTTGTATGGGTGTAGACCAAGATCTTTACGTAATGATGGACGATTATGTAAACCATAAATTTCATGAAGTGCTCATAAGTTTGGCGAATAGAACACTGATTTTGAAAATAAAATTCAACAATTTCTGAACGTTGTTGCAACGTGAGTATTTCCATGATAATTTGTCAATACTTACTGAACAGAAATGTCAAAACAACATGGCTTCTACCTTCTGTCAAATTACAGTTATCCCTAATGAAAATTCTATCACTCAAGAAAACACCCGATACTCTGTTTTACCGAAAGCATGTTCACCATAAGCTTCGATAAGCATTGGATGCCATTCTGCAGCAGTTTTCTTTATATGATAACAGAAAAACAGTGCTGTTCGCAAGAAGTTGTTCATAGGGACCAAGTTTAAAGTTATAGTAGAATATACCAGTAAATGGAACTTGGATTGTTGTGTGTTGAAAATATCATCAGCTTTAAGAGAACGTTGACGGTGCTGCAGAAGCCCTAAACTGATGGCTAGTACCGTCTTTAAGGAAATCCCGGTTTCATACTTCTATACCAGACTTGTTCTTTACTTCAATGTGACGTCATAGTACGTCCAGCCAATCCAAATTATTTTCGATCTTTGTGGTAACAGATGAGATTATTAAATGACGAATCATGGTAAGAGAATTCGAAATTCAGAACGCAATTCGTAACAATTCATATTACAAATGTTTGTCGGACACACTAAGCTGAAAATAATATCGCGGAAAGCCATATATCCCGACTCCAATTCCATAAATTCCTGGTGGGATGATTAGCGTTCCGAAAAAAACCGATTCTTGGCTATTAGTCAAGAATGGGTGCATGCATGTGTTCGATATACGTCAAATTTTGGACACCGTTCAAGTTATCCGTTCTGCCAAGGTATGTATCAGAAAAATTACTTTCATCGTTGCAGGTTTCATAAATTGTCCTGTCTCGTTCGGCGGCGTGAGTATAATTTGTCGTCTGGCTAGCGCGTCTATCCTGGAAATGTTATGATTCAACGTTTTATTTCGACTACGTTTCGAACAAACGATGGATGTGGACGAATTGGAACAACTGGTTCGGAATTATAATCTGTAAGACCTGGTTCGGACCAGCCTAAAGTACTAGCACTGTCTAGTTCGCACTTTGTTTGAGTTTAGTTCACAAGTAAGTGGCACTTCGCAAAATGAACAGCCTGTCACGCAATAACAAATGAATTGAATGTGCTTACCGTAACGACTATTTAAGAAGTTTGGATGAGCGAATTTGTATTTTCTGAATGCAAATATGCAGATTGCTTCATATAATGTGAGGACAAGCACTCATGCTCTACTTATTCAAAACCAAGTGACGGTACTTCACGCTCAAAGATAGAAAAAAATTTATAGACTCCATAAAGAACTCACTGATCTACTCGATCAAATTTTGGAGTTTATACACGTCTGAACTAAGCTTAAATGGCCTACAGATAAAACACCGGTGTGAGTGAGTAATACTACCACGTGCCTTAAGGGCTCTATATACGAAATTGGCAAATTTTGCCTGCGAGATGAAATACGAAGTCATTTCTGGTTATGATTTATTTTGTCATTAGATGCATAAATAACTTGCGCGTTAACTAAAAATGTTGGGTTGTGCCAGATCTAATTTATTTGCAACCTAAGGCTGTCTTCATTAAAAAAAAACTTCAGTGAAGGCAGCATCGGGGCTACGGTTAAATTGGACCCGGCAAAAGCCAATAGTTTTATTTACATTTGTTAGCAAATTTTGGCCATGAAGTGGGTCGACACTCCTTTGCTTTATCGTTTTCTGCAGCTAGTAAAATCCGAAAAAAAGGGCTTCAAAATGAATGCACACTTTAATGTTATGCTCGGCAGTGTATCCGGTGTTTTTTTAGAGTGATAGAACTGTAAATTGAAACGAAAAACATTTAAATTCAGATTGAAGCCAATTTTTTTTATTTGAAAGATAATTTTATGACATTTATGTTTTAAATTTTGGACTTTTAATTTTGGACTACTTTTTCGAGTAACTCAGGCCTTATTTAATCAATAACACTAGTTATGTTGGCTTCCAAAGCGTCTATTGTTTCCGGTTTATCAGCATAAACCAATGACTTGACATAACAAAAAAATAATCCAGTGGAGTTATGTCGCATGATCTTGGAAGCCAATTAATTGGACCATTTCTCGAAATATTGTTATCACCAAATATTTCTTTCAATTAATAAATTGTTACGGTAGCAGCATGAAGTGTAGCACCATCTTGTTGGAACCAAAACATTTCTGGGTCGATACCATTCAAATTTTGAAACAAATAATCATATTATTTGTACGATATTTTCTTCTGTACGTACAGTTTTTTGTCTGGTTGTTATGTTGCATCGAGTAAAGAAAATGTTGTCCAAAATCTATCGATAGTTCGACGAATAAGGTGCTCTGATGGGCGATTATGTAAACCAAAAATTTCACGAAGTGCTCTATAAGTTTGGCGAATAGAACACTGATTTTGAAAATAAATTCCAACAATTTGTAAACGTTGTTGCGGCGTGAGTCTTTCCATGATAATTAGTCAATGCTTACTGAACAGAAATGTCAAAACAACATGGCTTCTACCTTCTGTTAAATCACAGTTATCCCTATCGAAAGTTCTATCGATATTAAGCTGAGATTCTTGCAAACAGAACATCCAATAAAATTTGCTCCTGCATCCGAATTCGAGCAACTTTCGGCCTGTTTCGCGTTCAACGCACCCATCTCTATCGTCTTGTATACAACGTTACACGCAAGGATGTCGCCTTTCAGATTAAATTTCGAACACATTATCTCGTATATTTATCTCGATATGTTTTCATTCCTCATCGATGCCTTTCATGTAAGTCCCGAACGTAACTACACTTATATAAATATTTACGGATGTACAACGCTATATTTAATTGGCGAATGTGAATTACTTGTGTTCACGTGGCGTATGGAGCTGTGTAAACTCTTGAATTATTCATCGGACAGGTTCGAACCTGGAGCCATTATCCCGGCCGAGTGTAGCTTTCCAAAATTGGAATTCCTTAAAAAGTCGATTGTGCATCCGCGGACGGCAGCTGCTCGAGAGAGAGCAAATTGAACGGTGCATTGGGCTTCTCTCGATATTTACGACTATGAAAAGGAAGATGTTAAGGTAAATATTCATGACTTGAAGCGGCGAACATCCATATTCAACGACTTGTCGTTTATCGACTGAAAATTATTATGTAATTGAAGACCGAGGTGATTCCGCGCCCGCGGGACTGCTTCATTTTTGGGACGGGGTGGGTGTTGCAACACAGAGCCCTCACCCATAAAACTTGCGTGGTTCTACCCGATTGCTGGTTATCTATACATAAGGGCGAATGCGTCAGAATAAGATCTGTGCTAGCTTTAAGGGGAGGGATACTATGACGTGTTAGTCTCTTCGAGTTTTGGCATCGAGTTGAACTCTTATTGGCGACCGTTAGCCTTCCTTGGCTCCTTTTGGAAACAAGGCTATCACGGGTGGGTGGTTTGGCCCGTAGAGGTACTTGTACTTCTGGCCACCCTCCTAATTGGTGTTGGACTCGTGAAGGCATGAAGCCCTCTTCGGCGCAGTTCTTGCGCCTGAATAACCTGGACTCGGTCGAAAGTGTAGGGGTCTCGACCACGCTTTATGCTTGGCGTGAACTCGGATCGACTGGGATGTCCATGGCGAGTCTGGGACTGGAATGGTCGAAGGACGGTGGATGCAAAGAAGCCCCTTCGGCCTGTGAGTTGCGTCCCAAGCAACTAGGACACTGACGCTGTATAGCCAGTAGAGGTTGGATAGTGCTTCGAAGCTATCAGTCTATACTAGAAGCAAAGGGGCACTATTGTTTCGTTATGAGTGCTGATTGGGCGTATCCCAATCCCGTGCTCATGGGGGCAGTGACTATAGGCCAAGGAGCAGGTAGGCCACTTGCGGAACTGCTTCATTTTCGGGAGTAAATTACTTAAATCACTGATCTCCCTTTATGACATATAAACATTAATTCCTTCTTTATATACAGGAATTAGTCTTTCCATTTCTTCACCACAACTTGATGTTTAATCGGCGTTGTCAACTAAAATAGGTGAAACCACAAACAACAATGGTGAATTTTGAGAAATAAGCAATCTCACTCTTTTTGCCCTTTTCTTGACCAACCTTGGTTCACTTAAAAATGTGTTGAAATTGTTGATAGCGTGTGTAGAATTTTCCAGGTTTCCCAATGTAGCAACTATGAGAGTAAGGATGGGATGAAGGCGGTCTGCTGATAGGAGAAGTTTACAGAAGAAGCAGTAGATCGTTATGTCCTATACTGCTGGATACAACAAGAGTGAGGTTACATACGGTGCTAAAATCTCCGGTTGAGACTTGAAGGTTCTTCGAAAGATATTTTGTAGAACCAGCGCCATCGCAAATCATTAGTTTGAAGAGTATATTAGAATGGTTTGTCTTATCGTCCACACTGGGTGCTATATTTCACAGGTGAACATTGACATGTCCGTCTATTGATGAAAAAAGAGAATTCTGTGAGACCTTGGAATTTATTGATGCTCTAGACATGCTTATGAAGCATTACACTCTGACGCTACCTTCGCTACGAGCCATATGTGATTCCATACTTTCAAACCATCTGATAGACTATGTTCAATAAGATAATGCCAGAGAACTGATAGTTTTCGGGGATTAACATCGTTTACCAGCATCCCCAAGATCTCCGATCTGTCTTATATTGAGAAAATGTATGGACATGATTGGTCGTGCGTTATTGACTTTGCAGCACCATCCGCAGACTTTAGCAGCCTTTCTCATGAAGTTAGGGTAATTGAAAATGTGATAAAAATAATGAGCGGGTAAGAGAATGAACCTGTTGAAGCAGGTTGACAGGTGCACTCACTATGGGCATACTCTTACATTTTTCGTAGATTCAACTTTCGTCGGGTATAAAGACATTATTAAAATTACAACGTTGACAATATTATATCTTTCGTTTCTTTTGTAAAGGTTCCATTATAGGGTTTTTTGGTTTCCTTGATATGTAGCCTTGTCCTTTCAGTAACATACGGACGGTTTCTGGCCTTCCTGAAACTGGTCTATGCCTCATATCTATGCCATTTTTTATCCTCTTTATTGTCTCACTTTTTCCCAGCTCAGTCAATTGCACTGATATACTACTCTGTCAAGAAAGTACCGGGAATTTTCAATTAAAACAATATTTTTACATCGTCAAAATTTATTGGGTCGCCTTCAAAATAGGCTCCATTTGCTCCAATACATCTATGCCAACGGCACTTCCAATTATCGAAACTTTTCTTATAGGCGCTTTCCGGGATGGACTTTAGCTCTCGCGCCGAATTTTGTTTTATGGCTTCAATCGACTCAAAACGGGTGCCACGAAGGGGCAATTTTAGTTTTGGGAAGAGGAAAAAGTCGCAGGGAGCCAAATCCGGCGAATACGGTGGTTGCTGAAGCACGTTTGTTGAGTTTTTGGCGAGAAAGTCAGTCACAATCGTAGCTCGGTGAGAAGGCGCGTTATCGTCATGCAAAATCCATGAGTTGTTCGCCCACAAATTTGGCCGCTTCTTACGGATACGCTCACGCAAACGTTTCATAACGCCTAGGTAATACTCCTTGTTTACCGTCTGACCCTCTGGAACGAATTCGTAGTGCACCACGCCACGGATATCGAAAAAAACAATGAGCATCACCTTCATTTTCGAGCGGCTTTGGCGTGGTTTTTTCGGTTTCTGCTCATTTTTTGCCACCCATTCCGATGATTGCTGGCTTGTTTGCATATCGTACTCGTAGACCCAGGTCTCATCACCAGTTATAATGCGTTCCATGAATGTAGAATCGGAAATACAGCGATCCAGCATGTCTGAAGCAACCTGTTCGCGATGACGTTTTTGAAGAAAATTCATGTCTTTCGGTACGAGTCGTGCGGCCCCTTTCTCATGCCCAAAATATCAATCAAAATCATACGTGCGGACTCGTGGGATATCTTAAGATCATGTGTTATCTCTCTCAAGCTGGTACGACGGTTTTCCAGCACCCTTTCCTTAATTTTATCGGCGTTATCTTTGATCGAAGCCGTCGATGGGCGACCACTTCACGACCGTCCTTGAAGGCTCTGTACCACTGATATGCACGAGTTTTCGATAGAGCATTATCACCAAAGGCCTTTTGCAACATTTTCAATGCATCGGCACACGAAAATTCATTTGCAACACAAAACTTTAAACAAATTCTTTGCTCATCGTAATCACCCATAGTAAAAATCGGCACGCACTCTGACATCGACTGACTTAATCAGCTGTTGCAAACACACTAGTTGACAGATCCCGCTCAAGCTTGGCATAGTAATTAAGGACAGTGGTACCAACCTAGGAAAAAAAAATTTACCTGCCTCAATGCCCCGCCAGATTTAAATCGATAATTCCCGGTACTTTCTTGACAGAATGTATTAACGTTCCGAAAACCTTTTCTATACAAATATTCTACCTGTGTTATTTTCTCTAGTTGCAACATTATTCCATAAATTGTATACCTGTGGACAATCAACAATATTAGACAAATAGTGTTGCCATGAAACTTTGGCCACAACCGACTATCTGTACATTCTCTTTTATACCTTAATTTTGTCTTACAATGTTACAAAAGAGAAGTATATTAAAATTATGAAAAATAATAAATTCCGGATACTTTCTAGAGGGACTATATTAACAAACATTACAATATAAACATTATATGAAATATAGTGAAGACTAGGGGATGAAAGTTGAAGGCGTTTGTCTTCAACAAAGGTTGGGATTAAATTTGAAAAAAAGAGAAGATAACTGTTGGTTCAAATAAAATCGAGAGCTGAATTTAAAATTTCCCTCAGAAAGTTGAGCCCTTCAGAACAACAGTTATCGAAACGTTTTTCTTCAGAATGATGTCAGAAATCGTTACCTAAAATTAGGTGTACGGGTTGAGCAAATATGACTGTTACCAGAAAAATCAATTTCAACTGGAAATTTTTGCTAGAAATTAGGAGGCCTTCGAATTTATTTTCACTATTCACTGGATGCCGAATGTAATCTACAACCTCACATTCAACAGAACTGAACGGGACGAATCCTATTGAGCGTGCTTTGTGAGGGCGAAATAGAAAAACACTTTTTGCGAGGGTAAATATTGAAAAATGTGTTTTTCGCGAAAAACGCATTGGGGCCTAATTGCGTATATGGAAAACGTATATAACAAGTCCACTTCTGGTGTATTCTCTGCATATTTGCCATTACTCTGTGGCAATCAAACGAAACCGGTTAAAGCATTGACTATTAACTTTTTTATTTCCCAATTCACTAACTATTATCGATTGTCAGATAAAAATTCCGTTTAATTTGGCGATTATTCCTACAAAACCCACAGGAAACCACTCGAGAACTTCTGAATTCAGCTGTGCGTAGATGCGATTATACCTAGCTTAAAATGGTTGGATGGGTTCACAATGGACGCATTGGTTTCTTTTGTGCGAAAATCTATCAATAATTCAACATAGGTGTGTAGGTGAAATGCCGTGAGAAAGTATAAGGTTAGGGACAAACATGTCATCAAGGGTGTATTGTTGTGATCTGGTTCTATTTATTTTTGACAAAGGTGGAACACCAGAGAATAAAAAAATGATATAATCTTTCTTCCATTCCTCATGTTCAAGATGTGGACTAATTTCAATAGAGGGCTCTACTCAAGAATTCAGTGATAGGCTTCCCTGTGACGATGCGTTTTTAAAATTGAATAAAATACAGAATAATTGAGACATTTCAATGTACAATTTTTTCCCTTTTTGTTTCCAATATTATTAATTTTGAAGTTCCTGGTTTGAAATTTGTTGGCATAGACCCATGAACGAAATACAGAAATAATGGAATAAATGAAATTACTATTTTACTATCACTAAAAAGTAATTTTATTTATTCCATTATTAAAATGAACTATCGCAAAGTAACGGACTACTCCATCCAAATCCAAAGATGTTAAATTGCAACTTAATGTAGGTCAATTGACAGTTCTTTCTCTACATAATACAAACCTAAATTTCAATTTAATTTGTAACACGTTTTTTCTGTTTTGTATATACGGATTTTTTAATTCAAGGTTGTGACCTATGCAGCGTAATTCCATCAACGGTTTATTGTCAGAAATAAAGATATATTCGCTAAATAAAGGGTCTTTCATTAACCGCCCCATTTTGTTTTGTAGATCAAATATATTATTTATTTAAAAACTATTGAAATTTTTATTTCATTATAAAGTACATTGGATACCATTAGTTATGGAACAAAACATCATTTAAATATTGATCTGTAAATCCTCTAAAGAAAGAAGTACAATGGAGTTAAATCCATGACCCTCATCGCTGAGTATGATTTTCTTATGAATATCTGCATAATTTCTGATTTTTTTAAGCACTAATAACTGAATAAAGGACGCTTTAAATGATCTGTTGGTCTTCACGAACACTTTCACGTACGGCAGCAATATTCTCTTCACTTCTTGCATTTCTTTATCTCACTAGCACTGTTACATCATGAAGTGTAAAATTTGTTTCAAATTTCTTCACTAAACGAGATCTATGGTAATGAAATGTATCAAAAGCAGAGAAAACCAACCAGAACGGGGAACATCGTTTGCTGTAACAGTCGATTTCACAGTTGTTGTGATGTAAGTTGGTTTGGATATTTCATGAATCATTACCTATAGTGTATAATGGAGTCTAATATAGACCCATAGTGTACACGAAAAGTGTCTTTATTAAGTTGATTTTTTTATTCCAGTACAAAATATTTTCTCTAAGATTCACTTCTTGCATTACTTGAACTTTGTAAGGTTTCATACGGAGTTTCTTCATGCGAAATTATCCTCGGAGAAGTGTAGGAGATGTTCAGTTCTTGAGCACGATGATGATTGTATGTTCAGGCACATTCTGGGCTACAACAGCAATGTTTTCAGGTGTGCTCATTGGCCGAGAACGTGAACGGATTGTTTCATCAAATAACGATCCAATTTTCACGAACAAATGCCGTGAGGGTTTTTTATTTCTATTAAATTTCTAATAGTTTGGATAGAAGATTCACCACTTTGGAAATAAGTTTATAATATTTCCTAGTTTAGCTCAAGCGTAAATCGACCCCTGTCATAAATGTCAAATAATAATAAATACAGAAGTGGTGCCAAACTCGACATTACTACTACTCCAAAATACAAATTCTAGATGACCAAGCCTTCACTATACACAAAGAGTCATATTTGACTGTACTTTCTTGATAGAACTCACATCACTTATAATCACCAAACAGTGAAAAGAATACTGTATGCCCGAACATATCCAAAACTAGTCACCATTAACATAAATATTCGAGAGATATTCCACTTTGATTTTGTGCTCGAATGTCCATAATAAAAGTGTTTTATATCACTTTTGTTGGGAATAAAATTTGTTTAATGGTAATCATTTACATTTAAATTTGCTTTTAACGCTCAAGTCCAATGATTTTGAAAGATTGAAAAGATGGAGAAACGTGAGGAATTTGAATGATAATTTTTAAATGATATTTTTAAGGATCTCATTTTTTAAAATGTTATTCTTGATGTCAAATGAACACTATCGTTTTCCATATGGATTTGATTAATAAATTGTATTTTATTCGTCAAATTGTGGAATGATTTATGCATAATAATAATATTTATTTATTGCAAAAAATTACTCTTTTCAAAGATTTTACAGTTGTCAATTTTACTGTGAAACATACATCAAACAATAAAATTATTCGTCAATAACAAAAGGAGGGGTTTACTTGATAGAAGACTTATTGCAATATCTTAAATATCATACAGATTTATTCTGCTAACTTCACTACAAATTTTAATTCTATAAAAAAAATTTTCAAAAACTTTTTGAAATTAAAATAAATAAATGTCTTAGAAAGCACAGTTTCAGTTTAGTAGACATATAGAATTAACACTAATTACAGAGTCCCAAAAGAAATAGAAGCATACAAAGAAAATATGAATTTTTGACTGAAAATATTAAATGAGTACTTGAAGGATAAAAAATTTTGTTTCGTATCAATGTATTATGAAAACCAAATTCCTTTTCAAAAATGCACGACATAACCGCAAGAATTTCTTAAAAAATAACTCTCTTAAAACAATTTCCCCAAAAAAATTCCAAAAACATGCAGCACTTCTTCAAGTGTTTACTATATATTTTCATAATAAGAAGTTTTTTACTTCATAGAAGGAATATTACAAAATTTGAATGTCGAAACAGATTCAATCTGTTGAGATTGGATATTCAAATTTTGTAATATTCCTTCTATCAAGTAAAAAACTCTTATTATTTTATTTTATATGTAATATAAAATTATACCAGGTTTGGATAAAACTCATGGAATATCAAGTGGTTTAAAGAAAACCTTATAATACTTCACAGCTTTCTGTGATTTTTGTGACGAACATAGAATTTCTTTGATTTTAAAGTTTGTTTTTTCAAAAATTTCAAGAATATCACTAGGTTGTCAAGTGAGTTATATTTGTTGTTGATTATTTTTATTTTTTAAATGCAGTTGGACCGATTAAGACCTTACCGGAATTCTAATTGTTTTTTGAAGATATGATACATGTTTCGAGAGATTTTTGAAGTAATTTATTTAAATATATTAAATATTTCAAATAAATTATATTTTCTGAGAAGTTCTTAAAATTATGTTTTGTATTCTTGACAAGGAATTAGTATTCATAATTTTAAGATCAGAAACAAAATTTTGTCTCCTTCAAATATTTATTTTTAATTTTAGTTGACAATTTATTGAGTCCATTTGATGTTTTATATTGAGTTTTGATTTTATACGTCTATTGAATATAAGCTGTGTTTATAAGATATTAATTTAATTCTAAAAAATTCTTTGAAATTAAAATTGTAGGAGACTAACTAAAATCTGTTTCGATATTCAAAAATTAAATATTTTTATTTGATAATTTATATTTTCTTTTTATTATTTCAGTTCCTTTGGTGTTATGTAATGAGTGTCGATTCTAGATGTCTAGTAAATTGAAACTGTGTTTTCTAATTTTAATTTTAAGTTTTTGAGAAAATTTTTTTTATAAAATTAAATTTAAAATTTGAAGTGAGGTTATCAGAATAAATCTGTATGCTATTTAAGGTAATATCTGTCAAGTCCAACCCGAGCATTATTTCGGCATTGATTTTGTCTAAAGTTTTATTTGAAAAAAATCCATTATTGGTGGGTTTTAAAACAACATGTGGAATTTTGTAAAGCATAGAAATCGAGCAAAAATACGCCTTTTTCCACCAAATTATTCACTTTCATTTTGTCGAACTTAATTTAAGAATTTTAGTTCCAAAATTGTCTCAAATGATTCCGTTAGCTTATGAAATATCCGATGTTGAACTTAGTTCTGTCCGTTTAGTTGGCCGGCTAGAAGCGGTCTCCAGTTATTGAAAACACAGAGTCTGAATATTCGAATTGCTTTTTCTCATTTTTTGAAAACATAGCAATTCAATTAATGAAAAATAACAACTCGAAATATAGCAAAATTTCGTGAGAATAATCTCAAGCGGAAAAAATAATACATGAAAAAAGAAAGTCGATATTTGGAAAACAATGCAGATTCAGCTGAAAACATTTTGTAAAATTTGAAATTTGAAAAAATAATCTGCTCTGCAAATTTTTCATCAAAAGAGTTCTCTTGTAAACACTATTGAATTAAAATTCATAATAAGGTGTGGGCCATTTAAAATTTGCATTTTTGATCGGTAATGAATAAAAAACTAGGTGCTAGAAATATTCAGTTCTTAAGCAGGATAACGAGTTGATGTTGATAGATGTTCAATCACATTCTGGGATACAGCAGCAATGTTTTGAGGTGGCTTACTGGAAGAGAATGTGAAGGATCCAATTTCACGAACTTAAGAATTTACCGTGAGGGCATTTCATTTGTGTTGAATTTTCCAATTGAATTTCTAACAATTTGGATAGAAGATTCACTACTTTGGAAATGTGTTTTTGATGTTTCTCAGTTTCTTTGAACGTAAATCGACCCATTTCCTTAATATCAATATTAAAATAACTTTCTCTACAAACACGAATGACAAAAATATTGCCAGACTCGAAATAATCTCTACTTCAAAACGCAAACTCTAGATGGTCCACCCTTTATCTCAAATTCCAAATGAAAATGACAATTTCATGTAAGCTTACGATATAATAGATTTGAGCGTTTTATATAAAAAATTTGTGCTTGTTTCGCTTGGTGTGCTAATTCACCTCTAACTAGTGTCATGTGTCACCTTCAGGCTCCTGACGCCACAGCTATTTTTTCTTTTATGACCGTCTACATGCCCAAGTAACGACTAAGCGTCATTATAATCACATTATTTTTGAAATTGCTACTACGAGGGACCCTAAGGTCAAAATTGAAAAATTACTCTTAGCCAAATTAGATGACAAGAGATAGCATCTTGACGAACCAATCGGCCCCAAGTTGGCGCAATTGGGATATTTCGTAGATTGTAGAGTTCTCGGAATTCCAAGCTATAATCGAGCAGATAATCACAGCCTTCTTCCTCTCATTGTAGTTCGCATTCCAACGAGAAACCAACCAGTCGTTTAACGGGCCTTCAAAGCTGGCTACTGGTTTTGAGATTTAATATTCATACTCTTCCAGCCTTGGCTTCTGTATTAGCCGGAACATACACATAATGTGATTTAATGATTAGGAGATTCGTTATGTTCATTTCACAAATTTACATAGGGAATTACGTTAAATATTCTTTTCTTCGAACACCCATTATTACTACCTCACTCGTTTAATTGTCGAGCCTCGCTACCTGCCCATCATTGTTGCATTTTGATTCAATGTTTGACCCTTGTAAGAAGAGGAGTTTTAATTTAAAATAATTATAATAGGTTGGGGGAAAAATCCATTCTTTTTGCATGAACTCCAAGGCCTTCTGTAACATGTTTCCGATTGCCTGATTTGTGACAAATATGCAATGGTTTCTTCTATAATTCGTTGCCATTTTAAAAGTAGCTTCATATTGCTTCTCTCATTGAAAATAGGTCCTTATTGCTGAAAAACTCTAGTAATCGATATTCACAATCTTTTTTTGATGCCAATTTCTTATCAATCCGGAGGTTTTGCAATGCGAGAAAAAGATGGTAACCGCTTGGTGCCAGATCCGAAGCATATGGTGGGGGCATTAAAACTTCCCAACCAAGCTCCTGGAGTTTCTGGCGAGTCACTACAGACGTGTGTGGGCTGGCGTTGTCAGGATGGATCACAACACCTCTTCTGTTGGTCAATTCTGGACGTTCTGGTCAATCGCTAGCTTCAAACCGTCTAGTTTTTGATAGTAGAGATACGAGTTTAGCGTTTGGAATATGGAAGCAACTCATTATAATTGATTCCCTTCCAGTACGACTAATTGCGTGGTAAAACCTTCCTGGTCGTTAGTCCTGATTTGGCCACCATTTGAGCTGCTTCATCACGCTTTGACCACAATCGTTTTCACACAACATTATCGTATGTGACCACCAGTCACCATCCGTTTAAGGAATAAGTCGATTTGATTCCCTTTGGCCAATGCTTCGCAGATTGAAACTCGATCAATCATGTTTTTCGGTGTTAATTGCTGTAGCACCCAAACATCGAGCTTCTATTTGAATCCAGCTTTGCGCAAATGGTTTAAAATTGTTTTATGGTACATCTTTAGTTCCTGGACGATGCTATGACTATTAACATACCGGTCAATTTCGATTATTTCTGTGATTTTATCGTCATTTTCGGCGACGACGACGTACTTTTTTCGGAAAAACTTGGAAAGGCACTTTTTGGATTTATACACACTACGTTTATTTGGTTCAAGTTGCTTTTGGATGAAGCCTTTAGGTTGTGAAGAAGTCAAAAATAGAAAGATTCGTTTTAAAATTAACAATATAGATATTAAAAAAAAAACAAATAATTATTTCTAGAATGATCTTTTATAATTTATATCTGAACCTTCAAACTTTTTGTTTTGTCAATTCAGTTAAATGATTAAAGAGCTTATCTTAATATGGGGTGTTTTTTTTAGAGTGATAGAACTTTCGATAGGGATAACTGTGATTTGACAGAAGGCAGAAGCCATGTGTTTTGACATTTCTGTTCAGTGAGCATTGACAAATTATCATGGAAAGACTCACGCAACAACAACGTTTACAAATTGTTGAAATTAATTTTCAAAATCAGTGTTCTATTCGCCAAACTTATAGAGCACTTCGTTAAATTTATGGTTTACATAATCGTTCAAAAGAGCAGCTTATTCGTCGAACTATCGATAGGTTTCGGACAACATTTTCTCTACTCGATCCAACAACAACAACCAGATAAAGAACTTTACGTACAGAAGAAAATATCGCTGCTGTAAGTCATAGTGTTAATGATGATCCAGATTTGTCTATTCGTCGACGTTCACAATAAGACTCGGTGCATCCACCACATGGAAAATTTTGCGTAAAGATCTTGGTCTACACCCATATAAGACCCAACTGGTTCAAGAACTGAAGCCACTTGACCATAGTAAACGTCGTTTCTTTGCTGTTTGGGCCCTAGAAAAGCTTGAAGTTGATCCACTTTTTTATCGTAAATTTGTATTTAGTGATGAAGCTCATTTCTGGTTGAACGGCTATGTAAACAAGCAAAATTGCCGTATATGGAGTGAAAACAATCTTCAAGAAGTTCTGTAGGTTCCATTGCATCCTGAAAAATGCACTGTATAGTGTGCTTTACACGCTGGGGGCATCATCGGTCCATATTTCTTTAAAACGATGCTTGATCTAATGTTACAGTGAATGGTGCTCGTTGCAGATCGATGATCAATGATTATTTGTTTCAAAATTTGAATGGTATCGATCCAGAAGTGTTTTGGTTTCAACAAGATGGTGCTACACCTCATGCTGCTACCGTAACCATTGATTTATTGAAAGAAAGATTTGGCGATTACATTATTTTGCCCTCTAAGATCATGCGACATAACTCCACTGGATTATTTCCTTTGGGGTTATGTCAAGTCATTGGTTTATGCTGATAAACCAGACACAATAGACGTTTTGGAAGCCAACATAACTCTTGTTATTGATTAAATAAGGCCTGAATTACTTTAAAAATTAGTCTGGTCGAATGCGGTTCCTGAGAGTTAGTCGTGGTGGAGAATGCCAGAAATTATTTTTAAAACATTATGTCATAAAATAATCTTTCAAAAAAAAAAGTGGCTTCAATCTTAATTTAAATGTGTTTTATTTCAATTGAAAGTTCTATCATTCTAATAAAAACACCCGATACTAATTGAACGTTTCGCCAATTTCACCTTGATGCTTTATTGATCTTTGTTTTTAATAATGATAACTCAATACATCGAAAACACACAATATAAACTTTATCTTCGAAGATTTTCCAATTGTTTTCTCTTTATAGATAACTCAACTGTCAGAATCTTCATTTCCAACAAATGTTTCTCTTTTTTTCTTCTGTTTTCTGCGTTATAGAACATTTTCTCGAAATTTCTGTTATTCTTCACACACGGGTAGCAACGAAATTTTTTCTTACTTTTTTCATTTTCAAAAGTCTGCAAGTCGTACTGAGTAGCTCTTGTTGTAAAACGAACTGAAAATTTACTATTTTTATGTCAAATCTATCAATAGAGTGATCGAATACCTTCAGATTGTTGCAGATCCGAAAATCCAACTGTTTGAGCAATGGTACTTTGGTCTGGGAGGTTCACTTCTACCAGTTTTTTAGTCCTGGATTCGTTGGTGTTTGCCTACGCATTATCGGAAAGAATCATTCGATTGATATATTCATTAAAATGGAAATTTCAACTTACGTTTTTGTCTTTTTCCTGGCGATCGAATTTGCTGAAGTTGTCTTGAGAGTTGAACGAATTTTCTGTCTGGAGAACTAATGAAAAATGCGATAACAAAAACAATTACTATTAAATAATAGGAGGACCAAAAAGTAATGTCGTTTCTGCGCATGTCGATATTTGACTGTCATTTGTCAGCTCACAATCGGTGACAGTAGAGAAACTTTCAAACACCCTTAACCAGCCTTGGTGGGCCATCCAAGAACATTTGCAGCAGATTGGAAAAATAAACAGAGCAGGTGTTTGGCTCTCCCATAATCTGCCCGAAGAGAACAAAGCTAACCGATCCATCACATGCAATGTATTGCTTCAATGGTACCATAGAGAAGCGTTTCCTGGTAGCTTGGTCACTGGATATGAAAAATGGGTTCTATATGATAATCTAAAACGCAAAAGGTAGTGACTCTCTCCAAATGAATCTTCAAGAAGTACTGAGAAGCCAGATTTACATCCCAAAAAGGCGCTTCTATGTGTTTGGTGGAGTAAACGCGGAATTGTTCATTTTGAAGTGCTGAAACCTGGACAAACTCTTAATGCAGATCTTTGTGAACAATTTGATCGAGTGAACCAATCTTTAATCGAAAAGTATCCTGTGATTGTGAACAGAAAAGGCGTTTTGCTGCAACACGACAATGCAAGATCGCACTGTGCAAGACGAACCTTGGAAAAAATTAATGAATTGGGGTGGAAGATACTGCCTCACTCACCATACTCGCCCGATATCCTACCCTCGGATTTCTATTTAGTCCGATCGCTACAACATTTGAAAATTTGCACACTATAATGCAAAAGATTGCTAATAACTAAGCAGATTACATTATTGATGTAAGAAAGTGACATTACTTTCTGGTCCTTCAGTACTTACATTTTCGCTTCCTCTCTTCGTTTTCATTACAAGATTCGTTGTCATAATAGAAATATGGTTCTTCCTTCATCGTTGGAAAGCCTGCGGGGTGAAAATTTGTTTATCAAATGTTCATTATTCGTTTTTGCACATTGTACATTTTATAAAATCAGCTTATCTTCTGTTAAAGAAAATGATTTACCAGAACTGAAGTTCATTTCCATTCCATTACACGACACCATGATTTTAACCACATTTTTAGACACTTCTGATAGATTTCCTAGGGAATATTCTTTTCTAGCAATTTTCTTCAGCGTTTCCCATTTACTTCTCAATTGTTTGTCGGATCTTTTCGTAGCATTTCTCTTGTTGAAGGCGTGCGAAATTTTTTTCCAGATTTTATCTTTGTAGCTGTTGGTCAGTTGATCTGTTCTTTTGCATTCTGAGGAAGAGATTGTGATGGTTTATCGTTTCTATATGATGATATGGTTCAGTCAAACATTGAAAAATTTTATATTTTCCTTAAATTCAAGAATCGAAATACTTTTCGTCGAAACCATCAGAATTTTTTAACATTATTTCAAGAATTATTAATACGTTGGAGGAAAACAGTAAATATATTATGAAGTGAATACAAAATAATAAAAAACTAACAAATATATCTGGAATATCAAACGGATTAATTCTGCTAACCTCAATACAAATTTGAATTTTATGAACATTTTTTCTCGAAACCTTTTCAAAATTAAATTGAATAAATGTCTTAGAAGACACAATTTCAATTTAATAAACATATAGAACTAACATTACACAACATCAGTGGGAATAAAAGAATCCAAGGAAAATATAGAATATTAGTTGAATATATTAAATAAATTTTTCATAAAATTAAAATTTGTAATGAGTTTAGCAGAATTAATATTTTTGTTATCTAAGATGTTGTATATCCTTCTATCAAGTAAAAGCCGCCTTTTTATTATTTTACTAACAGATGTCTTACCAATTATAGATTTTTCCACATCAATTAGGGATAACAAATCCTCTATCTCTTGAAAATGGAAGTTTGAACTACGTTTCCTTTTCTCAGCTCCATTAAGGAGGGTAAATTCTGATTTCACTGCATTAAAATATTTGTCATTATTTATAATAGATTCATTTTTAAAAGTTAATTACCATCAATTTACCTGAGTATATTTATAAAACCAATAGAAGTTTCCTACTTTCATTTGTTTTTTACTATATATAATTTTCAATTAAGTTAATTATTAAAAGTATCATTGTTGCAACCTAAGTCCCAACACTTAACACATATAATTTTCAACATAAATCTTTGATACCAATTTCTTATATCTGAATTTCTTTCTGGGCGATAGCTCAGTGGAAACAGCATTTATAATTTACGAATTTCGAGCCGAAAATTGTCTCAAACGACTAAGTTTAACCAAGGTCCAAAGCAATTCTGTCCGTCCGTAAAAACGCTAACTTTCTAACTGAAACTTTCGGTTTTAGTTCTAAATGTCGCGGCTAAATTAGTTAATGGGCTGAATCGGTTCAATAGTTTCACAGTTCTTCACGTTTGAATATTTTTCATCCTCCTTTAGATATTCACGAAACTACAGATTCCATCAATATAAAATCAGTGTTTGGAAGAAGAATAATAACTCGAATATTCATAGAAAATTTATGAACATGATATGAACAAAAGCTCAAAAACTCCTGACTTAACGTCAGTGCTTTTCACCTTTTTTATTGTAATATGCCTTTTCTCCAATTGTTTTCATGAGAACCAATAAAGTGTTTCAATTAAAATTGAATTTACACGAATGAGTTTCTTCCCAAAATGGAATTTTTGAACGATTATGATTTTTTTGTTTGTGTTATTGAATTAAATCGGAATCGATCGCAATCATTTATGCACTCACATTTTTTGCTGCCAGCCATTCTAGGTTGTCTCTCAGGTGCCGTTTTTTCTGTATGAAATTCGTGAGGACTCTTATTCATTTTTGATATACTTTTTCTCGAATTGTAGATAATCGTTTTGCGGATTGCAAATCTGAAGACTTTTCTCCGGATAATTCAAAAGCGACAACCGCTTGGTAATAGCTGTCAGTTAAATTATCAAAAATAAGCCTACTGTCGAATGTGTCAATTATGTCCTTCCAATCATATGATATGAACTGGGTTCGAATTCCTTGTTTTGCTTATTTTGGGACGAGAATATTTTCATTGGATTATCGGATGTGCAGAAAGGAATTGTTTAAGTAGGATATAAGATCATTAATAAGGAGTATAAGCTATGGTAATGGAAAGTTCTAGAAATCGAGGCAGTGTAACATACATCTGTATAACAATTCTATACTCAAACTCAAACTATACTCAAGTTTTTTTAGATCACAGAGACTAATTGCAGACATGCGCACGTTTCAAACTGATTGCTTTTCGTCAGTGTTTTTATACAGATGTATGTTACACTGGTCTCGATTTTTAGAACTTTCTATTACTATAGCTCATACCCCTTATTAATGATTTTTGGTACAGATCAGCCGAATTAATTTATTTTAAATGACACCTAATGAACAAGATGAATATTTGGTTCGAGTTGTTGAAGTAGCTGAAATGAGTTCCGTCAAAGTTTGCTTTTTTATGTTGAATTGTTTTCAATTCTTTTTTAGTATTGAAACAGAAGCCTTACGTCACAAGTTTCTTTATTGTCTGTTATTTGAAATCGCCCTCTGAGACAGCGAACTCTCAAATTGCGTTTTTCTCAAAAACGGGTGATATTATCGTATTCAAACAGTACCAGTATAACGTAGAAATGATTTTTCATCCTATGTTCCAATCAGATTCACGTCAAAAATAATTTGTTCAAATAACCTTAACCTATGTCCCAATAGTTTTGATTCACCGTGTATTTAAAAACGAAATTTTCATTCTGAATACTTTCTTTTCCAAAGCTTCAATATTAAAACCGATTATACCGGAAGCGGAAAGTTCTCGAGACGACTAGGAACACTTCGAGGAGCATCCTCAAGATTCAGTTCATGTACCCCCAGATTTAATCTCTCGCGTATTAACATCTGCGAGCGACCTTAACCGAGAATGTCCCTCGCGATGCCTGACAAAAATTCCTGTGTTCCCAGAATCGCCTCATTAATGAACTCCTTACGTTTTTCGAACGGGCCCTCCGAAGAGTAAATCAACCAGTGCCAGAATATGCAATGCTCGGGGACGACGTCCACGGGCGAGAGTACCATTGTTCGATGACCTTGGGCCGACAACCTTCTCGTTTTCTCTACCTGCTTTGGTTTTCGATTTATATTTCGTTCCTAAACTCATTTTACCGTTTTGGAGTTTTGACATAGTGACGGGTGCCTGTGGGCCTCGAACATGAGATCCTTCCATTCTTTTCGACTGGGGACGAAATGGAATTTTTTATAATTCGATTTCGGACTTTTTTCGAGTCTCTTTTGTTGCGTTTGTGTTTTGACAAGAAACTGGATATAACTGGGGTCAACTTTATGATTTGGGATCTTTGTCCTGGAATGGAGTTTTTTGTTATAAGACCTGAGTTACAGTAACACTTTCGATAGTTTCCTAATTGAAAAATCTGACTCATGTGAGGATTTTCAAATGAAGGTAAACTCAGGGAAGTTGAGGTTCGTTTCATTCAAATATCTTCTCTATGTTCTCAAAAGATTACGTGTCGAATATGCTTACAGCACTTCAATTTAGCAGAGAATTGACAAATGCATATGAAGATTGGGTTAATTGAGCTTTACCGCTGCTTTATCATAAGAGAAATTAAACTATTGGGAGTATACATTGATTTGGTCCGTTTTTTAGCTAAAAATATGCATTTATTTCAAGTTATAATGAATTAACAAATTAATCAAAATATTGTTCATCACCGCTTACTACTTTTCCCAATCTATTTCAATTTTCGATTCTTTACATCAAATAAAACTTATTTTAGGTTATTCATATCATTAATTTTTTGATACTATCAATAATTCCACAGAATTAAGAAGAATTTTGAAAATTATTAATCTAAAAAAGATAATTAATCAATCCTTTCAGGCGGGCTTTTTGAATGATCAATTCTCGTCATTTTGTTGGTAATAAACTTGAAATTCATTTAATTATCCTCCTACTAGCATGCTATAGAACTTGACGTCAGAAGAGGTTTTCCAACTCCTTTGAGTGACAGCTAAAATCAAAACTAATTCTTTTCCATTCATTTCCACAAATTCACTCATATTTCTGTATACTAATGATTTTTTTTTGTTTCAGGTAAGTTTTCCCCATGGAAATGAATATCAGTAAGAAGACTAAGTCCTACAACATTGCTTAATGGTTGTATTATACGATGAAGCTCGAGCTGTTCGTGGCATCGTCTTGTTGAAACAACTCGTCCAGTATATGAGTTGAACACGGTGTAAGCGAAACATCTGCTCCATTAACCAAAGAACAAAATTTCAACTGTTTTCCATGAAAGATACTACCTTGTTCTGAGCGATTATTAAATTTAACTATGAGGAGCATCAATATGATTAATTTGCACAATTCACTGTATCAAATTGCTATGATTTACTGAAGTGAAATGGAATGGGTAAAACGTACTAGTTTTAATACTATTAAACTATCAGTTGAGCGATTTCCATTTCAGTAATTTCATTATGAACATCTCTATTGTTAAGAGTGGAAGCTATTTTTTAATTAGTTAATGACATAGCATACGCTGCGCCTGCCTGCATCGAGGATAAAATGTGACATTCCTCGAAAAGTTATAATTTTAATTGCATCGAATTAATCTGTTCCACCAGTTGTTTGGACGTTTTATACATTCATTCAATTATTCAGGGTTTTTCACGATAATCGATCAGTCTGAATTTTTGATGGTATTCAATGATAGACACATATTAAATGTGAAATATTAAATGTTTGTCTCCTTCTCTATTCGACGAAAATTTATCTAGTTCAAGATTTGAAGTAAATAATTTCTGTTAACATTTATAGCGTGTACAATAATTATCTAATTATCTAGTTCTATGTTCCCAGAGTGCTGATCACAGATTTATTCACTGTGTCAAACTATGACAGGTTAACCTCTGTCGATCATCGATCAAGTATAAATTGGTTTCCACAAAACGCGTTGTGCTCTGATCTAACCTTGAATCGCTGCTTAATCACATATCAATTTGATTTGTCGGTTTTGGCGAATCAAGATCTTGGTATTATTTGTTAAATAGTTGGAGTGCAGTGTATTGTTTACTTTTTTAAGTGATATGATTTGTTATTTCAATATTTGCAGATATATTCTGTTAGCCTTCTAAATATTTAATTTCAAGAAATTATATTTAATATTATAACTTCAGGAATTAAATTAATGACATTCATATAAGCACTGCTCATATCAAACGACATATAAAACAAACATTCATTATAAGACATCCAAATGAGATAACAAAATCCAATAAATATCAATCGTTAACAAAATTTCTATAAATTAAATATTTTGAGTAGACAAAATTCAGTCAATTTGAAAACAAATATCTTTCAAAAATAAAATAGAATAGAAAGGCCTTTTACTTGGTAGAAGGAATATAACAAAATTTGAATATTAAAACATATTGAAATATGTTTATCTTCTACAATTTTAATTTCAAAAAATTTTTATTCAAAAAACTTTTAGAATTAAATTTATGTCTACAACAAGCACTGCTTACATTTAATAGACGTATATAATCAAAACTCAATATATAATGTCAAATGGAATAAATAACCCTACAGATATACGAAAGTAATTAAAATTAATAAATAAATATTTAAAGCAGACAAAATTTTGTTTCTGGTCTTACCTTTAAGAACACCAATTGCCTTTTAACAACATGAACACACTTAAAGAACTTCTCAAAGAATATAATTTATTTGAAATATTTAATATATTTAAATATTCGAATAAGTTATTTCAAAAATCTCTAAAAATAAACTTAAATAACTCACACTGTTCTTTGATTTTGTTAGAACATAGATCAATTTTGAATTATATAGTTGATCTGTGTTTCGAAGCTTTAGTCTTTTAACACGTTGAGAGATATAGGTTAGTTTTTTGATTTTGATATTTGGAATATTAAATGAGGGCTGAAGATGGGATTGCTTAGAATTATATTTGTTTTTTGAAGATATAGTGCACATTTTTTTAAAGATTTTAAAGATTCGAATATTTAAATATATTAAATATTTCAAATAAATTATATTCTTTGAGAAGTCCTTTAAGTGTGTTCATGTTGTTAAAAGGCAATTGGTGTTCTTGAAGGTAAGACCAGAAACAAAATTTTGTCTCCTTTAAATATTTATTTATTAATTTTAATTACTTTCGTATATCTGTTGGGTTATTTATTCCATTTGACATTATATATTGAGTTTTGATTATATACGTCTATTAAATGTAAGCAGTGCTTGTTGTAGACATAAATTTAATTCTAAAAGTTTTTTGAATAAAAATTTTTTGAAATTAAAATTGTAGAAGATAAACATATTTCAATATGTTTTAATATTCAAATTCTTTCAAAAATGTTTAACATTATCTTAAAAATTTCATCATAAAACTATCTTACTTATATTCAATATTATTGGATATCTAACTAAGTTACTTTTTCGAAAATCTCAAGATATGTAAAAACATCACTAAAAAACAAGTTTTGAGAGAGACTTTGCTTTGTCAGTACTCAGTCGTATTCAATAAAATATAACATCAATCAACAAAAAGTATTTACTCACCTTTAATTCAGAAAGCTCCTTGGTAAATGAATACTGAAGATTTAAATGGAGTCTAATGTGGCTCAAAATAAATAGTTCTGTGGTTTACCATTGATCTCAAAGATTTAAAGGCAATCTAACATATTAGTACAAGAAAGTGTAGAGAATCTAATAGAATAAAAATTATATGGCTGCGCTGAAATACTTTCGTTTCAGAACACAGTAAAATTTGTTTTTCTTGTCATCTTTTATAACAAGAATTTTTCCAGTGTAACGACATGAAATTCTGGAGTTTAGAAAACAATGACAGAAAGAAATAAACGTACCATGTTCGAGATAAATCCATTATGAGTCAACTCAGTTCGTGTCGATCAACATCGGCCTAAAAATAATCAACTTCTGTCTATGTGTACAAAAAATTATAATCCATTTCCGTCCACTAGTTTTATTCATGAATTACTGCTCCTTATCGCCGATAAAGATATCATTTTCTTCAGTAATTAGCAATTGCGTCCCAGCTTCCTATGATAGAGCTCTTATCGCGTACTTCATATGCTCAAAGCGTTTACTTTTCATTTCAAATTGTGCGACTTAATTGAGAGATAGGCTGATGGCGCCGAACTGAGGAAGAGGGAATATTAAGCTGCGGGTTCTTCTGTGGAAGCAATAACTTCAATTACAAGGCGTCAGATCACGTTAGCAAAGCATTAAAAAATTAGTTTCAATTAAGGAACAGTCTGTTTCGAAATAGCGAAGGTGTGACCGCACAAAAACCTCGAATGTTTTATTGAATCTATACTTACGCGAATATGTAATTGCGTGATCAACAACTATAAGATTATTTAGTGGTGTTTTACGAACCATTTAAAATTATGTTTGTGTTTATTCTTTGGCGCAATCTTCAATAACAAAGAAAATAAAAATGCATTATTCAAATAAGTCACAAAACGCTATATTGAGCAATGTCGCAACGAACTTCATAATCCAGTAAATCCACATCAAAGTCATAAGTTAGAATTTCTAATTGTCATAATCAACAACCATTTTCTCCTAGAAATCCTGACGATTTATCGCATACTGATTCAGTTGTGTGAAGACCACTTCAGTGTGAGTGAACAATACTATTAATGTTTATTATGACATTATATCGTAATTAGGAACGGTCTTATTCCAGAGTCTGCCTATATTCAAGGTTGTCTTATCAAGCAATAGTACTGAGTCGGCCATGACAGGTTATTTAACTTCAAATCAACTTAAAGTATTTGATAACAAGGAAAATTTCTAGTGTTATTCAATTTCAACATATTCATAATAAATGAGAAAGGTACTCATATTTTAGCTTTCATAGTCTGTCTCAACAGCTTAATAATATTTATATTCATTTAAAACATAATTCCAGAAATGTTTTAACCGTCTGCTTCATGATGTTGGTTATGTTATGTTATTTATGGCGAGCGGGCGTCTGTCCACCCTACCACTGCGTACGCATGAACTATTGTGGTTCACCCCTAATTTATATCTCCCCGACGAGATCCAGTTTTCGGATAAAACCGATAATCTTGTTCAGGGGTTAGTTTTTCAGTTGGCTGTGGGCTATAAAAGCCTGGCCAAAGATCTCGAATCTGATGCGACTCGCCGCTGGGCACTCTGAGACGATGTGCATGGCTGTTTCAGTGTCCTCAAGACACAGCCTGCATTCAACGTCTTCAGCCAGACCGATTTTGTGCAAATGCGCTTTCAGTCTGCAGTGACCTGTCATAATTCCGACATGTGTTCTTAGTTTGGCCCTATCCAGACCTAGCGCTAGGTTCGCCATCTTTTTGTTCGAAGCTGTTCCAAGGAACAACTTCGAATATTTCAGGCCAGAATGGCTCCGCCAGAAAGACTCCAGCCTTGAGTTCATTCTGCCTGTTATCGCCTCGTTAGTCACGTCATGTGGTATTTCCAGGAATGGTTCTGGTCCTACCAGAGGCAGCGGAGCTCCAGCAAACGCCAGCCGATCTGCCTCCTCGTTACCCAAATGGTTTGAGTGGCTCGGTATTCAAACCAGAGTGACTCCGTTATACATACCGAGCCTGTTTAAAGCCGTGCGGCAACTCCAGACTGTTCTTGAGGTACAAGAGCTGAATTCCAAAGCTTTTAGTACTGACTGACTATCAGTAAATATTTTAATTTTACGTTGCGTTTTGACCGAGACTCAATGAGATGTTAATTCTCGGTTTGCTCCCATAGACTCCCGCTCGTTCGCGAGCCGTCTGTGAACAAGCCAAGGTCGGTTCTCAATAGAACCTCAGCATGCTGGGTCCATTCGTCCTGGCTGGGGACGATTACATTGAAATTCCGTTCCTGGCTCGTGATTTTTGACATTAGATCCGAGGGCATTGATAGGATTCTGTTCGTTTAAAGCTCGTCCAGCAGTCCTGAGCCTCCTTTCACTATTGACTCGGGACTGCGATCGCCAGTTGATATAGTTTGTATGTGGTCCGTTCCGCCTCCCTCTGCACGAGTAGGTGCAGGGGTGGTAGATTTAGTAGGACCTCCATGGTGCGAAACGCACCTGTAATTGCAAAGCAAGCCTGTCTCTGTGGTCGGGTGAGCTTTTGTGATATTGGTAATCATATTGATAACATAAATGGAATTACATCATCACCTTCAATTGTTCTTCATTCATGAGTTTTTTGCATTAATTATCCATGGGTTGTAACTGTGGTAGCTTGCCCAAGAAGTCGAGGGCTTTTATTTACTAACTCTACTAGACAATTAAGCGAAGCCTTTTTGTAATTTACAGTTACAATTTCGAAACCAAAAACACTGGGTTTCACAAAACTTTAGTCATCGGATCAAGCCTACAATTTATCCAGTTCTATGTTCTCAAGGTGTGTCAAACTATGACAGATTAACCTCTGTTGATCATCGATCGAGTACAAATTGGGTTCCCTAAAACTTATTGTGCTCTGATCTAACCTAGAATCGCTGCTTAATCACATATCAAGGTGATTTGACGATTTTGGAGAATCCACATCATCGTATTCTTTTGCAACGTATTCTACCCTGTAAATGTTTGGTGAAAAATTGGAATTTGTGAGGGAATTCAAGTTCCTAGGGATGATTTTCGATGAAAAGCTGAATTAGACTGCTCATATCCATCAACTTGAACAACACTGTCAGAATGGTGTTGAATTATTGAAGACTTGCAGCCTACCCAGTAGCCTACGAACAGCTCTCAACTCACAAAATAGATAAACTTGTTACCTTTCTGAAACCTAAGTGGTTGATGGGAAAAGAACAATCGGTCATAGTATTCAAAGGATCTTCGCTTAATTTTCATATACAAATTTCTGTTCAATTTGAATTGTCGTGCAGTATATTGACTTCCCCGAGAACGTACTCTGACGTCACTTCGGGCGGGGTGCAGCCTATCGTCGCGTCTAGCGAATAACCTTGGGATTCGGATTACCGAAAATTGTTTAGCGACAAACCATAACGAAATCCATTCACGAGTTCATCATACATACAAAACGATGCGGATTCATTTCACCGATATGATGTAACGTGATATTTAGTGGTTTAAAGACGACGACGGTTCATTGCCGACGTCTATTTCCGCCGGTTCTCGAAATCCGCCAAGAATTCGCGAGACCAGCGCTCGCGCGTGAGAACTTTGACCTCGGCAGCTTCGTTAGACCGGGTGTAGTGAATTTAATGCGTGGATCGACTTGGAGGGATCGATCTTAGGTTTGATTTCAAGAGGAAAGTTCATGTGAGCTTGATGGAGAGGAGAACTAGCACATCTTGCGATGACAACTTGGAAAGTGGATAAAACCACAATGTCGTTCTGGGTCGTACTAAAGAGATCGGTTGTGTGGTCAAAACTAAGCTTTGGAGCACTCCAGCGTCCATGTTGAGAATACGAGACTCGACACTATCCAAGACCGCATGAATGTTCCTCTTCGTGGGGAATCTTTTCACCCATTCTCAGAGACTCCCGGGAAAATCATATGAAGATAGCTTTTTCAGAAAAGCCTTATGCTAAAAGCGATCAAAACCTTGGATATGTCCAGAATAATGGACCTTGATTCTCTATGGCGCTCAATAATCCTTGTACACACTTGCGTCAGATACCTAAGGAGGTCACCTCTTGATCTGTGTTTGCAAAAACTATATTGTCTGTCACTGATGAGATCGTTGCTCTCCAGGTATCTAACCATTTCAATATTGACAGCTGCCTCCATGACTCGACAAAATATCACTATTGGGCTGTAGTTTGATGGAAAATACTTCCTTCCCTTCTTTGGTATAGTAAACATATTACAGAGAACAGGTTTAAACTCTGGTGAACACTTTTTGAGTACAATGTTAGGAATCATGTCCAGTTGCTTTCTTGGAATTGAGTCTATCAAGCACTCGACGAATGAGCCGTAGTCTGAAGTACATATATATCCATTCCTCATCCTACAATCCTCATTCCAACAATCCAGTTTGGATTGTTGAAGTTTCCTGACCAAATGTTTCGAGGTTTGAATATCCGTCCGAAGGGATCGATCATCCTCTTCTATCAGTGGGGAAAACTTGAATGAGAGAAGTTGCCGCCAATTTTCTTTGCCATCGACCAAGAGTGGCGCCATGGTGTGTGTGGTGACATGTTAGATGAGCCACTGTTTTTGGAGCAGTCTCATAACAAATCGAATGTGTTGAATCATGTATTTCCCTAATGAATTGGTAAGATTGGTGGGCTACTTGGGAACAGTCAGGCGGCGTGACTGGGGATTACAAAGAAAGGCAATGAATGTGATATATGGTGGCATGTATGGAGCGAATATATGGTATGAATCCATGAGGTATGCACATGAAAGAAAGGCTTTGAGTATGTGTCAGAGGGTGGTCATGTATGCATGTCTAAGAGTATCTCGGACGGTATCCACGGATGCCATGAATGTCTTGATGGGTGTCCCTCCGTGGGGTAGCGAAATAAATGGAAGTGGATTACAAACCGAAGAAAGATTTGGTACTGAATGATTTCGATAGAACGGTAGTTGATGAAAGGAATCAAGACTCTGAGATTGGTGTGATTGAGTTAAAAGACAGAATGAAGGCGGAGTGGCAGAAAAGATGGGATGAGAGTGAAGCTGGGCGAGTTACTCATAGGTTCATCCCGAGAGTAGATTTTTCCAGCGAGAATAAATGGCCTATATCTAGGATACTTGATTACGGACCATGGGAGCCTGAATGAATTTTTGCATAGAAGGGGCCTCTCTGAGCATAACAGATGCGTATGTGGAGGGATTGAAAGTTGGATCCAAGTCCCGTATGAATGTACAGAGTACTTGGAAGAAAGATTGGTAATGTTGAGAGGAGCAAATGAAAGTGTGTATGACACAAGTTTGATGATAGAGACGCATGAAAGAATGAAAAGCTTCTCTAGGGCAGTCTTCTCAAAAAGAAGACATAGACTGAGGTGTCTCTTTCAAGGCGATCTGAGGATGAAGGCTAAGTTTCTCGTTACTTTGGAACGAGATTGGATTGGTGCTGATGGGTAGTGGTGGTCGCATGCGGGGGGGTCACTGTGGGTTGAAAGGTTGATGTCTGGGGATCTGGTTGTGGTGTTATCGGAGCGCTACCCTTGTTTCCTGGCGCGGCCTGGATCTTACGGTACTGACGGGTGTGTCAATCCTGCATTACTCTAGCTGGCTTCAGCAGGGGAATGAGTTCCGGAAGCAAGTCTTAGCAATGACGCGGTGATTGCTACCACGGGAGGGCGGATGCCCACAGAAGTAATACTGCCGCTCTACTAGAGGATAGGTTTCGTGGAGGCAGTGGTTGAAAGCCGGCTCAGGAGCTAACCCGCATAAGTAGAAGAGGTTTGGATAGTGCTTCGCCCTATGCCAGTGAGTCGAAGTCTTAGGAGCTGAAGCCAAACTGGAAGTTGCGAACTTATCATGGCGGCGTATCCTAATCCCGCGCCCATGTAGGCTGTTACCGTAGGCCTGAAGGCAGGTAGGTCACATTAAACAACCTTACTTCCTCCCTTTCCTAATGAATAACCGAACTACGCAAACAGTTTGTGTAGTTTCTACCATTTGAAATATGACTGCCCTCTTGTTTTAAAATCGTTTCGTGTGTATTGGGAATTTCCAACAGTAGGGACCAACGTAAGAAAAATCGGACAAGATGGGCCCGGTCGTAAAACGTCAAACTTTAGACGCACGCAAACCTCTCAACGAACGCAAATGTCATTAATTCAGTACTTATCTCGGAGTCCTCAGCTTCTAATTGACTATTAACTCGACGAAGACTATTAAGTGCGTTCCGTCGCGAAATGAACGCGGCCCGATCACAATGCGCGACCGGTCCATTTGTCACTCGTCCCGGGGTGCCCTTTCGTCGTTGACAAATCGGGTCCCGTTCCCCGGCTCTTGACAGCGACGTAGATCGGATCTCGCGGAAAGTCACACGTGACAGAGATGCATCAACGTCGGCCGCGGTCGCCGCCAACTTGATTTTCTTATTACCCCCGTGTCGTCTTTATGTTCCCGGCCCGGGAGGGACGTTCCCGCATGAAGCGAGCAGCTTTTTTCCTATCGGATACGTGTCACGGGCCTCACGACATGTTGCCGGTTCTTTTATTGCGGAGCGTCACGTTCTCGCTGTTTTTCCTGTGTCGCGCTCGGACTTGACCGGCTTCTGTAAGAAAACGTTGGGATGTGTTTCGTCGCAGGTGGCCGTGCAATGGTTGTATCGCGTAATTTTATGATTTACTGTTGAATGCTCCCCCGGGTAAACGGTAATTTATGACCTACATGTATGGGAGTCGTTACAACTGTTCAAACAACGTGAACGTTTCGGTGTATCGATGGAATCGGATGTTGCTGATGGAAATACTGCAGGATTTATACTTTCCTTTTCAGAATATAGCCACACGGCTTGTTTATTGACTGTGTAATGTTGATTGTCCACTCTTCTATCTCTATACCAGGTGTAGGAGTATGAAACCGGTATATTTTTGTGAAACTCACACGTTTCTTGTTAGAAAATGATGAAACATGCTTCATTTTGTTGGCTGCTGCCCGAAATAGCTCAATAGTGTTCACATCATACCAGGTTCTGAGATTTCTCAACCATGAAATTCGTCTCCTTCCAACACCCTGTTTCCCCATCACTTCACCCTGTAATATGGTCTGCAACAACTGCTTTCATTTCTCAATGTGTCCGAGGTATTGGAGTTTTCGAATTTTCATACTTTCCACCACTTCTTTGTCCTTACCTAATCTTCTGAGAACTTCATTGTTTGTTATGTGTTCGATCCACAATATTTTCAAGATCCTCCGGTACAACCACATCCCGAAAGCCTCAAGTATTTTTGTTGTGGCTTGAGTAACGATTCTACACCTTTTTTGCAGTGCCTCCAAACTGTCAACGTCAGTGCACCGAATATTATTGATTTTCTGTTCATTGAGAAGAATGTCAAGCTCTGAGTGCTTCTCTGAATGAAGATTGAACAAAAATGGATATAGAATAGAACCCTGTCTAACACCTCTCAGTATTTTCGCCTCTTCTGTTGTCTCATTACCGACTCCGACTGAAGCAGATTGATTCCAGTACAGATCAGCTATTACTCTAATGTCTTTTCCATCCAGGCCAATATCCTTCAGTATTTGCATCATCTTCTGTTGTGGAACTCGATCAAAGACCTTCTTATAATCGACGAAACATGCATACACTGTGCAGTTCATATCTCCGCATCATTGGAATAATACTTGAATGCTCATGTTTCTACTGCATTTCGGAATCTAAATTCGCAATTTCGGTATATTCTCTAATGGATGATCTTGAGAAACAATTTCAGAAGGTGGCTCATGAGACTAATGGTTTAATGCTCACATTTTTTAGTTCCCATCTTTTTCTGCAAGGTGATGAATTCCGATCTGAGCCATTCACGTGGAATTTTACCACTCATAGATATTCGATTGAAAATTGCTGTTATGCATCTTACGCCTTCTTCATCTAGAAGCTTTAGGAACTCTGAGTTGATGTTATCAGGACCAGGAGATTGAAGCTATCGATTGACCAGAATTAACCGATAGAAGAGGTTCCATAAGGACAATGGCAGGCCACACACGTATGTAGCGACTCGCCAGAAACTCCGGGTGCTTGGTAAGGAAGTTTTAATAGATTCGCCATATAGTTCGGACCTGACAGCAAGCGATTACCATCTTTTTTCCGTATTTCAAAACTTCCTGAGTGATTATAAACTAGCATCAGGAGAAGCTTGTGAAAATCGATTACTAGAGTTTTACGCTGATAAGGACTAAGACTTCTATGGAAGAGGCATTATGAAGCAACCTTTAAAATGGCAACAAACCATAGAACAAAACGGTGCATATTTGATCCATTTCCTCAGAAAACTTGAAATTTTCAACTTTTTTTAAAAATGTTAAAACACTTCTTTAACGTCAGTTGAGTAACGTAACATGAACTGGTCGCTACTCTCTTCCATTTTCAACACCCTTCATCAAACGAATTCTAGCTCCGACCGGAAACGAGGGGATAATTGTCCCAACAACAAATTTTGCAAACGACAAAATGAGTTTTACCACGTACATAACTCGAAGCGTCGAAAGTATTGTGCCGGGATATCACATGCATTTTGAACATCTCTCGTGTTAGAGCGCGGGCCCAAAGCGAGTACCTCTAATACCTCTGGGATTGGCCGCACTTCGCTCATTAAAAACTGTTCATAATTCCGTTGCGACACTCCGGTTGAAAGATGATTATTAGAGATCTAACGCTAAGCCAAAACTGGGACAATCCGTCATTGCAAAAGAGCCGCTCCCATTCGCTGGTGCATTCCACTAATTAAAAAGGAACTGAAACCGACATCGCACAGACTAAATGCCTTCATTTATAAGCGGCACGTCATCTCATACATTTATATAACTGACAACGCCACCAGTGGAAACGTTGGAATTGAGTCGATTACAAGGCAGATGCTATCCGGAGAATCTTCAGAATTTTTGGTTAATACTCCTGATGATTGGCCTTGGTCATTTTCGTTCAAATATCTCTCTTTCACATCTCACTTACAGTTTCACAAAACAGTCATCGGATCAGGCCTGTTGATCAAGGAGTCCTTCTAAACGTCTAGTTCTATATGCTGATCACATATTTAGTCATTGTGTCAAACTATGACAGATGACATATCTGTTGATCATCGATCAAGTACAAATTGGATTTCACAAAATATTTCGTGTTCTGATCTAACCTAGAATCGCTGCTAAATTGCAGATCAAGTTGATTTATCGATTTTGGACAATCAAGATTCGTTAAATAGTTGAAGTGAAGTGTATTGTTCACTTTTTTCAAGTGATGTTATTGTAGAAACTTTTTGGAATCAGTTCATCGCCATAATCAGAAAAAGATTTAAGTGAAATTCGAAGACCCCGAAACAGGAGTGATCCTTCTGGAGAATGAAGATGATCTTGATTTCAAAGTACGTTGTCGTTTAAACAAAAATGTCGTGAAGGAATTATTACATAAAATTGGACCTGAAATTGAAACACTCAGTAAAAGGAATAAACCGATCGATGAGAGATAACAATTATTAGTTTGTTTACGATTTTATGCATTTGATGGTTTCCAAATGACGATAGGAGTTGATATCAACATTGCAAAATCATCGGTATGCAGAATTGTTAAAAGGATATCAGTTGGAATTGCTCGTTTGAAACAGCCTTCCAGTTTCACACACAAGTAATACTAATAACGTAGTTCGTAGTAGAATCCGTTTCTAAATTCTAACACTTCTTTGACAGCGATGCTACAGAAATATGTACATTCTCATTTACCTCTTTCTATTTTTACGGTGTAGGTGTCAAATTTTAGAAAGTGACGTTGTCAGATTGTTTTCTCGGATCCACTGATCCACGTGATCAACTACCTGAACTTATTTTGTGAAACTCAAATTCGTTGATCCCTTTGTCAAATTTGGCAAGAGTATTTGTTGATTTAGTGATCACCCAATCTAATGGGTGATTTATTTAGAGGTACTTCATGTGGTGGGGTGTCGTTTCTGTTCAGTAGTATTTGACAATTCATAATATAAAGACTTAGCACGGTACAGCGTCTACAAATTGTTCAACTTTATTACGAAAATGGGTGTTCTACGAGGAATTTGTATCGGGCGCTTAGAGCAACTTGTCGTCCACATAATCGGCCTACCGAACCCACAATTAGCTCTACCATCCGTAAGTTTGAGAGCCAATTTTCATTATTGGATAATACTCGACCAAATAGACTACACCCAACACGTAGTGAAGAAAATATAGGGGCGGTAGCGGAGAGTGAACGCGAAGACCATGAAGTTCTCAACAGCTTGGCCTGTCATATTCAACAACTTGGCGTATTTTACAATAGGATCTTTCTTTAAAAGCTTACAAAATTCAACTAGTGCAAGAAATGAAGCTGACCGACCTTTTGAATCGTTTCCGTTTTAGACGTTGGGCTTGCAGAATATCGACTGTATTCGACAAAAATTTTATTCACCGATGAGGCCCATTTTTGGCTTAATGGGTTCCTGAATAAACAAAATGTGCATAGTTGGGGTGATGAACAACCCGAAAAGATTCAAGAGCTGAAATTGAATCCAGAAAAAACAACTGTTTGGTGCGGTTTATGCCCGGTGAAATAATCGGTCCATATTTCTTCAAAACAGAGGCCGGCCAGAATGTTACAGTGAATGGTGATCGTTATCGCACAATGATAACAGACTATTTGATGCCAGAAATTGATGCCCGTGGTCTCGAAGAAATTTGGTTCCAACAAGATGGCAGCACTTGCCATACAGCCAGTGCTACCATGGCTTTACTGCGAGAGCGATTCGGCGAATCTCACGCTTTCGACCAACGAATTGGCCGGCTAGATCGTGTGATATGACACCTGTCGACGTTTTCCTTTGGGGCTGTGTGAAGTCCAAAGTCTATATGAATAAGCCTTTTACAATTGAGGCATTGGGGGTCAATATTACTCTTGTTATTGGCCAAATACAACTAGAAATACTCAGACGCGTAATTGAAAATTGTAACTTCAGAATTAACGTTTTAATAATAAAAATTATAAAATGAAATTGTCTTTATTCATTTATTTATTAAAAAAAAAATACCTCTTAATGGATCACCCGATATATGAAATCCAGCATTAGTATGGGAAATGAAAGAGTTAACTATGAGACCAGAGAACGTGAATTTATCTCATCCTCTTTAGAGCGGAATTCTCTTGATTCGGAGATGTCTGCAATTCAATCTTCTACGACTCTACATTCGAGAAGCCTTCCAAACAATTCCATGTCAAGTCGAAATGGGATGTGTCTGCCAAACTCGATGAACTAGACAAGGATATCAAATTCTCTTCTGTGAATAGGTGGACATTCGATGATTTAGTGTAACGAGAACGTCAATTGGCTAGCAACAATTGGGTGCCAACTTGTCGAGAAAACATGAACCTTATGTCGTTCAAGAAAACATACATGAAAAAATTTAAAAGGGGAAAGGGTTCTCTGAGTTCTTATGTCTTCTTGAAGACTTCATCATAGCTTTCAAAATAATTTCATGTCAGCTTGAAGTGGGACTCAATGAAATAGGCAAGGGTATAAAATTCTCTACTCTAGATGTCTGGACATTCACTGATAAAGCCTAACAAGAATATCGATTAGCTGGGGAAAACAGGAATGTTGACCTTCTTCGTGTTAATATTATTTTTATGGTTTAGGGAAACATGCATGAGAAAAGTAGGAAGGGGCTGGCAGAACAATACTTTCACGAAATCATACAAGTTTGAGATATTCGTTAAAATTTTCTTGAAACTCAGCCTTAAAAGTTTAACACTTTTGCTATGTATCATCTAGGACTTCTTCGCAGTCTGCTGTCACCTTTGAAGGCATCTTTCGAAATTAGATTAGTAGAGTAATGTGAATATGTTTTCGACGAAAAGGAACATTTCAAAATAATTTATATCACTGCTATTTGCAGTGTACAGAAAGTATCTGAGATAGGGATTGTTATTAACTATTTGGTGAATTTCCAAATCTTAGGTCGCTTTTTTACGTAATCTGAATAGCATAGTTTCTCACCTTTTACATCTTTCATGTTATGACTTTTTTTCGTCCATTCTTCAAATTACAAGCATTCAAGTGTCGTTCGTATATTTTGCAAGATTCCTGATTTGTACTCCAAACTCAAATAGCTGTTACGTTCTTCATTTCAATGAAAGTAGTTCTAGTTTTATTAATGCTTGTTTGATTAATATTTAAAGATCAGTTGACTCACTCTTCACCTCAATCTACTCGTATTAACTTGATTATTTTAACCCCTTTAAGGAAATATTTAGAATAATAACTTCATTAGTCCACGACTTGCTTATAATTCGTCCATGACATTATTACCGCTGTATCTCATATTTTACAAATTTTCTATTTCTGTCTTGATGACAGGGACTAACAGATTGATCGATATTTTTTCGAAACGACAGTCTATTTCGTGTGTAATTTTAGGCAGCCCCAGGCAGCTATAAATCAATAATTGCAGGCCTAATTGAATGAATCAAATCGACAATGAAAATTCTGAAATGTCGGTCGTCCATCATCCACGGTCCAGCGGCTTGATTACTGCAATTGCTAATGATGGCAAATGAGATCATAGCAATTTGCTCATGTCGGGCATTACATATGTTCTCTTCTTACTCGGTATTCCAAGTGTCTTAATTGTTTACGATACCGAGATGCGGATTAATTATCTTCCAATTGTTCTGGATCCGTAACAATTAACGAAAACGAATCTTGCGGGAAAAAAGTAGCAAATGATTGAAATTGTTCATAAAGCCGAATCGGAATGTTTACCTTTTTTAATACCGTTCAACATACTGCAGTGAGTCTATTATGGTATTTGTCGTCTTCGTTTCATGAGAAATAATTAATGGCGTTTTTTCTAGCAAATATAATGATGACACAATTGTCACATTCCTTTTTTATGCCATTTTTGAGGTTATGTCTAAGGAATCCTCAAGCATATTCGGAACGATTGCTAGTATACAATTTGGACCATATCCTGTGTAAATTATAACATTCTATAATCAATATATTTTAAAATTAATTAATGAATGCTCATTTCATTGTAAAGAGAAAGGTATGTCATTAACAATGGAAAACGATACAGCCAAATGGCCGTCACGGCTAAAGTTGCAGCATCATACTTTTTTCTTGAAAATTTCCATGACCAATTCGCATATTTATGGTTCTATGTCCTGGATAACTTCACGAATTCCATCTTTAAGATCTTGAATCAAAAGCCACACCAAACAGTGACACGTTGAAGATGGTAAGGCTTTTTTACAATTATTCTTGGATTTTATGAGCCCCAAATGCGGCAATTCTGCTTATTAACGTAGTCTTCGAAGTGAAAACGGGCCCCATCACTGAAATTGATTCTTTGATGAAAATCCGGATCATTTTTATGCATTTCAAAGATCCAATCAGCGAAGATACGAACTTGCTGGCGATCGACCGGCTTGAGTTCTTGTTTTAACTGAACTGTAAAAGCCTTTAGACCTTACTTAGTCTTTATGCAAAATAAGGTACCTTATTCGGAAGATCGATGGGGAATCGACAAACCTGGGTTTTCGTCTACAGTACGTGATCACTAACTTGTTCCAACAGCTCAAACCTTTCCAACAGGTTCACTATAGCATGCTGAGAAGGTGCTTCAAGACTACCAAAAGGTGCTTTAGTTTTGCGAACGGTCACTGCAAATTTTCACCATTTTTGTAGTGAATTTTAACAATTTCAATGCGTTTCTAGCGTGTATCGTACCATTTTTATTAATGGCGTAGTTTTTACTTCTCAAATGTCAAAAGATGACAGTTCCAAAGTGACAGTTGCCCAGATAGAGCAGCTAATAAAGGGAAAACCCTTCACAAGCGGCTAGATCCCAACCACTACGTTTTTTTCACAGTAGAAACGCTATATCATTTTCCAATAACTTGACCTGCATAACTGTCAAATATTTTATTTGTCACCTGTAAAAGTGTTCAGCTCTAATTGGATCATCCTATACAAACACGATTTCAGGAGTTCGATCAACACCGATCGCCCTAAGCTGACTCTTACGAAACCCACCTAACGTCAATTTTCATAATTCCTAGGCGATAGTCCCCATACTTTCTAATAGATACGAACTCGTATGCCTAAAAAAATCGGAAGATTGCGGTTTCGTAATAGACGCGAGATTATTTGTCCGATCTCTGCCATCATTTGACTTTGAGATCAGCGCCGAGGGGATAGTTCAGATCCCGACATGTGTGATCGATTTGCATCTTATCTACATCCCGTAGGTACGACAATTTACCGGGTGATCGGCGCCACACATGGCTTTGTTGAATTTGAATGCGACGCGTCTTTTAACGCCTCGGTATCGAACGGGGAGATCTATGATTAAATGGTAATGCGTGCTAGTTTCGAACCGTTAAGATGGATGTTTTAAGTGGTGCCCCGCAATCGTTAATAGGCAGGTAGAAGATCCGAGAAATTCATCACGTCCTCTTGGAACGAGCATGTTGTTTGAGATCCTAACAAAAATATGGTTCGTCTTGAAAGTATCCGGAAAAAACAAAGCTCAATTGTAATCATTTAGTATAATATTTTTAATTCTTGAATCAGAAAATTATAACAAAATATTCATCTGATGTACTTATACAACCTCCAGTTAACTGTAAACACTTGACTAAACGTCGAGGTACACTCGAAACTAGATCACGTCCATAATTTTCGGTGATGGTAGTCCAGGACTGTGAAAGTTTATCTTTATTTCGTGGCACTGCTCGTTCAACTTCAGTCTTCCTTAGTCCTCATATGTTTTCAATGGGACTAAGATTTGGTGAAGCCGCTGGCCATGAAGTGGTTGTCACTTGGTGTTCTTCGATCCAAGCTTGAGTATAGGCCGAAGTATGGCATCTTGCATTATCCTGCTGAAAACGCCACCCCTATGGATATAAAGCATGCGCTGTTTCAAGTAGAAAATCGTTTAGAATGCCACAATACGTTTCACTATTAATGGTACCATCAACCATACAAAGAGGCGTAGCACCACGCTGATATATTCCTCCCCGTAACCATTATATTGGTGGGAAATTTGGGAATTTGAACGATAACAGGTTGTTTTGATAGGATTTTCAAGTGATTTCTACCAACTTAGAAACAACTTTCATCAGATATAAAGACATTATCATTCTTGTCACGTTGACAAAATTCTATCCTTCGTTCCTTTTGTAAGGGTGTCATTATAGGGTTTTTTTTGTTTTCTTTGAAATGTAGAGTTGTCTTTTCAGTGACATACAGACGGTTTCTGGACATGATTTATATTTCGTTGATCTCCAAATTTGTCAATTTGTGAAACTCTAGGCGCAGATTGTGTCGTCCTAAGGCCAATAAAGCGTTTACATTGTTTCCTTTAATCTTATGCGGTATTACTGAAACAGGTCTAAACCTCATATCATTGCCATTTTTTTCCTCTTTATTGTCGCATATACAGCTTTTTTTCACAGTTCAGTCAATTGCACTAATTTTTTAACGTTTCGAAAACCATTTCCATACAAATATTCTACCTGATTCCTTTTTTCTAGTGAAACAGTGTTGCCATGCAACTTTGACCATAGCCGACCTATTTTAAACATTACTTTTGTCTTAGAATGTTACAAAAAAGAAGTATATTAAAATTATGAGAAATAATAAATTATGGATACTTTGTGGGCGTAAATGGAATTCAGAAATTAAAATTATTAAAGCAACAATCGATCTTGGATTTTCGCAAGACAACTTTTGGTGAAAAGGTGTCTTTTTTGAACGTTTCGCCGCTGGAAGATCGATGAGCTCGCGATCGAAGAAACAAAGTTCAAGTTTTCCTTATGTATCGTCCTTCCTAGCGAGTAATGCGTATCTCAGAATTGTTCTCTAAATTGGCCGAAACGCTGAAATTACCAAAAATGCCCTTCTTCAGAGTCGAAAGGCTTTTTTCCGACAGGGCCTGCAAAAGGTATGGGTACGGGTCGAATGTAGAGAAACCGATTCTGTTACGAACGGAAGAAAATGTGACAGTTCTTGAATTTGCGAAGTGGAAACGCATCGGATGGTAAGGAATCTTCATTTTTTGTACTAGTTGAACTTTGTAAGCCGTCTTCATGCAAAATTCTCCTCAGAGAAGTGCGAGAGCAACAATGTTTTCAGATGTGCACACTGAACGAGAACGTGAACAGGTTATTTCATCAAATAACGATCCAATTTCAAGAACTCGCTCCCAAATTGCCGTTTCATTTCTATTGAATTTTCTACGTAAATTTCTGACAGTTTGGATAGAAGATTCTTTGGAAATGAGTTTTTAAAATTTCCCAGTTTTGTTCAAGCGTAAACGACCCATTTCGCTAACGTCAAGTATAGGGTGTTTTTTTAGAGTGATAGAAGTTTCGATAGGAATAACTGTGATTTGACAGAAGGTAGAAGCCATGTTGTTTTGACATTTCTGTTCAGTAAGCATTGACAAATTATCATGGAGAGATTCACGCCGCAACAACGTTCACAAATTGTTGGAATTTATTTTCAAAATCAGTGTTCTATTCGCCAAACTTATAGAGGAGCACTTCGTGAAATTTATGGTTTACATAATCGTCCATCAGAGCAGCTTATTCGTCGAACTATCGATAGACTTCGGATAACATTTTCTCTACTCGATGCAACAACAACAACAAGACAAAGAACTGAACGTACAGAAGAAAATATCGCTGCTGTAAGTCATATTGTTAATGATGATTGAGATTTGTTGTCGACGTTCACAACAAGTTGGACATAGTGCATCCACCACATAGAAAATTTTGCGTAAAGATCTTCGCCTACACCCATACAATATCCAACTGGTTCAAGAACCAAAGCCACTTGACCATAATAAGCGTCGTTTGTTTGCTGATTGGGCCCTAGAAGAGCTTGAAGTTGATCCACTTTTATATCGTAAAATTGTGTTTAGTGATGAAGCTCATTTCTGGTTGAACGGCTATGTAAACAAGCAAAATTGCTGTATATGGAGTGAAAAAAATCCTTAAGAAGTTCTGCAGGTTCCATTGCATCCTAAAAAATGCACTATATGGTGTGCTTTACACGCTGGAAACATCATCGGTCCATATTTCTTTAAAAACTATGCTGGAGCTAATGTTACAATGAATGGTGCTCGTTACGGATCGATGATCAATGATTATTTTTTTCAAAATTTGAATGGTATCGATCCAGAAGTGTTTTGGTTCCAAAAAGATGTTGCTACACCTCATGGTGCTACCGTAACAATTGATTTATTGAAAGAAAGATTTGGCAATAATATTATTTCGAGAAATGATCCAATTAATTGGCCTTCAAGATTATAGACATAACTCCACTTATTATTTCAAGTCATTGGTTTATGTCGATAAACCAGAAACAATAGACGCTTTCGAAGCCAACACAACTCGTATTATTGATGAAATAAAGCCTGAATTCCTCGAAAAAGTGGTCCAAAATTGGTCTGGTCGAATGCGGTTAGTCAGAGCTAGTTGTGGTGAACAATGCCGGAAATTATTCCTAAAACATAAATGTCATAAAATTATCTTTCAAATAAAAAAAAAATTGGCTTCAATCTTAACTTAAATGTGATTTATTTCAATTTTAAGTTCCATCACTCTAAAAAAACACCCTATATTATACTAACTTCCTGTCTAAACACGAATGACAAAGTGTTGCCAGGTTCGAAATATGCACTTCTTCAAAATGCAAATGCTAGATACCCCACCCTTTAGTACGGTTCTGAATTATCTTCAGTATCATGACAGTTTGAAGGATTTCATTCTGTCGCCATGTAAATTTAAGAGACCCAAGTCCTCTTGAAGAGCTAGAAGAGCTTATGTTGGAAATTAATTTGCCCTGCAATTGATAAATTTTATTATGTCGCGAATGTTTCATGATGAAGTTTTTTTGAGGAGAAGTGATAGACTTTCGAAAACAAATCTTGAAAAAATGTTTTCAAGAATATTTCATAAATTCCACATCTTCTATCTCATGATGGTACCCCAATACCTTAGTTTATTATAGAATATCCTCATCGTTGACATAAAGTACTGATGTCATTACTGGCCACAGGCTAAAGCAATCTTATCTATCCCAAGTACTTATACACAAACGCTATAAATCACTCTAGAAACTAATATGCTGCCCCCCTTACTCTATGCACACTTTTTGCTGCAGATCTAGCTATGAATAATTTGTTGTCGTTATATCATTCTAATAGCTTCCAGTTTATCGGTCCAGTCAAGCCACTTAAATGAAAAAGGGCTCAATGGCTACATATGACATCTGGAGCCATTAAATGTTATCGGGTAGTCTGAGGCGAATATCCGGATATCTTTACAAGGTTGAGATTTTATACGAGTTTATTCTTCATTCAGGAATTTCAACCTTGTTCATCATATTTTCGTTTTCAATGAAGAAGGAGCTAGTAATAAATTTTTCATTGTCTGCACAGAAGTCTGTAAATCTTTACGTTGAATGTATCAAAATATCAACAGTCAAGCAATGTAAATAATTTTCAATTTTATGGAAATTCATTATAAATGAGAAAGGAAACACTTATTTAATTTCCACTGAACTTTATTTTTCAATGAGAATGACTGTTAGATCATTATCAAGAGAAGATACAGTAGTATGAATCTTCATCTTTATACAGTTTGGAAACCACTTATGAAATAAACTTCTTTGTGTCCTTACAATATTATACAAAACACTGGGACACGACAACTTTCAAATTAGTGCGCTTTTTAAGCATAAATTTAAAGATACAAAGTGATTCGCGCACGTCCAACAGTCTGCCCTTTTTATTTTGAATGGAACACCTTGTACATTTTTATATTTTTTTAAAGCTCCTTAGTAACCTGATTTCAATGAAAAATATTATTTAATAGGCTCCTTATTGAACATACGAACAAAGAATCCTAGGAAACATTTTTCAACGCAATAACTTCTGCGCATAATATATTTTCGTTAAATCATTGCAGATGCTAATGCAGGGCCTATCGATTTTAATACCGAGATAATGAACTTGATACGCTCGATTTAATGATGCTAATTTTCTGCTTAATAGCCCGTCAACCAGAATCTGGTTTATTATTTTCAGATTAACCATTATTCGACGTTAATCTACACTTTTGAGAATTTTTCTGCGTTCGTACAAGAATCGGTATACTCAGATGAACGGAATTAATCGTTTTCTATTACATTTTTATTAACAGAATATATAGTGACTCGAGTTTCGTATTGTTTACTACATTTTAAAACTGAATAAAATCAAATTGTATCTTAACGTTGAAGGCTTTGGCTAATGCAAAACTTCGAGAAGTGGGTCTGCTCATTCAATAGTTTTATTGTTGAAACGCCATGTTTGTGTTCAAATATTTTGAATGGCGAAAAAATCATCCAAACCGCAATAACTCACAATAAACTTCATTCTGATGCGTGTTTGCCCGGAAAAATCACGTTATCGAAAAGAAATCGATTCGATTCGAAACGGTCGTCAAAACAAAACAACACCGACGATAAAGGAAGTGCAAAAGCAATCAATTCGTACGTTTATTGTTTGTTTAACTGTTTAACACAGCAATAACACTAAATTTCAAGTACCTCTTCCATAAACTGACGTCATTTTATTATTATATCAATCTGTAAATGATCCCTCATAATTTCATGCTTTAAAACGATGTATAATATAATTCATCGATGAATGGCCTTATTGAATTTGAACAGGTTGGAAAACTTGGGTATATTATGGTCGAAATTGATTAGGAGGTACAAAGCCTCTAGTTGAGTTGGTTTAGACGAGAATTAAGTACTGGCCCAGTATCATTTTGGTGTTATCGTTAAGGATTTTGAAAAGAGAGGTCATTTATATTCTATTGTCACAGTCTCTACTTGATAGAAATTCATTGCGAATAAAAAAAATTGAGGATTATTTTTTATTCCAAGTGGCCCAAGGGGACAGTAGTACTACGAGATGCGAAAACCTGGTGAATATAGGTGCGTAACAGAATTGTAGTCTGAATGAAATAAGAAATTATTTTGTTTACTATCACTTTTTATTGACTGAATATACAATGATTAAAGTTTCGTTGTATTTACTACATTTTCAAACTGAATTGTAGTCGTTGGACATTACAGGGCACTGACGAGAAACCAACAAGTTTCGGAACGTATCTGTTACTTATGTCCCAGCGATCAGCAAAACCTAATCGAGCTTGATTGAGGTTAGAATTGTTATAAGATGTATGTTGCACTATCTCAAATTGTAGAACTTTCTATAGTCCGTCTAGAAAGTATGCGGAATTTATTATTTTTCATAGTTTTAATATATTTCTTTTTTCTAACATTCTCAGTCAAAAGTAATATATAATATAGGTTGTGCAGATTTGGAAATCGACGAAATATAAAAGTATGTCCAGAAACCGTCCATATGTCACTGAAAAGACAAGGCTACATATCAAGGAAACCAAAAAAATCCCTATAATGACACATTAATAAAGTGTATGAGCTATGGTAATAGGGAGTTCTAGAAATCGAGACAGTGTAACATACATCTGTACAACAATTCTATACTCAAACAAACTTGACAAAGGTTTGTAGATCACAGGGGCAAATGGCAGACATACGCACGTTTAAATCTGATTGGTCCTAGTCAGCGCAATGTATGCTAGTGACTCCAAATATGTCAAGTACCTATATTCGCTACACATCGAGACTTCAAGATATAATTAATACAGTAGCGCCATCTAGAGTATGCAAAATACAGATACAGAGACTCTCAGATATTAATAATACACTAACGCCATCTAGAGTATGCAAAATACATACAAGACCACGAAAAAAAGATGATTAAATTAAGTCAGTTTTACAGTCCTGGACGACATCACCAAAAATTATGATGGTAATTTAGTTTCGGGTGTACCTCGACGTTTAGTCAAGTGTTTAATAGTTAAATGAGGTTGTATAAGTAAATGAGATGAATATTTTGTTATACTTTTCTAATTCAAGAATTAAAAAAATATACCGAATAATTACAATTGACCTTTGTTTTTTAAGGATACTTTAAACACTTTATTTCCGCTAATATTTGATGAAGTCAAAATGTAATTGACGAAACAGTCGTTGTGTGAACAATAAATATTAGCAAAAATAAAGTGTTTTACTTTGAATCATATACGATGAATTTCCGTCAAGTTAAGGCAAATATTATCAGGAATATTTGGTACAGATCAGCCGAATTTGTTTATTTGCATGTTGAATTTTAATAAAATGAAATAGAAAGGCCTTTTACTTGATAGAAGAAATATAACAAAATTTGAATATTAAAACAAATTGAAATATGTTTATCTTCTACAATTTTAATTTCAAAAAAATTTTTATTCAAAAAACTTTTAGAAATAAATTTATGTCTAACAAGCACTGCTTACATTAGATAGACGTATATAATCAAAACTCAATATATAATGTCAAATGAAATAAATAACCCAACAGATGTACGAAAGTAATTAAAATTAATAAATAAATATTCAAAGGAGGCAAAATTTTGTTTCTGGTCTTACCTTCAAGAACACCAGTTGCCTTTTAACAACATGAACACACTTAAAGGACTTCTCAAAGAATATAATTTATTTGAAATATTTAATATATTTAAATATTCGAACAAATTATTTCAAAAATCTCTAAAAAATGTGCACTATATCTTCAAAAAACAAATATAATTCTAGATAATCCCGTCTTCAGCCCTTTTTCAACATTCCAAATATCAAAATCAAAAACATAACCTACATCACTCACGTGTTAAAAGACTTAAGCTTTGAACTACAGATCAACTATATAATTCAAGATTGATCTATGTTCTAACAAAATCAAAGAACAGTGTGAGTTATTTTAAGGTTTATTTAAATTCATTGACATTCTATAATGATATTTGGAATGTTGAAAAAGGGCTGAAGACGGGATTATCTAGAATTATATTTGTTTTTTGAAGATATAGTGCACATTTTTTAGAGATTTTTGAAATAATTTGTTCGAATATTTAAATATATTAAATATTTCAAATAAATTATATTCTTTGAGAAGTCCTTTAAGTGTGTTCATGTTTTTTTTTATAAGGCAAGTAGTATTTCTCAAAGGTAAAACCAGAAACAAAATTTTGTCTCCTTTGAATATTTATTTATTAATTTTAATTACTTTCGTACATCTGTTGGGTTATTTATTTCATTTGACATCTATCTAATGTAAGCAGTGCTTGTTAGACATAAATTTATTTCTAAAAGTTTTTTGAATAAAAATTTTTTTGAAATTAAAATTGTAGAAGATAAACATATTTCAATTTGTTTTAATATTCAAAATTTTAATATTCAAATTATGTTGAATTTTGTTTAATACTTTAACGTTTTTCGTGTTTCCATTTCATATAGTTTTAATTTGAAAATAGAAAAGAAGATAGATGACAAAGCATCAAAAAGGAAAGAGGACGAAATATTCGAAGTTTCCTACTTGCAAATTTTGCATTCGAACGAAAATATTCCTTGTTCCTACGACAAAAGGAATCGGTCAGAGCGCAAATTTAAACCGCCTTGCTTGGTCGGCTCGGAGATAAAGTATTGCACAGGATCGCCATTACGCCAGTAATGGCCAGCATTCCTTCTCATTCACAGAACTGATGGCATTTTATAAGAACCTACCTCTACAAGTACTCGGATTGTAAAAAAGGCAATAATAAACGCTCCTTCAGCCATCTACTACCTTCCTTCGCATAGAAAGCTGTCCCCTTCGTATTTGAAAGCTTGCGGTCTACGGAAATGATGGAAATAATAAACTGCATGTCTTTTATTGAACCATCGTACAGTTGTCATAATCGATTGAAAAATTTGTATAACTTTTTATATCTAGCAATCGTCTATTTGGACCCAAAAGCAATGTCGCTTTTTTAAATTATATTCAAAGGAGTAAATTATAATATTAATAAATTTTTATTTTCAATCAATAATGTAATTATCTTCATTATCAATAACCTTTCGCTATCTAGCGTTCAAATTTTCAATGCCGGAATCAATTGAGTAAAATATCTCGAGATGGCATTTTGAACATCATTCAAATTTTTTGCCACTAAGAAACTGTTGCAGTCGAAGTCCGAGGGTACGATATCGGGCGAGTATGGGGAATTATGCAGTACCTCCCACCTCAATTCATTAATTTTTCCCAAGGTTCTTCCTGCACAGTCGTGTTGCAGAAAAACGCTTTTTCCGTTGACAATCGCCGGATACTTTTCGATTAAAGATTGGTTCACTTGATCCAATTGTTCACAATAAAGATCTGCATTAACAGTTTGTCCAGGTTTCAGCACTTCAAAACGAAAAATTCCGAGTATACTCCACCAAACACACAGAACCGCCCTTTAGCATTCACGCACGTCTAATGCACTTGCATAAACATCGCAAATGTTTTTGTCGCGTTACTACCCTTGTGAAACTCAAAAAGCATACAATGACTTCATATGCTCTTACGGTATTTGGCTGGCATTTCAACCCAAATTGCACAAAAACGGTCTGGAAGTGAACAACTCACAATAGCCTTAAAATGTCTTTGACACGACTTCGAAGTACAAATGACAATCAAATACCGACATGCGCAGAAAATATATTCCTTTGAAAATACTAAGTGGCACATCTTCAAGTAAATTTGGCAACTGATTTCTTAAAAAATCTGAATAAATTTCAGCATTTAAAACCTCTGTCAACTCAAAAGGTCCTATGACTCTTCAGTTCAAAATTCCAGTCCACATGTGGACTGGAATTTTGAACTGAAGAGTCATACTTCAGTTCAAAATTCCAGTCCACATGTTGACTTCAATGTGATATTGAGATCTATCTTTTCTCATTAAATTCGGATTTTCTACGTGCCACTCGTTAAATTGTGTAGGTCCATGTAACCATCTTTTTTAAATGTTGATTCATCCGACTACAATTTTTTTTTGAGAATTGTGGGTCTTTCCGGTTCTTTTTGCATGGTTTGGCAAAACGCAACGCGAGGTTCATAATTCCGAGGTTACAGAGCTTGTACTCGCTGTACATGAATATGGGTGGAGCTTATGTTTTTTCAATAGTCGGTGAGCTGTACTTAGGGCACTCCTGTGCTTCGCTGAATTTCACGTAGCGAAGTACTTGGATCTTCCTCAACTGATTGAAGCTCAATATCGTCGTAAAGTAAGAACATTCTTTCTTCACCATGCACTTTGTTTGGAAGTCGGCCCACTGTGAATAGTAGACGGTGCGCAGTCGTGAAAACTGGATGATCTGGAGAACGATCAGCTTTAGGGTATCTCTCGCGATACATTCTCGAAGCTGCACTAGCGTTACATCTGCATTCCCCATAAATGAGGTGCATGTTGGCCTATTCCTGTGTGGTATACACAGACATGATGGCAATACACAATCACAGGTTAGTCCAGGTAGAATCAAAGTTCGTCGTAAAGATATCAAAACTATCCAAAGCACAAGAAAGCAAATCTAATAAACGAAGCCAAAAGTCGTAAGTACACAAATAAGACGACCAAATACGGAAAGATGCGCCGTAAACCAAGAGGCTGATCTGTATTGCGTTAACGTGTGCCAAAACCCAATAGTGGCGTCACTATCTATCTCACTCACACTTTATGGAAGAACTCACCCCATCTTATTCAAACCAGATTCTTAAAGTATTGGATGCACTAGAATCATTTTTAGAAAGTTCGAAGAAATTGGTCGAAACTGTGTTTCTTTAAGAAAGACCGTTTTTTGACCGATATAAGAAGTAATGTAGTCAGTGTTATAACATTTTATAATAAATTCGCTAACTTTTAAAGTAATTTACCAAACTGAGGTAGCACAATTTTTTGTCAGTACAGTCAGTTGAAGTTGTGCGAGGTATTAATTTTGAATACTTGGTTCGGCAAAAGTGACATTATTTTCCAGGCTGGAGTAATTGGCTTAGAATTGAAGATCACAGGAAACAGAAGCACAATTCGGGATAACAGGAAGAGTAAAATTTGTTGAAAGTAACGAATTATAGCAATAGGAGTTCAAAAATCATCACAGGGTGTGCATTTCCCCGAATAATAAAAAATGCAATATAATTTGAAAAGTACACGACTTAGATTTTTTTTAAATATTTTTCTGATGACCACTATGACTCAGCCTGTTACCCGATTCCGGCTTGACGTTGACTTCTGGGACACCTGTATATTTTTTGATAATGAAGAAGCCTCTAGATATCTACCAGTAGCATCGAAGGACTATGTGTGCTTTAAGAAGCATCTGCAAACGACCGCTTTTTGTACAGTTTCTGGAGTAGCGAAAGAATACCAACAGTCCGCCCCTGTTGGTGCGCGTCAGCATGCGGAGGATCAAGAGATGCAAGAACAAGTGGAAAGTCCGGTTGGATTTCAGAAAAACAGGAAAAAATAACGAGTCTCATTTACGAACGGTGCGACAGCAATTTCGCTGTCTAATGCAGGTCCCAGGCAATACGTCATGCGGACTGACATATAATATGCAACACACAATCAGTCCAGGAAATGAGCTGGCATTCAAATCCTAAGCAGAAACAAATAGCTCGCTCGCAGAGAACCCGTCTGCGGACGGGATTGGAACGACGTTGTCTTTGAATCTGACGCGAACGGATTGAAAGGGGGACCTGGAGATCTTCCTCTGCTTTGGTGGTATCGACAAAGAAGGGGTTGTTTTTGTGAAATCCGGTCAGCTTCACTCTGGAGAGTTCGTTAGCTCAAGGTGGGAGGTGAGGAAGCGCTAATGAGCTGTTGAAAATTTACTGTAGTTTTTCTGCGATATCTCGATGTGAATTGTTGAAAAAGTCGAAAGTCGAGGTTTCTCAAGAAATAAACAACCCATGTTCTGGAAATGAGATGAATATTTTCCTCTACTTCAACTGCAATATATTTTATAGAAAATCTGTCTTTGTTATTTTTTGCTAAATGCAGGATGAGACAAAATAGGAAAAATGAGAAAAAATCTAAATTTATCGGTTATTTATTTTTGATTAATTATAGTTATTCTACAACTGAATCCAAATTCAATAGTCCTCTTCTTTCAGTCAATTGCCCAATACGCCTTGGCATCTCACGAATCAAGTCGTTAATGAAATTTTCACTAAACTCAATTCCTGAAAAGTTGAGGGTTGGTTTTGGCTATCGTCGTATGAAGCAACTGAGGCCGGGCCTCACCTGTAAAAATTAATGAAATGTGAAATTTTCGACACATTATTCATATAAATATAAAACGATTTCAACTTATTTCCAGGCACCGAAACAAATTATCAAAACATCGAATTACCATCAAACTTGAAAATATTACCTTTTAAATTAAGCGCGCACCCATTATCCAAATTTAATTCTAAACGCTGAAATCGTTGCCCGACCGCATAATAACATTATAGTAACCCCAGAAATTTGAGCTTCCTATACGTCACAAATCGCTAGTCGAACGTCCTGGTAGCTGCCACACACCCCCAGCGCTTTAGTACCATTTGGCGGGCATAATAAAGGAATTTTCGAATGGATTGAGGCCCATGCAATTGGGATTATTACGCGCACATTGCCGAGATTGTAACACGATTTAAATTCTCTTTCGTTCGTAGATTCTTCTAAATTTACTGAATATACAAAGAATTTTCCCGATAAATCATTTAAATCTTTGTTAAATGTGTAACCTAATGTCTTCGAAATAGATCGGCTGAAAAACGAACTTAGTGTTTTATACAGGGACGAACAGTTTTATAATCTCGACGTTCAGCGAATATTAGAGATTATATGCAAGGAATTTAAAATTAAACATAAACAGCATCATAAAAACGTATTTGAAAAATACGACGACACAAGAGCGCCTAACAGGTTTGTCGATCTTAGCTATAAAAAGGGAATAGTACAAAGTGCTAGTGAGGATCCCCAATTTTATGAAGATATTATACATAAATTTGCAATTTCAAAAAACCGTCGAATAGACTTGATGTACAAAAAGTAAAAAATGATGAAACATGTTTTTATATCGTTTTGTATTTTATTCGAGTAAATAACGAATAAGCAGCAATCTGTTTATAATTTTGGCCTCCTTATTTGTTACTTATTATTTTTTGTATATATGTACATAATTTGTATTTATAAGATGGAAATTATTTCGTGTTTTTTAACTTTTCATTCTACTCCAAAGAAGCAGAAAACGTTATATTCATTAATTTTATATATACACAATGTTATGTTTTTTAATTATTAGTTCTTGTTAATAAATTATAGTTTAAAAGTTTTTTTATGGTTTTAGTAGGGCGATTACCTCCATATAAAAGTTCAACGCGTCAAGGAATAATACCTCAGGTGTCTAAGCACCAAGGTGGCGTAGAAATTTATTCCTTCTTCGGGCCTCACCTTTTTTAAGTACCACGAGCCGCCATTGGGATATTGCTCTCCCTAAGTAATCCCATACGTGTTCAATTGGATTCATGTCTGGTAAGTTTGCTGGCCAGTTTATTGTCTGGATATTGTTCTCTTGAAGAAAGGTTTGAACCTTTGGTGTGCGGTGTGGTGGTGGGGCGTTACCATCCTGATAAATGAAACTATTCCTAAATTCGATGCACAGAGGAACAATGATTGGTTCAATGATGTTTTCTACGTAGATGGCACCAGTCATTGTTCGTTTAACGATAATAAGAGGGGTACGGCGACCGAACATTATACCCTCACAGCGCATTAATGATCCGCCTTGAAAGGGCACAACTTCCCGGGCGAAATTGAGTCGCTCTAGTCTGCCTGGACTTCTCGAAACCCTTTCTCGTCGACTATTACTTTGTAAACCGATTCGTGACTCGTCCAAAAAAAAGGAGGTTGTGCCATTGTGGTAAAAGCTAGTCTTGGTGTTGTTCTGACCATTGCCGACGGGTAACTCTATGTCCTGATAGCCGAGGTACTCTACAAGATCTTCTTGCCCATAAGTTTGAGGAATGCAGCTGTCTCCTTATGGTACTGCTTGAGACTACCCGTCTATAAAACGACTTCGAAGGGCTATTACAGACACCGTTCGATTCCTTCAAGTAAAATTTGCGATAAAATGGTCTTCCCTTGCAGATGTTACTCTGTGTCGACCAGGCACCTGTCTTCGGGCAAAGTTGCCCGGTTTCCAGGAAAAAGGCCACTATGCGCCATACTGAAGTCGGTGGAATATTCAAACGTTGCGCAATCTGGTGGTTTGACAAAGCTTCTTGATGTAGGGCTACAATTCTTGCCCAGTCAATTTGAGAAATTGGGTTTCTCAGTATTTTCCCCGGATTATCCTCAATATTACCACTCGTTATTCGCTGAAAACTGATTAACTTCGAATACACCTGTATTCTCCCGAACAAGAAACATTTTTTGCTAGTTTATTGTTTTCATTTAAGTGATAGTGAAGATTCCACACACAAAAATTGTCATGTTATATTCAACAAGTTGAGAGTTGATAGGGAGGGCCAAGACTTTTGGCGATGTGTGTATATTCGAAGTCCCCTCGCTTCTGATAGAAATTTGGTTGATCTAAAAACCCAACATACTGAATTTCATTTGTATCTACCAAATTTTCATCAAATAATCTTGTGGCGGAACTAAGTCTCCCAGAATCTAAGTTGCCCGTTTCGACAGTCGCGATCCGATCGGAAACGGCTTAAGCTCGTTAGCCGCCCGGCGCAATGACGCGTCCGCGTTCCCTAACGAGCGCTTAAAACGCTCTCGACGGACCATAAAATATCGAATAAAATCGTTCAGTCGTCCGCGAACGGAACAATAAACCAATTCCTGCGAGAGCGCGGAAGAATAATGGTCGGCGCTGTTAAGCTCTCAATGGCGGCGTCGGAGTCTGCGGCAATTTCGGATCCGCCGAGAATAAACCGATTGCCGCAATTCACACGTAATTAAAAGTGATCGGGCGCGGTAATTATTCATATAAATTGTTTACGATCGCCTTTGAAGTTATTAATAGCGAGAAGGGGCCACACAGAGTAACGCCGGCCGGCTGCTGCTGTAAATGCTTCTTGGGCCGCTTCTGCTGCGTACTTGGTTGTGGTGCGCTTTGTTCCGCGCGAGGACCGAGCGTGGCCGGTAGACGCTGCATATTTATCATGCGGCGGTGAAAAAGCGACAGGGTCGGACGTTACTATTGCGAAGTGATGATGGGTCTTGCCTGAAATCGATGTTTTTTCGTATTGGTTTTATTTTTTCAAATAATTAAATATTGAACCATATTACTTGGAATTGCTTTTCTGCAGTATTTTGAATATTAAGCATTATCTTTCTGTGACACCTCTACAAATTTTGATTTGAAAAATTTCTTAAAAATAAAATTGACTGAAAATGTTATTCTTCAAGTAGACATAGGTGGCTTAATTTCAGAAGGGACTTCAACAGCCAATTTGTAACAAAAACGTTCCTTATCTTATCATCTTGATCATAATTCAGTGTACACCATTGGAAAAATCGGAAAATTCTACTTAGACTTTATTTACTCAATATATGGTACATATGGTGTAAAGTACCACCATATCTTTTTAAACACCCCGAAGGAAGAAGTCTAGGGTCTTCGAGGAGGTCCTTTATATGTCCTCTTCTTCCTGTCCATTTTTCTTCAAAATGAACCTCCATCCATTCGGTGACTATTCTACTATTTTGTGCTGTGCAAATTTAGAAAGCTTTTCAACGACGTTAAAACATTTAATAAAAGCTTAGTTTTAATTGAGTAATGGACGAAATAATGCCAGAAACCATGAAAAAATTTTATTTCCAATTGAAAGTTAGTTTTAATGGTTGTCCAGCTCATGTAAGTTACATAATGGATAGAGATCCATTCTGGTGGAAAATATGTAGGAAGATTCGGACCAATTAGATGGCCTGTTCGAAGTCCAGAGCTCACACCTCTAGACTTCTTCTTTTGGGGTGTTTTAGATGATATGATGTACACTACCCCAATTCATACTCCTGATCAGATATTGTGAAACGTTACAAAATGGTAGAATGTTGAATAACTTTACAACGAAAGATAATTGGACCATACTCTTAAGAAAATTGTTTGTTGCAAATTGTTTGTATTCACCTTGTGAAATTTGGCCAAAGATAACTTGAGCAAATATTGCGCAGCTCCCAAAAAAAAAAAAAGAATCTAAAGGCAATATCGCCCGGTTTCTCAAGAAATCAACATATATTACATAACATATAAACTATGCTCTGGAAATGAGATAAACATTTTCCTTTATTTCAACTGCAATATATTTGATAGAAAATCTTTGTTGATTACTCTTTGCTTTATGCAGGATGAGACAAAATAGGAAAAACGAGAAAAAATCAAAATTTATCGATTATTTATTTTCGATTAATTATAGTTATTCCACAACTGAATCCAAATTCAATAGTCAGTCTTACCACCTCTTCTGTCAATCAACTGCCCAATACGCCAAGGCATTCCACGAATCAAGTCAGTGATGAAATTTTCAGTCATATCGTTCCATTCTTCCTGAAGGGTTAAACTCAATTCCTGAAAAGTTGAAGGTGGGTTTTGGCGATTGGATATTGCTCTCTCTAAATAATCCCATACGTGCTCAATTGGATTCATGTCTGGTGAGGTTGCTGGCCATTTCATTCTCTAGATATTGTTCTGTTGAAGAATGATTTGAATCCTTCGAGTGCGGTGTGGTAGGGCGTTATCATCCTGATAAATGAAATTATCCCCAAATTCGTTGCGCAGAAAAACAATGATTGGTTCAATGATGTTTTCTATGTAGATGGCACCAGTCATTGTTCGTTTAACGATAATAAGAAGGGTACGGCGACTGAAAGTTAAACCCCCCAGCACATAATTGATCCGCCTTGAAAGGGCACAACTTCCCGGGCGAAATTGAGTTACTCTAGTTTTCCTGAACCTCTCCTGACCCTTTCTTGTCGACTATCACTTTGTAAACCGATTCGTGACTCGTCGGAAAAAAGTACGTTGCGCCTTTGTGGTAAAAGCCCTTGGTGGTGTTGTGCCCATTGCCGACGGGTAGCTTTATGTCTAGATGATAGCCTAGGCACTCTTAAAGGTCTCAGTGGCCTTAAATTTGAGGAATGCAACAGTCCCCTTATTGTACTGATTGAGACTACCCATCTATAGGTCCTCAAAAAATTAGTTCGAAGGGCTGTTACAGACACTGTTCGATTGCTTCGAGTATAATTTGCGATATAATGGTATTTCCTTGCAGATGTTACTCTGAGTAGACCAGGCACCAGTCTCCAGGCAACGCTGTCGGTTTCCAGGAAAAGAACCACTATGCACCTTACTAACGTTCGTGGAATATTCGAACGTTGCGCAATCTGGTGATTCTTACCCGGTGAAACTGAGAAATTGAATGTCCCGGCATTTTCCACGGATTATCCTCAATATTACAACTCTTGTTATTCGCTGAAAACCGATTAACTTCGAATACAGCTATATTCTCCCGAACAAGAAACATTTTTTGGTGGTTTATTGTTTCTATTTAAGTGATAAGATAGTGAAGATACCACACACAAAAAATTGTCATGTTACATTCAACAAGTTGAGAGTTTATAAGGGGACCAAGACTTTTGACGATATGTGTAGAATATTGCCCGAACTTACCTAATAAACTTTATCTGATACAGCATTTTCAAACGTGCTTTATAAATGACAAACTCTATTAAAAAAATGCCCCATATAAATGTCAAAATTCTTTATTGAATGATTTTTTTAAAATATAACACATTCTTCAGAACAACTTTTGAAACTCTCACCCATTCTCATCAGTCTGATTTTTTGGTTGATGAACCTAAAGGATCAACTTCCACCAACGTCACTCCTGACGGGAAAGTGGACTGTAGCCATCTAAGACCGTCCGTAAGGCATTTATTAAACTGTATGTTCCTCCGCAGAATATCGTGGAGAAAATTGGATCAACTCTTCCCAACAGCCGAATATAACATTGCAAAAAGCTGAAGCCAAAATTTCCACGAAAACCCATGTCAATCTATTCGTGTATTATCGTATACCACAATCATAATGTAATCCATATAGAGTATGAGCAGATGATGCGTGTCTTACGGTGCAATGTCACGCCTAGCCGATAATACGGTGCTGACCAGCCGTTGATAATGGATTAACACCGTTGCTCCATGCTCTGTCCTTACACCATTCTGCTTATTAACCGACCCATTACCATCGGACCATCGTAATGGACAGATGAAAAAATCATCGACCCGTCCCATCGGATCGTTTCTCGTTTCGTTAAGGAGACCGGAATGGACCGGTCTCACGATGTCTGCCTAAAGGAGGTTCGGTTTCAATTTTTTGTTTATTATTTCCAAATGAGAAATCCAAGTGACCGCAGAAAACAAACAATTTACGTTTTAAATATGCGGGTTTCGCTGATCAAACATCGGATGGCTTGATCTGGCTCGAAGGACCATTTGTATTTTACTGTACAATATATCTTTTTCAACTTTTTAAAATGCGATTATAGCAATTCATACATTTTTTTAGGTAATATAATAATTTAAGGAAGAACTTATGTATCACTGAATTTAGTATCTCAAAATTAATCAATATTCAGAAGTAACTTCAGTTCAAATATGCATTATTTCGAAAAAATTAAAACGGAAATCGATCATTCAAAAAGCCTGTTTAGAAGAATTGTACAAATTCTTTTCGTCACTAAATTGACACAACTGTTTTCTGTACTCACGTCATCTGTCGTTTCTTCACAATGGTTTGATAATTCACTTGAAGTGTGTTTTGCAATTTTTACAGTGGACAAAAATATTAGAGTATCTGATGAAATGATAACTGAAAAAGGTCAATTAAGTCTGAGAAAGTAGTAAAGTTTTTGTCTGATGAGTCGGTTCGTTCCATTTTCAAAGATGTTTTGGCTATTAAAAGAGTTGCCACTTGATAGAACTAATAGTTGAATTTTTAATGAGTGCAAACTGCAAAAATCCGTCTCGGAGGACCATTGTACATTTGAATCTTCAGTGTTTCTTTTTTACATAACTTCATTAGTCCCTTTCTTCATTTAAGCTTTGGTGAAGTTAAAAAAAAGATTTACAATTCTCTACATCGAATTTGTATTATATTTAGATAATAAAACCCTAATTTTTCAAAATTTAACGACCTCCAGAGGCACTTTTCGATCAAACAAACAAGTGGAAATGTAAACTATGTGTCTTTACATTCATCCAATATACCCACCCATCACTGTCCAATCCTTTATGAATGAAGTAGTCATTCAGTTCCCGAGGAATGTTGAGGCAGCAGTATTGAAGCAGAATAGAAAGAGATTAGTACTAAAATTAAACCCGTCTCCTCCATTATGATAGACCACGCAATAAACCCTTTCTTTATAGCCGGATATTTCAATTTTAACGACGTACAGTTTTGTCCATACTTATTTCAATGCGGTCGTTAAAATAGGTGGGTGTGCTGTGGTCGAATAAAATTTTCTATTTCGGCCATCAAGAGAACGGATTCGGAAATCGATTTTGGTACCTCGGTCGGGTACTTGGCAGGTAAAATTTAAGCTTGTGTTGGGAAGTGAAAGGTAAGAGACGAACAAAGGGGGAAATTTTGAAATATGAGCCATAAGTTTTTTCTCGTTTGAAAATCGACAGAAAATTTATATCCTTTCATTTTTTCACGTTTCACCCAAACTTTTTCTTTGTAGGTTATTTGTTTTATAATTCATTCTACGGCTTCAAATATGGATTTTAATAAATGAGGTTATTCCGATTTTTACATATTTTATTATGATAAAACGATCGTTTCGCTAACACCGTAGAATGGTCAGGTAGGTGGTATATCTCACATTTTTGAATAACTAAATTTTATTTAAAATGAGTGTTTCAATAAGAGCGCAAGATTTCAGTGTTCAATAAAACATAATTTTCTGTAGCAAAGTATTGAAATATATATATATTTGGGAATTATGTATGAAACAAAATATCCACGGCTTGCTGGCATATGCGTAGCCTTTTGACGAAATTTTCAATAAAGGTATTGAATACATGTGATGGTATTTCATTGATACATCGTCTAATTTCGGCAAAAACACAACTCGGGAAATGACACGACCAGGAGCAAACTCGTGCAAGATGTTTCACGGGCGGTACGACATGTGGCAACGTCCTGCTGAGACCACATATCGTCAAGATCAATAGCTTCCAAATGAGGCACAAGAAACTGTGTTATCATCCGATAACGTTCGCCATTCACCGTTACTGCATTACCTTCTTCGTTTTCGAAGAAACACGGTCCAGACCATAATGCACATCATACAGTAACCCGTTGTTAATGCATTGCTTTCTGATGAATTATTCGTGGATTTTCTAAGCCCCAAATGCGACAGTTTTGCCTATTAACGAAGCCATCGAGGTGAAAATGGGCCTCATCACTGAAAATGATTTTGTTTGCAAAATCGGTAGGTTGCTCAAGGATCCAATTGGTGAATTCTCTTCGCCATTATCTACTGGCAGAAGTTATTGAGTCAGTTGGATTTTGTAGGCATGCAGCTGTAAATCTTTAGTGAGAATTCGCTGAAGAGTGCCTGTTGAAATGTCCAATTCTTGTGCCCGATGGTGAAATGACGTCTCTGTCCTTTCTGTCGCACTCTCGCGAACTGTCGGGTTCTGAACGACCCCTACGAGTCCGTATCGTAGGTTTCTCACTAACCGAACCAGTATTTTCGAATTTTTTGATTATTCTTTTCACAGTAGATGAATTAGGCACATTATTTCGACCGAACATTGGACCCACTTTACGAATAGTGGCAATTAAACTTTCACCATTTTGATAATAATTTTTGACAGTCAGGACGCGTTGTTCTACCGTGGAATGCTCCATGTTTACTAACTCCCATCTGTCAACTTTCGATGTGTCACGTCATAATCATGTGACATTTTGACTCTCAAACATGGCACGCAATTCAAATCTTGCGCTCTTAATGATACACTCATTATTAGAGTTGGTACATAATTCTATTGAGGACTGAAACCGAAAAGAAGGGGTTATCTGAAAACTCCAGTTCATCTGAAAATATTTAACAGTGGATAGTTATTTAGGTTTAATTGTTAGTTGAGTTCTATATACTTATTTGATTGCATTCATTCATCTCTAGTGGCTCTAACAGGTTTAAAGCATAACTTTTGCATTCTATATGGAAAATTTCAAAATTATGGTTGCAGGTATGTCTTTTTAGAATAGGACATACTGAAACACAAAAATATCGACTCTAGACTAAACGAAGTACGTAACAAATGGCAAAAACTAATCCCCGGCGCGCGACTAGTATTTTTACCGAGCTTTATATACCAAACGGGAGGCAAGATCCTCGGAACTTGGTACTATTGTCGTAATTAATTAGAGATCACGGACGATCCGTCGGCTGGTTAATGGCAAAAGTGCGTGAGGCCGTTCGCGAAGATAAGGCCGCCATAAACACATATTGGATCGCCGTTACTGATGCTTACGCTCGCCGAGCCAGACATAATTACCGCCCTAACTCAGTAACATCGTTCTTACACCTCGGATCTCGGATTTTCTAGCATCTCGGGGACTACCAAACACCTCGTTGATCCCCGGGGAATGAGGTATGTTGCACATGGGCAGTTTATGCCTTGTTTCTGTCGAACTGCCGACTCTTTTCCGTTTCTGGAGCTCAGTGAAGATTAGTTTCCGTACTAGATTAATTTCAGAAGAACCTGACCTAACAAAATCAAGAAATTTTTGAGAAATTCTTCACTACACTGTCTAGTCTCCTTTTAGTCTGGTTTAGTTATCCCAGCTTCTAAGTATGATAGATAGATATACTTTATTTGATCTCTTCTTACAAATACCAAGAGGTGTAGATCGTGTCACAAATGAAACTTAAACTAAGAATAAACAATTAAGCAATGAATAATGAATGAAAATATAAATGAAAATATCCCCTCTATAAACCCTCAAATTTTTTTCAAGAAAGAATGATAACACTTAGTGTATAAAAAATTTTTCAACGCCATTTTTTGCCTATTATTACTTTAAAATTTTGCCTTAAAACTATTCGCTAATTTATTCCATATTGCAAAGTGTTCAGTGTAGTTATTTGTTACCTAGATAATGCATTCATCTATATACTGACTATATAATGTTAGAATTTTATCTTTAATAAAGAGATTTTTGCAACTATCAGTGGGTTTTATCTTGAATATCACCCTCAAACTTCTGTTTTGTAATTTAAATCATCCATCAGCTTCGCATCTTCTTGGCAAAAAATTATTCCATGCCCTATTTTTGATTGAACGTAGGCATGGAACGCTGATAGAGCCGCTTTAACTCGCTACCTCATATACTTGAAGTTTCCAATTCAAATTCCGATCTATTGTTATTCCCAAAAATGGTATTTGTTCCACAGTTTTGATTTCTGTATTTTGGGTTATTACTCTGAAACTTTGCTCATCATTTTCTCTGAATATCATTATTTTAGTTTTTGTAATATTTAATAGTAAATCATTTTCCGTCAGCCACTTACTAATTCCTTTTCTACAACTTCTTTGCATTGGTTCTTATCTGCAGCTTTACATATCAGTGATATATTATTTGCAAACATCACGGTCTCGTTTTCAGATATTTGCACTATGTCATTTCATTTGTATACAGTATGTATAAGAGTGGTCCCAGAATGGACCCTTGTGGGACTCCTTGTCGTATACACAATGAATCAAATTTAATTTTCTTTCCTTTATTGTTGAGCTCTACTACTCTCTGGAATCTTCCGGTTGTGTAGGGCTTTATTAACTTTAAGGCAGTACCTCTTATGCCATACTTATCAATTTTTTCCAGCAATATATTGGGGTTTATAAAATGCTTTTGACAGCCGTTATGATAACCGTTCAACTTTTCAAAAAGCTTTAAATTTCAGCGAATCTTTTTATCTTTATTCATCTTCGTATAATACCTTGCTTGGTACATGTTAGAGGCCCTAATTTCAAAGATATCCTCTAGTTTCGCACCACCAATATTTGTATTCGTTATCTATACAGCTTGTTGGAATCGGAAAAACGCTTTTCGGATTTTGTTTGTTACATTGTTGTATACTCGCTATCGGTCGTTATTTCATTGAGTTGCATTATTTAGATCCATGAGTAATATTATAAAATTTAATTTACAAAACAAGATGTGAGGGGTGTTTCAATAAAGCATGGTTTTCTGTAGAAAAGTATTGAAATATTCATTGATTTGATAATATACATTTGGGAATTATGTATGAAACAAAATATCTTTTAAATGGCCGCCACCCTTCTGACGAAATTTTCAATAACGTTATTGAACACATGTGGTGGTATTTCATTGGTACAGCATCTAATTTCGGCTTTCAGTGCTTCGATGGTTGCAGGCTTATTGGCATAAACCTGTGACTTCAGATAACCCCACAGCCAGAAGTCTAAAGACGTTAAAGCGCAAGAGCGTGGTGGCTAATTCTGGTCACCAAATCGGGAAATGACTCGACCAGGAACAAACTCGTGCAAGATCGTTAATGTTTCATGGGCGGTATGACATGTGGCACCGTTCTGCTTAAACCACACGTCGTCAAAAACAATAGCTTCTAAATGAGACACAAGAAACTGTGTTATCATGGCACTATAACGTTCGCCATTTACCGTTACTGCAATAATTTTTGTTTTCTAAGAAAATCAGTCGTTTTTATCGAAGAAAAAATGTGGAATGTACCGAATTTTCTGTTTGTTGACCATTTTTAACACCCTGTGGCTCACAACTGAATGGACTAAACTAAAAACAGCAAAATGATTTTTTAGTGTAAAATGTCGCCTTAAAAACGAGCATGAATCTGAAATTGTTTGATCGATACTTTACGAGATATCGTTCACTGCAGCTATCTAAAGAAAAAATAATGGATTTTGTTTCCTAATTTATGATCTTCCCAAACTACCAAAATCATCAAAACCGCAATAAGTATCTCCGAATATTGAAATCTTCATCCGTTTCTTTCCACGAGTCGCCACTGTTACCAGATATTAAAAATTGTCGTAGGTGTGGATTTGGTGGTTTTTTCTGGTTCTCCGAATTTATGGCCTGTCCTGATTGCTGTGTGAATATTTCACTCTTAAGGTGTTCGCAGAAGAATGGCCTGACATTTATTCAAAGTTGTTTTGGTAATGAGATGCCGTTTTGTGGCGGGACATAATGCAAATTAATAAATTTTAAATTTACACCTGCTTTCGGACGCGGGTGACAAACGAAAAACGCGAATGACTAATGGACGGTCAGCGTTCGGTTTATTTTATTTCTGTGGTCTGAAAACGATTCGGTTGAAAAAGGCGTTATTCATGCGGTATAAGAACGCTTTGTCGTTTGTGGCTTTCACGAAAATCTCGACATTTTCTGCCAGAAAAACGATTTTGGATTTTAAATTGAATTGAATTTTTGAAATAACAGTTCTTTGTCTCTATGTATTCATCTCATTAGTCATTAGTAAATGAGATAATTGTTAGAAAATCATATCTATACTGAGAATACATTGATGAACGCCCCTCGTAAGATAAAAATTGCATTGATGATCTTCAACCACCAAAAGGAGAAGGAGCACGAAGAAAAAGTTGAAGCAAGCACAGGGTGACAAGAAAAACCTCGGACAAACTTTTTTTCATTTAACTTTTTTAAACGAAAGAAATTAAACATAACAACAACGATTAATAATAACATAAATATTTGGTAGGAATATTTTTAAGCGGTTTCAAAGTGGCTCCCTTTGGCGGAGATACATAGCTTCAGACTCTTCTCGAAATTTTCGGCAATGAGCTCTTTGGGCGTTAATCGGTCCCATTCCCTACGCAGGGATTGCTTCAGCGATTCCAAACTTTTGTGGTGTTTAGCAGCCACAATGTCCTGAGCTCCAAAATCGACCACATGCTGGGTTGAGATCCGGCGAGTAGGGCGGAAAATGGGTCTTACACCATTCTTGCGTCATTTTCGCTTTGTGAGCCGAAGCGGAGTCTTTTTGAAAGGTCCAATGCTTGTCGCCGAAGTGCTGCTGGGTCCACGGAAGTACTACGGCATCGCCAATGTCGCAGCGGTAGACTTCTTGATTGATATTGAGCCCTTGATCCACGAAAACCAAGGGTGTTTTTCCGCTGGCGCAAATTCCGCCTCTGACTATGACGAATTCCGAATTTGAACTTTTTGGAGCTTGTATGGCTTGAGGTTGAGCTCTTTTTTGGACATTTGACGAACGGATTCAAGGTTGATACCGGTCTCACGGGCTATTTTCCTCATGGAGACCCTCGGATTTCGATTGACGATGTTGCGATTGCTAGGCGTATTGAAACTGCGCTTTCTTCCATTTCCTGGACGACTACCATCATGGTCAAGCTTCTTGAAACGACAAATTGCATTGGACGCGCTTTGTCGAGACACATTGAGCAAACGAACAATTTAGCATTGAAGCTTACCTTGACGAAACAGCTCCAAAATTGCACTACGTTTGTTTGACATTCTAACACTCTGCGAAATAAAGTAATATCAAACTTAAAATTCACATATTAGTACAAGAAAGTGTAGAGAATCTAAAAGAATAAAAATTATTTGGTTGCGCTGAAATACTTTTGTTCCAGAACACAGTAAAATTCTCCGAAGTTTTTCTTGTCAACCTGTATATTGCCATGATGAATTTTCAAACTATTAAACTCGAAGGAGAGCTATTGTCATTTCTACCATTTTAAAATATGGCTATCTTGACCTTTTAAAAATCGATGTTGAATTTTTACGACCCATAAGAACCGAAGAATAGAAATCAGTATCCCGCTCCAAGGAAATCGGCGAAACATGTCGCATTAATTGAGTAAGATCTTGAGATTTTCCCTCGCTGCCGGTGAAGAACCTTCCGAATGGCTTTCCGCCTTAATCCCACACACATACACACATTTCTATCTAGCGGTGGTGACTAAGAGCATCATGCATATTGAATAGCGTCAAGAGACTTTCCAGATTAAAGAAATGCAGCGATTTAAGTAGTGTTCAAATATTTACCGGAAAGTCTCTCTAATGGCCTTATCGGTTGATCGGTAAATGCGGTGGCTGCATGCTTGTTTTCCGATTTTACGGGGCCAACATGGGGGAGGTTGGATTCTCGAGATCTTCCGAGTTCAAATTCATGCAAGTTTCAGTGGCTTTCGCGCGTCGAATGACGGAAATAGCGATGACGCCTAATTTTTTGGAATAACTAATGATGTAGTGAATTTGACCCTGAAATGGCACTTTAATTCCACTTTGAATAACCAACTGTTAGAGTTTGAAGAGGGATTAATTTAAATCATTATTTTGTCAAGTTCTTCAGGCTTTTAAGTATCCATTTCACCTACCAGATTGATGATTCCATTGGAAATCCTTTGCGTTACTGCTCTGAGTCGAGCAAATTCAACAGTGACATGGTTTCAGCTGTAGATACCTAGCCTGCAAGTATCAAACTCTTACTAATTATGATGGTATGTCCAAGATAAATGTATTCTGATACTTTCTATAGCTTTTCTCTATGTAGATATACATCTTCTTCACTGTAACTCATCACCTTGGCTTTCGACATGTTCATTCTTAAGCCAACCTTTTTCGCAGCATCAGCTAGTTCTCTTAACATCGTTGCCAGTTCTTGGGCATTACTGCTTATCAGGACGATATTATGGATCCTTTATAATATTCTTACTACTAAAGTACTCGTATGTTTCACCTCCTCACTTGCTTCCTTACTGGACATTACCACCTCAGGAAACATTTGATGAGAATAGGTTTAGCAGACAAGAGCAGACGAAAAATTCTCGTAAGAAAAACCTGTAGGAATGAGGATGAATCCATCCCAGATACTGGAGCTCACCACAACTCTGAAACTAGAAGGCATACAGTTTTGGAAGAGTAGAATTTAAGATCATGGTGCGAAGTAATCTTTTTCAAATCTACAACCTACTACTAAAGTAAATCTGAACTCTTCAACTGCATGAGATACTGTTGGCAAAGACCTAGTATCTTATTCAATCTCCCAATAAACCAAATTGTGGTGATAGATAAGCCGAAGTGTATTAAGCATTCGAATTGGAAAAAACGTTACCGATTCGAAAAAAAACCTCTGTGAAAACTAACCAATACCAGGTCTTTCGTGAAAATATTGATGTTGACCATGCTCCATCGATTAGGAAGTTCACTTCCTCACGAGCGTCTTCATGCCCCTTATCATAATAATACTGGAACCGAGTTTCCTCGGAACGATTTCACCGGCCGAAACCCAACGAAAATTTCCATTTTCTTCGGCCAAGAGGGGGTCGATCATGATCGGTTGACGTGAAAAGCCCGCCCTACGACCGTTTCGAGACCTCGTTCGACGTTTTCCGCACGAGGCTGTTCAGCATACGCAGAATAAATTCCGATGAAGAGTCATTAAATTATTCTGGATTATGGATTCCATGGAGAGCGGATGGGGAGAACCAGACGGCCGATCGTTAGCATTTTGCCCCCTTGTTAAAGAGTTTTCTTGTCGGAGAGCATGCAGATTTTTCCCCGGCAGCCGGTTGAAAAGGGTGCCTTCACGAAAATTCAACTGCTCAATTAGCGAAGGGGCAAAATGGTCTCGCGATAGAAACCGGGCGGTTTTCTTTCGCAAGGACGTGATTCGTGCTCCGCGATGCGGTGCTAAATTGCGGTTTCGGAACGGATACTCGTTCGGATTAAGAACGGAAAAATGTAGAAGAGAAACGCTGAAGGAAAACAAGAACCTGATGAAGAATAAAACAGTAAATGCTCATTTCGTCACAAGGTTTTTTTACTTTTACTTTTTTAATTGTCATAATTAACACATAAAATTGAGTTTTCTGAATCAATTTCCAATAATCTTTTTGAATTAGTGCCACCAAGTTGTTCTTTAAAGTTTTCTTCTGATATTTCCAGAAATTTTCTTTCAGGCCCAAGATTAATATGTTTTTGTCATCAAATATTTTACCGATGATGCAAATTTCCCAGTTAATTTTAATTTCTATCCAAGGTGTGGGCCATTTGAAATTTGCATTTTTGATCGGCTATAAAAAAACTAATGGATATTTTTTTTAAATTCAGGAGTTCTTTAGAAAGGTCGAACCTTGACATTATCGAATGGACAGTAATATCATTCAAATGGACTTCAGTACCCCATCACTCCATCGATATCATGGTAAGGTTTTTGTGGTCCACGTATGTTTTCAAGGCACTCACCTATTTATACAAATCAACTTAACAAAGCGCTGTGGCTGCAATTTAATAGTCGCGAGAGAAGTGAGTAGCATAGTGTGAATACTCACTGTCTGTCGATGCTGCCGCAGAAGTATTTCTGGAAATCTTTGAACGGCGAGAAGAGCAGTAGAAGTGGCAGAGTGTAATCGAGATTTCAGTCCATTTCATTGAAGTTTTTTGGTCAAGTTTATTTCATATGTTTTTATTTCACGAATATTGAGATTAATTTTCATTGTTGTGACCAAATAAGTACATTTTCGATAAATCCAGGAGTTGAATAATAATTGCTCATCAATCGATATAGTGTCCGGCCAAAGTTTTCCTCCTGTGATGTTGCGTATGAAAAACTAATAAACACCTCTATACACTTTGGCAATCTTTCCTTCTTCCTTTTCTTCGAGATAATCGCCGAAACTGGGTCGGCTTCTCTCCATTCAATTGCAGGATACCGTATCACTATGTCAAACGAGGGAGGACTTTAAATCAGGTGTTCCTCGTCACTTCTGCACCTTGTGCCAGGAACCACGCCACGCCTCGTTTTTCAACTTCAGCCGACTTCAATTTCGTTTTCGATGCAGATGACAAATATATATTCCTCAGAGGCGAGATCCTGCGAAGGTTACACATCCCTTTGATCTCGGATGCTCGTGATACCTTAAGATTAGCTGAGTCGATGTGTGTGTCCGAGCATGCAGGTTTAAAGGGTTTACGCGCACTCTCATCGTGAGAATGATCAGTTTTCGTATTATTGGACGTTTCACTTCTTTACATTCTATTATCATTATATAAACTAAAATATTTAAGATTTCTGTTCCGTCTGGTTAGAGACGGCCCTGCCGTTCGAAATTATTTTGTCATTGATACTTAGGTTTTTCACGTTGATATTTCGATCTAACAGTTTGGTGAATTGTCGTTTGAACTGTTTACACTTCAGATTATTTGTTTTCTAATAATTATATATGGAAAGTCATTTAGAGATTTTGATATATTTATGACTGTTAATTTCACATGACACATCATTCAGCATTCCTTACTTGCATTAATCTCATAATTTTTCTGTAACCAATAAGAAGGTTTATTTCTTTCATTCAGTCCATCTCCAAATGGACCCTCCAATCAATTATGTTAATTGCTCGATGCATCGAGCACCTCTAACGTTCAATCTTTGGAAAGATTGTAAAAATCATTATTCTAGTAATAGTTAAACTTGTCGCATATAGTCTTTGCTACATTATGCACTATCATTCGGATAGTCAAATTTGTCGTACGTAGCTTGTGACATTTCGGTCCAAGCTATCGCGGATATTATTATTAATATAGTAATCCAGTTGATTGCCAAAGTATTGGCAAATTCATTACATTTGTTTTTAGTGTAATAATCATATATTTTGAGTTGTTTATATACAGTAAACCAACAATTATAGTTCATTGTTATCATAGTGTAATACGAGTGTTTTACTTTAATTCCTTACAATCTTTGTTGGTTTATCTTATTGGATGAACACAGCTATTTCATCATCCAGATAACACCACAGACCTGATTGAGATAATTTACTCACAGAATTTTTTATAGCTGTTCAGCTTCTGTTCTGAAATTGACTCAAAATTAATTCAATAATTATTTCCATCAAAAGTATAACAATTATTATACATGCAATTCCTTACATTTGAATAACTAAATACTAATGTTTTTTTTTCTTTTGTTTCAGGTGAGTTTCCAACTATTTGTTATTATTTCCAACAGTAAGTATAAGTTCAAATTGAGCTGCTGAATGATATATAATATATTCGAGGGAACAAAGTTAACTAAACTGCAAAATTTAAATCGAAATCTTTAAATTTGATAGAATACCAAGTCAGGTCATCTTAGTTTGAACCATAAAGATAAGAGGTAGGCCATTTAAAATTTTCATTTTTGATCGGTTATAAATAAAAAACTTAAGAATATTTTTTCAAAGTTATGAGTTTATTAGAAAGGTTGAACTTTGAAATTTACGAATGAGAAACAGTATCATTCAAATTATTGCGACGACTTGCTACAATATACCGTCCGATCGAACCAATTTTTCAGTACATTGTCGATTGTTTGGGGCTCAATCTCGTGAATAGCAACTTCGATTTCTTGTTTCAAGGCATCATCGTGTTTCAATAAGACCGCAAGATTTGAATTGCGTGCCATGTATGACAGTCATAATGTCACATGATTATGACGTGACAGATCGAAAGTTGAAAGATGGGAATGAGTAAACATGGAGCATTACACGGTAGAACAACGCCTCCTGATTGTCAAAAATTATTATCAAAATTGTGAAAGTTTAATTGCCACTATTCGTAAAGTGCGTCCAATGTCCGGTCGAAATAATGTGCCTAATTCATCTACTGTGTAAAGAGTAATCAAAAAATTCGAAAGTATTGGTTCGGTAACTGTTGTGAGACATACGATACGAGCTCGTAGAGGTCGTTCAGAACAAAATATCACGGCAGTTCGCGAGAGTGTGACAGAAAGGCCACATACGTCAATTCGCCATCGGGCACAAGAATTGGACATTTCAACAGGCACTCCTCAGCGAATCCTCACTAAAGATTTACAGCTGCATGCCTACAAAATCCAACTCAACAACTTTTGCCAGTAGACCATAAACAGCAACCTGCTGATTTTGCTAACAAAATCTTTGCAGGATGCAATGTATCCACAACGGATCATTGTATGGTGTGCATTATGGTCTGGAGGAATAATTGGACCGTTTTTCTTCGAAAACGACGAAGGTAATGCAGTAACGGTGAATGGCGAACGTTATCGTGCTATGATAACACAGTTTCTTGTGCCTCATTTGGAAGCTATTGATCTTAACGGCATATAGTTTCAGCAGGACGGTCCACATGTCATACCGTCCGTGAAACATTTACGATCTTGCACGAGTTTGCTCATGGTCGTGTGATTTCGCGATTTGGTGACCAGAATTTGCACCCACGCTCTTACGATTTAACGCCTTTAGACTTCTGGCTGTGGGGTTATCTGAAGTCACAGGTTTATGCCAATAAGCCTGCAACGATCGAAGCACTGAAAGCCGAAAGTAGACGCTGTATCAATGAAATACCACCACATGTATTCAATAACGTTATTGAAAATTTCGTCAAAAGAGTACGTATATGCCAGTCAAGCCGCGGCACCCAAATGTACTACTCTGTCAAGAAAGTACCGGGAATTTTCAATTAAAACAACATTTTTACATTTAATCGTCAAAATTTATTGGGTCGCCTTCAAAATAGGCTCCATTTGCTCCAATACATCTATGCCAACGGCACTTCCAATTATCGAAACATTTTTTATAGGCGCTTTCCGGGATGGACTTTGGCTCTCGCGCCGAATTTTGTTTTATGGCTTCAATCGACTCAAAACGGGTGCCACGAAGGGGCAATTTTAGTTTTGGGAAGAGGAAAAAGTCGCAGGGAGCCAAATCCGGCGAATACGGTGGTTGCTGAAGCACGTTTGTTGAGTTTTTGGCGAGAAAGTCAGTCACAATCGTAGCTCGGTGAGAAGGCGCGTTATCGTCATGCAAAATCCATTAGTTGTTCGCCCACAAATTTGGCCGCTTCTTACGGATACGCTCACGCAAACGTTTCATAACGCCTTGGTAATACTCCTTGTTTACCGTCTGACCCTCTGGAACGAATTCGTAGTGCACCATGCCACGGATATCGAAGAAAACAATGAGCATCACCTTCATTTTCGAGCGGCTTTGGCGTGGTTTTTTCGCTTTCGGCTCATTTTTTGCCACCCATTCCGATGATTGCTGGCTTGTTTGCATATCGTACTCGTAGACCCAGGTCTCATCACCAGTTATAATGCGTTCCATGAATGTAGAATCGGAATTACAGCGATCCAGCATATCTGAAGCAACCTGTTCGCGATGACGTTTTTGAAGAAAATTCAGGTCTTTCGGTACGAGTCGTGCAGCCACCTTTCTCATGCCCAAAATATCAATCAAAATCGTACGTGCGGACTCGTGGGATATCTTCAGATCATGTGCTATCTCTCTCAAGCTGGTACGACGGTTTTCCAGCACCCTTTCCTTAATTTTATCGACGTTATCTTCGATCGAAGCCGTCGATGGGCGACCACTTCACGACCGTCCTTGAAGGCTCTGTACCACTGATATGCACGAGTTTTCGATAGAGCATTATCACCAAAGGCCTTTTGCAACATTTTCAATGCATCGGCACACGAAAATTCATTTGCAACACAAAACTTTAAACAAATTCTTTGCTCAACGTAATCACCCATAGTAAAAATCAGCACGCACTCTGACATCGACTGACCTTATCAGCTGTTGCAAACACACTAGTTGACAGTTCCCGCTCAAGCTTGGCATAGTAATTAAGGACAGTGGTACCAACCTAGGAAAAAAAATTTTTACCTGCCTCATTGCCCCGCCAGATTTAAATCGATAATTCCCGGTACTTTCTTGACAGAATGTATATTTTCTAGAGCAATAAATATTGCAATACTTTGCTACAATAAAACCATGTTTTATTGAACACTGCAATCTTGCGCTCTTATTGAAACATTCTTCAATTTCATTCGTGAACTGGATGGATTTGAAAAAGAAGACCGAATCTTCTAGATAATCCAAGAACATGCAGATCTCGAGTACTCGATAGTGGAGACGTCGAGTCACCGAAGAACACGCGTAGACGAAGTCGTCACGTGTTATGCAGTACACATACGACATTTCGACAGAAAGTTGAGTTATTTTGTCACGTCATGCAATATTCATGTCTACAGGAGCTCCTAAATATTTCATTCTTTCGCCCTCCTTACTATACTTGCTAATGTTCAGCTCGTTCATCAAATATTTACCGATACGGCCGAAATACGGACGCGCTGGCGTTTCATCAGCTGGCGCATTTTTTACGATTTGCTCTTTGAGACCAGGTATAATTCCTGGCCCAACTTAATAGATTTTTAATATCCGGTTGTGACCGAAGATCAAAATCATAATGTTTCGTAAATCGGACATTTCCACGAATTACTGTCATTTGATGAGACACTAATGTCCTGCGGTCGTTCCAGGGGTTACAAAAAACAAACATGAAAATTTAATTTTTTTCTCGAGGTCCCCTATTTAGGTTTGGACGGGTAAGGTTTCGCTCTTTCATATAATATGGATTTCGATAAATTGTTCAGTTCGAAATATATTTTTTACACACAGCACTCTCTTGACTTCTAAATCGAATTTTCAAAATTAATTATTTTCAAATAACCACGAATAGTTTTCGTTTTAAGCAAGCAGCTTCTTTATAAAGGTTGATTCCTTTAGAGGTACTTTTTGTGGTGGGGATTTAATTGCAGATTGCGCATGCCTCGTATTAACTGAAGCGCCATTTCTGTTCAGTAGTGTTTGACAATTCATAATGGGAAGACTTAGCCCGGCACAGCGTTTACAAATTGTTCAACTTAATTACGAAAATGGGCGTTCTACGAGGAAAAATAATACCTCTAAACCCTATATATTTTAAAACCATTTTCTCATTCACTAAAGTTTGTGGATTTATTTTTATGGAAGGCTCACTAAATTATAACAACTCATCAAATGCGTTTGACTACAAAGCACAAAAAGTAAAATTGAAATCAGAATTGAAAGAATAATTTTTGATGGCTTTTCCAATAAGAGTTCACTATCTGGACAGCTGTTACTTTTAAAGCTGTCATCTTTTGACATTTGGCAATTGAAAACTACGCCATTGCTTAAGATGGACACTTCAACAACGCACTGAAATTCTTAAAATTCACTACAAAATGGTGAAAATTTTGCAGTCACAGTTTGCAAAACTGAAGCACTTTTGGCTAGTCTTGAAGCACTTTCTCGGCCGGCAATAGTGAAACTGGTGGAAAAATTTGAGCTGTTGGGGCAAGTTAGTGATGTGAAGAATCGAAACCCTGTGCGTCGCTCAAGAACAACGGAGAATATTACTGCTGCAGCCGGTACTGATGACAAAGACCCATCTTTGACGATTCCTCGTCGATATTTGGAATTAGGCATTTCACAAAGCATTTCACATCGTGTTCATAAAAGCTTTTAAAGCTAGGTTAACACAAGAACTCAAGCCGGTCGCTCATTAGCAACGTCGTATATTCGCTGATTGGGTCCTTGAAATGCATCAAAATGATCCAGATTTTCCTCGAAAAATTACCTTCAGTGATGAGGTCCATTTTTACCTCGGAGGCTACGTTAATGAACAGAATTGTCTCATTTGGGCCTTAGAAAATCCAAGAATGATTGTTGAAATGCCTGTCCATTCTCAACGTGTCACTGTTTGGTGGGGTTTCTGGACTGACGGTGTGACTAGACCTTACTTATTCGAAATGAGGCTGTTGCAAGTGTTGCGGTGAATGTAGCTATAATTAATGATTTTTTATGGCCGAAATTGGAACATATTGATGTGGACGACGTTTAATTTCAACAAGACGCTACGTGCCATACAAGCAACAAAACAATCGCAATTTTGCAAGAAAAGTTTCCTGCCCGTTTTATTTGTCGAAGAGGTGATCACAATGGGCCACCGATATCTTGTGATTTAACACCTTCAGACTTTTTTTTTTGGGGCTACATGGGAAGATAAGGTGCCAATGCTCTACAATCGATTCACGACCTTAAAGGAGAAATTCGTGAAGTTATCGAGCATATTGCCGCAAATGTGCGAATTGGTCCTGGAAAATTTCATGAAAAGGATATGGTGGGTAAGCGTAGCCGTGGCTGTATCTTGGCTGATATATATGAAATAAATATCCATTGATTTCTCTTAATACTCGTTTTTTAACATCAAAATGGAACCTCTTACTGGAATACCCTTCATTCCGAATAATTCTGTGAGCAGTTTGAAAAGAAGCATTAACTTAGGAATCGCCCTGTATAAATTCGTTCCAAGACATACGACATAATATCTTCCATCCTTTTTTCGCAGTAAAACTTTCGACGTTACACCGGAAATGCATTCACTTTGAAATGTCGAAATCCGAATCACTTATATCAAAATACCCCTTTCATTCTTCGAGGAAAGAGAATATTTAAACGGAATCAAAATCATACCTGAGAGAAGCTATGCGGATAATTGTTTTCGTCGTTACAATTCAATGGCCATTGAATAATTCAGTTCGCCAAGAGGAAGACTTCGACTTCAACCTTTCAATTTATCAAATTGCTTTCGATAAGCATTTCTTTAAATGTGTAATAATATGGAGATGACGGTGTGTTTCTTATCGTTTATGTCAGGAATGGACATCTTTAGCAATATAGAGTCCGGTATAGAGTACAGGAACAAGTTTTGCAGGATTATTGCGGAAGACGCCTTTTTTGACAGTTTTGGTTCGTTTTCTGCCCATGGCGACGACTATTTCAGAGTTGAGATATTGATTACCAAACATTTCAAACTCATAAATTTTCAGATATTCTTTTTCCAACCCCAAGAAAAGTTATTCAATTATTCCCCATGGAGTACTGTAGCCAGTGGTGGCAGTCATTTGAATAATATTGTGTTTAATCGTAAATTTCACGATTCAGTTTCTCCAATGAACTACTCATAACTCTGACAAAATTCATTAGAATTCATCGAATATTACCGATGGTAACTCGTATTCGCGAATTGTATTCTCGAATAGCGAACAAATGGAATACAAGTATTTGTAAGGAACCATTCGAAGTTTTGTATGTTCTCGAGAACCTTGAGTATTCGAATCTAATCATTTCCCGAAAGAAAGTTTGCAAGAACATCGAATATTAACTCGTATTCGCGAATTGTATTCTTGAATAGCGAACAAATGGAATACAAGTATCTGTTAGAAATCGTTCGAAGTTTTGTATGTTCCCTAGAACCTTGAGTATTCGAAACTAATCATTTCTCGAAAGAATGTTTGCAAGAACATCGAATATCACCGATGGTAACTCGTATTCGCGAATTGTATTTTCGAATAGCGAACAAATGGAATACAAGTATCTGTAAGAAATTATTCGAAGTTTTGTTCTCGAGAACCTTGAGTATTCGAATGTAATCATTTCCTGAAAGAACGTTTGCAAGGACATCGAATATTATTCTCTCAAACAAATCAGATCGTATGTTAGCAATTACTCCTTCAATATTGATTTGTAAATCGTCTAAATTTGCTAAATTATTCCTGTAAACCAATGACTAAATGTAACCCTAAAGAAAGAAGTCCATTTAATGAGCCTCATCGCTGAGAATGATTTTCTTATGAAAATCTGCATCATTTCCAATTTTTTCCTGAGCATCAATTACTGAATACACGACTCTTTAAATGATCTGTTGGTTTGGTTTCTTGGGTTGAAACAATCTTGTATGGATGTAAACCAAGGTCTTTCCGTAAAATTCGCCACAATGACGTCTGGGAGATGCCTAGTTCTCGGTGAATTTTGGTCTTCACGAACACTTTCACGTACGGCAGCAATATTCTCTTCACGCATTTCTTTGTCTCACTGGCACTGTAACATCATGAAGTGTAAAATTTGTTTTATACTTCTTCCCTAAACGTTCAACTAACGACAAAAAATTGAAGTTACACAGAGTTACAGAAACAGATCGCGATTTTTCATAGTAAATTTGGATTATTTGTAAACGTTGTTGGAGTGTGTACCTTTCCATGATTAAATGGTAGACATTGAAAAATACAACTGTCAGTGTCACAAATAATCAATGGATGCCATGCATGAGTGATGTCAATTTGAAAATGGGGCGTTCCCGTTGAAAGACCCTTTAGCAGTGGAAGTAACTGAGTATAATGGAGGTTTAAGAAAGCATCAAACGTTCTGTATCTTCTCGAGAACCTTGGGTATTCGAATTCTATCATATCGTGAAAGAATTTATGATTTCGAAATCGGCGCCGATGTAAAATCCGTCCAACTTGCGAGATTCCGACATCTTATTTTTCAGACGTAATACTACTCTAAATATGAGCTTAAACTTCTTGTTAAAATTCGAATTAAATCGCTTAATTAACATTGCTTCCGCAGTCCCTAAACTTCAGCTGAATTCGATAAGCACCAAACTATTCGGATTTTGTGTTCTCGGTTCTCGAATGATCTTGGGGACGTTCAGATCCATTATTTTTCAGTTATTAAAACTGACTCAATTCTACCAATCCACCTTTATGTAAACATATAATGATAATCTGAGACGACCTTGTCAACGTACCGAACAGCAAATTTATTACCTCCTTGTTTATCAAACGTACAAACATGTGATTATCGAATTCGGATACGTGTTCCTCTCGTTCTAGAAACAAACGTTCGCATATTCGCCGCATCAGCGAGAAAAAGATTATGCCAATTCCTTGTTTATTCCGAGCCTACAGAACGGGCATTATCGTCGAGACCTAGATCGTGGGTGGCTTTGGGTTCGCATGTAAGGCGATAAGGCGTTATCGGAATGCGAATAGAGTAAACATAATTTTTACTTAAACGACCTCGACCAGTGAGATCTTGGTCGGTACTTGTGGCGTGCATGACGGTTTTTTGGGCTGCGAAATGCGGAAATTGCATCAATTGCAAGATAAAGCGTGATGTAAACAACAGGGCCGTTTATGCATCTCGTATTTCTTCCGAGATTATGGCTCGCGATAAACTCTGGATCGGAAAAGTTGATGATACGGCCAGATCTCCGGGCTATGAATAAACACGACACTTGTGAAGGTCCGTGATTTCGACAAGTATTATTATTGATAACGGCTTATCTCGTTAGGAATTATCGTTGTGTCTTGCGGTTGTAATATTCGTATTGTGGCGTCTGTCCGCCCAGCTCATTCATTACTTCGACGCCAAAAGGCGCATCAAACACATAACTTGACTATCTCTTCCTAACAAGTTACACTAAAAATCAGTTTTTCTCTTCACATTACGGAACACTTTGTTCTATCTACATCTAGAAAGTTAGGCTACGTTCAAGAAATCGAAATTTTGATGGAGTGAACACAAATATGGCATATTTCTTTTCACAAAGTTGCAGCACTGTCCGGCACTAAAGTAAATGACCAGTAGAGCAAAACCTAGCCATGTCATTTTAGGAATCAAAGAATACCGTCTGAAATCATTCAATTATAGAATTTCCTAAACTAAGTTGGAAGAAGGGATATACAATTTAGTTCCAATAACTGAATGAGTTCCACAAGGCTCTGTTCTCGGGCCTTATTTTCGATTACAGCCCTTGCTCATTTTATTAGGCTTTTTCACATATATGTTATTGACGAACATTTTATATGCATGCAAATATTTGAAGGTTTTCCTAAAATATTAATATTTATCCACCTTTCTGAGCAACCCATTTATACACCTTATTTCCTTCACTTTTTCATTGTGGTTCTAAAGATATATTATTCTGTCTGACAACTGCACCCTGTTTGTAATGTTTTCTTTTGCAAATTCTCGTTTTATTTACTTCTCGATTAGGTTCATGTCAGGCACATGCTAAAAGAGATATTCTTTACCCCTCCAAGAATTTTCTTCGATTTTAGCAGCATGGCAGGGTGCCCTATCTTTGAATGAAACGTGTTCGCCCATTGCCAGATCATTGGTTGATCTATGGTATCAATTTGGTCTTCACAACCCTTTTGTGTTAGTCATATCGCATGGTTGTTCCCTACAAGATAAGCCTTCCCAAATCCTTCCTACTACTACCGTTCATATCACAAAAAGTGTGGGAAACTTGGCACTTTTCACTATACGATCGATATGGTATTATAGAGGACAATTGTGCCAACAAGGGACAGATAGAGTCGCAACAATTCTTCTAAGTTTGCTATTTGAACGATGAAGGTCCAGTATTTTATTGACATATATAACCTTCTAACCTTGTTGGAAGTTTGTATTACTTCAATCTCACTTACAGGTCTAAGTCTTAAATTGAAAGGAATAATAAGAAAATGAATCGTTTTTCAAGAAAGGAACTGAATTGTTCGGGAAGCACTGGTATGATTGGACGACCACAGATGCGGCGATCTCCAGGCAGACAGACCAAAAAGATGGATACACTTCTGGATATTAATCACACAAGAGAATAGCATTGAAGCTTAAACCCAAAGGCTTAAATTAAAAAGAGGAATGAGAAGATGAATCGTTCTTCAAGAAAGCAATTGGAATGTTAGAGAAGCACTGGAATAATTGGACGACCATAGACGCAACGATCTTCAGGCAAATCTCCCAGAAGATGAAAACACTCCTGGATATTAATGTCACAACTCTCCAGGCAGACCTCCCAAAAGTTGGAAATACTCCTGGATATAAATCTCACAAGAGAACTGCATTGAAACTTAGAGGCCTAAGGCATAAATTAAAAAGGAGGAATAAGAAGAAGATCATTCTTCAAGAAAGGAATTGAAATGTTAGAGAAGCATTGGCATGATTGGACAACCCCAGACGCTACAGATCTCCAGAGAGATTTCCGAAAAGATGGAAAGACTCCTGGATATCAATTTCACAAGAGAGCTGCATTGAAACTGATAGGCGTTAGGCTTAAATTAAACAGGAGGAATAAGAAGATGACTGGTTCTTCAAGAAAGGAATTGAAATGTTAGAGAAGCACTGGCATGATTGAACAACCACAGACGCGATGATCTCCAGGCGAACCTGCCAAAAGATGGAAAGACTTCTGGATAAAAATCTCACAAGTGAGTTGCAATGAAATTTACAAGCCTAAGGCTTAATTTAGAAGGAAGAGGAATATGAATCATTCTTCAAGAAAGGAATTGAAATATTAGAGAAGCATTGGCAGGATTAGACAACCACAGACGCTACAGATCTCCAGAGAGACCTCCGAAAAGATGGAAAGACTCCTGGATATTAATTTCACAAGAGATCTGCATTGAAACTGATAGGCGTTAGGCTTGAATTAAACAGGAAGAATAAGAAGATGACTGGTTCTTCAAGAAAGGAATTGAAATGTTAGAGAAGCACTGGCATGTTTGAATAATCACAGACGCGACGATCTCCAGGCGAACCTGCTAAAAGATGGAAAGACTTCTGGATAATAATTTCACAAGTGAGTTGCATTGAAACTTACAGGCCTAAGGCTTAATTTAGAAGGAAGAAGAATATGAATCGTTCTTCAAGAAAGGAATTGAAATGTTAGAGATGCATTGGCATGATTGGACGACCACAGACGCTACAGATCTCCAGAGAGACCTCCGAAAAGATGGAAAGACTCCTGGATATCAATATCACAAAAGAGATGCATTGATACTTACAGGCATAAGACTTAAATTAGAAGAAAGAATGAGAAGATAAACGGTCCTTCCAGGCAGAAATTGGAATGTTAGAGAAGCACTGGCTTCATTGTATCACTCTGGAGGAAGAGTGTGTTGGTGAATAAAGTCAGGTTTGATCAGAAGAGGTTGTTTTTTATTCATTGAACTGGTATGTTGAAAAAATCAAATTCCAATACGGAAACACTGCCCGGGGACAAAGTCCAGTAAACAAACCGCGCGTGGGAATCGGACCAGCGCAACAAAATCGCTCGCGAACCGATAATACGAATAACCCAGTAATTAACTCCAATCGACGTAGTAATTGGGAAAATATCTTGAATGGACGGGGACCGTGCAGAAAATAGTATCGGTCGGCGAGATGAAAGGCCCCATGATAAGACATCAATTAAGTCTCGGTCCGGGGACGGTGCAGTGTTGGGCAACACATGTAAAACCGAAAGCCAACAGATAATTATCTGATTAGCGCGAATCAAAAGCGCCGACAGTCGGATTAATCCGAACCGGTAAACGGTGGCTTTGTTGCTCTGTTAGAGTTCCGATTACACGGCTCACGTGGCCCAGTCCGCCCTCCGGTTCATAAATTAATATGACGGACAAAGACACGCGACTTTCGGACAGGTATTTCCCGGAATTCCAAGACGCCGATGCGTCTCTGCTCGCGCTTCTTTCAGTCTTGCGGGTTATCGACGCAAAGTCTCGAATACGAGGCTGGAATATTTCGAGAAACTTAATCATTTTGTCAGAGTCTATTTGGAGATTCGCACTTTCTGGAATTCATCATAAATTTCACATTGCGCAAAATAACAAAGACCTTCGAGTTTAGACGTATCTAACATAGACAGATTAGGACTCCTTGATGAATCGATGAGTTATAGATATTATGAGTGACTTCATATAGGTCAAGCTCGCAATTTCTCATTCTGTTTCATTATTATTTAAAAACTCGGATTTCGATAAACAACGCGTCAATTTTGAATAATGAGATTTATTATTAAAGTAAAATAAAGATGTAACTGTTCGCCATAGATTTAGCTTTAATTCATTACCGCAATGCCTTCAAACTCGTAAAGAGTAAAATTGGAGTTACTGGCATGTGACCATGGCTCTTCACCAGGTGACCACCGAGTAGTCTCTACAATTCTCGAAAGAGGTTATGTGCTAAGGGTACGCTTTATCATCGCGCAAAGCGAAAACCCGGACAAGAATCCACCCTGCTTTCAGTTTTTGGCCCACACCAGGACTGTTTGCAGCTAAGCACTACCCAGCCTCTACAAGCTATGGAGGTCAGTACCCAAGTTGTTTAGGAATTCATACGCTGAAGAGGCTTGTTTCCACCACCCAGTTGAATATTTGCGCATTGTCCCAGGTGGATTGGAGTACGTTTTCATCTGATTTTTGTTCTGATGTGGACTCTTCGTGGAATAAGTTTCACAAAACATTTGAACAGATCTTTTCCCTGTATTCTCATTGAAAAACATGACAAGATCAGAATTCCTATTACACCTCATATTCAACAACTTCGGAATTGTTTGGACGCTTTCTTTGGCATTTCTGGGCATGGTTCTGATTGTGCCGATTTATATAAGAAAGTGAAATTTTTGTATGACAAGGCGTTATGAAGGATGTATCAAGATCACTTCAGAAAATTAATCTCCACCAGTGAGCAAAACATATTAGAACATAGTAGGAAACATGCGACTAAGGGAAATGTTTTCGATCATATTACAAATCCTGAAGTCCTCGCAAACAATTTTAATCGATATTTCGCTAATGTAGATACAACAACCATTTGCGAATTGAAAATATTGCAATGTAGTCCATGTGTTAATTTCAGGAATGGTAAATCTTTCTAATATTTTCCTGTTTCTGAGAGCGAGCTAATAAATGTTGCCTAAGGCCTTCGAAAGTGTGAACCATAAAAGACTTCTAAACAAATTAAATACCATATGGTACAAACAGTCTTAACCGGCGTACCTCAGGGAACGGTACTGGGGCCAGTGCTGTTTCTGATGTATATCGATGGGTTGCTGTCTTTGAAGGTGGATGCCGATGTGTCATCTTTCGCGGATGATACAGTAGTTCTCTTTACCGGCTCTACTTGGGAGGAAGTTGTGAATAGGGCGGAGTACAACATGGAAAGAATAAAAGATTGGCTGGATGAGATGGACCTGATGCTCAATATGGAGAAGACGAAGTGCATGGTTTTCTCTAATAAAATATCAAGCCTACCCAAAATTGACCATCTGGTACTGAGGAATAGCAATTCTAGTGATTTTATTGAATGTGTGTCATCGAAAACTTACCTTGGAGTCGAGATCGACCCTCACCTGAGATGGGACCTTCACATTGTCAAAGTGACCAAGAAACTAAGATCTTTGTTGTTTACTTTCAAACGACTAAAAAAGCTTATGGAAGATGGTTTTCTCAAAATTCTCTATTACGCACTTGTTGAAACACATTTACAATACGGAATATCAGGTTGGGGCGGAACGTACAAATGTCATAAAATACAACTGAAAATTATGCAAAAAACCTTCCTGAAAATTATTTATAACAAAGAACGAACTTATCCCACACAAAAACTTTTCGATGAGGTACCAATGTTCAACATGGAAAAACTTTACTATTATAGGGTTCTTTGCCTACAGTACAGAAACAGGGGAGAACTGTCGTTTATAAAACATAATCACAATACTAGGCATAGGAGAGATTGCGAGTATGTCACAGAAAGGGCAGCTAAAGCGGTGGGTCAGAGATCGTTTTATTATACAGCTCCAAGAATTTACTCTCAAGTTCCACCTAATATAAGAAATATGAACAGCTTTCATTCATACAAAAAAAAGTTGAAAATCTGGTTGAAAAATTTGCTTCTTGATGAAATTGACAGGGTGGCCGCGGTTTCTACTTGAAGACGCATTGGAGTGGTGAAGGTTGCTTGTTTTCAGCACGTGGATCTTGTTTCTTATTATCATTATTATTTATTTTTTTTTTGATCATATTGCTTTGTTTAAGTATTTGTGCAAATATATTTTTTATTGTATTAATTCAATTGTTATAATTTAGTATAAAATTTTTCTAAATTTATTTTGAAGTAAATCACATTATTGTTGTTATTATTATTATTATATTAATTGTGAGAACTCTTTCATTTATGTATTCGAGATGCTCAACTGGAATTGTTGAGTAGTTACCTCAAAAATAGAATACAGAGAGTTTCTATTGAAACTGGCGGAAGGAATCACTTGTCCAAGGATGATATGGGTAGTATTCTGAGACCTCTACTGTTTGTGATATACATAAATGATTTACCTGAATCTTTTTTTTTCTTCCATCTCTAGAAGCATAAAAATGCTTTTGTTTGCTGATGACGCAAACGCTTTAGTGCGTAATAAAGATTTAAAATCCCGCATGAAGCAAACTCAGATAGTTTTCGACTCAATAAGTGTCTGGTGTGCTCAAAACAGACTCCTAAATGTTGATAAAACTGAGTGTATAATTATCAGGACTATTGAGTTCAAGTAAAGTATTCCAGCAACTATCGACCTCTACAATACAGAAGTCGGCATAGCAGAATCAACTAAGTTTTTGGGAATGTATCTAGACTGCTTTTTAAACTGGCACGAACACATATGTGAGCTGAGTAAAAAACTAAATAGATTTCTTTATATGATAAGAGTATTGTCTAGACGAGTAGATAGGGAGCTCTTGAGATCAGTTTACTTCGCAAATTTCAATTCTTTTATGAGATATGGTGTTGTTCTTTGGGGTGGCACCTGTAGAGCCGAAAGGATATTCATTCTTCAGAAATCTGCTGTGAGGTCAATGTATGAGCTTAATTATCGAGAATCATATAGGGGAAAACTTCATTAAGATAAATTTCCGACATTTATTGGGATATACATCATAGAATGTGCTCTATTTTTGAGAAAAATCCACATTGCGTCGAAGATCTGCGCGATATGAAAAAAACAAGACGGACAGTTCCTTACCATTTTCCTAAATATGGTCTTACATTAACAGAAAAAAACACCAAGAATATGTTTATTAAAATTCTATTAAAGATATTACAAATCATAAAAAGTTCAAGCAACAAATTACCAATTTAGTTATAGATACTGAACCATATTCTATTTTAGAATTTTCTAATCATTGTCTTGGAATTTCCACAATGTAGTTCTTTTTCCATTTATGTATTTTCTTTTAACGAATTCTCATTTCCTTGTGAACAATGATTCTGAGAATAAAGTTATTGTTTATTCAAGACCCAAAGTTATTACGACTAACTGATCCTTGTTCGAGTTCTAACAACCAGTCTTTAAGACCCACGAATCCCTGTGAAGTCTCTCAATTACTCGCGACCAGATGAATGAAATACTCTTCTTATCTAATAAAGACGCTTGGAAGTATCGACAATTCTGTTTATTGACATGACCATTCAGATGAAAGATTGCTTCATCACTGAATAGTATGTTATCAAAATTGTTGAACGGCCGTAACATTTCGTTGGCAAAATTCAATCGATTAGCATAGTCTCTATCCTTCAATTCTTGAAGCAAAAGAATTTTATAGGTTTTCAAATGCAAATGTTTCTCTAAAATCAAATGCAAAGACGATTTTTTGATGTTTATTGATTGGCTTCGCTTTCCGACGGATTTTGAGGAACTGACGCCTCCACTTCTCGAATCGTTTCTTCGTCGCGGACCGAACGAGGGCGGCCAGAGTGTTGAAGTTTTACCGTCGCACCTGTATTCTCGAACATCCGGTTCCATTTTCTAATGCTTTCGTCACTTGGTGCATGGCGTATGCGATATTCCGCACAATACAAACGTTGAGAAGCCACTCTTGAATCACCGTTGCGATAATACGCTCGTACGCAAAAAGCTCGATGCGCTCCCGGGTACTGCTCCATCGTGACTAAAACTCAGTTTCAAATGCAGCGCCAAAACGAATTCCTGATACGCTTTTTGAACACGCTGTATGAAGAAATATCCACAAGTGTACATGGTAAAAAAGGAACAGAATAACAATGATGAAGGAAAACAACCAAAATTTTCCGTTCTTTTCGTGAAAATTGATGTGATTGGGTATCCCTCATTGAAATGCATCCAAATTTCGTACATTTTGGAAAAAAATTGGCATAATGAGGGTATGACCCGATCTCGACAGAATCGCCAATTATCGAGTGTTTAATGAAGTTGCTAATGACCGGTGGAAAATGCAGAAAACCCTATTTCATCAAATCAGCCGACCATCGATAATGCCTTCCGACCCAATTGAATTATTTCCAATTTATCAACATTATATCCCGTTGCAAACAGACCTCCCAGCATCGCTGATAAAATAAACATTTACCCGGAATCGAACTGGCGATACACCCATAAAATGACCGCGAAACAATATTATGCTCTCTCTCTCTCTGAAAATCCCGGAATCAATCACATCGAAACCAAACAAGACCTTCCCCCACAATTCTGTCACGTGTTCCCGAGCGTCCGAAGTTTTGTGTGATTGCCGAAACATTAGGCTATCGTGATGGGGAAAATTACCCAACGATTTCACATGATGAATTGACGGTAAATTTTACCGAAATTATATATTTATGACAGGCGGGGTAGGTGCGCGTTTTTAGGTTTCCTCGAAATCGCTGGAAGGATTTTCGTGCCATGAAACTGGCTTGATAAACGCGATTCACTATTTTGTGGTAATACATATTTCGTCGATATGGGAAACAATTCATACAGGGTGTTTTAAAGGTGAGTTCTGTCTTTAACAGGTGTTAGAACCCTTCAAAATGAACCGTTCCACCAGAAATTGCCTACATAGAACTTAAAAAATGGACAAGTTGAAGAAAATTGAAGATACCTATCCAAGAAAATTCTGAACAAAAACTCAAACACTGTTGTTGGCTCGTGTCTCTAGCTGGTAATAACTTCGAAATTCAGACATAATTTTATTTATTGGCATATCAACAGGTATGTCACAAGTCACAGATGTATTTGAATTCTTGTGATCCGTCTAGAAAGTATCTGGAAATAAATCTCAATTTTAATTATTTAGTATATATTTTTAATTCTTGCATTAGAAAATTATAACAAAATATTCATCTTATTCACTTATACAACCTCCATTTAACTGTAAAAACGTGAATAAACGTTGAGGTACACCCGCAACTAGATTAGCTCCATAATTTTCGGTGATGGTAGTCTAGGGCTGTAAAACTGACTGAATTAAATCGTCTTTATTTCGTGGCACTGCTCGTTCATTTTCATTCTTCATTAGTCCATATGTTTTCAATTGGACTAAGATCTGGTGAAGCTGCTGGCCATGAAATGGTTGTTACTTGGTGTGCTTGCATCCAAGCTTGAGTATAGGCCGAAGTATGACATCTCGCATTATCCTGCTGAAAATGCCACCCCCTTGGATTTAAAGCATGCGCTGTTACAAGGAGAAAATCGTTTAGAATGCCACAGTACTTTTCACTATTAATGGTACCATCAACTATACAGAAAGGCGTAGCATCACGCTGAGATATTGGTGCACGAACCATTATTTTGGTGGGAAATTTTAACGGTAACGGGTTGTTTCGATAGAATGTTTCATTGATTTCCACCAAGTTGGAAACAATTGTCATCAGATATAAAGACGTTATTAAAATTATCTTCTTGAAAACGTTGACAAAATTCTAACCTTCGTTTCCTTTGTAAAGGCTTCATTATAGGGATTTTTTTGGTTTCCTTGATATGTAACCTTGTCTTTCCAGTGACATACGGACAGTTTCTGGACATACTTTTATATTTCGTTGATTTCCAAATCTGTTAGCCAATTTGCGAAATCCTAGGCAGGGATTGAGTCGCCCTAAGGCCAATAAAGCATTTAAATTGTTTCCTTTAATCTTACGCGGACTTCCTGAAAGGTCTATGCCTTCATATCCATGCCTTTTTTATCCCTTTATTGTCTCATGTACGGTCAATTGCACTATTTTTTTTTTAACATTATTTCATAAATTGTATACCTGATGACAATCAACAATATTTGAGAAATTGCCATGTAACTTGTGCCATAAGTGACTATCTGCACAATCTATTTTATAAATTTCTTTTGTCTTAGAATGTTACAAAAAAGAAGTATATTAAAATTATGGAAAATCATAAATTTCGGATACTTTCTAGACAACTTTCTAGACAACAATTTTTACGTAAATTTAAAATCTTTTCTATAATTCTTGAAAGGTTTCACTGGTTAAATTGAGTCAAAAAGCGATTACGCACACTATCAACTGTCAAAGTTTGGAAGAACTGTGAAAGTTTTTTAGATTATTTATATTTATTTTCAATTATATATTAGCACTTTCCCTAAGTAATAGTCTCAAAATTCATAGTTTATATAAATATTTTAGTTATTTCTTTCGAAAGAAATCGTTCCTACAGACATACACATCTGAACTTGACCACGAATTCTAGATCCGTGTAATCGTCACCTCTTCCTAAAAGAATAATGAAGACTGCTAAAAAAAGGGTTGCCTCTAAGCCGTCTGCCCGTTTGAAGAGCGCCTAAAACTCGTTGAATTGTTAATCTACCCACCTTGTTCCATCACGCAACGATTTTTCGAGGCATTTAATTTAAATGACGGGAACCTCAATTTCCCAAGACATAATAAATTGTTAATTTGAGGCTTTTTAATCTTTTAAAGGGGTTAAATACAAAGTAAGTTCCGAAGCGGTACGAATCCAGCGGCGTCGAAATGCGTTATTAATGAAAAAAAGGGTTGAACGGGCAATTAGTCAAACTGGCTGGATGAAAGATGGCCGGAGTCTGTCATTAACCGGACGAATATATGTCATTAATTTAATAATCGGTTTGACATTGCATAACGACGTCGCAGGACGTCCAGTTACATTGAGTATAGTGGGCGTTTTCCTACCCCGAAGCTTTTCTTCCGGATATCGAGAAAAATTGCAACTTTATACATATTTTGTTAAAATTAAAATCAGAACATTTTTGAGAACCGGTGGCTCATCTAAAAAAAGTACAGTTTAGTAAGTATGACTTTTTCCGGATAACGTCGAGACTGGTCAATTGTTATTTGAAAGGGTTAATATTTTTTTTTTGCAAATTCGAGGGTGTACGATCATCCCCTAAGCCCTTGAGAATCTTAAATATCACTACGGGTCGAGTGTCATAATTTTGAAGGTTTTGCAATTCTATTTAGGAATATGCTAAAAAATTCATAGCCCTGTTTCAATGACATATGTCGAACAGAACTGTGATCCGAAGCCTCATATGTTTAGTTGAAGGTCAGCCATTTAACAATGTGAATAGTTTATCTACTGTTGAACGTGTGAAAATTGTGGAAACTTACCACAAAAACAATGTAAAGTACTGTCGTGGATTTTGTGAATTACACCTTGTAAAAGAGTTAAAAATATCTATTAATAAAAAACTCAGATAATGAAAATCAATAAAATTCAATTCATATAAAGTGACTGGTTAGAGTGTAATCAAATCAAAATTAATGAAATTAGATCAATTCAGACAAAAATATTAATAATTCAACTCATTAAGATACTCACAAACCAAACATTATGAAGAAAAGCACATTTGGAATACGTAACCACTAGTCGAGTTGAAATTCTTCAAACTATAGTCAAAAATAAAAAATCCTTTTGAGAATCTTATCAGGGAGTATTCAATTGATAAATATTAAATGTTTAAGAAAGTTAAATTTGCAATAAATAGAAGTTATTTGAATTTAGATATCTGGTTTGACATTGTTGAAAAGATTTATTATCTTCATAATTACTCTATAAAATGTATTGAAATTATTAACAATCAACAAGCTTAATTAATTCTAATATACCAGAATGATGTAAATAGGACAAATTTGATCAAAATTCAATTTATTAGAGAAAAAATAGTGTCTACGTCAGAAATTTTGAAATTATGAATTTGAGTGATATTCTAGAAGATGCTCATGCATGTATAAAAGTTTAATATATAATATATAAGCTAAAGAAATTTAATCAATTTCATAAGTAGTATTCAATTTAGTAAAAAGCATTAGAAGTTGAATTATGTAAAATTTTGACATTTGGAAAACTCTTCATATGAAAATTTATTTATTTACTTAAATTCAACCAATTTTCATAAAATTAGTACCAAATTTTTCATGATGAAACAGATTGATTATCTAGAATAGTTTCAAGCTGAAAAATAATGTAACTTCTGTAAAATCAGTGAAAGTATAATTTTTTCAATAATTTTAACAAAGCCGGTAAATTTTGGAATTCAATTTTTCGTGAAAACTATAAAAAGAGGAAGCACGGAAAACGTCATTCATTAAGAAATACTCCATAGTACGTACACGTCGCTGTGATTGAAGATTTTCTCTCTCCAATAATCCAGTTCCAAGAAACTAAAAAAGAAATTAACATTATTATTGTGAATGGAAATGTGATCAAGAAATACGTTACCTGAGTGTTTTGAATGGAAATATACCACATATAAATAAAGTATACAATAATTTGAATCCAAAAGAAAAAATCGACGAAGTAGGATGGGAAATCTGATAATTCCAGAAACATTCTCCAAGAACCAGAAGAAATTCCTTAAATAGAACAAAGTCGACATAAAAGGAGCATTGTTAATGGATGAAAAAACTTACCACAGGTAGAAATAAATTTATTTCTGTAAAGTTTTTCAATTTAATTTCAAAGCAAATCATTTCTTGCTTACGTTAGAATTACTATATTTGGAATTAGGGTTAGTAGGTAAGAACAACTCAGACATTTAGATTAGTTAGGTAGTCACCGATTTATATTTAATATTACTTTGATTTAATATATATTTTAAAAATTAACTTATTAAAATTCAAATTGAACCCTAATAATATTTAAATTTCAATTATTCAATTACAAAATTATAATATTAAGAGTTAGCTGGCAAAACTCAATACATGTAACTAATTACAAGGGTGATTCAACAAGTATTCATATTAAAACTAAATAAAAACTCATATAATGAAAAAAAATTAAATGTTGGTAGATAAAGTATAAATGAAGCAGCTTTCTGAATGGACTAAAATCTTGAAATATAATTGTTCCTACATTTTTATACGCTCCCCCCCTTTCTCCACCATTTCCATCGTCCGTCCTATTGTGTATTGTGTGAGGATGTAGAAGTCATTTAGGAACGTGACTTTTCAAATCGAGTTCTATCGAATTAACCATTCACTGAAAGTTCCATCGTAATGGGTTAAGAAAAGTATTTGAGTGTCTGATGTTCTTTTCAGAAGATTAATTTTTTCCAATCGTATATTCGTTTTAAGACGACACTAAACACATTTAGATGATAATTGAAGTTGCTTAACATTCAACCCAACAGTGGCGTATGTATGCTTCGAAATTTCTTAGGTTAAATAGGAAGGCGAATAACAACACGTGAAATAGGTGAGAGGTTAAATTTATCGAATTCAACTGTTTATGACCACTTGAAAGGTCTGGGTTTAACCTCGAAGCTCAATATATGGGTTACTCATGTTTTCACGGAGGTAATTTGTGTTGTCGCATCTATGATTGTTTCGGTCTTTACTTGACGGAAATTCATCTTGAAAATATGAATAAAAACAATATTCTAATTTCCGCTAATATTTTATTGACACTACGATCGTTACGTCATACCATGACTCCTTCAGGTGAGTATTACAAGATACTGAATATACCATGAACAAGAACTTCATTTTATAGTACATGGATATAACAAAAATAGAAGAGGGGGTGAAAAGAGTTTTACAATACTTTTGGGAAACTGAAAAATGGTTCAAAAAAGATTCAACAAAGGGGAGTTACTTAATTCTGTTTGGTTATTCAATAATATTTTTCTTTTATGATATCTATTAATTTCTAAAGTTTCTAATAAGTTTAATCTAAAACTTTTGTTTTCTAAGTGTAAAATTTCAAAGTTACTATTAAAACTATGTCCTGTGTCTAGAAGGTGCTCTGCGTAGGTTGAATTTCCCTTTTTGTTACAATAGCATTTTTCATGTTCCCTGAGTCTCGTCTGGAACGATCATCCTGTCTGACCAACATATACAAAATGGCAAGTACCGCAAGTTAACTTATATATATAATATATATAAAAAAAGATGAACCGGCTCAAAGCATTTCAAAAGCCAATATCCATCAAAAAAGGTGATACTGTCTGTTTCTGAGCTTTTACTGGATAACACAACAGTATCCAGTTCCGGAATTCTATTGTCATTAGCTGAACAAACTGAATGATGCACTTCAACAGAAAAGGCCAGAATTAATCAACATAAAAGGTGTAGTGTTCCACCCAGATAATACGAGACCTCATACAAGTTTTCGCCAGAATATTTTTTATAATACAATTTTCAATGTAATAATTCTAAATTTAATTTTATTTGAATAACTTCTATCAAGTATGAATCGAATGTTAATTTATTTGATCAGGATGTTTATAATTTTTAACTGCAATATTTTCCAGTCAACGAGTTAAAAAATGGCCTTGTGAACGGGCAAAAATCAGCATGTGTAAACGAAGAACAGATTAAATTCGAACGCGGAACAGTTTCTTGAACTTTCCACCCCAACCCTAAAAGTCAACCCCTTTCCTTGGGCCACCGTATAATACGTTTTTGATAATGGACAACCGCTGAAATACGTCAGGTACATTTTGAAGTCGTTAGGGCCGTTCGAAGATCATTAGTAGCACTTGGGAACGACAGTAATTATAATGATTCATAGGTCACGTCAAGGGTTGAAAAACAAGGACTTGATGGCGCTCTTACCTTTACTCCTTTATACTTCATTCTTCAGTGATTTGTGGCAAAGTAAACAAATCTTAGTGATATTATTTTCGAATTGGCATATTTCACTCAAGAGTTATTTGATTGTGATGTTTTTTGAAAAAAGAATAAGTGAAGGATCTTCGAACAATCGGTTCAATTTTAATTTGAGGGGAAAACGCAGTTCTTCAGCGCTTGACTCGTTGAAAGAGCTTGGTCTAAACCTTATCTTTGACAAAGCCTCAAAAATCTAACGGTATTAAATCGTACGATATCGGCGGCCAATTGATACTTCTCTTTCTAAAAATAATGCATCCAGGAAATTTTCAAATATCTTATTCTTTAGTATTTGTAAATAATAAAAAATCTACACCTGCATAATCTGGAACGTAGGTAAATATCTTTCTTTGTATCTTACTACCTGCGTGAGTCAAATTAATTCATAGTGTCCAACAATGAAATTCATGAAACTGTTGGCAACGTGGATTCTATCCAACCTTCTTAATCACATTTTCATCGCTCGAGCTTCACGAAAAATGTAAACATATTTCATTGTGTAATGAATTAGTCGCAGGCATAAATGTTTACAGCCTGCTTCATATCTTGAAATATATTAGTTTTTGAACATATTTCACGCTTCCGTTCACACGCTGTATAATATACCGCCAGATAATCGGGATTCGTGTTTTCGGGACGAAGCATGTAAAATTCAATGTCAAACTCAATTCTAGTGGTAATTTGTTGTACTTAAATTTATTCAGCTTGAAACATGAACGTCGGTTTCGAGCCAATGGTCACTGGAGAGATCTGGAATGGTTTTTGAGGAAAAAAATTAGCCGATAGTTTTATATGTGAGGTAGATAGGTTTTTAAGACGATCATAACTTTAGCAGTAGCGTAGATGTGATAAAAATTGTTCAAATTTATCACAAATATTAATTTTTCCACAATAAAATATTTGAGATTGATTTTTCTTGAACAACAGGTTCATCAAAGTGAACAGGTATTTTTATATTCACTAAAAATTAGAGATATTGGTAAAGGTTGATTCATTTAGATGTACTTTTTGTAGTGAGGATTTAATTGCAGATTGCGCATGCTTACTGTTGTGTTAACTGAAGTGCAATTTCTGTTGAGTAGTATTTGACAATTCATAATGGAAAAACTTAGCCCGGCACAGGTCGGTAGGCTTCAGTTCTTGCACTAGTTGAATTTGGTAAGCTTTTAAATAAAGATCCTCACGTAAAATACGCCAAGTTGATGAATATGACAGGCCGAGCTGTTGAGAACGGCGACGAATCGACACTTCACGGTCTTCGCGCACACTCTCCGCTATATTTTCTTAACTACGTGCTGGGTGTGATCTATTTGGTCGAGTATTATCCAATAATGAAAATTGGGTCTTAAACTTACGGATGCAAGAGCTAATTGTGCGTTCGGTAGGCCAATTATGTGGACCATAATTTGCTCTAAGCGCCCGATACACATTCCTTGTAAAACGCCGATTTTCGTAATAAAGTTGAACAATTTGAAAATGCTGTGCCGGGCTAAGTCTTTCCATTATGAATTGTCAAAAACTACTGAACAGAAATGGTACTTCATTTAACTCGAGGCATGCGCAATATGCAATTAAATCCCCACCACGAAAAGTACCTCTAAATGAATCACCCTTCATAAGTAAATATGAATAATTTCTACCACATGTTTCATTGTTTCAAATTTTTTTAATATCCGTTATTAGGTTCATTATTAAAAAAAAAATTTCATTTGTGATGTAATTTTTCGTGTCTACAGAATGACAGGAGAGAAAATAGTCCTAGGTTTACTGAGTCATTCGATTCTCTACATTATCGTGAAAAAACATACAGGATGTCACATTTAAAAATATCAACAAATAACGATTTGAAGTTCTTCATATTTGGCCATTAATAATGGACACCCTATATATGACAGGTTGATCATTTAGGAATGATGATTATACTAATCTTCCAGTTAAAAAAATTTAGGTTCAAATTCGTGTTAATATTGCTTCTGGCAATCGATAGAGAGCTTTTAGCGAATTACTGTTCCCTCAACTTTTTGCAGTTTTCTCTGAATAAAATCAGTACTGTTGGAAAAATATCTATAATATTTTGCGTCATGATACAGATAGTGAAGACCATTGAAAGTTAACGAGGTGATCCATTTAAAAAATTACCGATTTGTTGAATATTTTTTGGGAACAGCCTGTATTTTAGAAAATAATTTCGATGTCAGATTCGGCAGCTATGGAAGCGCAACGTGATAATAATAATTAATTCATTCTTATAATGATTTTACAAAGTGAAATAAAGAGAAAAAATTAAATTTAATTCATGAGTTCTCTGTCAATCGAAAAACTTAATATTTTCCCCTTGAATTTCTCTGTATTTGAGATGTTTTGATATATTGTTGAAGTTTCAAAATATTATTCTGAATTTGAAGTTATCTTTTTACGGATAAAATTGGTATTAAAAAAAAAGTCGCTCATTTCAGAGGTTCATTGTTGGATAATAATAAACTTAGAAGATTACTTCATTACTTTTAAACGCTGACGTAAGGCAAAATATCCATCCATAAGCCATAAACATAATATAGAAAAGCCCAAACCAAGACGATTGCCTTTCAAACTCCTCATTGAACGTTTAATTGTAGAAAATGACAACACGATTTATAGAATGTAATCAACCGTGGCCAGGTCATTAATCAAAATCCATTGATGGGTTTTAGGATTCGAGTGCTGCGTTGGTACCTGGATGATATTCAGCATGGAATCCAATAAGGTTCACATTCGATCTTTCGGTATTGAGTTACGTCCGCCACAAATTAAAATTACATTGAAATTATTTCATTAATTGTTGTTCAGTTTGTTGCAACCCTGGATATTGGGTACACACGAGTTAGTCGTTGAAGCTTGAAACAGTGATAATCTCAGAGCGAATATCTTCATAAAACTATGAACTCATGAAAGAACAGACACAGAGGAGAATTGGAGGTTTGGTTTATTTATAGTTTCAATTTAATTGACTTGAGATATCGATCTCAAATTGCTTGACGACGAATCAGTCAAGAATTCAAGCGAAAAATTTTAAAGATACGTGGAAAAAAAGAAAATTTTAATACTCTTGTTTACTCATAGGTTGAAACCTAATTATCTACTATCGGGTGTTTTTTTACAGTGATAGAACTTTCGATAGGGATAACTGTGATTTGACAGAATGTAGAAGCCATTTTGTTTTGACATTTCTGTTCAGTAAGCATTGACAAATTGTCATGGAAAGACTCACGCCGCAACAACGTTTACAAATTGTTGAAATTTATTTTCAAAATTAGTGTTCTATTAGCCAAACTTATAGAGCACTTCGTGAAATTTATGGTTTACATAATCGTCCATCAGAGCAGCTTATTCGTCGAACTATCAATAGATTTCGGACAACATTTTCTCTGCTCTATGCAAACACAACAACAAGACAAAGAACTGTATGTACAGAAGAAAATATCGCTGCTGTCATAATGTTAATGATCATCCAGTCGACGTTCACATCAAGTTGGACTCTGTGCATCCACCATATGGAAAATTTTGCGTAAAGAACTTGGTCTACACCCATACAAGATCCAACTGTTCAAGAACTAAAACCGCTTGACCATAATGAGCGTCATTTGTTTGCTGATTGGGCCCTAGAACAGCTTGAAGTTGATCCACTTTTTTATCGTAAAATTGTGTTTAGTGATGAAGCTTATTTATTGTTGAACAGCTATGTAAACAAGCAAAATTGCCGTAAATGGAGTGAAAAGAATCCTCAAGAAGTTCTGCAGGTTCCATTGCATCCTGAAAAATGCACTGTAGGGTGTGCTTTACACGCTAGAGGCATCATCGGTCCATATTTCTTTAAAAACGATACTGGAGCTAATAGTGCTCGTTACTCCACTGGATTATTTTCTTTGGGGTTATGTCAAGTCATTTGTTTATGCTAATAAACCAGAAACAATTGACGCTTTGGAAGCCAACATAACTCGTGTTGTTGATGAAATAAGGCCTGAATTACTCGAAAAAGTGGTCCAATATTGGTCTGGTCGAATGCGGTTCCTCAGAGCTAGTCGTGGTGGACATATGCCGGAAATTATTTTTAAAACATAAATGCCATAAAATTATCTTTCAAATAAAAAAAAATTAGCTTCAATGTTAATTTAAATGTGTTTTATTTCAATTTGAAGTTCTATCACACCCGATACATCAACAATTAGGAACTTCGTACTTTTGCCATGCAGTAACAAGGCAATTGAAATCTGGTGACAAGAAAGCTAGCAATTTACAGTACATACGAATTAATCCATTTCAAATTATATAAGTGAACCGCAAAGTGATGTCGCTTTTTTGAATTAATTTCAAAGGAATAAATTATCATTTAGTTTTTATTTTTAATCAATAATGTAATAACCTTCGTTATAAACAACTTTTCGCCATTTAGCGTGCAAATTTTCAATGCCAGACCGATAAAAATCGGTTTTAAAGTAAAATATCTCGTGGTATTAAGTATTTTGGACATCGTCCAAATTTTTAACCACTAAAAAAATATTGTAGCGATCGGAATGAATGGAAATCCGAGGGTTCGATATCGGGCGAGTATGGTGGATGATGCAGTACCTCCCTTTCCAATTCTTTAATTTTTCTCTAGGTTTGTCGTGCACACTGCGATCTTTTATTGTCGTGTTGCAGAATAACGCCTTTTCTGTTGAAAATCGCCGGATACTTCTCTTTTAAAGATTGGTTCACTTGATCCAATTGACACAAAAAAGATCTGCAATGTCCAGGTTTCAGCACTTGAAAATGAACAATTGCACTTTTTTGGGATGTAAACCCAACTTCGCAGTGGTTTTGTATGGTGCCGTTGATGCAATACGTTGCATGCGATGGGTCGGTTGGCTTCATTCTTTTCGGACATATTATGGGGGGCCCAAATACCTGCCCTGCTTATTTTTTCAATTTGCTGCAAATGTTCTTGTATGGTCGGCCAAGGTTGGCTAAGGGATTTGCTTCCACTTCTGCCCTTAGCATGTCGTTGTCTAATATTGTTGGTCTTCCTGATCGGTAGGAATCAGAGAGATCAAAATTACCAGATCTGAACCTAGAGAACCGTCTTTGGCATTTACGAACATCTAATGCACTTGGCTAAATATAGCAAATGTCATTGGTCGCAGCTGTTGCGTTACTACCTTTGCGAAACTCAAAATGCATACAATGCCGGAAATGATCTTTTGGTATTTTTTATCTCAAATTGCAAAAAAGTCTAATATTTCATTATTTAGAAGTGTACAAGTCACAGTAACCTTAAAATTGTCTTTGACTCTTTTACTTTGACTTCGAAGTACACAAGGTGTTGACAAATGACAATCAAATGTTGAAATGCGCAGAAACGACATTTCGTTTCGGTCCACCTGATACTTTAAACTTTTCAGCTGAATCAATTCACTTTGAAATTTTATCGAAACTATTATTCAAAAATTTGTTATCGCCAAACAGTTTTGTTTATCCAAAAACCTACGTATACTGAATTTAAGTTATCTCCATAAAATTCTAGAAAAATTATCGCAAAATTCTCATTGTAAAATAATGAACCGTTGTGTCAAAATTGCATCCCGTCTTCTCCCAGTATTGACTCGAATTCTTCCAATAATTCGCACGGGGTTCTTGTGCTATCTGAACTCTTTCAAAACTATCCGGAAACAACGTTTAGGAACCGGAAATTACATCATGCCATCCTGCAAGAAGTCGAGCATATCCCGTTGGAAATTCGATTATTGGAAAGACCCGGTAAATCAATCGAAAAGTTAGGAAACAACTCTTCAATCGATTAGTTGTTTGCCGGGTTAATCTGATTTTCCCGTTCCTTCATATGGGATATTATGGAAGCTTGATGGGATTTGTTCCCTGATACGTCAAAAGCGTAAATTCAAAATTCATTAATTAGAAATATTTGGAATGCGTGTTTCAGGGATGAAAACTTCATACTTTCGTCTCTATTGAGCAAAAAACTGGGGCTCTATCAAATAAGATCGAACAAGATATCTCCTTTTGAAAGTGTCAGGGATATTGCATTTGACAAGTGGTAATTGTGAGGTTATAAAAAATCATCCGATATATACTCGCACAACACTATGAGAATGGCGAAAATTTCACGAACGCAATTCATGCTATTTCAGTTCTCGGTCAACTATCTCGTTCTACTATAGCAAAATTAATCAATAATAAAAGAATATTGTATTAAAAAAGATATCCATTGCTATTTATACATTTTTCTCTGGCAGTTTATGAATACTACGTCAAAAAAACAATTCTTCTTCTGAATCGAATCATATATAGAGCTATTTTCTTACACTTTCGTACGAATTGAGGCGTTGTTAAGCAATAATGTGACCCAGTGATGCCAATAGATGAAAATCGGACGAAGCCAAGTCTGGAGCATAAGTCGCATGCGATAGTATGCTCGATTTTAATCGATTATTTGCTGTTGATAGCGATCAGTGTAAACTGTTTCACCTGGTTTTGGCAACTTATAGCAAATAACTCCATTTTTATCCCACCAAATACAGAGTATTGTCTTATTTCCGAAACGATTCTGTCTTGTAGTGGATGTCGAAGGTTCGCCTGGATTCAATCATGTTTTACAACGCTTAGAATTCTCGAAATATATTCATTTTTCATCATTCCTCAAGATTCTAAGAAGAAATTACTCTCTTTTTTATCTGTCGAGCAGCATCATCTTCATCCGATATCAGGTCTGTTTAGAGTGATACAACTTTAAATTAAAATAAAACACATTTAAATTAAGAAAGAAGCCAAATTTTTTTTTATTTGAGAGATAATTTTATGTCATTTATGTTTTAAAAATAATATGTCCACCACGACTAGCTCTGAGGAACCGCATTCGGCCAGAACAATTTAGGACCACTTTTTCGAGTAATTCAGGCCTTATTTCATCAATAACACGAGTTATATTCGCTTCCAAAGCGTCTATTGTTTCTGGTTCATCAGCATAAACCAATGACTCGACATAACAACAAAGAAAATAATCCAGTGGAGTTATGTTGCATGATCTTGGAGACCAATTAATTGGACCATTTCTCGAAATAATGTTATCGCCAAATCTTTCTTTCAATAAATCCATTGTTGCGGTAGCAGCATGAGGTGTAGCTCCATCTTGTTGGAACCAAAACACTTTTGGGTCGATACCATTCAAATTTTGAAACAAATGATCATTGATCATCGATCTGTAACGAGCACAATTCACTCTAACATTAGCTCCAGCATCGTTTTTAAAGAAATATGGACCGATGATGCCTTCGGCGTGTAAAGCACATCATATAGTGCATTTTTCAGGATGCAATGGAACTTGCAGAACTTCTTGAGGATTGTTTCCACTCCATATACGGCAATTTTCCAGAAATGAGCTTCATCAGTAAACACAATTATACAATAAAAAAGTGGATCAACTTAAAGCTGTTCTAGGGCCCAGTCAGCAAAGAAACGACGCTTATTATGGTCGAGTGGCCTTAGTTCTTGAACCAAATGGATCTTGTATGGGTGTAGACCAAGATCTTTAGGCAAAATTTTCCATGTGGTGGATGAACAGAATCCAACTTGTTGTGAACGTCGATGAATAGAGAAATCTGGATCATCATTAACACTATGACTTACAGCAGCGATATTTTCTACTGTACGTACAGTTTTTTGTTTTGTTATTGTTGTTGCATCGAGTAAAGAAAATGTTGTCCGAAATCTATCGATAGCTGCTCTGATGGACGATTATGTAAACCATAAATTTCACCAAGTGCTCTATAAGTTTGGCGAATAGAACACTGATTTTGAAAATAAATTTCAACAATTTGTTAACGTTTTTGCGGCATGATAATTTGTCAATGCTTACTAAACAGAAATGTCAAAACAACATGGCTCCTTCCTTCTGTCAAATCACAGTTATCCCTATCGAAAGTTCTGTCACTCTAAAAAAACAACCGATACTTGCACTTCGTTGTCTACGAACTTCTGATGGTCGTAACAAATACGATTTGGTTGAAATATTTTTCGTGACATTCTCCGTGAATTGTAAATCTATTCACATGAGTGTCGTAACAGTAGAAGTACTAAAAATATATTGTCAGTTATTGCTTTATACAACATGAAGAATATTCAGTAGGTTTCCATTTCATTCACTGGGAAATTGATCGACGTAATCAGTCGAAATGCGCTTATTCATTTCGTGCCACTTTTGACTGAAAATAAATCGTTTAAATCGGATAACCGTCCACTTTTCAGTTCGTGGATACCGACGGATTGTCGCATATACGTGTTAATGAATAAATTAATGTACACATTTCATATTGTGATACCCATTGTGTTTAATAATCACACAGACAACTTTTATGGGTATGATCAACACTGTGCAAGCAGAACTCCCACGCATTTTATGCTTTTTGCCATTAGTTATGAAACGAATAGAAGGTTATGACTTTTGTCGATATATGTTTGTTGGAGTTAAACGATGCTAATGGATTATTCAGTCAGAATTAGTTTCCTGACAGAATAATTCTCCAGAATGAAATAAATGATAGATAACAAACAGATTTTATTTATCAATAACTTCAAAACGGTTATATTACAATACAGGGTTGCCTAAGCTTTCTCTGGAAAAATTCTCTAATGCAAGCCTACATCGTTTTCGGAGAAAATCCACAGATTTCCACAACAGCCCCTGTCGTTGCTTTAACATATTGCAGCAGTTATTTATTATTTCGATAAGCTGGTCACGAGTATGAATAAAATCGTCTTCAGTCAGTCTTTACCCCTGTTCAAGTTCTGTTAGATCCAGATGATGAATGCAGAGTTCGATGTAGTAGATGGAATTAAATCAACTAGATATTTGGGGACCTGACCAAATATTCTGGACCGACGAGGCGACCTTTAACGCTCTATATTAAATTCCCACACTATATTTTCCACACTCTATATGTAATTTCCTCAATTTCCATGTTTGGGCACACAATAGTATAATAGTTACAGAATGTATGGAGGTTCATTTTGTAGTTTCACATCTACTGTCCAATGAAAATGGTGGCTTAATAAAATGTTTTATACGTCATTGAAAAGCTTTATAAATAAGGCAGTTTTTACACATAATTTCCATGGGATTCAATTGAAATTGGGCGAAATTTTAATTTTCAATACTTTATTCCACAAAAAGTGACATTATTTTCCAAGTTGGAGCAATTGGCTTAGAATTCAAGATTACAGGTTACAGAAACACTATTCGGCAACAGGAGTTCAAAAATCATCTCAGGGTGTGCATTTTATTCAATACAAGAAAGTTCAATATAATTTGCAAAATACAGAATTTTCTTTCACATATTTCTGATGATTATTATACCTTAACCTGTTACCTGATTCCGGCTTGACGTTGACTTGTGGGACACCTATATAATAAGTATTTGATAAAAATCTCCATGAAACCATCCTAGTGTGAGGAGAATTTTCCGATATTTCCAATGCTATACACTGTAATTTGATTTCGGTGATAGTTTTCAAGTTATGCAATGTTTTCAGTGAAAAAATTGTGAAACGTTACAAAATAGTAGAATCTTTAATAACTTCACAACGCGAGATAATTTGATCATACACTATAGTTGCTTTTGTGTCTCAAATTGCCCGTAGAATCTTGTGAAATCTGGCAGGAGATAACTTGAGCACCCTGTATACAGAAATCGCATGAACTATTCTGTATGAAATAAAAATACAGAGACCTCTTAAAAAACAAACATATAAACTTTAAAATTGCAGTCCTTGACCAAGCACACAACACAAAGAGCCTAATTATTCATCTCGAATAAGTTTTTCCGTTGATTGCCAGAAACGCGACATAAAAAATCCCCCGGAATCCATCTCTTGTCCCCGTCACTGCGTGAAACAACGTCGTAATTATGTCAAACAGATGATTGATAAATCCTCTGGACCATTGTACGAGGTAACCTTCTAGCGAGAACCTGATGGAAGAAAGGATGATTGACGTGTACCACTCCCAGTTCGCAAGAATTCTAAAAACCTCTCTGATCGAGACGATTCTCGGAAGGACCACTTGGTTCCGTACTTTATGGACTCCATGTGCCATCACGCAAAATTGGTTGGTTGGTCTCTCACTTGGATTGGAAGAGAGTCTAGGCCTGCAAGGAAGAAAACATAGAGGCATACTGTGCTTTTGTGCTGGTAGAAAAGCTTTACTTTGTGAGGATTATCGGTTGTTTTGCTGCCTAACATACCTCGAAACGATTAAATAAAAAATAAATAATTTAACAATGAATAATAAAATGAAAGTTTTTATAATCAGGATATGTTAGGGAACTCTTGCAGCAATAGTCGCCTAAATTAAAATAATATTTGGATATCTTCTTAATAAATTCAAAGGATGAACTGAAGGAAAAAAGCCATGTAAAATACAAATAAAAAATAAAAATATTGAAGTATATAAATTGAATAATACAGAATAATAGCTGGAATTTATTCACCAGAACCTTTACAAATTTTAATCTAAATAAATCTCATTAAAATATTAGAATTAAATTTTAAAAAAGCATGTCCTATATATATAAAAGAATCACCAAAAAATGTTCAACATATAATTCAAAAAAGGCCTTCTGTATTTTCCTTTTTTATATACTTTAATAATTGATAAATTTCTTTGTATTGTCTTCTTTCATTGTATATTTGTGTGATATAACCTAATTTCGTTTAGGCCATGCCTACCCCAAAATTGGTTAGTTGTTGGATAAATATGTTGTGTTAGAGAAGGTATTGTTATATATTTTTAAATGATCATTTTGTTTATTCAAATAACTACTAACTGATGAGATTTTGGGTCCGAATGCATCAGGTTCCTTCTCTGGAGAATGTGCTATATATTCTTTAAAAAAGGAAAATAAAAAAGGTCTTTTTTGAATTATATGTTGAACATTTTTTGGTGATGGAACTTGTGATTCTTTAATATCCATTCGAAACTTATAGATGTATAAGGTGATGTCTAAATAATTTTATCATCATCTTATATTTCTTTCGATTCTTTATTAATTTCCACCACATGTGATGATAATATACTAATATACTGTATATAAAGTGATACAGTGTATTTAGGACATGTTTTTTTTAATTTAATTCTAAATGTTTTCATGACATTTATTTAGATTAAAATCTGTAGAGGTTCTGGTGAATTAATTCCAGTTTTTATAATGTTATAAAAATTTTGGTTCAAACAAATCACTAAAACTAAATGAGAATTAGAATCGATTCATTCACGTCAAAACTTTTCACTTAATATTTTTATTTGTTATGTAACCCTGGATAATGCTTCTCTAAACTGTTATCAAAATTTCAAAACCAGTTGCTCCAGCTTGGGTGAAAAAGACACATTTTACCCAAAAAAAATTTCAACATTAAATTTCGCCCCGTATAAACTGACTGTAACGAAAAACAAATGGAACTACGCGAGTTTGGCAAGTGACGTCAAAATTTGGCGGATTTAGTAAGGATTCCAAAATGATATAAAACTTGGTAAATTCTTGCTGAAATTGTAGACAATTTTTTCTTTGAAAATAATTCCGTTTTTAGCAAATTTATCTACCTTATTTAAAAATTATTCTTATGTGCCATTTCAAGGTGCGTTCGAAATAAATTTTTTTGGATTCCTCAACTTTTTCATCAACAATTTTATGTTAAAAAAATTCACACAGTTTTGATGTTTCATAATTTATTCCGAATCCTGACACTTGTTTCGGTCTTTCGACTTTATGTTTTTTTACGGCACATGGAAATAACATCATTCAATATAGGGATGTTCCCAAAGAGAATTTGTAAATTTTACATTCTCCTTTTCCGCAATGGCTTTTTTGATTGAAAGAATCTCCAAATAGTTCATCAATTTACCTTTTTTAACATTATATATTAAAGTGAAATCTTTCTGAATGAAAAAATGATTATTTTTGTATACAATGTCCTGCAAAACCGGTTAATTTCTGATTTTTCAAAATGGACATCTTATGTTCTTTTATTCTACATTGCTACATGTATAGGACAGACAGGCCGATGTTTACAACATAGAATCAAAGAACATAGGATGTCTATTTTGAAAAACCAGAAATCAACCGGTTTTGCAAAACATTGTATAGAAAATAATCATATTTTTAAAGGGAAAGATATCACTTTACTATATAATTTTAATGAGGGTGAATTGATGGACTATTTGGAGATTTTTTCAATCAAAAAAGCTATTGAGAAAAAGGAGAATTCAACTAATTTCCAAATACTATTCGGCAACACCCTATATATTGGATGCTGTTATTTCTATGTGCCATAAAAATACACAGATGTCCTAAGTGGAATAAAATAACCTTTTCAATTTTAAGTTTGGTTCCTTTTTGTACTCCTTTGAAGATGGTCGAAAGACCGAAACACGTATCAGGATTCTGAATAAATTTTGAAATATAAAACTGTGAATTTTTTTAAAATAAAATTGTTATAATGTTTCACCTAGAGCCAACCGCATACTCCATTCATTTGGATTTTAATTGAATTATGATTTAGAAGGAAGTTCCTCTGAACATTTACGGCAGCCTCAGCCCATTGCCACAGTAAGAGAATTCTCACAGCAAATGTTCGAAATGTTTACCATCAGCTGCAATGTAAGATCTACATCTCCTTAGAAATTATCACGAAATAAGACGAGCGTATCTTCTTGATGCGATAGCTTCAGCTGCTTCTGCAAGTTTTCGGCGCAGCTCGTCCAAATCTTGGATCGGTTTGGACATACACTCTCTCCTTTATCCTACCCCAGTAAATAAGTCTATCGGGTTCAAATCGGGTGAACGGCAGGCCACGAAATCGTACCACCCCGCCCAATCCACCTATCAGAGTATTCTTGATTGAGGAATTCTTTTACTGTGATAGTATTGGGAAATTTTCTCATTTATTAATATAAGTTGTAGAGGTACCAAACTCACGTCAAAAATCAAGATAAAACTGTAGAAGTTCTTGGTCTCAATCTAGTGCTTAAAGTTCCCGAACACCTGCAGAAATTAATTATGCGTTACCAAATCATTGAACGCTTCAGTGAAACGAAACTAATGCAGCTCCATGTTCGGACGTTAATTAAAAATCAGCACGATTTCGCACACAATCATCAGAAATTAAGGTTGCTCTATGATTAGATACAAAGCGACTTAATTATAATATTCCCGTACGGGCTATTAGACTTACAAAGTTATAAGGAATAATTACAGATTATTAAGCCTCGAAGATCAATTAAAAAGTTAACATATTGAAAGGCAATTGTCTAAGACATATGTTGGATAATTGTATTTGTACGACCCACATAACTCCTACGATTGAGCTGAATCATACATAGGAATTGATTACAAGGGCACTCTTGATTTTTTTGAGGCTTCATCTTCATGTCGAAAAGTTCGTCATTGTGAATTCAAATTGTAACATGATGTGAAAATATGACAACATACTCCAAGGATAATTCGGTTGTTAGTTTTTTGGAAAGGAAATATGCCTATAATGTAGAATATTCATCATAGTAGCATAGTAGGGACTCCATATAATTAAGTCCGTACAGGTGTAGAATTCACCATTAAAACTGGAACAATTTTTGATCAGTTAGTTAAAAGCATTTGATTAAAAAAAAATGTATATGAGACAGTAATTTATTTCCACAAAAATGTTTGTACTACTACAACAATTGTTTCACCACGATGTGGCTTCTTCAGGTATTACATGGTACTGTCTGATGGTACTCAGTGTAACCGAGTTTAAATACATTTTTAGGTACGTGACCAAATAATGGAAGCACAAGTCATAAAAACTCTAGGTGTTTATTGGAGTTTGCCGCTAAAAATGCCATTAAGGAAAAATATTCAGTAATGGAGAATGATCGACATCTGTTTGTTCGTTCAAAAGGATTTTACGGGCATTATACCTGTTGATTTCAAGAAATTCTAAAAGTGTTAATCTAGAACTTTTGCTTTCAACGTGGATAATTTCATAATTATTGTTGAAATTGTGCCTGAATTCCTTAAGATTATTAGCATATGTCGAATGTACAGAATTGGATATATAACCCCTTTGGTGTTCTTGGACACGTTTCTTGAATGACCAGTCTGGCCAATGTATACTAAAGGGCAATCTTTGCAAGTCAACTTGTAGACTCCGGATTTATTTTCTTTATTTGTACGATCTTTATTGTAATAACCTTAGTACCTACATAAAAAACAATAAAGATCGTACAAATAAAGAAAATAAATCCGGAGTCTACAAGTTGACTTGCAAAGATTGCCCTTTAGTATACATTGGCCAGACTGGTAGATCATTCAAGAAACGTGTCCAAGAACACCAAAGGGGTTATATATCCAATTCTGTACATTCGACATATGCTAATCATCTTAAGGAATTCAGGCATAATTTCAACAATAATTATGAAATTATCCACGTTGAAAGCAAAAGTTCTAGATTAACACTTTTAGAATTTCTTGAAATCAACAGGTATAATGCCCGTAAAATCCTTTTGAACGAACAAACAGATGTCGATCATTCTCCATTACTGAATATTTTTCCTTAATGGCATTTCTAGCGGCAAACTCCAATAAACACCTAGAGTTTTTATGACTTGTGCTTCCATTATTTGGCCACGTACCTAAAAATGTATTTAAACTCGGTTACACTGAATACCATCAGACAGTACAATGTAATACCTGAAGAAGCCACATCGTGGTGAAACAATTGTTGTAGTAGTACAAACATTTTTGTGGAAATAAATTACTGTCTCATATACATTTTTTTTTTAATTAAAATGAGTTTCCACCAAGTAAAGACCGAATCTATCAAATAGCATTTGAAGAAGTTGCAAAAAATTTAGGGGCGATAATTAATTACTGAATTACAGAAAACAGAGAATGTAGGTAATAATGGAAAAAAAAATTGAATGATGAAGTAGTGAAGCTTTGTGTGGAGTTGGCAACGTTTTTTATATTCAATTTTTTCACCAACAGTTTTTAATAACTTGCGGATGGAATACATTTGAAATTTTAATTAACTGTAAAAAATTAATTAGTATTTCGATGTTAGTTCCTCCTTTTCTCAGTAAATATTCAATTAAAATATTATTTATCAGCATTTCAAAAAATTCAGAAAGTTTTGGAGCAAATAAAATAGAAGATTTTAAGTTCAAAAAATTTATATTAAAAATTTTTGGGATGAACATAGAATATCTTGATTTTAAAGTTATTTGTTTAAGCGATGGTCCAGGACGACTTTTAGGTAAGGTATATTTATTGTTTGTTGATTTTGATTTTTCAAATATGATTTAGGACCGAGGAAGATATTATCGGAATTTTAATGGTTTTTTGAAGATATAATGCATGTTTTGAGATATTTTTGAATCAACTTATTTAAATATATTGAATATTTCAAATAAATTATATTTTCTGAGAAGTCCTGAAATTATGTTTTGTATTTTTAAAAAGGAATTAGTTTTCATAATGGTAAGATCAGAAACAAAATTTTGTCTCCTTCAAATATTTATTTATTAATTTTAATTGACAGTTTATATTTGTTGGTTTATTTATTCCATTTGATATTGTATATTGAGTTTTGATTTTATACGTTTGAATATAAGAAGTGCTTATAAGACATAAATTTAATTCTAAAAGTTTGTTGAATAAAAATTTTTCGAAATTGAAATTGTAGAAGACTGACAGATTCAATCTGTTCTGATATTCAAATTTTGTTAAATTTCTTCTATCAAGTAAAACGCCTTTTTCTATTTTATTTATTATTATTTCATAAATATAAATATAATATAAAGATTAATTAAAGCGTCATTGAAAGTGATTTCACGGTTATGGTAGTTCACTGTTAAAGTGATCTTACATTATTTTCTTGAGATTTACTGTCTTACGAAAAATCTTTTAGACAACTATTTTATTGAAATATTTCGCTCCAACTCTGGATAGATAACATATTAGTTTAAGAAAAAACGAATTGGTATTTATAATTTTGAAACAAGTTTCGGCAATTTACCTCTGAAGAAATTCAATTGGACTTTTGTTCTATTTTTCTATTCTGCGTATTTCGAAATTTAAACTGTGTTATTCTCTGCTAGACTTCAAAGGTTTATTATGTGTGCATATTCGCTCTCTCATGTCCTCGTTGGTCTAGCAAAACGGTCTAGAAGTACAAAGCGAGCCAAAGGCTGTTTAGCCTATAATTCATGCCTGTCAAACTATTGAAAAACCACACACAGATACAACGGATAGGCAGTAAAAAACTCATTAACGAGCGTAACGAAAAACTTGTTGTTCTCCGAGAGACGAGTTAAACTGCGTTTCTGAGAAAAGTGGGTCTCTGCAAAAACGCCTAATTAAGTGCTGGCCCGACTTTGGTATATTTCGAGTATTTACGACCTTGTCAAGTGCACCTGACAGAACGATTAGAAAATTGAATTTCAATTTGGAATTCTAGCCGTCAAATTGCAGCAGGCAACGAAGGAACAAGGATGAGGATTTAAAAATAGGAAGTGACGTAACGCAAGTCGGCTTTCTTTAGTTCTTTATTTGGTTAGTCTTTGCCTTGGTTTATTATTTACAGCGAAAATTTGTGAAAGGACTTAAGGGAGACCAGAAAGAAATGTCATCTCTGCGTATGTCGATATTTGAGTGTCATTTGTACTTCGAAGAAGTGTCAAATACATTTTGAGGTTATTGAGACTTGCTCACTTCTAAATAATTGAACAGCAGACTTTTTTTGCAATTTGGGATGAAATTGCCAGCCAAATATCAGAAGAGCATATCCGGCATTGTTTTTGAGTTTCGCAAGGGTAGTAACGCAACAGTTGCGACCAAAAACATTTGCGATCTTTATCCAAGTGCATTAGACGTTCGTAAATGTCAAAGATGGTTCTCTAGGTTCAGATCCGGTAATTTTGACCCCTAAAAGGCGCTTCTGTGTGTTTGGTGGAGTATACGCGGAATTGTTCATTTTGATGTGCTGAAACCTGGACAAACTGTTAATGGCGATCTTTATTGTGAACAAATGAATCAAGTGAATCAATCTCAAATTGAAAAGTATCCGGGGATTGTCAACAGGAAAGCCGTTATTTTGCAAGACGACAATGCACTGTGCAAAACGAACCTTCGAAAAAATTAATGAATTGGGATAGGAGGTACTGACAGATTTGTCTATTCGTCGACGTTCAAAACAAGTTGGACTCTGTGCATCCACCACATACACCCATACAAGATCCAACTGGCTCAAAAACTAAAGCCACTTGACCATAATAAGCGTCCTTTATTTGCATGATTGGGCCCTAGAACAGCTTGAAGTTCATCCATTTTTTTAATCGTAAAATTGTGTTTAGTGATTAAGCAAACTAGCAAAATTGCCGTATATGGATTGAAAACAATCCTCAAGAAGTTCTGCAGGTTCCATTGCATCCTGAAAAATGCACTGTATGGTGTGCTTTACACGCTGGAGGCATCTTCGGTCCATATTTCTTTAAAAACGATGCTGGAGCTAATGTTACAGTGAATGGTGCTCGTTACAGATCGATGATTATTGATTATTTGATTCAAAATTTGAATGGTATTGATCCATTTGGTTCCAACAGGATGGTGCTACACCTCATGCTGCTACCGTAATAATTGATTCATTGAAAGGAAGATTTGGCGATAACATTATTTCGAGAAATGATCCAATTAATTGACCTCCAAGATCATGCGACATAACTCCGCTGGATTATTTTCTTTGGGATTATGTCGAGTCATTGGTTTACGCTGATAAACTAGAAACAATAGACGCTTTGGAAGCCAACAACTCGTGTTATGGATGAAATAAGACCTGAATTACTCGAAAAAGTGGTCCAAAATTGGTCTGGTCGAATGCGGTTCCTCAGAGCTAGTCGTGGTGGACATATGACGGAAATCATTTTTTAAACTTAAATGTCAAAAAATTATCTCCCAAATAAAGAAAAATTGGCTTCAATCTTAATCTGAATGTGGTTTATTTAAATTTAAAGTTCTATCACTCTAAAAAACACCCTACTGATTTGCTTAACCACAAATTAAACAGATAAATCAATTAAAGATCCTTCAGTTTGAATGATATTATTTAAATTTTAAATGAAACAACATAGGTTTGACAATATCAACTCAATTCTTGCTTTACTTGTGAGCTTGAACAATGCAGTTATGGAAACAGTTTCCAACTACATTTCATGTCTCCAAGATTTATACAATCGAAATAACTGTTAGTCTTGTATTATTTTAGGTTCTTGAATATTTTCCCACAAATACTTTTCTTTAACGTTTCACGAGTGTGTGGCAAAATACAGTCATCGTTCACAGAAAGGAACATTGTCAGTGATCATAAATTCAAGACGAAATGAAAGTCGAGATTGCATTGTGTTAAGTTCGAAATCTCGCTGGGTGGGCACGACCAGACCTGTCACTTGTCATCTTCAGACGGTCGAAGAGCCATTCGCCCGGACGCCCGGGTCTAACCCCCATTGACCGCTGCAGGTCCCATAAATCCTGGTATCTGGTTCCCTTATCGGGCCACAGGCCCGTGTTTTGACTAAGTGCAGGCTTAGACGCCGAACGGGACGTTTAACGCGTAGTAGACAAGCCATCAACAAATTGCGGTCGCGGCAGCTGACGCCGAAATTGTCAAGATGAAGATAATCGTCTACCGGCAATCATGTTTCAGGCGTAATTTGCCACCGTGGCATGTTGGAAATATTTCATGTCCTCTCGTTTCGAATCGGATTAAGACCACACCGTGTCTGTCCGTGTTTGACAGTTGAAGCATCGCCTACTCTGATAGAATGCAACAACTGTTTTATATTTCACTGATGATTCTTTCAAATTGGGGAAACGGTGCGAATTTTACACAAAGCTGCATAATTTTCCATTTAAGAATTCGCCGATATATATCTGAGCAAATGTCATAATAAGATAATAAGTACCAAAAAATGTTGAAGATTTGTATGTCACTTTCAAAAATAATTGAAAAATAAATATAAGAGAGGGAATGGAAAGTTATGACGTTTCTGCGCAATCGATATTTGATTGCCATTTGTCAGTTCATTGTATGCTTCGAAGTCGTGTTAAATATATTTTAAGGTTATTGTGACTTGTTCACTCCTAAATAATTAAATATTAGACTTCTTTTTGCAATTTGGGGTAGAATGGCCAAACAAATAGCAGAAGAGCATATCCGGCATTTTATGCTTTTTGAGTTTCGCGAGGATAGTAACGCAACAGTTGCGACCAAAAACATTTGCGATGTTTATTCAAGAGCATTAGACGTTCGTTAATGCCAAAGATGGTCACAGATGAAATGACACGCCCAGTAGCACACTCGTGCAAGATCGTCAATGTTTCACGTTGTTGAGTCTGTTGGATTTTGTAGGCATGTAGCTGTTAAACTTTAGTGAGAATTCGCTGAAGAGTGCCTGTCGAAATGTCCAACTCTTGTGCCCGATGGCGAATTGACGTCTCTGGCCTTTCTGTCACACTCTTGCGAATTGCCGTAATAATTTGTTCTGAACGACCTCTATGAGCTCGTATCGTATGTTCACATCACTATCCGAACCTGTACTTTCGAATTTTTTTATTATTCTTTTCACAGTAGATGAATAAGGCACATTACTTCGACCAAACATTGGGCGCACTTTACGAATAGTGGAAATTACATTCCATCATTTTGATAATAACTTTTGACAATCAGGACACGTTGTTCTGCCGTGTGATGCCCCATGTTTATTAACTCCCTTCTGTCACGACAAAATCATGTGATAATTTGACTGTCAAAAACGGCGCGCAATCCAAATCTTGCGCTCTTATCGAAACACTAATAAACTTCCAATTATGTTTTTATCCAGAAGTATCATTTCGGTAAACCGGTATCTTGTTAGAACATTTTTTTTCGTTACTTTTCATTAGCAACGTTTCCAAAGCCCTTTTAAGGCGACGAAACCAAAATGCAATTACAAATAATCGCCTCGAATGTGTGCAACAATCGCATCGCTCGGGATTGTTGCAATTGGAAATTGTCAATTAATTTAACTTACCTTCGTTTACAGCCGTGTTACATATGCAATAACGACTAGATCGGAACGGTCTAACCGTTTTCCGATCATCGAATAACCATAGAACTCGACGGTTCTACTACGTAAACGACTGTCAGCCGATCGAAATGGCGCGCAAAAACCAACGATATCGGTTTTGGTTAACGCATCATGGGTTGTGCGTAATGTCGAAAGAAATCGATCCATTTGATGTATGTCGGTATTTGCGCTTATAAATCCTAATCGGGCCGTGGAAAAAACCGAATTTGTAGAACATGCGGCATGTGTATAATGGCTTTCTCACGTTACTGTTCGACGGTTATGTGGAAAAAGTTTCCTGCCGATCGGTTTAAGGATTTGTTTTATTGGTGGAATCTTTGTTCGACCATTACGGAAAATGTTGTCGTTTGTATTGCTCATTCATTCATAGATTCTTGATGGAGAGGAAATTTTCGTATTTTGAAGTTGTCTCTATTAATTATTCCCTTTTTTGGTTTTATTTATTCGTGTTGAATGTCTCTGTGGATTTCTGTCGTTTGAGAAGTAACGATCTTTGAAATAATTGGTAGCAGCTTCTATCCTGGAAATTAGTTCTTGATCATTTCGATAAAGGATGGGAGTTTGCATTTTGATGTAGTGGTTATTCGACTGTGGCAGCAGCTTCTGTCATTTGTGTTTTGACAGAAACTTTAATATTTGACATTAACGAAATGGGTCGATTAACGCTTGAAAAAACCTGGGAAATTTAAAATTTCCAAAGTTTTTATTTCGAATTTATTTGTGAAAACTGGATCGTTTTTTGGTAAAAGAACCTGGTTACTGTTCCATCCAGCGAGCACACCTGAAAACATTGCTGTTGTGGCCCATAATATGGCTGAACATCCATCAACTTCAACTCGTCATCGTTCTGAAGACACGACAACAATTTCTGAACGTTGTTGCAGCGTGTATCTTTCTTTCTATGATTGACAATCATAACCTACTGATCGCAAATGTCATGGGAAATGTCAAAAATAACTTGAGAGTGTTGCCATTACAGGGTGACAAGAAAAACGTCGTACAAATTTTTTCATTTATCTTCATTAAACAAAAGAAATTGAACAAAACAACAACAAATAATAATAACAATTCGTAATCATATATTTAAGCGGTTGCGAAGTGGCTTCCGTTGGCGGCGATACATAACTTCAGGCGCTTCTTCAAATTTTTGGCAGTGGGTCGCAGCTCTTCGGGCGTTAATCGGTCCCATTCTCGGCGCATGGATTGCTTCAGCGACTCCAAACATTTGTGGTATTTAGAACACGCCCTGAACTCCAAAAACGACCACACGTTGGGTTGAGATCCGGCGAGTAGAGCGGCCATTCTGCAGATGTGATGAAAGCCGGAAAATGGGTCTTATACCATTCTTGTGTCATTTTCGCTTTGTGAGCCGAAGCGGCGTCCTGTTAAACGGTCCAATAGGTGTCACCGAAGTGCTGCTGGCCCACGGAAGTCCTACGGCCTCGAGAATTTCGCAGTGGTAGACTTCTTGATTGATTTTGACCCCTTGGTCCACGAAAACCAAGGGTATTCTGCCGCTGGCGCAAATTCCGCCCCAGACCATGAAGGATTGCGGATTTTGACGATGTTCGGCGATGGCCGACGTACCAGGAGCCTCTGCGTACCAGAATCTGTCATTTTGGTGATTGTGGGTTTGTTCTACGGTGAAAAGCTTTTCGTCTGTGAAGAGAATGCGTTCCCATTGCTGACCGGCGGCGAATCGAAGGAGTTAGCGGCACCTTTGGAGTCGTACGCGCTTGTTTTCGTCCGTGAGGAGTTGAACTTTCCGGAGCTTGTATGGCTTGAGATTGAGCTCCTTTTCGACATTTGACGAACGGATTCACGCGTGATACCCGTTTCACGGGCTATTTTCCTCATGGAGACCCTCGGATTTCGATTGACTCGCTTCTTGACGATGTTGCGATTGCTAGGCGTATTGACACTGCGTTTTCTCCCGCTTCCTGGACGACGACCATCATGGCCAAGCTCCTTGAGACGAGACACGATTTCTCGAGGCACATTGAGCAAACGAACAATTCCACATTGACGCTTATCTTGACAAAACAGCTCCAAAATTGCACTACGTTTGTTTGACATTCTAACACACTGCAAAATAAAGTAATATTAAACTGAAAATTCACTTATTAGTAGAAGAAAGTATAAAGAATGTAATAGAATAAAAATTATTTGGTTGCGCTAAAACACTTTTGTTCCAGAACACAGTAAAAATTTGTCCGAAGTTTTTCTTGCCATCCTGTATAACCATTTTGAATTCATATTGGAAAACCTGTTATTATTTCGCGCAAATACGGTATGACATACAAGCGATAGTTCAAGTGAAGTTTCTGTGCTTATTTTCTGCTTATTCCGGGTAAGAATTTTTCCAAAACTTTTTTATTGTAGTCATTAGAAATTAACTATATTATATTACTTCAAAAATCACGCAAAACTCAATTATGAAGTATTTTCCGATGGAAATGTTCTCGAGGTCAATAACAGGTGTTTGATAAATGAGGATCATTTAGACCCCAACAAAGAATGATAGCTATCGTCCAAAGCAATGACCCGTATCACGCTAAACGCTCAAAAATTCGCCCATAACGCTAATAGTTTTCCCTTTCGAAACTGTTAACACATCTGTACAGAAAAGGTGCTTCGCGTGCAATTATGCTTTATAGCAGGGGCGACCCTGGTATTAGATCAGATAAGATGGATATTAAAGGCAGATAAGAAAATTCCAAAGTGCGTATTTGCATAATTGCTGATAATTTCGGGACCCGGTCGAGTTTCGACGGTCGAGAAGGGGAACTCATTGAATAAAAACTTAAAGAGATATAATTTCGTTAAATACAAACAGTGTTATTTGGCAGCGGCGCCGAAAAAAAACACTCCAGGTGAGCCGACGTAGCTCGGATTTCGAACGGAGGGTGTAATTACTCGTTTTGATATCGTTTTCGAAAGGGAAGTGTTGATTTCTTTCGTATGATGAATTTTCTTATTGGGTTAGCAATGAGGTGATAGGCTATTCGACTGGTTTCTGAAAACAATCTCAAATTTTTTGTTTTAGGCAATTCATTAAGTCTACAAAAAGTGGTTATTTTTAATCCTCATAAATATTAATGGCCGACGAGAATCACGAAAGCACTTAGAAATGGCTGCAGCATGTCACCAACATTGTTAAAAATATATGTGCAAGAAAGCCTCAAGGAATGGAATGAAAAATGTGAATAGAAATGGGAGAGATTAATTTTCATACTCTTTGTAGACGATCAGATGATAATTGCAAATAATAGCGGTGACGTTGCTTATATGATGGAGGAATTGCAGAAGAAATTGGCAAAGTGAGGATTAAAAGTGAATATGAATACCTTTGCGTCGTAGCACCGTAATTAGACACGAAAATCCAAGACCAGATAATAAAAAACGTCAAAAATTCAAATACCTGGGGAGTCTTATCTCATAATACGGTAAAGATGACCAGGATATTGAGTTAAGAATAAATCAGGGAAAGATGATTATAGAGCAATTAAATGGTTAACTGTGTTCAACAAAAATCAGATTAGAAACAAAAGAGCGACTCTATAATTGTACTTCGTGAATTCTACCGGTTAGGTTACTGGCATAATAGCATAGCTCTTTCACGAGGTGATTACTCAGCAGGCTCCACAATCTGCCCAAGAAGCAGAAAGTGTGATAAGGGTTACGCCTTATCATCCCGCATAGCGAGGAGTTGAACCCACCAAGCTTCCAGTTTCGGCTTCAGTCCGGCAATCTACACCGTGACTGGTAGCACCGAAGCACTATCCAATCTCTACTGGCTCTGAATGGTCAGTACCCAAGTTGTCTGATACGCAACTCAGACGCCGAAGGGGCATCTTATCCACCCACCCGAACGCAGTCCCATGAACCAATATCGTCTCAAGATTGATGCCTCAATTGATTCTGGTACGAGCAACGTCAATCCGGCCTTTACGCCAAGACCCACGAACACTTGTGAAGTCTCTTAATTGATCCTTGCTTCAAGCACCAACGAGCGACTAGCCGTATCGTCGAGATCCACGAACCCCAGAAACGTCTTGCAATCCATCCAGGTTCAGGACGAGACCTGTCAAACCGTCAAGCCCCGCTAAACCCTGAAGCATTTCTCGAGATATCCTGAACATGAGTTGCTGCGGCAGATAGATGGAATACCCTTCTAGTCCAGCATGCGGATTGACAACCACTGCGCCCTCGAGTCCAACACCAATCGGGTAGTCAAGACGTACGAATACTTCCCGAGAGCCTCCACCCTTCCGTGGTAACGCAGTATGCTACATAACGCACTCGGCTATTGGACAGAAAAATCCGGAGATATACTGCAATAGGGTAGAGTACGTCAGTTTTAAGGGTGAGGCCTTGTGCTGCGACGGACACCCTTGTCACTGAGTTGATCAATGCGGCTCAGCCCTCCATTCCACTTTAAAGTTTATCGATTATCCACCCCACGGGTCCAATGACTGGCGTGATCGGCATTGCTTTAGGTATCAGGACTTAATCTTCCATTTCACCGGGACGAAACTAGGATCCTAGTCGAGACAAGCGCCCTCGGCGTGTCAAGCTACAATGCCATGAGGGGGTATATAATGGTACAGTGGAACCGATAACAACTTACGGACCGGAAACATGGAGATTAACAAAAAGGAAGAAACAGAAATTGGAAACCGCCTAAATGGACTTTTTAAGACGACCATGCCGAATTTCAAGACTAGAACATATACCAAATGAGACAATCAGACATTGAACAAAGATAGACGACACAATAACAGACAGAATTGAACAACGACAACTTAATCTGTTACGGACACTTCATGCGAATGGGACAGAAAAGATTATCACGAATAACAATGGACTATCAACCACAAAATAAGAGAAACACAGGAAGACCAGCATATTCATGGAAAAAAAGGGGTAGACGATGCCATGATGAGGAGACACTTCAGGGCTTGATAAAGTACTATGGCGTATGAGATGCAGAAGGCGGCAGTATCTGTAGAACCCCTGCGATTAATTACAATTTCGAAACGTTATTAAACAACATAACGTTAGTGACGTCACATTGAAGTAATCTAAAATTGAGTTAGAGTGTTTTTGTCATTGAAGGTTGGGCCATCTAGAGTTAGAATTTTGAAGTAGTGGTTATTTTGAGTCTGGCAACGCTTCTGTCATTCCTGTTTTAACAGAATGTTAGTTTTATTTTTGCATGAACTTCAAGATATCATTCAACATGTTTCGTATTGTCGATTCGGTTCAAATACGGTTTTTTCTATAATTTGTTGCCATTTTCAAGGTAGCTTCACAATACCTTTCTCATAGAAGTCTTGGTCTTTATTTACGAAAAACTAGTAATCGATTTTCATAAACTTGTCTTGATGGCAATTTATTATCACTCAGGAAGTTTAGCAGTGCCAGAAAAAGATGGTAATCGCTTGGTGCCAGGATCGAACTATATGGTGGATGAGTTGAAACTTCCCACCCAAGCTCCCGGAGTCAATACAGACGTGTGTGGCCTGGCGTTGTAATGATGGAACACAACACCTCTTCTGTTGGTTAATTCTGGTCGTTTCTGCTCAATCGCTAGCTTCAAAAGCCCCAGTTGTTGACAGTAAGGATACGAATTTAGAGAGCACTTCTGAAAACATTGCTGAATGTGACTGAATATTCATCAACATTAAGTCGACATCGTGCTCCAGAAGTGAACATTTCTCGCACTTCTCTCAGGAGAATTTTGCATTAAGACCTATAGATGAAGGATCACAAAGTTAAACTAGTGCAAGAATTTAAACCTCTTGACCATCGTATGCTTTCTAATTATCTCACTGGGCTAATGATAGGCATGGCTGAAGATCATCTTGAACGATGAAGCTCATTTTCACCACAGAGCACTATTTTTTGTGGGGGTCTGTTTAGAATAAGTGTTATGCTGACCATCCAGAAACAATTGATGCCTTGAAACACGAAATCGAAGTTGCCATTCATGAGATTGTACGCCAAACAATCGACAATGTACTGAAAAATTGGGTTAATCGATTGGGGTACTGCAATCAATCGTGGGGGTCATTATATATATTACTTTATGGTTTTTTATTCGTGAATTTCAAGAATCAACCTTTCTAATAAACCTATAACTTCGAAAAAATATTCATTAGTTTTTTATTTATAGAATTTTGAATAGCCCTCCCCTTATAATAGAGAAGATGTTCGAACTCCTCGAAATTTTCCCTGGAATAAGGATCTCGCATAATCGTCGCCCGGGAAAACCGTAAACCGATAAACAAGAAAAACCACCGACGCTCAACGTCGCAAAAAGACGGATCGTCGAAAGAGTATTTGATGTTTTCTTTGTGGCGGTGCTAAAAAGGTAAATCTGCGGTCGTCGTAGGATTACACTTTCCGGGTTCGAAGCCCTACGCGTGCTTTGCGAGGGGACTCGCCTTCGACTTTTTCCGCGAAATCTTCTACTCGACTTTCGAGTATTAAACATTCGATGCCGGCGCGGGAGGGGCCCCAGGACCCCCGTAGGGGGCGCTCTACATGCGATCTCAGCGAAAATTATCCCGCTAAACCGATTTCTCACGGAAGGATTGATTCGGTCGTCTCCTCGTACTTAGGATTAGGAAAGAAGCTCGAAAAATTCAGGGGAAACAACCGAACGGGCGTATTGCGCGGTTTTATGTCGTCCTGTGTACTCGGGGGGCGAGTCTTTCGTGCAGAAGAATGGAGATGTTGCAAATCTACTGCGGAGATCTGCGCCTTAAGATGCTTTGTGTTTACCAATACTGATTGTAAACGATTTTTCTGATTGTTGGGTTTAAGAAAGAGACCGAACAACCTAAAAATATGCCGATTCATTCTGCCTAAGATGTCTAGCCCCTATCAAATAATTTAAATCATGATTTGATTCATACTTTTCTTGTTTTGACATTTCTATAAGTTGTCTGTCTTCCTTTCTTCCACTTTTTGCTAGTTTCTACTTAACGCCCAAGAGAAAATTGCAACTAAAGGATTTTCCAATACGAGAATTCATTTTGAATAACCCGCTATCTGGACATCTGTCTCTTTTGTAGCTGTCATCTTTTGACATTTGACAAGTAGAATCTAAAAATGGAACGACACACTCTTCAGCAACGGATTGAAATCGATAAAACTCACTACAAAAATGGTGAAAATTTTGCAGTCACATTTCTCAAAACTAAAGCGCTTCTGGGACGTCTTGAAGCACCTTCTCGGTCGTCAATAATGAAGTTGGTGGTAAAATTTGAGCTATTGAGACAAGTGATGTGAAGAATCGAAATCCTGTGCGTCGCTCAAGAACAACTGAGAATATGGCTGCTGTAGCCTGTAGTGTTGACGAAAACCAAGTTTGTCGATTCCTCGTCGATCTTTGGAATAAGGCATTCCACAAACGAGATTTCACCGTATTTTGCATGAAGATTTAGCTCTTCAAAGTTCAGTTAACACAAGAACTCAAGTCCCATTTGGGGCTCGGAAAATCCAAGAATGATTGTTGAGAAGCATCTTCATTCTCAACGTGTCACTGTTTGCTGCGGTTTTTGGGCTGGCGGTGTAATTAGACCTTACTTATTCGAAAATGAGGCTGCTTCAACTGTTGCGTTGAGTGGATTGCACTACCGAGCTTGACAACGTTTATTTTCAACAAGACAGCGCTTGTTATTTTTCGAAGGGGTTATCACAATTGGCCACCAAGATCTTGTGATTAAACACCTTAAGACTTTTTTCACGTAAAAGGTAAGGTCTATGCCTATGCTGTACAATCCATTCAAGACAAATGTGCGTATTGGTTATGGAAAATTTCATAAAAAGATTATGGTGTTGCAGCAACCATTTGGCTGATTCGTTTTCCATTGTTATAGCCTCTTTACAATGGATTAAACATCCATTGATAGCTCTCAAAATATACTAGTTTCTTGTATTATCAAAATGAAATCTCTTATTGGAAAACCCTTTATTACTGAGAAACTACTCAATACCCACTTTAATCTGTAAAACAGAAAAAAAAGTTAACTCGCAATCTTTTTACATGAAATACGTCCTGACAAGTCATTTGGCTATAAATTCCAATTTAGGCATGTTTTTAAACGATAGATGGTATGAATAGTTCTTTTTGTTTGACGAATCATGCTATGATCAAAGCAATATCGATGTCATTTTTTGACAATGCCATCTACATAATAATGAAGAAGTTCTAGTTAATTCCACAATTAAATCGAATCAACGTCAGGGGTATTTTATACATCTTGTTCGAATCTTCTAGATGTTCGTATTACCAGGATGTGACATCACGTCATAACATATAAAATTATAATGGTGTATCAATTTTACTTGGTGCATATTAAACAAGTTCAAAACCAAATGAATAGTTCGATAACAATTGCATAGTCAATTATTTTGAGGATGTCAATATCAATAACATTGAAGTCAATGGTTCTTTACTAATTTGTATTTTTTTTTTCAGGTATGTACCGATGCTTCACTCTCAAAAATTCGTAAGATGGAAATGTTGATTGGATAATGTAGGTATAAAAAATTTATTGGCTGCAAGTTTAAGATTCTTTTATAAAATAATTCGATGAAAGCTGAAAAAGGGATTAAACTATCTTAGAAGCTCAATGAAAATAGAAGAGCACGTGTTATTCAAGAAAAGTGACCTCCAGAACAACTAAGATTGGAAATGCAGAATGAGAATATATATTGATTAATTTTCAATTTCATCGGGTGTTTTTTTAGAGTGATAAAACTTTAAATTGAAATAAAACACATTTAAATTAAGATTGAAGCCAATTTCTTCTTGAAAGATAATTTTATGACATTTATGTTTTAAAAATAATTTCTGGCATATGTCCACCACGACTGGCTCTGAGGAACCGCATTCTACTAGACCAATTTTGGACCACTTTTTCGAATAATTCAGGCCTTATTTCATCAATAACACGACTATGTTGGCTTCCAAAGAGTCTATTGTTTCTGGTTTATCAGTATAAACCAATGACTTGACATAACCCCAAAGAAAATAATCCAGTGGAGTTATGTCGCATTATCTTCAAGGCCAATTAATTAGACCATTTCTCGAAATAATGTCAAATCTTTCTGTCAATAAATCAATTGTCACGGTAGCAGCATGAGGTGTAGCACCATCTTGTTGGAACCAAAACACTTCTGGGTCGATACCATTCAAATTTTGAAACAAATAATCATTGATCATCGATCTGTAACGAGCACCATTCACTGTAACATTAGCTCCAGCATCGTTTTTAAATGAATATGGACCGATGATATCCCAGCGTGTAAAGCACACCATACATTGCAATTTTTAGGATGCAGTGGAACCTGCTGAACTTCTTGAGGATTGTTTTCACTCCATATACGGCAATTTTGCTTGTTTACATAGCCGTTCGACCAGAAATGAGCTTCATCACTAAACACAATTTTACGATAAAAAAGTGGATCAATTTCTAGGGCCCTCTCAGCGAATAAACGACGCTTATTATGGCCTAGTGGCTTTAGTTCTTCAATCATGGATCTTGTATGGATGTAGACCAAGATCTTTACGCAAAATTTTTTATGTGGTGGACACACACAGTTCAAATTGTTGTGAACGTCGACGATTAGAAAAATCTGGATCATCATTAACACTATCACACACAGCAGCGATATTTTCTTCTGTACGTACAGTTTTTTGTCTTGATGTTGTTGTTGCATCGAGTAGAGAAAATGTCCGAAATCTGTCGATAGTTCGACGAATAAGCTGCTCTGACGGACGATTATGTAAACCATAAATTTCACGAAATGCTCTATAAGTTTTGCGAATAGAACACTGATTTTGATAATAAATTTCAACAATTTGTAAACGTTGTTGCGGCGTGAGAAATGTCAAAACAACATGGCTTCTACCTTCTGTCAAATCACAGGTATCCCTATCGAAAATTCTATGACTCTAAAAAAACATATAAAAATATATATAGAAACAGTGTTCTCAAAAACGCCCTAAAACAGAAGAAAACGGCGGAGTAACCGATTTTCTCGCAATAAATCTGAACCTATGGCAACGATTTCATTAGAGCGAACGCGAAACGATCCATCATCTCGGAACAACATTCGCAATATCCCATAAATAATGGCCAGCAACTCGGACAATGCCGGTTGGATTATACAGCGTTTAGACGGTGGGCGTCATTGTTGCAACCGGTCGCCAACACAGGAGGGCGGCGTGGTGTGAGGAACGATCCGAAAGACACCAACGGGGGCACAAAAATTAACGCCATCTCGCGACCAGTTTTATCGCGAGCGGAGCGACGGATTTACGGCGATAAAATTGAGATATACGGCCGGCTTTTTAGTTTATCGCCGCCCCTGAGCGGATTAACAGGCCGCTTTCTTAGAAACGTTCGATCCGCATTGGTTGCGAGTAGGTACCGATGTTTGCGTCACTTTATTGTCGAAAATATATGTCATATATGCTGACATATATATTGTTTTTTTGCTTATTCATAAGTTTTTCCATAGTTTTCATTTTCAACATATTTAACCCACCTAACATCATAACATATTCTGAAATTTTCCAATAGACCGATATGGTTCATTTTGTTTTAATCAACATTATACGGAATAGCAAAGTCGAAGAAAGAAAACAATAAATTACATCATTTAGCATTATTTTGAAAATATTAATATATTATATATTTTTTATGTTCGTCTACTCGAATATTGATTTGAACGACCAATTTGAGCTTTATATCGGGTGTTTTTCTTAGAGTGATAGAACTTTCGATAGGGATAACTGTGATTTGACAGAAGGAAAAAGCCATGTTTTTTTGACATTTCTGTTCAGTAGGCATTCACAAATTATCATGGAAAGACTCACGCAGCAACAACGTTTACAAATTGTTGAAATTTATTTTCAACAATTTCAGTGTTCTATTCGCCAAACTTTTCGTGAAATTTATGGTTTACATAATCGTCCATCAGAGCAGCTTATTCGTCGAACTATCGGTAGATTTCGAACAACATTTTCTCTGCTCGATGCAACAACAACAAGACAAAGAACTGTACGTACAGAAGGAAAAATCGCTGCTGTAAGTCATAGAGTTACTGATGATCCAGATTTGTCTATTCGTCGACTTCCACAACAAGTTGGACTCTGTGTGCATCCACCCCATGGAAAATTTTGCGTGAAGATCTTGGTCTACACCCATACAAGATCCAACTGGCTCAAGAACTAAAGCCACTTGGCCATAATAAGCGTTTGTTTGTTGATTGGACTCTAGAACAGCTTGAAGTTGATCCACTTTTTTATCGTAAAATTGTGTTTAGTGATGAAGCTCATTTCTGGTTGAACGGCTATATAAAAAAGCAAATTTGCCGTATATGGAATGAAAACAATCCCAAAGAAGTTCTGCACGTTCCATTGCATCCTGAAAAATGCACTGTATGGTATGCTTTACACGCTGGAGGCATCATCGGTCCATATTTCTTTAAAAACGATGCTGAAACTAATGTTACAGTGAATAGTGCTCGTTACAGATCAATGATCAATGATAATTTGTTTCAAAATTTGAATGGTATCGACCCAGAAGTGTTTTGGTTTCAACAAAATGGTGCTACACCTCATGCTGCTACCGTAACAATTGATTTATTGAAAGAAAGATTTGGCGATAACATTATTTCGAGAAATGATTCATCATGCGATATAACTCCACTGGATTATTTTCTTTGGGGTTATGCTGATAAACCAGAAACAATAGACGCTTTGGAAGTCAACATAACTCGAGTGAGTTATTGATGAAATAAGGTCTGAATTACTCGAAAAAGTGGTCCGAAGTTGGTCTGGTCGAATGCGGTTCCTCAGTGCCAGTCGTGGTGGACGTATGTCGGAAATTATTTTTAAAACATAAATATCATAAAATTATCTCTCAAATAAAAAAAAAATTAGCTTCAATCTTAATTTAAATGTATTTTATTTCAATTTAAAGTTCTATCACTCAAGAAAAAACACCTGATACCTAAAAAAAACACCCGATACCTGTTGTTCGCTCATTTTTCGAAGCGACTAATTATTAACAGATATCAGTAATGGGAATAGATGAAATTCCAACTGATCGTTTGTTATCGTCAAATGTTATCTATCTTATGAACCGAAGAGTCTAGATATTTGAGTAGTAAAAGGCAGGGCACTAACTACAGTGTTATTCGTATACGCCGCTTTTCCTCCAATTTTCAGCCAATTTTTGTTTTCAACTAAGATTGTATTCCAAACATTGAATAAGGTTTAAGCTGCTCTAAAGACTTCAGTAATTTGTCGCTATATTGAAATTGTGAATTATGTAATCTCTTGGTGCTTGTTCAGTAATCAACAAACTATTTATCATCCAGAATTTCCTCCACTCAAAATCCTGTTCCCGTATATCATTCCGATACCAACAAACGCTCAATGCTCTATTGCGAGAACTGTCGTCCGAAATAATCTGGACGGTCCTTTCAAGATCACGTATCGGAGACCTAATGAGCCGAACGGATTTGTACACTATCGAATCAATCACACACCCTTGACTGCCTTTTTCCGATCCCCAGTGTGAGTTCGGGGTTATTGTTGAATTCAAGGAACCCCATTGTTGACACTAGGGCCACCATTGTCCACTTCGATGGATATCGTGCGATTCTGACCGCACGTACAAATATTTGATGAAGACCCCAAATTTGACGGAAAAGAAGGGAAAAATCTTGGGGTTTTGTGTACCGGATATTTTCATGTGATTATCATCAATCATTCACACTGCCACCAGTTAGATTCTTTTTGCTCTACACGCTTCTGCAGTGTCATCATTTCTCTCTATCAACTGACGAAGATTTTTCCATAACCTTGAAAACTGCGATTTGTGGACAGCATTGATTATCTGTTTTCATCTGAAGGAAACTACTGCAGAATTGCGTCGATTGTTCGTCAAAGCTTACATTCTCTTCGTAAAACACACGTGTTGCGAGTGGTTCAAAAATGACGTGAGAAGTGAAGAACGTGGCGAACCACCGAAAATGTTGACAGACGACGAATACTTCCAATAAGATGAAGATGATACTCGAGTTCAACAAGAACTCGAAGATCAACCAAATGTGACGCATGAAATACCACTTACGAAATCCTGCTCGGCAGATACAAAAAAATAATTTCTCCATCGAATCATGACGGGTCATGAAAAAAAAAATATATATATATATATAAATATATTATGAGAACCTTCAGCTTCCTAAACCATGAATGAATCCAGAGAAACTATTGACATCCACTGCAAGACCAAATCACTTTGGAACGAACACAATGCTGTGTGTTTGGTGGTATCAGAAGGGTATAACTTTTATGAGCTGTTAAAACCTGGTGAAACCGTAAACACTGATCGCTACCTAAAGCAAATCATCGACTTGAATCAGCATCACTTGAGAAATGACTTGAATATGGAAAAAGGGAACACAAACTCATTTGGCTCTATGATATGCCCCATCACATACAACAGAACGAGTCAAGAAAATTATCAAGGAGTTCAGTCGGACTAGCACATGCAGTCCGACTTGCACCAATACTTTATCTTGTCCCTGTACTAGTATAAGTTGACAACAATCCCTGCACGATCTCACAAACGCGTATTGGAAGATATACCTTAGTCTGAATGATCTTTGAATTCTTCCGGTGAAGTAAACCAGACGCAGTTGGGAATGTGTGAGATATGGAGTTCCACAGGAGTCTATATTCGGACTTATATTTTTCTTGAATATTGATAATTTACCATCAAATGTACAGTTAGATGGAATAGGCTCTTTATTAATGATATCTCTTTCGTGGTTGTTGGTGCGGATGAAGACAAGCCCAAGTTGAGATCACAGGAGGCTGAACAGTGGTTTCTGGCAACAATTTTAAGATGACTAAGGGGACACTCAATTCCTCACTTTTAGAACCGACCAACAGGTACAGCCCTTAAACTTTTGGGTTTTCTCCTGCAACACAATCTAACTCAAAATGATGCTTATTGTTCTCTTCTGTAATCGGAGTCTGATGTGATCTTATTAGTGCGTTAGGATTTCGAAAATTGCAGCACCATTGTAGTATTTCCACTTTATTCTTAAGACCAACCTAATTACAATTATGTTTAAAAAATGTCCTCCAAATGTGCTTCATGACTTCGTTGGCAATGTTGAACAGACAAATCCAATTTATCATGACGTTTTCACATATTTTTGTTGGAATATCACGAATAACAACTCTAACATTGTTTTTGGAATCCTGAATTGTTCTTGAATTAATAACGTAGACGGAATAGAATTGTTTCAGTATCTCGTAACTTGAACCTTTAGATATCTCCAAGGCCCACCCTATTTTCATGAAAAATTAAAGACTACATAGTATTGAACACGAAGCTTCTGGTTGCTGATAAGCAGTAACTGCTCAGAACAAATTTCTACATATATCAATCCTCAAGGACAATTCAAATCAAACTTGTACCCCGAGTGAGTTCCTGTCGTATCCACCATTCCCTCGCGCATCCCGCATTTTCATTCCAGCCCTAGAATTCCCGATATTTCCCAATGTTCGCCAGCCAATTTCGAAAATCCCGTCGCCGTCACCCGCCGGCTTCGCTCCCCATCGTCCCCCGACTCCAGATTCACGCTTGGCCGGGACCAATTCAGAGCCGGAATTTATCCCATCAATTTCTGCCCGTTGAACCGGCAAAGAGAGGCCCTCCCGCCCCCCTCGCCTCATTAAAGCGCCGCCGCCACCATCTACGCCGCCATCTTGCTTCGCTCCACCCGTAAACTTGATTTTACATACTTACACTTGATGAAGGGTTCCGAATTTTGGTGTGCAGTATCTGCTTCACGCTCCAGAACATCCGATCCTGGGCGAAGAATTAAGGGTTCGAGTTTTAGACATAATTCGAAATCTAAACAAACCCTGCCGTATTTTTGCAAGGTTGAAGAACTATTAATCCTCCCAAGGTTTTCATTCCGATGGAAACGAGCTAGAAAAGAAACAAGCTCAAACTACGTTTCCACAGTCTAAAGGGTTTAATGGTTCGAAGAAACATATAAAGAAACTTGAAATTGACCAATTACTGATGTTTCCTTGAAATAATGCAGCCTTTTCCGAAACTTCACCGCGGCCCAAACAACTCGAATCCGCACAATCAACGGGACGGTCGCGAAATTCGGGTCGCCATCAAAATTGCCGCGCAACGCAAAAAATGAGCTACGTGGGTGAGGCGTCTATTATTTAATCAATTTCGGTCGGACCGGTCGTTTTTTCGACGTGCGTCGAGTCCGCGTGGCCCGAGGGCCATTCTGGACCGCTGCAGCCTCATCAACTTGGAATCCCGGCTGGCGCGAAAAGCGGAAAACCCCATTTCGGCAGCGACGCCATTAGTTGGACATAATTAAAAAACTGGACACGTGAAATTGGGTACCTTTTAATTGAAATTGTCGGAAAAGGCAGGCGCGAACGGGAAATGCACGAGGTTGATGTTCGAACTAAGTCGCGTTCGTGCGAAATTGCACCATAATTTGTTCAGCTAATTTCATCGACGACTGATCTGGATGATTCAGGGACGAAACGTTTTTAATAGGACCGTGGTTTGTTCATAATGGCATTTTGTTGCATATAAAAGGTTGGCGAAAAAAATTCCTAATTTTTTCGGCAGATGGCTATAGTAATCGATATCTCGCGAAGCACCGATCGATGCTCGTTGTCAAGTTGATATTTCACACTGAAAAAATTCTTTTGCTATTTTTTGTTTGGTCTATTCAGTTGTGAGTTAAAAATGGAAGGAGACAATGCAAGAGACGGCTAAAATTGTGCATCGTGTTTATGGTCCCGATACTATATATGCTTTATAAAATAATTTTGATTTCGTTGATTCCATTCAGGTATTTTTGATGTTGTTTATGCACTACTGGCGAAATAAAGATCATATGCTATGCAGACGACGTAGTGATAATAGCTGAAAACGAGGACGACCCGTTGAGACTCTTGCACGCGTTCTATTAGAAGACTGCAGAAGGTTTGAGATATGTTGATGACATTTTCATCATACAGAACAACACCGCAGAATAACTGGACCTTTTCTTGCAACACATCAACAACATTCGATCATCGATCAAATTTACTATGGAAAAAGATAAAATTGCGAAATTACCCTTACTGGATGTCATGGTAAAGAGAAACCAAAACAAGTTCAACACTATAGTCTACAGGAAACCAACGCATACGGGGCAGTACCTAAATTATAACTCCAATCACTCAGCAACAACAAGAAGAGGTATCATAAGGTCGTTATAACTTCGTGCAACAACCATCTGTAATAACAAAGACGATTTAGAGAACGAAGTGAGAAACATTAAGAAGGATCTATAAGAGAATTGTTACAGTCCTAAAATAATTGAAGATACTATACAGAAATGCGACTAGCAAACGGAAAAGTCTGAATTTCCAGAGGGCGAGACAAGAATATCAATACCATATGTAAAAGGCTTATCAGAGAAAATCCGCAGAATAGCTCACGTCTACAACATCCAGACGGCGTTCAAATCAGATAATACCTTAAGAAGTTTTCTCACAAAAACCAAGCCGAAAGAATCAATAGACAACAAGAACTGCATCTAGATGCAAACTTGAAGTTGAAGGCAATCCTATAGAACAAGTTATGGAGTTTCAATACCTGGGGCTGCAACTCAACAACAATCAGAATAGGACCAAAGAAGTAAGAGACCAAGCATGTAAAACCAAGCGAATAGCAAATGTCCTGAGGGAGATAATATGAATACTCGAGCTAAAACCAAGATCTATAAGACCTGCATGAGACCTGTACTAACATACGCCAGATAACAAAAAGATAAAAAACATCTTGCGAAGAACCGAAATGAAAACCCTCAGAAGTATTGCAGACGTCTCTCTGAGAGACATGAAACGAAGCAGTGACATAAGGAAGGAATGCAAGCGTCGAGAATGGAAAGACCACGTAAACAGAATGGATGTGAGCAGAATAGCGAAAATTGCACAGACGATCTCCAGACAGGCCCCTCAAAAGATGGAAAGACTCTTGGACATCGATCCCCTTAGGAATCTGAATTAGTACCTGCAGCCTAAATTAAGAGGAAGAAGAAGAAGAAAAAGCACCTCGCACAGGAAGCCCGTCATCGAAAATGTCGATAAAATCACAGAAATAATCGAAGTTGGCTGGCATATTAGTAGAATCATAAAATTGAAATTTGTAGCAGAATATATAACAGAATTACTCTGTTTGATATTTCAGATATTGTATCATGTATCAGTTGGATTCGACTCGAGTCTTCAAATGATTAAATTTTTCATTTTCACCTACGGAACAGCTAGTGAATTCCACAAGTAGATCGTTGATGGTAGAACCACAGAGTATCCCAATAGAGGTCCTGTTTTAACCCTGTTGGGACAGATCAAAGCTCAACGAGACCCCTCGAAACTGTAAAGAAAACATCTTTCATTTCCTCTTCATCCCGCAGGGAAAAAGGCGTGGACCGATTGGCCGATATCGGATGGTATTTCATTATCCCGGGACCCGAGCTAGTCAGTTATTACATGCAAATTCCGCAGGGACTTGTAGGGTGCCTAACCCTCTTTCATTGGTCCATCCAATAAAGGCAATATCTAACATGATATCCAAATATGGTCATCCCCGTACTTCTTTGACCCAAACATTCTTTGCTTCGCCGGAAGGCAAGTACACGGACGTTGTCAGTTTATTTTTTATTGCCTTAAAGTATCTAAATAATCTACGGAATTAAACATTGAGAGCAAATTCCAAACCCAAGTTTTTGAAAAAACTCCATCCATTAAAAAACATCACAGGATGTTATATTTTGTATCAAGTTTGGAATTGGACATATTCTATACCAGGCGAAGGTGCAGAATTAACTATTCCAAACGTATTACATCATGCCATCCTTAGACGATGCCTGAGAACTATTTATTTTATTAAACAAATTTAGAGAATCCTGAATAAAAAATTGGACAAGATTTATAATAATCCAAATACGAGTATACGCTGAAAAATTAGTCCAAATTATTTGAATTATTGGTTTTTCTTCATGACGTTAGGTTACAAGATTAATACGTGACAGAATGAGGTGGTGTTAACAATATCTATAATATTGTAATCGATTTTAGTGAATGAACATGCTCGCATATAAAATATATAAAATTTCAATAAAATAATAAGAAAAAATTTTTTACTTGATAGAAGGTTTATTACAAAATTTAAATATCAAAACAGATTTATTCTGTTAGCCTCCTACAAATTTTAATTAAAAAAAAAAATTATTTTGAAACTTTTAGAATTAAATTAATTTCTTATGAGCACTGCTTGAATTTAGAGACATATAAAATAAAATTCATTATATAATATCGAATGGAATGAAAAAACCCAACGAATTATAAATTATCAATTAAAATTACTAAATAAATACTTGAAGGAGACAAAATTTTCTTTCTGATCTCATTATATTTATGAAAACCAAGTCTTTTTCAAAAATGCAAAATATAATTTCAAGACCTACTTTAGAAGTACAAGTTATTATCCCCAATGAAAAAATTGTGACCAAGAACGGAAATAATTTTTTATTTATTCAATTTTTTAAAATAATTTGCACAAAGTAAGGAAGTACTCTATGCAATATTTTAAATAAACATATATTGATATGTCTTGCAATCCTGTTAAACTGGTAAACTGTTCAAATAAATTAATTCGACTGATCTGTACCAAATATCATCAATAAGAAGTGTGGCCTATGGTAGTAGAAAGTTCTACAAATCGAGACAGTGTAACATACATCTGTATAACAATTCTGTACTCAAACAAACTCGATAAAGTTTTGTTGATCACAGTGCAGTGTATACTAGTGACTCCAAATCTGTCAAGTATCTATATTCGCTATACACAAAGACACTAGGGTATTAATCATACACTAGCGCCATCTAGAGTATACAAACTTACATACAAGACAAGCTGTCGGTTTTATGAAAAATGCCTTTTACAAACTTTCAACAAAACGAATTTTTTGCTATGTTCTGATATTCTGTTATCTTGAAGCGTATTGAAGTAGAGAATTTATGCCATTCGACTTATTGTTACCAATATTAAAAATGATCGCAATTTGACTATTGGGTAGAATGTTAGCTTCTACAAACTGAATTCTTGTATTTTTCGTGATTCTAGATATTTGAACTCTTACTCATTTTTCTCTTATTCCCGACCGCGGGCTCACAATAACTATCGGCTCAGAATATCAAAGGCGAGACGTGTCGCATGCAAAAGACAAAACATAAATTCACCATATGAGGAAAATGTGTTGACACAGAGGGGAAACGTACTCCCTTTTAACATATCCAAATAGAGAAAACGCCATCTTGACTTGCCAGACCTCTTGTTCCTACGTGCGCCAGATCAGTTGGATCGAAAAACGAACCAGGTCCGAATTGGCACTAGGAACTGCTATTTATTCCATTCCAGCTACTCCAATTGTATGTTATATTTATTAAATGTGAAAAAGTTTAATCTAGAATAATATGTTGGTGGAAAATTTCCTTTTTCTTTGCGTGAGGTTCAAGACTTTTTTAATATGTTCCGGATTTGAGTCAAATATGCACCGTTTTGTTCTATAATTTGTTGCTATTTTTAAAGTAGCTTCATTATACCTCTCTTGATCTTCACTGGCGAAAAACTATAGTCCTTCTTGAAAGTATCCGGAAAAAACAAAGTTCAATTGTAATTCTTAAGAATATATTATTAAAATTATAACATAATATTCATCGTATTTACTTATAGACCCTCCATTTAACTGTGAACTTTTGACTAAACGTTGAGGCATACCATAAACTATATCACCTTCATAATTTTCGGTGATGGTAGTCCAGGATTGTAAAACTGCCTGAATAAAATCATCTTTATTTCGTGACGATGCTCGTTCAACTTCAATCTTCATTAGTCCCCATATGTTTTCAATGGGATTAAGATCTGGTGAAGCTGCTGGCCATGAAATGGTTACCACTTCCTGCTTGCATCCAAGCTTGACTATAGGCCGAAGTATAGCATCTTGCATTATCCTGCTGAATACGCCACCTTTCTGGATATAAAGCATGCGCCGTTTCAAGGAGAAAATCGTTTAGAATGCCACAATACTTTTCAATATTAATGGTACCATCAACTATACAGAGATGCGTAGCATCACACTGGGATATTGCTCCTAAAACCCTTATTTTGGTGGGAAATTTGAACGGTAACAGGTTGTTTGATAGGAGTTTGAGGTGATTTCCACCAAGTTGGAAACAAATTTCATCAGATGTGAAGACATTATTAAAATTGTCTTCTTGAAAACGTTGACAAAATTCTATCTTTCGTTCTTTTTGTAAAGGTGTTATTATAAGGATCTTTTTTGGTTTCCTTGATATGTAGCCTTGTCTTTTCAGAGACATACGGCCGGTTTATGGACATACTTTTATATTTCGTTGATTTTTCTTCAGCTTCTGGGCGATGCTAAGACTATTAACATGCGGGTCAATTTCGATCATATCTGTGATTTTATCGACTTTTCCGACGACTGACCTGTCTGGCACCCTGGCTTGAATTTTCCCCTTTATCAAAGAAAAACTCTAAAATGTACCGAATTTTCCTTTGTGGACTTTCATTTCTAACACCTTGTAAGTCGCAACTGAATGGACCAAACAGAAAACAGCAAGCAAATTTTTTTTTGTGTGAAATGTCACTTTAACAACGACCATAAATCTGGAATTGTTCGATCACTACAGCCGAAAAAATAATGGATTCCTTTTGCCCCAATCTATTATGTAAAAAATTATCCAAAATGCAAGGTTATTGTCTCTTCCACGGTATAAAAATATTATTACCAGTTGTGTTTAGAATTTAACCATCGTTGTATGGGTGTGGTGTTGAAAATTGTTTCTTACAAGGAAAAACGCCATCTTGAGTTGCCAGGCCTCTTATTCCTACATGGGCCAGATCATATAAAAAACGAATAAGGTTTGAGTTTGCACCAGAAATTTCTATTTATTTTGTTCCATCTATTTCAATTGTATATAAAATAAGAAGGAACGGTTTTTTACTTGATAGAAGGATTATTACAAAATTTGAATATCAAAACAGATTTAATCTGTTAGCCTTCTACAATTTTAATTAAAAAATTAATAGACGTATAAAAGACGTATAAAATCAAAATTCATCATACAATATCAAATGGAATTAAGAAAAACCAACGAATATAAATTGTCAATTGAAATTAAAATATAAATAAGCAAACATTTTTTTTGTTTCGTTCCAGGCATGCGTACTGAACTCTTCAGACAAACGTACGTATTGAAATTAAAATTGTAGAAGGCTAACATTTTTTGATATTCAAATTTTGTAATAATCCTTCTATCAAGTAAAAAACCGTTTCTTCTTATTTTATTTTATATATAATATATAATTATATTAGGTTTTTAAATAAAGAAATTCATTATACAGTGTTGAATGGTTTTAACTAAGACCAAGTGCCTTATAAGCTTTGTATGATTTTTTGTGAACATGGAACATAGAGTACCTTGGATATAAATGTACCTATGTACATGTTTTTAAGATAATATTTTTGAAGTTACACTCGGTAAGTCTATACATTGTTTAATTGATTTTATTATTTTTTATATGTAAAGTTGAACTGATCTTATCGTAATTTTAATAATTTCTTGAAGATGTGCTACATGTTTTGAGATTTTTTGAAGTAATTTATTTGAATATATTGAATATTTCAAATAAATTAGTTTTTGAGAAGTTCTTCAAATTATATTTTATATTTTTGAGAAAGAGTTATTTTTCATTAATATAGGATCAGAAAACAATACATTTTGTAACAAATAGGGCTTTGTACGTTTGTCTGAAGAGTTCAGTACGCATGCCTGGAACGAAACAAAAAAATGTTTGCTTATTTATATTTTAATTTCAATTGACAATTTATATTCGTTGGTTTTTCCTAATTCCATTTGATATTGTATGATGAATTTTGATTTTATACGTCTATTAAATATGAGCAGTGCTTATAAAGACATTAATTTAATTCTTAAAGTTTCTTCAAAAAAATTTATTGAAATTAAAATTGTAGAAGGCTAACAGATTGAATCGGTTTTGATATTCAAATCAATTGTATATTGCACTGAATTGAAAAAAAATTTCATTTAAAATATGATAACTATCTAAAACGCGGAAAAAAATATCTCTACCGCGGTGAAAAAATATTAATGAAAGGTTCCTGAAAATACCAGTAGTGTTGAAAATTTAATCATCGTTGTATCGGTGAGGTGTTAAAAATTGTTTCTTACATTCATGGTACAGGCCTGTGTCGAGTTGGAGGGGAGGCATAAAAAATTCAAAAATATGCGCATATTTGATTCGGTATAACAAGGGGAAAACTTGTCTTTAACGAGAAGCTCGTCAATTAACATAATGAGAGGTGTCTTTTTTTTCTCTCGTTATATACTCGACTCTTTCGTCAAGTGAGTCTTGAATTTTGGATGAACTAATTGCGATAAATACTGAGCTGCGGGCAAAAAACGGTTTCGGTTCAACATTTTCAAACGATAAACCAACGAAATCAAATTTTCAATTCCTCGGGAATTTTTCGAGAACCCTACGTATTCCATGTTCGCATAGAAATTACACTACTAACTATAAAAATAATTAATGAAAATATATCTGGGTGAGATGTGTTTCTATAAAAATTTTTTATATTAAAATAAAAATAATTAATAAAAATATGTCTCATCCAGATATATTTTCATAAAATATATCTGATTGAGACATATTTTTATTAATTATTTTTATTTTATAGAAAATTTATTTTATAAAAAGATATCTCACCCAGATATATTTTCTTTAATTATTTTTATACTAAGTAGTGTAATATTAGATATATTTTCATTAATTATTTTTATTAAATGAATCTTTATAAAATAAAAAGAATCAATGAAAATATACATTCTGTCAAGAAAGTACCGGGAACTATCGATTTAAATCTGGCGGGGCAATGAGGCAGGTAAAAACTTTTTTTTCTACGTTGGTACCACTGTCCTTAATTACTATGCCAAGCTTGAGCGGAATCTGTCAACTAGTGTGTTTGCAACATCTGATTAAGTCAGTCGATGTCAGAGTGCGTGCCGATTTTTACTATGGGTGATTACTATGGGACGATAACGCGCCTTCTCACCGAGCTACGATTGTGACTGACTTTCTCGCCAAAAACTCAACAAACGTGCTTCAGCAACCACGGTATTCGCCGGATTTGGCTCCCTGCGACTTTTTCCTCTTCCCAAAACTAAAATTGCCCCTTCGTGGCACCCGTTTTGAGTCGATTGAAGCCATAAAACAAAATTCGGCGCGAGAGCTAAAGTCCATCCCGGAGAGCGCCTATAAAAAATGTTTCGATAATTGGAAGTGGCTTAGGTGTATTGGAGCAAATGGAGCCTATTTTGAAGGCGACCCAATAAATTTTGATGATTAAATGTTGTTTTAATTGAAAATTCCTGGTACTTTCTTGACAGAGTAGTATTTCACCCGATTAAATAATGGGTGTTTTTTTTAGAGTGATAGAACTTTCGATAGGGATAACTGTGATTTGACAGAAGGTGGAAGCCATGTTGTTTTGACATGTCTGTTCAGTAAACATTGACAAATTATCCTGCAAAGACTCACGCCGCAACAACTTTACAAATGGTTGAAATTTATTTTCAAAATCAGTGTTCTATTTATGGTTTACATAATCGTCCATCAGAGCAGCTTATTCGAGCTATCGATAGATTTTGGCCAACACTTTCTCTACTCGATGCAACAACAACAACAAGACAAAGAACTGTACGTGCAGAAGAAAATATCGCTGCTGTAAGTCATAGCGTTAATCTACATTTGTCTATTCGTCGACGTTCACAACAAGTTGAACATTTCTTTAAAAACGATGCTGGAGCTAATGTTACAGTGAATGATGCTCGTTACAGATCGATGATCAATGATTATTTGTTTCAAAATTTGAATGGTATCGACCCAGAAGTGTTTTGGTTCCAACAAGATGGTGCTACACCTCATGCTGCTACCGTAACCATTGATTTATTGAAATGAAGATTTGGCGATAACATTATTTCGAGATGTGGTCTAATTAATTGGCCTCCAAGATAATGCGACATAACTCCACTGGATTATTTTCTATGGAGTTATGTCAAGTCATTGGTTCATGCTGATAAACCAGAAACAATAGACGCTTTGGAAGCCAACATAACTCGTCCAAATTTTGTCTGGTCGAATGTGGTTCCTCAGAGCTAGTCGTGGTGGACAAATGCCGGAAATTATTTTTAAAACATAAATGTCATAAAATTATTTTTCAAATAAAAAAAAATTTGGCTTCAATTTTAATTTAAATGTGTTTTATTTCAATTTAAAATTCTATCAATCTAAAAAAATACCCGATACATATTCTTCTATAAACAAACACAGAATTGTTTTTGAAGGTACTTTTTCAAAGAGAGTTGTTTTCGAAGAAATTCTTGAGGTTATGTTGTGCATTTTCGAAGAGGAATTTAGTTTACATAATACATCGTTACGAAACAAACGTTTGTATCCTTCAAGTATTCATTCAATAATTTAATTGATGTTCTATATTTTCCTGTGATTCTTTTATTCCTTTTGGTGCAGTGTGATGAGTGTTTATTCTATATTTCTACTTAATTGAAACTGTGTTTTCTGAGACATCCATTATTAATTTTATTTCAGTTTTTGAAAAAAAAATTTGTAGCGAGGTTAGCAGAATTAATCTGTGTGATATTCAAGATATACTCCTGCAGCTTTATGTTTTCTATATTGAACAATATCAGCAAAACTTTTTGTTTTGTTTGAGAATCATTCTTTCTGCAACTCAACTATGACCTCATAAAATAATTCCATAGCTTACCACGCTATGGAAGACTGAGTAGTATGCGTGTTCAGCTGTCAGCAAATCTGCTAATTCTTGAATAACGCCGTTGATAACTTTCTACAGAGAGTACCAATGTGATAACTTCAGCCTAAGAGCGGACTGAAATTCCAGTCGCTAGTATACCAGAGAATTTCTATTCACTTCTTTGTTTGTGAATACTAATTTTTTCGGCCAGTGGAGAAAAAAACCATTAACTACAAGGAAACCTTCTTCTCTGCTACAATCGATTTCGTCCGAAGTTCCTCTCGAGATTTCGATGTCCTCAGATAGTGGTCCTAATATGGATCCTTGTGTGACACCAGTCTATAATTCTTTCAGAGCCGACATTCAGTCTCACCATACCACCGCCTGACTTCTCTTTGTGAGGTGGATCTGAGTAGTTATTCACTCCATCTAGCACTCCGTAATGATGAAGCTTCTTTAATAACATTTCTTGACTTACTCTGATCGAACGCTCTGCTTAGATTAACCACTTCATCTCTTTTCATAATTGTCAATAATTGTTTCCATGGTTGTAACAGTGGATCTCCGGTTTTCCAGAATTTCGCTGATAGTGTTATCAATTCGAGAAACAAACCGTTAAACAGGCGTCCTTTTATTGTGATTCATCGACGGAGGTCTTGGAAGGAACCTATCCGCTCATCATTTTCCTCAATATCAAAAAGGCGAGGCACGCCCAAAAGGAATTATTCTCGTTAGGGAATTTTGCTCTTTTTCTTTCCTCTCGTCGTCTGCCTTATTGTGACCCGATCGGAAAGAGCTCGTCTCTAGGTAAAACTGCCCGTTTATTTCTGCTCTCCGGGTCGTGGCCAGTCGACCTGAAATTGTTGAAATAACGTTTGCTCGCCCGAATCCGAATTTCTGACGGCAAAACGAACCCGCATAAATAAACTCGAAACTCTGGTGATGTGTAGGGGAAAACTGACTGCCGTATCCGAAAGTTATTCATAATGTGTATCTTCTGCAAACATTCTTTGTTTCTCAACAACATCCGACAGAGTTGGACTGTCTTCGACGATGGGGAGACGAGTTTTCGTGATGGAAAACAGTCGTGTATATTTTGGATAGAATCTTTGGGTTCTAAAATAGTTGTTAACGCCGATATTGGCCAGAGTTTATCATTGAGCTCATAGAATTGCCTGCATATGCATTAGTTATTGAGCGTTTGTTAATCAGTTATTTATGTTGCGACATTAGACCTTCAACTGCATATTTTCATGCAAGGAGTAGCAAGAAAATATAAACTCTCTTGCTTCTTGTCTTGTTAATATAAAAGTTGAAAAAATAATGAAACTAATGAAGAAAAATTTATCGATACGGTCGGCACTGATTATATGCGAAAATATCACTCCGAAGTTGTCGTTCTTGCAAGTAATGTAGACGCATAAATAATCCCGCAGGAACGCCAAATATATAACGGCTAGAATAATCAGCACAACATGTAACAGCAGATATGTGGCCCTCGTTTCTTCCCGACATAACGTGGGTATTTCCGGTGGTCATAAATTCGATTGTACAATAACCTCTCACACACAATTGGTCGTTGACTCGACAGAATGTGTTTCTTCAAACACGGATACAATTATCGATAACTCACGATATAAATATGAATTTGGATCGTGGACTGATCGAAAAAGTTAGATGGTAATGGATTGTTAGCGATTCAGACTAGCAAAAAGAAGTAGCTTGCGGTCTTCACTGTTCGATTATCTCCACGTGGATCTTATGTGTCGATATGTACAGAGTAACGAAAATCATGATTTTTCAAAATTAAATTACAATTTCATTAGAGTTCAATACTTGAGTTTGTGCCCTTTTAGCTAGAATGTGTTGTTGCTAAGTGAGTTGGTCCAAGTCTGGTATTTTGCTTCTGTGTCAACTGGAAAGTTACATTTTCAGTAGCATTATTCCAGTTGAGATATTCTTGAAGGTTTTTGGAAACTGTTGCAGCATTCTCATAAGATGTCAATGTCGCTAGGTTGTCTGCAGAAGTTGCTAGTGTAATGTTCTGCTTTCCTGGAATGTCAAATCTATAAATCAGATAAAACAGTGGACTAAGGAGGTTGGAACAATTTCCTTTGCTAGAACATTCACATGCTTGATTTCTTAATTACCTGAATGGTATTGATTTTGGTAAATCTCCCTTCATTTCCTTGTAGCTCCTATCTTCACTTAACTTCTAACGTCATTTTGGTCTTTCCTCCATCCATGATTGAACACTTTGTGTTTGAGGTCTCACTCAAAGACCTTTATAAGAACCAGCAGAAGGAAGGAGAAGATAAAAGCATTTCTATTTCTGGAAATAAGTCAATGTGATGGGTCAACATGCCTGAAGGGATTTTTGATTAATTCGTTCATTTGTCTCCAGCGCTGGGAGCTTCAATATGTGCGACATTCATTTGAAAATCAGTTAATTGGAAGTAAATGAAACAGATATGGAGAAATATTACAAAACCAATCGCAATAATCACCCTGTCTGCAAATAATAGAGACGCAAAAAGGGATCCAAATTAACCGTATCAGGTAGTCAGACGTGCTCGCCGCTAGTGGAGGAACCCGTTGGAGGCACAATCAGCCCCCAGTTTACATGAAGCGTCAGGTGCAGATCCCTTTGAAGTCCACGAGCCGGAGGCGCCTGTAGCGTTCTCCAACCCCCTAGGATACCGCCGCCCCCGCCCGATATTCAGATACCGCCCCCCATGGAAATGGAACATCCAGTTTTCTATTAAACCCGGCTGACATTTCTGAAATGCCCCGAGAATATCATCGAACGATATAAATATCTAGAGAGAGGATGGAGAAAACTTGGAATATTTTCCAAATCCTATCGGAATTTGCCGTTCATTACAAATAGCCTGATTATGCGGTGCTGTCACTGATTCTGATGCAGAGCTTAAAAAGAGAAGACATTGGAAATAAACAAACTTCTTCTGTTTCCTGGATCTTCATTTAAAGATTGGTCATGAGCTCTGTTTATTTTGAAAGGGTTAGTTGTGAGATAGAAAATGCTTAAATTCCTCAGATAAGCTAAGTTTCTGACATAGACTTTTTATCATAAGGAAACATTCCACTGTAATATCATTCGTTGCGAGGCCAACATTCAGATTGTTTGGAAAAAGACAAATATAACATAACTAACGAGCACAACAAGGATGAAGAAATCTGATTCTGCGCTGGCAACGCTGTAAGATATTCAATGTTCTTCGAATTCATGACAACACAGGCGTGCTTCTTACCTGTAATAGAATAAACCAGGATGGGAATTCTGATTACTCTTACATATTTCACATTGACAAACCATGTTGTCCATAAATTATAATCAAATTCGCCCCAAATAGCTCAAAACTCCAAATAAATATTTAAACTCGGAAATGTATGTACTGATATTGAAGAAGAAAAGCTGAACTCTCCTTGACAACGTGGTCTATGAGAGAGATACAAACTCGTGTAACTCCCTTAGTTCGCAGGGTTGCTACCTTTTACAGGAAATTTCTTGAACGCGGTTTTATCATAAGAGAAAAAGTCAACCTACCTTATTTGTAAAATATTATTGTAAAACTCTAACTGTGAGAAACTTATGAATAAAGTTTATAGAATTAGTATTATTGTGGGACTTGAGTGTTAAGGACGGTTTTAAAAAGGAACATAATCTCAAATGAGTAGTTTGGCAACACAGGACATAGTAGTATTTACATTTACGTCTGTTGGTTCTGATCAAGTTGGGATCATTTAATATTTTCTTCATTAAATGCAAGAGCTTACGATGAAGCTCAATTAAGACGCAATGAAAAAATGTTTAAATTCACTCTAAACCGGCTGTTGATACAAGGGAGAAATCTGATGTCACAGGTGAAAACCGATTCGTCTCGTAAGTTTGGAGGCACCATGACGTCTTTGAAGACCACTATTCAAGTTGGTTCCTACAACGGTAGAAATATTTTGGGATATATCAAGAGCAATGATAGGTGCATATTACCTCTAAGATTTCAGGAATCCCATAATTATCCTTCAGTAAAATAAATAAGGTGAACAGTCTAGATGGAAGACATTACAAGGCCACGCCAGGCATAAGTCTTGAAACAACAGAATATCACTGAATCAAAGTGACTAAAGCAAATTTCAGGCGAAATAATCCACCAGCAAATTCTCGACAACTTAGTATTGCTGTGAGAGAGGATTTTAGGACTATGTCTCAAGAAGTTCATAAGTATGCAAAGGGAAGATGCAGCATTCATAAGAATACGAGGGTTTAACACTGAATATTAATTTGTTGTGTCTACTAATTTTTTCCTCGCGACAGATTATTTGAAGTATTTTATCCTCAACTATTTACGAAATTATAAATGTGAATGTTTGATATTTCAACCATTGACAAAAATTTGCCATGGAAGCTTTCGATCAGAGTTGTTCATGCAGCTTCAGGCACAGAAGGACCCCACCGTTGCTCGTTTCTGAAGCTCATTGACCATGCTAAAAAAATTCGTCCCTATGTGACATCCCATATGGCAAGGACCATTCAGCATAGGATTATCCGTAATTACGCTCTCTAAATACTAGAGGAGCATGCCCATTGTCGCAATTGTGGGAACAGAAGGGGTGCTGTGCCATTATCGCAGACAGATAAGATAAACACGGGTCCCCAGCTCGACAATGGGACGATATGCCGTCGCAAGTCGACTATACAAGATTAAATTCTATGAAATGACATACGTCGAACAGACAGAGTGCTGTATAATCGTTACATACGATAGATGCTATCGATTCGACGTGAAATTGAAATTAGTCATAATATACGTATGTGACGACAATGTGAGGGATTCATTTCGATGTTGCTAGAGGAAGGGGCTGACGAATGAATGTGAATTTCAGATCTGTATCTTTAAGAGTAGCTATTAATCTTTTCGACGACGTACTTGGAACTTTGTCGGTAGAAATACTGAAAATAATTTTTATTCCTGAAAATATGAATAAAAAATAAAACCTGAGGAGTAATAGAAGATTTCGAATCATGGAAAGTCTCCTGAGCTCTGAGCTGAAATTTCCATGCATGGTTTGGAAAACACTATTTATGAAAATAAAAATGGAATCACTAACAATATTGTTTATTGGTACATATATATCGATGACAAAATCGTATACTTCAAAGATAATACTAGATAATTTGGTAATAAATCGTCAAAAGTCTTGTTACATGACAATTTTTTGTGTGTGGAATCTTCACTATCTTATCACTTAAATGAAAACAATAAACCAGCAAAAATGTTTCTTGTTCGGGAGAATGCAGGTGTACTCGAAGTTAACCAGTTTTCAGCGAATAACGAGAGTTGTAATATTGAGAATATTCCGTGGAAAATGCCGGGACATCCGATTACTAAGTTTGACCGGTCAAGAATAGTAGCCCTACATCAAGAAGCTTTGTCGAACTACCATATTGCGCAACGTTTCACGGACTTCAGTAAGGCGCATAGTTGCCCTTTTTCTGGAAACCGGCAGCGTTGCCCGGAGACAGGTGCCTGGTCAATCCAACATCTGAAAGGGAAGACCATTGTCTCGCAAATTTTACTCGAAGGAATCGAACGGTGTCTGTAACAACCCTTCCAAGTAATTTTTTGAGGACCTATAGATGGGTAGTCTCAATCAGTACCATAAGGAGTCTTTCTGGCCGAGCCATTCTGGCCTGAAACATTCGAAGTTGTTCCTTGGAACAGCTGATATAACAAAATCCAATAAATGAAAATTGTCAACCAAAATCCTATAAAATTAATAATCCTAATAAATAATTCTTGAAGTTATAATTATTTAATATAATTTTTTGAAATTAAATGTGTAAAAGGCTGATATTAAAATATTTAAATAATTTTATATACCTTCTATCAAGTATTAACCTCTATTTATGTTATAGAATTTATCTAATAAGCGGATGTTGTTTTTGTTATGACAACTGACTTGTTTTGATTAACTTTGATTCAGTAACAATTATTGTCAGTTATTAAGAAAAAATTCAGAAACTGTTTTTCGGGCGCCATTTTTAAGGGGCTGTAACTAAGCAGGGGGGCTCAAAAAATAGAGTTTATGAAAGAAGCACCTTCTTTTTGGCAAGGAATTACCCCCTAAATTTTTTCGCAACTATTCATATACATATTTTATTATTTTCTCAATTTTTGTTAAATTTGATTTAAGTTATGATGGTTTCTCTTTTAGTTCATTGAATCCATTCACCTAAAAAATGAAAACTCTTTCAACTCTAACGTTTTCGAAATATTTATTTAACGAGTTTCATATCGCTCGTGATTTCTTCTGGTCCCAACTGCCGTGAAAACAAATAAACACACAAGTTTACCGCTCTATTGTCGAGTTGAATGGGCATTCTGCAAGCTCGATAATCCGCAACAGACGGAAATAATGATAACAAGTACAACAACGTTCCACCATTTATTATTCCATGCAATAATCCGAGCATTAAACATATTAATAAAACCACTTGTGCATCTGACTTCGGCTAACCGAACCTCTTCGATACAGGCACAAATCCGCGATCCGGCCATCGGAAGAGACGATATAGGCCTTCGCTTATCACGTCCAAGCTCCACCTGGTCCGTTGCGAAACAGTTATGATATAATAATTCATAAGTACACACTTGCCGGGTCCATGTTACATATGACCGAGGCCGACCCCAACTATTAGCGCACCCCTCGTTCGACACAAAGGGAGGCCGAGCGCCGTTCGCCCAGAATCAATTTGTGCAATTGGCAAGGGTTGTCGGATAGTTGTCGTCGGTGAACTGGGGCATGATGCGGAGAGGGTGAGCCAAATTAAAAACTCGTACGTTATTCGGCTGGTGGCAGGGACCCGTGATTCGAGAGGGTAGGGGATGGAGCTGTACGTGGAAATTTATGTTTTATGCGGTAATGTGGAGTGGGCGCTTCGTTATGGGGATATGTAGGACCAATTAGTATTGATTGAAGGTTACGACTCTTTTTTTTGCTTAAACCACTTGAGGTGGCAAGAAACAACAATCGGTAAAACATTTCCGAATGAATTTGCCAACTTTCCTTGAAACATTTTTTGCTCATAGTATTCTGTACTTCCTTAGTCTTGTTTGAAGTTTGAGACACTTCTTTCTCTTTAACCAATTGAAGTGTAGAGAAATAGCAATCGGTGAAACATTTCTTAATCAATTTCTTGAGGTACTCATTCTCTTTAAATTTCCTTTCTATATACACTTCGTACAACCTGTCAACATGAGTTGCACGCATGCATCAGTTGGTCTTTTATTTTCTTTCTCTTCAATCAATTGAGGTAGTTGGGGGGTAAAGAAATGAGATAACTCTACATGAATTTTTTGAGGTGCTTCTGCCTTGGGAAATCTGGTTATTCACATAATTTTCGTCTAATCTTTCAACATTAACATCAATTGTAGGCTTGTACCAATAATTTGAAATCTGTTTTATCCAATTGACGTGATGAAGGAATAATAATCTACAAATAACTTTCTTAAGATGTGCCTTCTTCCGAACATTAATTCCTAGATTGTAGGCTTGTACCAATACATTTCTTAAGATGTATTCTTCCGAACATTTATTCCTAGATATTCGCCTTCCATCCTTCCAATTCCCAGCACCAATTGTAGACTTGCTCCAGTTAGTTTTGGTACTTCTTTCGCTTCAATCAGTTGGTGGCAAAAAAACAACAGTCGGTGAAACATTTCCGAACGAACTTGAAGGCTTTCTTTGAGAGGTTCTTTTTTTGGTACCCATCTTCTGCCCTTCAATGAACCAACATCAATTGTGAGATTACACCAGTTAATCTTGTTTGAAACACTTTGCTTTAACCAATTGAGATGGCAAGGAAAAACAATCGGTAAAACGTTTTCAGATGAATTTGATAGCTTTTACTCTTCCTTTGTCTTGTTTGAAGTCTGCGACACTTCTTATCCTTCAGCCGATTCAGGTGTTAAGGAACAACAATCAGATTCCAAATTAATTTCTCTTGGTGCTCCTCCCCTATAAGTTTCTTTTCGTATAACCTTTCGTTTTCCAGCACCAAATGCACGCTTGCATCATTTAGACTTGTTCGAAGTCTGTGATACTTTTTCATCAATCAATAGGGGTAGGTGTTAAAAAACAGAAAACTGAAATATTTCCACATCGATTTCTTGAGGTGCATCTTTCTGCCTTGGAAAGTCTCGTTATGCATATAATCTTCGTCTAATCTTCCTACACTAACATCAATTGTAGGCTTGTACCACTACTTTTCTTAAGATGTATTCTTCCGAACATTTACTCCTAGATATTCGTTTTCCATCCTTCCAATTCCCAGCACCAATTGCAGACTTTTTCCAGTTAGTTTTGATACTTCGTTCGTTTCAATCAGGTGGTGGCAAGGAACAACAGTCGGTAAAACATTTCCGAACGAACTTGAAGGCTTTCTTTGGGACGTTCTTTTTTTGGTACTCATCTTCTGCCGTTCAATGAACCAACATCAATTGTGAGATTCTACCAGTTAATCTTGTTTAAAACCCTTTGCTTTAACCAATTGAGACGGCAAGAAACAACAATCGATAAAACATTTCCGGATGAATTTGACAGTTCTACTCTTCCTTTGTCTTGTTTGAAGTCTCCGACACTTCTTATCCTTCAGCCGATTGTTATGTTAAGAAACAACAATCAGATTACAAATTAATTTCTTGAGGTGCTTCTCCCCTATAAATTTCTCTTCGTATAACCTTTCATATGCCAGCACCAATTGCACGTTTGCATCATTTAGTCTGTGATACTTTTTCCTCAATCAATGGGGGTTGGTGTTAAAAGAACAGAAAACTGAAATATTTCCACATTGATTTCTTGAGGTGTTTCTGCCTTGGAAACTCTCGTTATTCATATAATCTTCGTCTAATCTTCCTACACTAACATCAATTTTAGGCTTGTACCAATCATTTGAAACCTGTTTCAACCAATTTACGTGGTGAAGGAACAATAATCGACAAAATAATATCTTGAATTGCTTCTTCTCTCGAACTTTCATCCTATAACCAGCACCAATTGCAGACTTGTTCCAGTTAGTTTTGGTTATTCTTTTGCTTTAATCGATTGAGGTAGCAAGGAACAACAGCCGGTAAAACATTTCCGATTGGGCTTTCCTTGAGACGTTCTTTATTTAACACTCATCTTTTGTCCTTCCATATACCAATGTCATTGGCGAGATTGTACCAGTTAGTCTTATTTGAAGTCCCCGACACTTCCCTTTAGATAATTGAGGTATTAAGGGACAACAATCGGTGAAACATTTCCGAATGAATTTTTTGAGATGCTTCTTATTATTATAAAAGAAATCCCCTAATAACAAACTACTCTAAATAAAAATCACTTCGAAGAAAGCTTGGAATGACATCCTGTAGGTTGGAAATAGATTTTTTGGGGTTATCCTAATTACTGAAGTTCATTAGAGCTCTTAACTTGAATAAAGACCCATTAACATGAAGAGAATTTAAAATTGCAACCATAGAAAAATTGTACATAGAAGCTTTGTTTGGAGAATGGAAAAAAAAGAAACGATAATTTATTTCCTTCACTAAAGCACCTCGTTCAATTCCGATAAAACGATATTCTAACATGGAAGCTTGGTAATCTGTCGCTGAACATGAAATTAATTAAGGAACTTCGTACATCTTCCATCGAAATTCAAATCCTTGTTTGGAATGTCATAACGGCTCCGCGTATATTCACATCAACATTTCAATCAATGCTCGGTTCTCTCATTTCCGTTTCTTCACTCCTGGCCACGAAGATTTCCAATTAACGGGCTTCCATCGATTGATTGACCATTTTCTAGATTTTATTTCCGAAGATGTCCGACGCAGCGTCAGCTCGGGCTTTTCAATCCTCCGAGGGGCACTAGATCCCTTTCTGGGCTAATGAATCATTATAGAGAGTGGTAGTACGATCGGACATTTTTTACTTTTTTTTTTTGTCCATCGTCAAGATGTCCTCGGATGCTGCAGCCATTCGAGAACCTTTGAGACCAGAGCGGAAAGAATTTAACCCTATAAAATGTTAACACGCGTCGTTCAAAGTCGAGCGGTCCATTGAAAAAATTTGTATTAATTAGGAAGGTTAATTGAAATTTAAATTATCTCTGAACTATTCTAGAAGTTATTATTCAACAGGAATTTTAATTCGTTAAGGCGAATTGCCCTTATACTCGTAGAAACTACAATAAAGCAGAAAAACACCAGTTTTCTCCTAAATTGTGATTTGTATTATAAATACGTTTGCCCTAAATATTGTCTGTATAGAAACGACATTTAGTTCATTTGGTCAATCTAGCAATATGGGTGTTTTTTTAGAGTGATAGAAATTCAATTTGAAATGAAACACGTTTAAATTAAGATTGAAGCCAATTTTTTTTTTAATTGAAAGCTAATTTTATGACATTTGTGTTTTAAAAATAATTTCCGGCATATGTCCACCTCAACTTACTCGGAGGAACCTCATTCAACCATACCATTTTGGACCATTTTCAGTATTATTATTCATTTATTATTATTTATGGCGAGCAGGCGTCTGTCCACCCAACCACTACGTCCGCACGGACTATTGTGGTTCACCCCTAATTAATATCTCCCCGACGAGATCCAGTTTTTGGATAAAACCGATAATCTTGTTCAGGGGTAATTTTTTCAGTTCACTGTGGGCTATGAAAGCCTTGCCAAAGACCTCGAATCTGATGCGACTCACCGCTGGGCACTCTGAGACGATGTGCATGGCTGTTTCAGTATCCTCAAGACACCGCCTGCATTCATTGTCTTCAGCCAGACCGATTTTGTGCAAATGCGCTTTCAGTCTGCAGTGACCTGTCATAATTCTGACAAGTGTTCTTAGTTTGGCCCTATCCAGACCTAGCGCTAGGTTCGCCATCTTTTTGATCGAAGCTGTTCCAAGGAACAACTTCGAGTGTTTCAGGCCAGAATGGCTCCGCCAGAAAGACTCTAGCCTTGAGTTCATTCTGCCTGTTATCGCCTCGTTAGCCACGTCATGTGGTATCACCAGGAATGGTTCCGGTCCTACCAGAGGCAGCGCCGCTCCAGCAAATGCCAGCCGATCCGCCTCCCCGTTACCCAAATAGTTTGAGTGGCTCGGTATCCAAACCAGAGTGACTCCGTTATACATACCGAGCCTGTTTAAAGCCGTGCGGCAACTCCAGACTGTTTTGGATGTAAAACAGCTGGATTCCAGAGCTTTTAGTACTGACTGACTATCAGTAAATATTTTGATTTTACCGTGGTGGATTTGCCGTTTTATCAGCAGTTCCGCCGCGGTCTCAATGGCAAATATTTCTGCCTGGAAGATGGTTGCGTTTTCACCGAGACTCAATGAGATGTTAATTCTAGGTTTACTTCCATAGACTCCCACTCCTGTTCCGTTCGTCGTTCGCGAGCCGTCTGTGAACAAGCCAAGGTCGGTTCTCAATAGAACCTCAGCATGCTGGGTCCATTCGTCCCGGCTGGAACGATTACATTGAAATTCCGTTCCTGGCTCGTGATTTTTGACATTAGATCCGAGGGCATCGATAGGATACTGTTCGTTAAAAGCTCGTCCAGCAGTCCTGAGTCTCCCATCACTATTGCCTCTGGCCTGTCAATCGCCAATTGATATAATTTGTATGTGGTCCGTTCCGCCTCCCTCTGCACGAGTAGGTGCAGGGGTGGTAGATTTAGTAGGACCTCCATGGCTGCCGTGGGTGTGGTGCGAAACGCATTTTTCAGTAATTCAGGCCTTATTTCATCAATAACACGAGTTATGTTGGCTTCCAAAGCGTCTATTTTTCTGGTTTATTAGGATAAACCAATGACGTGACATAACCCCAAAGAAAATAATCCAGTGGAGTTAGGTCGCATGATCTTGGAGGCCAATTAATTGGATCATTTCTCGCAATAATGTTATCGCCAAATCTTTCTTTAAATAAATCAATTGTTACGGTAGCAGCATGAGGTGTAACACCATCTTGTTGGAACCAAAACACTTCTGGGTCGATACCATTCAAATTTTGAAACAAATCATCATTGATCATCGATCTATCTAACTAGCACCATTTACTGTAACATTAGCTCCAGCATCGTTTTTAAAGAAATATGGACCGATGATTCCTCCAGCATGTAAAGCACACCATACAGTGCATTTTTCAGGATGCAATGGAACCTGCAGAACTTCTTGAGGATTGCTTCCACTCCATATACGGCAATTTTGCTTGTTTCATAGCCGTTCAACCAGAAATGAGCTTCATTTTTCAAATACAATTTTACCATAAAAAAGAGTATCAACTTCAAGCTGTTCTAGGGCCCAATCGGCAAACAAACGACGTCAAGTGGCTTTAGTTCTTGAACCAGTTGGATTCTTTATGGGTGTAGATCAAAATCTTTACGTAAAATTTTCCATGTGGTGGATGCACAGAGTTCAACTTGTTGTTAACGTCGACGAATAGATAAATCATTAATACTATGACTTACAGCAGCGGTATTTTCCTCTGTACGTACAGTTCTTTGTCTTGTTGTTGTTGCATCGAGTAGAGAAGATGTTGTCCGAAATCTATCGATAGTTCGACGAATAAGCTGCTCTGATGGACGATTATGTAAACCATGAATTTCACGAAGTGCTCTATAAGTTTGGCTAATAGAACACCGATTTTGAAAATAAATTTCAACAATTTGTAAACGTTGTTGCGGCGTGAGTCTTTCCATGATAATTTGTCAATGCTTAGTGAACAGAAATGTCAAAACAACATGGCTTCTATCTTCTGTCAAATCACAGTTAGCCCAATCGAAAGTTCTACCACTCTAAAAAAACACCTTTTTTTGCTATATCTTAAATATCAAACAGAATAATTGTGTTATACCTCGCTGCAAATTTCAATTTTATATAATTTCTTGAAAACTTTTTGAAATTGAATTAAATAAATGCCTCAGAAACACTGTTTCTGAGGCATCTGTTTAATCAACATATATAATCAACAGTTATCATACAGTATCAAAAGAAGATGAACATATCTAAAGAAAATATGGAATATTGATCGAACTTACCTAACAAACATTTACCCAATAATTTGTAACAAAATACTCAGTTTGATATTTAAGATACTACAAATATTTCATTTCATCAAAATTCCTCATTTTATTTTTTGTTTGTTTCAGGTATGTGAATAAAACTCTTTCAAAATGGGAACGTAAGTAATAGATTGGAAAAAATTTTGAAACTTACAGATGGGAAGCCTCTATGTATCGTATCTTAAATGAAGACAGAAAATCATGTTTTCCGCAAAAGTTTAAGATTTAAGATTTAGTATCAAAATGAAAACTCTATACAGGAACTCGTGCGCTAACGTAATAGGTTATGGTCCTTATGACCGAACCAGAGCACAAACCAACAAACAATTTATATTTTTTTGAAGACATTTGAAAATAGTTTAAGCTGTTGGATAAAAACCTCTTCACCAGTTATTATCCAGTGTAAAAAACCCTTTCTTTTTGTCTTTGAAAAAGCTGCTCTCAAGGAAATAATCGCCTTTCCAGTTCTCTTAGTTTCAATTCATAAGGAACCCAGTTGCCTTGCTTTTGAATCAGGCCCAAAGATTTCAAACCTACAGACACTGTTTGTTCGGTCACTCCCAACGTAATGCAAATTCGTCTCACGTTAGACTCGAATTTCCATCAAGTATATTGTGTAATTCATCGTCTTCGAATTTGTTAGGCTGTTCCGAATCTATCTTTAACGCTGTAATCACCGCTTTTGGGGCGTCGAAACTATTCTCTACTTGACTTGTGAGTTGGAGCATTGTTTAATGTTTTTAAAGCCATCTATTGACAATGAACCGAATCAATTTGAACCCAATTAGGCTATTTTCTGATATTTTCGGGAATTATAATCACAGACATATATTAGTTCAACATCAACCAGTGCTAGGTGTCACAGACCAGTAGAGTTCATCTAGCTATTCACGCAAGAACCTGACATCAGTGCTTCGATAATTTTTTAGCATTCCGCTCCCGCCAAGGCACGCTAAAAATTCATATTCAATTTTGCGCCGTTTGAAAGTAAATCAGTCCCCGGTATTTTATAATTCGTCAAGAAATAATGATCTTCGAGGAACCAGTCACCAGCTCGGACGGCAATTTATTAATAAATACCTATAAATACCGATAAACGTAGATGCTTCCTCGCAAAAACTGGCCACCGTAAATACCAGGCTTTGCTTTATGTATCGTGCTGGTCATTGTTCAGTTTTTCTTTGATCGATTAAATCGCAACGAACATGACTTATGGGATTCTTGCGGAAGCTCGGCTGGTTCCCATAGATCGAACTGGACAGCCTTCAATCGGGATATATCGAGATGTGATGAATAGTTTTAGTTTCGAGGATAAAATGATCTTACATATTTTCAACGGGTAGAGATCGTATCTTCGTGTCAGGCTGCCATGTTTGGAGTCATTTGTTTGATTTCGCTTACATGCGTTTTTTCTGCCCGTCTGTTACGAAAGTACTGGAAACAATACTGTAATCAAACGCCTAATGTGGACTGTAGTTGATACAGCTTCATCTCTTTCGACCTAAACGAGAGTATCTCAACAATGATCAGTGGAGCAACTACATTTTCACAAACGAGATTGTGCCCATTTGAGATTGGGTCGTTAATGAAATAAGAGCTTATGTTGTTGAGCGTATTGATGTTTTTTATGTGATAATCAAGTCAATATTTGAAATAGCGAACTGTGAATCATAATAGACAATCTCGACATCGGTGCAATTGAAAGAGAAGTTTATTTATTTATAAAGGAGATGCATACAGGTTGTTCAATACGCAGAAGAGTGCTCACAGCTTAATTATAACAATTTCAATAAAAATATATAAATCAAAGTGTCTTAATCTAAGGATTAATTAAAGAAAAATATCGCAACATTCAAACCAGAGTAATAAAATACAAATTCAAATATCGGGTGTTTTTTTAGAGAAATCGAACTTTAACATAAATAGAGGTTAATTCTTGATAGGAGGTATATAAAATTATTTAAATATTTTAATATTAGCCTTCTACATATTTAATTTCAAAAAATTATATTTAATGATTATAACTTCTGAAAATAAATTAAAATAATGTCATATAAGTAGCACTTATATCAAATGACATATAAAATAAACATTCATTATATGACATCCAAATGGTATAACAAAATCCAATAAATAAAAATTGATAACCAAAATCCTATAAATTAAATATTTTGTTTCTGCTGATCAATCTTATGAAAACAAATATCTTTCAAAAATGTCTAACATAATCTTAAGAATTTCATCATAAAACTATCTTACTTAGAATATTCAATATTATTGGATATCCAATTAAGTTACTTTATATAAAAAAAACTCAAGATATGTAAAAACATTACTGAAAAACAAGTTTTAAGGGAGACCTTGCTTGGTCAGTATTCAAATAATTCATATTCAATAAAATATAACATCAATCAACAACAAATATTTACTCACCTTTTAAACATTTAGAAAACTTCTAGTAAACTGAAAAATCTTTAAATGTAGTGTAATGGTTCACTATATATAAATATTTCTATGGTTTACCCTTGATCTAAAAGATTGAAAGACAATTTAACGGCCTCTGTTATAGCACAAGGACTATCTGTTTAAAGAATGTTAAGGAAACCAAATAATTATATATTATGAATGAAATAACATAAATAGAGGTTAATTCTTGATAGAAGGTATATAAAATTATTTAAATATTTTAATAATAGCCTTCTACATATTCAATTTCAAAAAACTATATTTAATGATTATAACTTCTGAAAATAAATTAAAATTGTCCATTCAAAATATTTAATTTATAGGATTTTTGTTAACAAGTTTTATTTATTGGATTTTGTTATAGCATTTGGATGTCTTATAATGAATGTTTATTTTATATGTCATTTGATATAAGTGGTACTTTTATGACATTATTTTAATTTATTTTCAGAAGTTATAATCATTAAATATAATTTTTTGAAATTAAATATGTAGAAGGCTAATATTAAAATATTTAAATAATCGAACTTTAAATTGAAAGAAAACACATTTAAATTAAGATTGAAGCCAATTTTTTTTTATTTGAGCGATTATTTTATGACATTTATGTTTTAAAAATAATATGTCCACCACGACTAGCTCTGAGGAACCGCATTCGGCCAGACCAATTTTGGATCACTTTTTCGAGTAATTTATTAATTCATCAATAACACGAGTTAGTTATATTCGCTTCCAGAGCGTCTATTGTTTCTGGTTTATCAGCATAAATCAATGACGTGACAAAACCCCAAAGAAAATAATCCAGTGGAGTTATGTGGCATGATCTTGGAGGCCAATTAATTGGACCATTTCTCGAAATGGTTATCGCCAAATCTTCCATGATATATTGTCAATGCTTACTGAACAGAAATGTCAAAACAAGGCTTCTGCGTTCTGTCAAATCCCAGTTATCCCTATCGAAAGTTCTATCACTCTAAAAAAACACCCGATATTACTAAGTAATGGACTACTTCATCCCATATTTGTATCATACAATGAATCATTGTGCGAAATTTGCGTCGATTTCGGGCGCCTCCACAGCAGACTCAACTCCCACGCGAGCGACAACGAAGCGTAACCCAATTCCGTAATTTTCGTCAGAGGACGCTCGTAAATAAGACAGCATCCGTCCTAATAATTATAAACGTTTCTTTCATCGTCTAGATGAACGATAACCGAGCGGTTTCACGGCCCATTAGAAGATCGAAAACGGTGCAATTTATCGTGTAATTCGGATAAACCACACGGTCATGTACAGGCGGGCACAAAGAAAGCTCGTTAGTTCGGGAAAACGCACGGCCCGGAGCGGTCCCGGGTTCGTCCGGACCTATAATTATCAAAACCCACACGGATTCGCACCCGAATGGGCGGAGTCGACCAGGGAAGCCTCTTCTGAACTTGATTATTAGTTATTGTTTGAATTCCGAATCAAGTTATACGTCCAATTAAAGGAAGCAGTTGGATTGTCAACGCGTCTTCAGTCGAAGTTGGTCCACTGGAAACGGACAAGTATTTGAGGCAAAAAAACAATACTGTTTTTCCGTAATAGATTGGGGGAAAAATCCCTAATTTTTGCGTGAAATTTAAGACTTTACAGAATAATAGCTGAAATTAATTCTCCAGAACCTCTACAGATTTTAATCTAAATAAATCCCATGAAAACATTTAGAATCAAATGATTTGAAGTAAAACACTTTATTTCCGCTTATTTTTATTTTTCACCGACAATTGTTTCGTCAATTACATTTTGACTTCGTCGGGTGAGTATGGTTACTGTAAGTAACCATACTCACCTGAATGACAGACAGATTAAGCACATTATTTCAACCGAACATCGGACGTACTTCACGAATAGCGTCAGTTAAACTTTCACCATTTTGATAATAATTTTTGACAATCAGGACGCGTTGTTCTACTGTGTAATGCTCCATGTTTACTAACTCCCATCTATCAACTCTCAATCTGTCACGTCATAATCATGTGAAATTATGACTGTCAAACATGGCGCGCAATTTAAATCTTGCGCTCTTATTGAAACAGGCTTTATATAGAACAGCAATCTTCATTTAGAAACCGGAAACATAACTCTAATTTTGCGAAAAAAAAACTGTATTTTCATCATCAATTATACATTGAATAGTCAAACAGAAATTCAGTGTATTTCCTCCTTTGGAAACGAGATTCAGTCCCCTTATTCGTCCAACACTGACATATCAACCTGCTACAATATAACCACGGATGTCTTTTTGATTCGCTAATTAATCATTAGAAACCTCAAAGCTTTCGAAAAGATATAAACGTTACAAAGGATAGGCCTAATGAGGCGTAAACCCCCAAGGCGTCGCTATTGTCTTTTTTCCCGACTACCATCGTAATATGACGGATATAATTAATATCACGCATCTAATTCCTATATAATCGCTTTGACGGTTCTAGTTGATGCTGTAAGTTTATAACTATCATACTGTTTATGATTATCTATTCGGTGAGAACAGTAGATGTATTATTACGGATGTAATATTATTAATTCAGTATTTCAAGGGAATAGATGTGGATCGTTCTTCGTTGAGATAATGTTGAATGAAAGCGATATTTCCGTGAAATAGATCGATTCATGTTGATCGTCGAAGGATCATTTATGGGAACAAAATATTTTAAAAGATGCAAAAGTTGAGTTCTTGAACACTTCGTGCTCATTGACTATTAGAGAAACGTCCATATCTGGACTCAGTACATTTCGCCATTTATCTCGCCAGTGTACCCATTCCATTGCCAATTCTAATCTGTGACGCTTGTGTTCGGGAGAGAGTGGAAGCCTTCTTTACAGGCGTCTCGATGTCAGATTGACTTCATGGAGACGTCTTTTAACTGTACTTAGGGAAACTGAAGTACCTATGGCATCTCGAAGACGTTGACTTGCCTTCTGCAAGTGCTAAGAAGCTTTATTCTCACCGAAAGAATTACGAAACGGTCTTCTTATGTCATTGTTCAAGTTGCAGTAAATGTGATATCACACTTTGGCTAGAATTAAAGAAATTGACCACTTGGACTTGTGTTCGACCAGCCGGAAGCATCCCAAGAGCTCATTTCTAACACCCATGGACAAAAAATGATTTAAACTTGATAATAACTTGCTTCACGATAAACCACAAGATAATTCCCAAGTAATTCATTTTGTCGTCCTTAAAATAGTTCGCTTTGATGCTGTACATATATGGCAGTATTTTTTTCATTATCAAAATATTATTACGTCAGATCCACCATATAGCCCTGATTTAAAAAAACGTAAATTATGCGTAGATCACTGCCGTTTGTAAGAATCGCTCGGACTTCTTTGGTAACCTGGCAGAAAATTCAAATAACTAAGTATCTCAGTTATCCGAAACATTCACCTAGCACCAACCCTTACCAAATCATCCTCCGGCATCTACTCAAAACGACCCTATTCTCCCGTTTATTCTACTGCCGATAACCTAACGCCCGTTAGTCGAGCCTGCGAAAGGGAATCTTCAGGATGATTAGCGAGTAGTCGGACTTCAATAGATGCGATAATTAATATCCCTCGGAAACCGGAATCGGTCTGCCCCCGGGCGAAAACCCCGCCAAGTAAGGCGATATGTTTAGTCACGCACGCCTTTGATTTGCATGTCGTCGCATCCGGACGCTAAACTAGTCCAATTATCGCGTATTGCGTATCTGCTTTGCCTTGCTAGTGAAATACCGTATCTTTCAGTGTCCTCCTTCTGTTCAAGGATTCATACCTGCTAAAGTATATAATTATTGCGAACCTCCTTTTCAATATGCGCCGAGCATTGTACGTTATCTTCTAGTGTGTCGTCCAATTTGGTAGGAGTCATTCGTTGATGGAATATAAAAACCTGTCAAATCTTGGTATGGGTTCTTCTCTATCAGCTGACAGAATAGGCTACTGATTATGTATAACACATCGGCTAATAAGTTTCAGGTTTAATGAAGAAAGCACCACTTCTTTTGACTCCTTCAAGAGCGATACGATCATTTCAATGCTTCTCTAACCTTTATATGGCTTTCTTGGTGAACAAAAAATATAATGGATTAGAGTGTAATTACTATTTTTGCTTCTAGAGAACAGCGTACTATTTATCCATGATGCGTTTAGCACTCTTTTCCGGATTATGAGCAATAAAAATTGGCCTGAACGCATAGTGGGGAAAAAAGCTAATCCTGTTATATAAGGAAATCTGGTTAACCAAAGGTATACGCTAAATACTTAAAAATATAGTGGATAAGAGTGTAGTTACTGTTTCTGCGCGCTCATCCTGAAGAACAGCTTACTATTAACCCATTATGCGTTTTGCACTATTCTTCGCCTTGTGAGCAATAAAAATTCACCAGAACGCATAGTGAGCACAAAAGCAAATCCTTTTTTATCAGGTAATCTGGTTTCTGAAAAGTATACGCTAAATACTTGAAAATATAATGGATAAGAGTGTAGTTACTGCTTCTGCGCGCTTGCCCTAGAGAACGGCTCACTATTTTCTCAATATGCGTTTAGCACTCTTTTTCGGCTTATGAGCAATAAAAATTGGCCAGAACGCATAGTGGGAAAAAAAGCTAATTCTGTTATATAAGAAAATCTTGTTCATGAAAGGTACACGCTAAATACTTAAAAATAGACAGTACAATGTAATACCTGAAGAAGCCACATCGTGGTGAAACAATTGTTGTAGTAGTACAAACATTTTTGTGGAAATAAATTACTGTCTCATATACATTTTTTTAACTTAAAAATATAGTTGATAAGAGTGTAGTTTCTGTTTCTGCGCGCTCATCCTAGAGGACAGCTTACTATTTACCCATTATGCGTTTTGTTTGCACTCTTCTTCGCCTTTTGACAATAAAAATTCACCAGAACGCATAGTGGGCAAAAAAGCTAATCCTCTTATATCAGGTAATCTGGTTCTCGAAAAGTATACGCTAAATACTTAAAAATACAGTGGATAAGAGTGTAGTTACTGTTTCTGTGCGCTGGTCCTAGAGAACGGCTTACTATTTTCTCATTATGCGTTCAGCACTCTTTTTCGGCTTGTGAGCAATAAAAATTTACCAGAACGCATAGAGGGCAAAAAAGCCAATCCTCTAATATTAGGGAATCTGGTTCCCGAAAGATATACGTTAAATACCAAAAAATATAGTAGATTAGAGTGTTGTTACTGTTTATACTCGCTTGTTCTAGAGAACAGCGTATTATCTACCCATGATGCTTTAAGCACTCTTTTTCGGATTGCGAGCAATGAAAATTAACCAGACCTCATAGTGGGCAAAAAAGCTAATCCTCTTATATTAGGGAATCTGGTTCCCGAAAGATATACGTTAAATACCAAAAAATATAGTGGATTAGAGTGTTGTTACTATTTTTGCGCGCTTGTCCTAGAGAACAGCGTACTATCTACCCATGATGCGTTTAGCACTCTTTTTCGGCTTGCGAGCAATAAAAATAGACTAGAACGCATAGTGGGCAAAAAAGCTAATCCTCTTATATTAGGGAATCATGTTCCCGATAGATATACGTTAAATACAAAAAACATAGGGGATTAGAGTGTTGTTACTTGTTCTAGAGAACAGTGTACTATATACCCATGATGCATTTAGCTCTCTTGTTCGTCTAATGAGCAATCAAAATTGACCAGAACGCATAATGGACGATAAAGCTAATCCATATCAGAGAATCTGGTTCCCGAAACACATATGTTAAATACAAAAAATATAGTGGATTAGAGTGTAGTTAATTTTTGTTGAATATTTTCACTTAGTGAGGCATTTCTGATAAGTAGCCCCAATATTTTTATTCTATGATTATTTGTATCCCTTGTTCGCATTTTTTCTTTATCGGTATTTCTGTAAATTGATGGTTATTTGTATCTATTTTTTGCATATGTTTTCTATATTTACAATTCCAGGTTATCTTTTCTCGAATTTTAAAAGCTACATAAGAAGTGCATGTGTAATTTTCAAAGTTGAATTGCTAAACTGAAGTAAGCCGTAAACAGCTGAAACTGTCGGAGGAAAAAGTGTTGTCGAATTCTTCACGCCTGAAAAAGTTCCCTAACATACTCGTATTTGAATAAATAAATAAAATGGCATCCAAGAAAAAACACTCAATCATGCTAGCCAAAGAGGAGTGATCGTGAAAGGTCATCGGATGCAATAACATCCCCTTCAAACTCCCCTAAAATCATAATGAAGCTGTCGCAACGTAATTCATACATTCAGCCCCGCTGAAAAATGGTCACAAAGGCCGATCCGGATAGGCGCATCAATATTAACGTATTCAGTTCTGCAGAAATAATAACGTCGCGACGCCGACTGGAGGCGGACAGTTCCGACGCCGGAGGACGCAGCGCGTCGAAAAGAGACGTCTACAGTTGCCGCGATTATAACAGGGCTGGAATGTCTAAATGAGCACTGAGATGTTGTAATGGCGCCCACTTCCCCGGCCGATCTGATTTGGGGGGTGGTTTCCTTTGATCTCGCCGCCCTTCCACCCCTTGCCGCGCTTCCGCCGCCGCGACGTCGAACGACGGTGCATCCTCTCAATTCCGCCGGTGAGTCATCAATTTGGGTAAATTGCGCGGGTTACGCGCATTATTGTAATGTTGGGAACTTCTGTTGAGACACGAAGAACTAATAGCAAAAAACCAATGACGATTTATATTTAACATATGGCGTTGGAAAGTGAGTGTATTAATTTCCAGTCCTTCTATTTTATTACCTAAATGAAAAACCGTGCATTTGAATAATTTAAAAAGATTATTTTCCAGCAACTTGTGCGAGGCGAAAAGGGAATCGAAAATACCTGTTTGCACACAGAGGCAATCATTATTTAATAGTAACATCGCGTGAGGTGCTAGGTGTGGTCAGGATAATTAGCGCATTAGGCCACCACGCCCTGGCAATTCACGCAACAACATTTGAGATACTTTAGGCTGGTATTACACGTCGTTTCTGAGAAAAACCGAAATTGTCCATTTCATCAGTGGTTGAGCAGAAAATGCTGAAATTGACGGTTTGCGTAGTGTATTAAACCCAATGAACGAGCGGCTCTCGAAGTGAAATGTATTTCTGGTATACAATTAGAGATATATACTTATTTTTTGTTACGGGTAGATGTTAAAAATAAAAGTACACAAAATGAAGGAAGAGAGCTTCGAACGCATTATGAGCAAAAAAGTACCAATTTTACGCAAGAAGATTATTATATTTTGCTTGAAAGCTGACACTTTTCCTTCATTTTGATAATATTGATCATTTTTATTCTTTTATATTGTAATTAATCAAGGAATATTGTATTTAATAAGTTCGTGCGGTTTTCTCGAATATTGAAGCTGTATTGTGAAATATTGATTATAAAGGGTCTTTCATTAACAGCGCCCCATTTTGTATAGTAAATAAACCACATTATGTATTTGAAAATTATTGAAATTTTTATTTCATTATAAAGTACAATGGATACCATTAGTTTTGAAAGAAAACACCATTTGAATGACCACCACAGAAACGCTGGCAGGAATGGACCCAATTTTCCATGACTCTCACACGAATCTGGTCGTATGTTAGCAATTATTCTTTCAATATTGATCTGTAAATCGTCTAAATTTGCTGGATGATTCTTGTGAACCAATGACTTAATGTAACCCCGAAGAAAGAAGTCCAATGGAGTTAAATTGCAGGAACGAGTCGGTCCATTTCTTGAAATAATCGAATCACTGAATACACGACGCTTTAACTGCTTTGTTGATTTGAGTTCTTGGGACAATTTTGTATGAATGTAAACCAAGATCTTTTCGAAAAATTCGCCACGAAGACGTTTGGTAGATGCCTAGTTCTTGAGAAAGTCACGAAAACGATGAATTTTGGTCTTCACAAACACTTTCATGTACGGCAGCAATATTCTCTTCATTTCTTTGTCTCATTGCACTGTAATATCATGAAGTGTAAAATTTGTTTCAAACTCCTTCGATAAACGTCCAACTGTTTTTTTATCCGTTGCTTGTAAGCACGATTAAATAATATTTAAATGAGGTTATTCTGATTTTCACAAATTTTTATTGTTATGTTTACAACAATCGTTTCGCTATCACATGAGCATAATGAGGCAAGTTTACATTTTGAATAACTAAGCTTGTTTCCGAAATCCGTTGCTATTTATATCACAGTAAGTACAATAAATTTTTACTGAGCACTAAAACCCAAAAAAGGGTCTGCAAATTCCAGCTTATCTGAATATATTTAACAGAGTTGAGTCATTTAAATCTATTAGTTCGTTAAGTAATATTCAGATTTTGTTATGTTTATTTATCTCTAGGTATTCTAACAGGTTTGAGGCATAACTTTTACTTTCTATATGTAGAATTTCAAAATTATGGTTGAAAGTATGTCTGTTTCTAACAAATGGTTAGAATATGTAGAATTACTTTTACTGTTGAGGAAACTCTTCAAATGTTTACGAATTCTATGTCGGAAAGTTCTTCCAGTCAGTCCTATATAAACTTTAGGACAATCACCGCAGGTTTTTTTGAGTTTTAGTGCTCAATAAAAATTTATTGTACTTATTGTAATATAAATAGCAAAGGATTTCGGAAACAAGCATAGTTATTCAAAATGTAAACTTGCCTGATGATGCTACTGTGATAGCAAAACGATTGTTCTAAACATAACAATAAAAATTTGTGAAAATCAGAATAACCTTATTTAAATATTATTTAATATGGATTTTCTCCAAGTAAGAACTGATTCAATTCAATATGTAAGCACGATTGGTCTGAAGAACTTTTAATACTTTAAATTGGCTGGGAGAGTGTTGAACTCAAATAAATCGTGAATATGCAAAATCCGTCCAAAGGCTTCAGAAACATTTCTTCTACAAATCACCGTTTTCTTGAATCTTGGAAATAAATATCTCATTTTTGCATATTATAATTCCACTTATTAAAATTACCTTGTAATCTTTCATTTCGTAATAACAGTCAGTCACAAGATTATAAAATCAAACGTTTTTAAGTACTTGCATTAATAGCATATTGGAATGATAGGTTAGAACGAGAGCGGGAGCTAGATTTTTGTTATATACATTTTCTTTCTTTTCTCCCACTCATTGATGCACCTTGGAACTGTTCAACTTCAAATATCATCAGGCGCCCCTCGCGAAGTTGTTTTTACTTCTTGTACATAATCGATAGGCTTTCGTTTCAGATTTTCATTAATTTTCTGGAAAAGTTGCACAGGGTTAGCTCTGGCAAATTCGAAGACTAGAGACCTGAGAGACCAGTTACAGCTGCATTTAGGGCGAATTTGGTTATAATTTTAGGGGCAACATGGTTCAGCAAGGTGAAATAGATGAAAATAATCAGAATTCCCATCTAAATTTATCCTATTACAGGTGAGAAACACTAATTACACTCCTGTGGTGTTATGAATTTGAAGATAATTGAATTTCTTACAACGTTGTCAGCACAGAACTATCAGATTTGGTTATTTTTGTCGCACTCGTTTGTTCTGCTATATTCGTCTTTATCCAATCAATCAGAATGCTGGCATCACAACAAATAAGATTTCAACAGAGGTATGTTTCGACTTCTTAGGAAATCTATGCTCAAAATATATGGGTACAAGCTTAAACTTAATCTGTTTCTTCTGTAATTTGGTTGATCGTCAGTTTTTTGGCGAAATTTTTCAACGTCTCAATGTTGAAGATCGTCCAGCGGAAGCATAGTCTTCAACACTGACCTCACTACGTTTAAAGCGTCCAAACTACTTGTAAATTCCTTTGCGTCTCAAAGCATCATCGTTGAAAGCCTGTTGAAGCATTTGGTAAGCTTCCGTTGCCGATATTTCAAGCAGGAAACAGAATATTGAACACTCTCCCTTCTTGCAAATTTGTAATGACGACTTCGCATGCAGAATACGACAACAGTAAGAGAAACGCTCAAACATTAACCTACAAACCGACGTTTAACTTAGAACCACTGAATATCAATGGCCCACGTCGATCACGGGAATAACCAGTAAACCACCGGATGGAAGTTTCCGCAACATCCAAGCGCTTTTCCATAATCCGGACAGAAATCGTGTCTTGAAATTTCGATGAATGGAACATCCGAGATATTGTTTGGTTGTTACCAACTCGAGGCAAACTTGCAGAAGTCGCAAACTTCGTAACAGTGTCTGCAACTACCTGCCTCAGCCGGAAGAAAGGGGGGAGGGGAAAGATGGGCGTCGCGACGCCCTGTCCTGTCGGCGACGATCAAAGGCTTTATAAATAACATAACACAATCTGCCTTCGTCGTCGCATCTGCGGAAATTTCATTAGTTGAGGGAGTTGCCGCGTTAAGGCAGCTCGCTCTCCGTTCGACGGAAAACATCACAATGCGCCGAGAAACCGATTGAACACGTCAAATTATCCGGAAAAATGAAAAACTCGGAGATCGGAGTTGTTTCGTAGAGTTGACGTCGTGAATGGATATTTTGAACTCGCGTACGCATTCAGAAATAGCCCCCGGAATTTACTGCCAGAAATTGTCGAATTTTCATCTCGAAAATCATTTTCCGATATTAGGTGTTCTTTGAAATGCATCTTTCTTAAATATTTCTGTTCGAATATTGGATGGATTCTGTCTTTACTTGATGGGAATTCATTTTCAACGATTAGTAAATGAGATTCAATTTCCACAGACATTTTATTGATGAACGACAATTGTTTCACCACACTGTGGCTTAATCATTTGAACTGATACTGTGTGAAACCTTTCATAGGTTCTTATATAGGTTGTTTTTTTTAGAGTGATAGAACTTTCGATAGAGATAACTTTGATTTGACAGAAGGTAGAAGCCATGTTGTTTTGACATTTCTGTTCAGTAAACATTGACAAATTACCAGTTACCAAACTTATAGAGCACTTCGTGAAATTTATGATTTGCATAATCGTCCATCAGAGGAGCTTATTCCTCGAACTATCGATAGATTTCGGACAAAATTTTCTCTACTTGATGCAACAACAACAAGACAAAGAAATGTACGTACAGAAGAAAATATAACTGCTGTAAGTCATAGTGCTAATGTTTATCCAGAATTATCTATTCGTCGACGTTCACAACAAGTTGGACTCTTTGCATACACCACATGGAAAATTTTGCGTAAAGATCTTGGTTTACACCCAAAAGAAGATCCAATTGGTTCAAGAACTAAAGCCACTTGACCATAATAAGCAGCGTTTGTTTTCTGATTGGGCCTAGAACAGCTTGAAGTTGATACACTTTTTATCGTAAAATTGTGGTTAGGGATGAAGCTCATTTCTGGTTGAACGGCTATGTAAACAAGCAAAATTGCCGTATATGTAGTGAAAACCATCCTCAAGAAGTTCTGCAGGTTACATTGCATCCTGAAAAATGCACTGTATGGTGTGCTTTACACGCTGGAGGCATTATCGGTCCATATTTCTTTAAAATCGATGCTGGAGCTAATGTTACAGTGAATGGTGCTCGTTACAGATCGATGATCAATGATTATTTGTTTCAAAATTTGAATGGTGTCGACCCAGAAGTGTTTTGGTTCCAACAAGATGATCCTACACCTCATGCTGCTACCGTAACAAGTGATTAATTGAAAGAAAGATTTGGCGATAACATTATTTCAAGAAATGGTCCAATTAATTGGCCTCCAAGATCATGCGACATGACTCCATTTGATTATTTTCTTCGGGGTCATGTCAACCAAAAATAATTGACGCTTTGGAAGCCAACATAACTCGTGTTATTGATGAAATAATGCCTGAATTACTCGAAAAAGTGGTCCAAAATTGGTCTGATCGAATGCGGTTCCTCAGAGCTAGTCGTGGTGGACATATGTCGGAAATTATCTTTTAAACATAAATGTCATAAAATAATCTTTCAAATAAAAAAAAATTGGCTTCAATCTCAATTTGAATGTGTTTTATTTCAATTTAAAGTTCTATCAGTCTAAAAAAAATACCCGATATATGTATCAAAGTAGGATGACAGATACAGAGTTATCCATTTTGCGCTTCCGAAAATAAACGTGAATAAAACACTTTTCCATTTCGAATGTAGATCAAATTTTCTGTTCAATATAATGCTTGGACTTTGCCATTATGTATGGAATACATCATTCAAATGCCCTCTGCGTGATCTCTTACAGGACTCGATCCTTGTGATGACTCGCCGACACATTTAGGGCAATAACTTGACAGTTGTTGGTTTTAAGATCGTCGATAGTCTGAGGATTATCGGCATAAACATGATCCTTCGCATAACAAATAAATTCAAAGGCGATAAATCACAAGATATGGGTGTCCAATTCACATCGCCGAAACGTGAAATTACGCGTCCTGGGAATTTTTTTGCGATAAAGCCAAAACTGGTCGAGTGGCTCGTCTCACCATCTGGCTGGAACCACATATCTTCCAATTCCATATCATTAATTTCAGGCCAAAAAAAATCGGTAATCATTTGGCTATAGCGATGAGAATTGACGGTTTGAGTGACGCCTTTTTCATTTTCATAGAAGTGAGGGCCAATCACTCTACCAGACCAAATTGCACACCATACAGTGACTTTTTGTGGATGTTATGGTCTCTCAGCAGTTACATGAGGATTTTCACTGTCCCAAATGCGACAATTTTGCTTATTTCTATAGCCACGGAGTTAAAAATGTGCTTCGTCGCTGAAAAACATCCGATGCGACAAATTCTCATCCAAACGTTGTTGTTCAATCACTCAGTCGACATACGTTCGACGCATTGTATGGTCAGTTGGCTTTAGTTCTTGTGTCAACTTAATCTTATAAGGATGGAGATGCAAATCCAGATGCAAAATACGCCATAGCGTGCCGCAAGAGAGGCCCAACAACACGTTCACTTACAGCAGTAGAAATATTTTCGGTCGAGTGTGCATTTCGATGATGTGTGGGCCTTAAGACATCAGTAACAGATCCAGCCTCTTCGAATTCTTTCACGGTGTTACCAATTATACAGATGGATGATTATGTCGACCATAATCTGTCCGTAATGCACGAAACGTACCTACTACAGAATTGTTGTTTTCGCAGTAAGTTTTCACAATTGTCACAAATATCTTTGACACGACTTCTAAGTACAAAATGACAAATGACAATTAAATATCGACATGTGCAGAAACGATATTACCCTATTACAATAGCTGTACCAATGTTTTTTATTGCCCTAAAATTGTTTAACTATATGCGAAGGTCAGTAGTTCGCTAATTATAGAAAGATGCTAGATAAATCAGAAAAGGGTAAATGGCTACATTTCTAAGACAAAACGTTAACCTTGATAGTTAAATTCGTAACGTTAAAGTGAATCATCACAAATAACGCCAACTCAGAACAAACCATCGTGTGTGGAAGGATAAATCCCATTTTCGAGGAAATTCATCACACCCGATCTTTTAAGAACATCAAACATTCAAATAATTACACGGTCGGAAACAACAAATCGTTTGATTGAATCATATTCCTCCTCCATGGCTGCCACACTAATCCTGGACAATCTGCGACTAGCTCCAGCCTGCTGATCTGTGTGGTCTAATAATATGAGCTTTGATATATGCCGTCTATCATTGAAATCCCCGCCAACTAGATAATTACATGGTCGTTTGGAATTAGGAAGGAATAACGTGTCAAGTGCAGTCTGCTTCAAGTTGATGGTTCAGGTAGTCACGGACTTGTTTAGGATGAATCGCACACCCTCATTAGAGGCTATTGTTAATTTTACACGGCAATAAAAATCTTCGGGTTATGAGAGATGAGAGAACGTTTCATCTCGTTTGTCTTGTTATGTCTTCATTCTTTTTTTCGACCTGTTGGTGTGTGAAATGAGTACTGACGGCCAAGGTGGTAAGGTTTCTCAATTTCTGAATGATAAATATTCCTCTTACGGGCGGAACCTGAAGACAAGTACACTTCATGGTTTGAAAATGTGCGTTTAGGATTTGTCTTAAAAATCTAAGTTCATGTTAAGACGACACCATAAATAAACGTTTGACAATTAGTACACAGTCGCCTGCTCCACTTAATCTTGTCGCGGATTTGTGTCCTAGTCTCCTCAATAATCACGAGTTGATTAGGAAGCAAACTTGCGTGATTTGCCTACAATATCAGATAAACAACATAGAGCACCTATGAGTCGACCTTATTAAGACAAGGTGGTCGTCTACATAACACAGTCCATCAATATAATTCCTCTTTTAAACCTTTGAAATCGCCTAATCTTGTATGTACAGGTTGAATCTGGTTCTTAGAACGCGAGTTTTAAGAACACCTGTTGTAGAGAGCTATGTAGGTGTAAAATGAGCCAGGAATATGACAAAGCGTTCTTTCGGCTACTTTAGAGTAGCCACCAGAACGCAGAGCAAATAATGGATTTTCAAAAAATCTTATAACCGACTGAAATACAAAATTGTTAGAAGTTTGCTTTGCCGGAGGACTATCATCATCATAATCTTCTAAAGGCTAAGCCTTGTCGCTGCAGCCATTGAAGTAATTGATTCTAAGCCTTCCTTTGGGTATTCTTCCATTTATTCTTCCTTCAAAGATGTTGAGGAGAAATTGGTTGTGACGAGCTATATAGCCTATGAGTTTAGTTTTTCTCTTCAAGACAGTGAATCGTGAATTCTACCGGTTAGGTTAATGGCATGTGAGCATAGCTCTTTCACCATGTAACTACTCAGCAGTCTGCACAATCTGCCGAGGCAGCAGAAAGTGTGATAAGGGTACACCTTGTCATCGCGCTTCAGCGAGAACCACTTCGAAGATTTGAACCCAGTTTCAGCTTCAGTGCGAGAACCTGCACCGTGACTGATAGCACTATCCAACCTCTACTGGCTTTGCAGTGTCAGTACAGGGGTTGTTTTGTGACGCAACTCACTTGCTAAAGGGGCTTCTTATCCACTCATCCGAATGCAGTTCCATGAACAAGATAGTGTCAAGATTTAATGCCTCAGTTGATTTTGGTACGAGCACCATCAATCTGGCGTGTACGTCAAGACCCACGAATCCTTGTGGAGTCTTTCAATTGATCCTGGCTTCAAGAATCAACGGTCTAGCCGTATCTTCGAGATCCACAAACCCCAGAAACGTCTTACAATCGATCCAGGTTCAGGTCGAGGCAGGTCGAACTGTAAAGTCCTGAAGCACCTTTCGAGATATCCTGATCATGAGTTTTTGCCAACATATGGATGAAATACCCTTCTAGTCCAGCATGCGGACTTTCAACCACTGCCTCCTCGAGGCCAACAGAAATTGGGTAGCCAGGTCGTACGAATACTTTCCGAAGGCCTCCATTCTTTTGAGGTAACTCAGTATGCTACATAACGCACTCGACCAATCGACAGAAAAATCCGGAGATTTACTGCAATAGGATACAGTACTTTAGTTTTAAGCGTTCACCTTTACGGTGAAATTAGTTTCAGTTGCTTCCAATCTTTTTTTTTCACATTTACCTAAGGTCCAGGTTTCGCTACTATACGTAAGGACGATCCATGCAAAAGTTTTTATGAAGGATTTTCTGGCTTCTATACTGAGCTACTGGTTTACCAGTAGGTTCTTCTTTTTTCAAAGGCCTGTTGGCAGGAGCAATCCTTCGTTTTACATCTTGGGTGGATTTGTTGGTATTCGTTATTATGCTTCCTAAGTAACAGAATTCTTTTACTTGTTCACTGATGGACCCTCTAAGGTTTTGTTTTCAATAGGCGTCGATAACGCTCAAATAAATTAGGAAAAAGTTGGGGTCCTATATTAGATCCCTGTGGGGTTCCTGAATCTGCTACAAACTTTGAGTATCTGATTTGAAACTTGTAAATTGATCAAATCAAACATTTTGGAAAAAACTGAACGTGTCTACTTTTAAGTGATCAACATTATTCATATAAAATTTGCAGAAGTTTTCGAGGGAAACTTTGCATTTCCAAGCAAACGTTTCCAGTACCTAATACCTTCTCTGAAACATTCGGCAGCACTTCCACCCCACAAATCCAATCAATTCCTCGCAACCTGCGAGATGCTCCGTAACGAATTCAGTCAAGTCATTACTGCCCCTACAAAAATTCTACACACTCCAACTTGGAGATCCGTTCTTTTAAAATATAACCGAACACGCAGTCTCTCGACAACGTGGCGCTAATTAGAAGAGTGAGGCCTCCTTTGTTTCGCCCCGATTCACGTTTCAGTTCTTTTTTTTTCTGTTCCACGGCGGAGAAATTAGTCGGTAAAAATGAGCCATCGGTTATTGTCGGTTTGGATACGACGCTGAATGCGTCTTTTTAATTAGGGAACACCATCTGGGTTCTGTTATTACAGGAAACAACAGACGTTATTTCGGAAGTACATATTCGGGACGCTCATTTGGACATTTGAAAAAAATCCGGGCGGTATGGTGAATAGAGGCTGGCATCTCTTGAAATTCGTCGCGAAATGTATGGCGAGATGAAAGAGATTGAAAATGTGGCGTAAAAACGGTTTGGATGTATTCATATGAAATACAGGGTCTTTTGGAATGTATTACGTTGGTCTTATACACATATACAAAATTCCAAGACGACTAAATTAGTACACAAATTAAGGTATTGCCTTGCATTGGCAATAAAAAATTTCATTAGATATAACTCGAGGTAAATCGCCACAGAATCGCTTCGATACGATTCGATTTTCTTGTCACAGGTTGCTTAAAAGGAATAATGGCTCTCGTAGGTGCAACCAGTAAAGGGTGAGCGAACTAATTAGACCACACACACCTTTACGTCTCCTGGAAAGTGAGAAATAAGTCTCGAGGTACCCATGGGAACCAAACGCGTTCAATCAATTCTTGCTGCTCTTCAGGGCATTCCAGCGTCTCTTTATTTAGCGCATTTGCCTCTCCGAAGGGGCAAATTCGTTATATTTCCTCCTAATCGATTGTTGATTTCATCCTGAAAAGATGATATTCTGCTGTAAAAAGAATGATAGGCTTCATATTAAACTTTACTGCGCTCTTCTAACTGCTGTTAGATCTGTTTCCTAACACCAAATTGTATTATTCATTCTTATAATGATTTTCACAAAATAATTCGAACTTTTTGCTCAACCTTTTTTTGCGGTAATCTTTGATTACTTTCAAAGATAGCTATAGCTCATATTGTTGAAATTGATACAACTTATGCTGCTTCTTCAATTACTGGTGCAAGCGATAGCATATATGCTGGATTACAAAAGCTTACTTCTCCGAAGGAAATTTGAAATAATTAGAGTATCAAGAAAAATAATGAAAGATATATATATAAGATGTCATGTTCACTGTTGAGGAGGGAGTTTGTTAACTGAATGAAGAAACCGAAGAGTTCTCAATGAATTAAGAGACCAGGGCAAAGACAAGTCAGGGATCTTATTGTCTTCAAAAGAATATCGTCATATGGCTTCCAAAGAACAACTTGCTTAGCTTAGTTATGATCGAAGAAGAATATCATGGCCTAGGAACTTGAGAAAATGGTTCAATCTGAGCTCTAGTCGACACTTGTGGTTGTAAATAAGTTAAAAATTGCATTGATGTTCTCCAACCTCCTATAGGAGAAGGAACATCGTGAATTCTACCGGTTAGTGGCATAGCTCTTTCAACAGGTAACTGCTCAGCAGTCTCCACAATCTGCCCAAGAAGCAGAAAGTGTGATATGGGTTACGCCTTATAGCCTATTAGCGAAAGCCACTCCGAAGAGTTGAACCCACCAAGCTTTCAGTTTCGGCTTCATTCCGAGAACCTTCATCGTGACTGGTGGCAGCGATGCACTATCCAACTTCTACTGGCTCTGCAGTGTCAGTATCCGAATTGTTTTGTGACGCAACTCACTCGCCGAAGGGGCTTCTTATCCTCCCACCCGAACACAGTCCTATGAACCAAAATAGTCTCAAGATTTAATGCCCCAACTGATTCTGGTACGAGCACCGCCAATCCAGCCTGTACGTCAAGACTCACGAACCCTTATGAAGTCTTTCAATTGATCCTGGCTTTAAGCACCAACTGTCTAGCCGTATCGTCAAGATCCACAAACCCCAGAAACGTCTCGCAATCGATCATGGTTCAGGACGAGGCCGGTCGAACCGTCAAGTCTCGCTAAACCCTGAAGCATTTTTCGAGATATCCTGAACATGAGTTGCTGCGAACAGATTGGTGAAATACTCTTCTAGTCCAGCATGCGGACTTTCAATCACTGCCCCCTAGAGTCCAACACGAATTGGGTGGCCTAGTCGTACGAATACTTCCCGAGGGCCTCCACCCTCCCGATATAACGCAGTATGCTACATATCGCACTCGGACATTGGACAGAAAAATCCGAAGATTTACTGCAATACTTTGAGTACGTTAGTTTCAAGAGATGGACTCCCTTGTCACTAAGTGTAACAACATCATTCTACCTTTACAGTGAAACCAGGGCCCCTTTGGTTGAACTTCCACCACACGGGTCTAGTGACTGGCGCGAGTGACATTGCTTTAGGCATCAGGACATAATCCTCCATTTTACCCGGATGAAACTAGGATCCTAGACAAGAGAAGGGCCTGCCCAGCGCGTCAAACTACGATGTCATAGAATGCGAGGAGAAGGAATACGCAGAAGAAGAATGTGAAGACCAAAATTAACAGTTTGTTGAAACCTTAGATCCTCCTTGCCGCTTCCACAATGATCTGAAGCACGCCGAAAGATCAAATTTCTACCGGCGTTTCTTTCCAGTCCGCTCCGGAACGAGGAAAATCCCATCAAGCGTCCGCCTCCTTTTGCGATGCCCTGGCATCTGCGAATATCGGCGATCGGAAGGCGAACAATTTGCGCAATGTGTAATATCGGGGATCGTATTTGAATTCCTGAAAGTCGTAACTATCTGGACCCGCCGCGGCGGCGTGGGGACGCGGGGGCGAGATATCGGACGGAATTTCATCAGGTCCGGCGACCGGAAAGGCAACGCCAACAGCGGGTCTGCGACCCTCCGGGCCGGGTCAGGGCGGGCTCGGCCTTCTGGATCCCGTCGTTTATCCATCACGCGGACGGCATTTCGGCTACGAATTCCATTCTGTATTGTCCGCCATTTGGGGTATGTCATAATGGCATGTGTTTGACGTGCAGAACTGTAACATAAACAATTCTAGAAATTTTAGTACACATTTTGCTTAGTAAATGGTTAGAATTTGGACATCATTAGAGAACTCGCCGGCAAAACTGGTTGATTAATGTGTTGAGCATCATTGATTTCTTATGCACTCATTGAGAAGGCTTGCTCGGTTTTGGTGCCTTCTTGAGATATTTCATCCCAGGTTATTCCAGCTCCATGAGTAAAGGTTGCTGAAGTATGTGGAGGGTGCTGCATAGTAAACAGCCTGCGATACAGACATCTGCCGCAACTAGTGATGATCGGACTATATGGTGGATGCATTAAAACTTCCCAACCAAGCTTCTGGAAATTCTGGCGAGTTACTACAGACATGTGTGGCCCGGCGTTGTCCTGATGAACTCAACACCTCTTCTGTTGGTCAATTCTGGCCGTTTCTGGCCAATCTCTTGATACATATGATCCAGTTATTGACAGTAGAGATAAAAATTTAAGGTTTGACCATATGGAAGCAACCCATAATAAATTATTTCTTTTCAGTGCCACCAAAAACACAGTAAAACCTTCCTGGCCGTTAGTCCTGGTGTGGCCATTGTTTGAGATGCTTCACCGCGCATTGACCACGATCGTTTTCGCACAATATTGTCTCATCTCTAGTCACCATCCGTTTAAGAAGTGGGTCGATTTCATTCTGTTTGGCCAAGGCTTCGTAGATGAAAATTCGATTCATCATGTTTTTTGATGTTGATTGATGTGGAACGCAAACATCGAGCTAATTTTTGAATCAAGCTTTGCGCGAATGGTTTAAAACTGTTTTATGGTCGATCTTCAGATGTCACGTCTACTAATATGCCGGTAAACTTCCATTATTTCTGTGATTTTATCGGCATTTTCGACGACGGGCCTGCCTGTGCGAGGTGCACTTGCTAGCTTGCATTTTCGCCTTTATCGAAGAAAAACTGTAAAATGTACCGAATTTCACTTTCTTTCCATTTTTAACACCCTGTAACTCACTACTGTATGGACCAAACAAAAAAAGGGAAAACATTTTTCGTGTGGAATGTCACCTTAACAACGAGCATAAATCCGAAATTGTTGGATCTCGATCATTACAGCCATCTACCGAAAAAATAATGGATTTCGTTTTCCCCAACCTCTCAAGTGATGTCATGGGGCAGGAAGAACAAATTTAGAGAAACCAACAAGCACAACTATATATTTCCAATTATGCTACAGTCAACTACAAACTCCAGAAGTGTCCTTCGTAGTTCCCAGTGCTCAATTTAATAAGCCCTATCCTGTCAGAATCTATAATGGTGTTTGGACCTTCAGTCTCTAGTTCAATCTCCCAAGTCCACTTTCTAACCATTCAAGTGTATTGTAATTACCTCATCTGATTAAAAAGCTTCAAAGTTGGAATGTTGTTATTGGATGCTCCTCTCACCATTCCATTTTGTTTCACTGGAATTTCGGGATATATGAAGACCATAGATACGATAATCTTTGCCATCATTTGTATTTGTTGAATTAAAAATCATTGATATGACACAGATAACGGTTCTCTACATATTTTATATTTTTCACAAAAGTAAGATGGGTTCCCGGTAACCAAATAAACTGAACTAAACGACAACAGTCACGTTACTTACATGCATATATAGATACATTCGAGTGCAATAAATCCGCTAAGATATACTGCTTTTCTCCCAGACGGGACCATTGTATGTTGATGAGGTACCACAGCTTCTGTCTTGGGTACACAGTCTGCCGCATTTTGCTCTTTTTTATTCAACAAATATTATCTGCCTATCCAGGTCCTTTCGATGGACCAGTTGGGCAATTCTCGGAAATGGCTTTTATTGTAAATAAGAAACAATTCGAAAAAATCTGAGGAATATCGAGCAATTCTTAGTTGGATTTTGGTTCTTCGCACAAGCCTAAGGCAAAGAAGTAAAACATTGGCACAGGGGAGATAGTTTAATGTTGGTACAAGAACCTATAGGGTACTACACTCGGTGGGTTTAATTGCAACTCTACCGTACTACGGTGTTAGAGTATTATTCCATTACTGCACTCTCTGGCTTACAGTTGAGTTTAGATTTAATATTGAAGGATTGGTTTTTGAACACGATGTATAAATATTAGATTCGGACATGTACCTGATATTTAATTATGGAAACAAATACTTGTGATTGGACTATTTAACTATTGATGAATACTTCATGATAGTACCTTTGACCAGCTTTAATGACCAATACAATGAAGCTATGGATCTGTATTCGTCTCAGATAGGATGCTAGAATTTTCACCGTACATTATCGCCATCTATACAACAAAATATACATAACGGTATTCCTCAACGAGATAATTCAAGTGCTTCTTCAATTCTAGAGAGGAAATAGTATAAAGGATTCATCACGTCGGCGGCAAAAGAAGACTAGAATCCCTAGAAACCCATACAAAATCCAACTGGTTCAAAAACTAAAGCCACTTGACCATAATAATTTGGGCCCTAGAACAGCTTGAAGTTGATCCACTTTTTTATCGTAAAATTGTGTTTAGTGATGAAGCTCATTTCTGGTTGAACGGCTATGAAAAGAAGCAACATTGCCGTATATGGAGTGACAACAATTAAAAAAAGTTCTGCAGGTTCCATTGCATCCTGAAAAATGCACTCTGTATGGTTTGCTTCACACACTGGAGGCATCATCGGTCCATATTTATTTAAAAACGATGCTAGAGCTAATGTTTCAGTGAAATGTGCTTGTTGCAGATCGATGATCAATGATTATTTGTTTCAAAATTTGAATGGTGTCGACCCAGAAGTGTTTTGGTTCCAACAAGATGGTGCTACACCTCATGCTGCTACCGTAACAGTTGATTTATTGAAAAAAAGATTTGGCGATAACATTATTACGAGAAATGGTAAAATTAATTGGCCTCCAAGATCATGCGACATAACTCCATTGGATTATTTTCAAGTCATTGTTTTATGCTGATAAACCAGGCTTCAATCTTAATTTAAATGTGTTTTATTTCAATTTAAAGGTCTATCACTCTGAAAAAATATATGTCAGTATTCGCTTTTCTTTCTTAACATTTTAATGACACTTTTCAACCTGCTCTAATCTCACCCCCGTGGAGAAGTTCTACGATATATGGAATTAATCCGCAAGGGATCTAGGTTTCCTCCCCTCATAGATGCAGGATCTTCCATTCGCGCCAGAAAAAGGACGGGAGATGGGAAATCGTCCGGGGTAAATGGATTAGAGCGTTCGGGCAGCGTAAGGACGCGCAATCAGGATAATGGGCCGGACACTTACCCTGTATTGTGACCCCCGGCCCGGATCCTGTGGTCAACAGGGCTGTTTACTTTCGCCAATCGTCTTCCGGAATTCCTTTCTCCTTATGTACGGTTTCTGCGCTTATGAGTTCGAAATTGTTCGGGTGCATTTGTGCGTTTGTCGTACGAACGAATGGACTATAACATTGGGGAGATTGAATTATAGTAATACTCCTTTATTTAAAATGAATCACAGTTATTAAAATTACAAAAATTCAGATGAAATGACGTCACTTATTTTAATATAAATATGCTAATTATGAACATAACGGCGTGTTAGGATCTTACATGAATGGAGTATGCGGTTGGCTCTAGGTGAAACATTATAATAATTTCATTCGAAAAAATTCACACAGTTTTTATGTTTCACAATTTATTCAGAATCCTGACAAGTGTTTCGGTCTTTCGACCATCTTTAGAGTGCTAAACCGGTTGATTTTCAAAAACCAGAAATCAACCGGTTTTGCAGAACATTGTATAGAAAATAATCTTTTTTTTAATGAGAAAAATGTCACTTTAATGTATAATGATAATGAGGGTAAATTGATGAACAATTAAGAGATTCTTTCAATCAAAAATCCATTGAGAAAAAAGAGAATTTAACAAATTCCCAAATACTCTTTGGGGTCACCCCTATATCGGATGCTGTTATTTCCATGCGGCATAAAAATACACAGATGTCCTGAGTGTAATAAAAGAACCTTTTCAATTTTAAGTTCAGTTCCTTTTCATACTCCTTTGAAGATAGTCGAAAGACCGAAACGCGTGTCAGGATTCTGAATAAATTGTGAAACATAAAAACTATGTGAATTTTTTTAAATAAAATTATATTAGGATCTGACTTAAGCATGAGGAAAGTTTTCTGCATGTATAACGTTGTGAAAAGTCGGGAATACAGTCCTTTATTTCAATTGGCTCGGCTATGTCGTGTATGTATATTTGCGTGCACTAGATGGCGTTAGAGTACGATTAATTCCTTAGTGTTCCTTTGCAGAGCGAATATATCATCAGCCACGTCTGCTACTTATGTCCCAGCGATCAACTGAACCAATCGTGCTTGTTTGAGCTTAGAATTGTAATATATCGGGTGTTTTTTCAGAGTGATTGAGCTTTAAATTGAAACAAAACACATTTAAATTCAGATTGAAGCCAAATTTTTTCTATTCGAAAGATAATTTTATGGCATTTATGTTTTAAAAATAATTTCCGGCATATGTCCACCACTACTAGTTCTGAGGAACCGCATTCTACTAGACCAATTTTGGACCACTTTTTCGAGTAATTCAGGCCTTATTTCATCATAAACACGAATTACGTTGGCTTCCAAAGCGTCTATTGTTTCTAGTTTATCAGCATAAATCAATGACTTGACATAACCGCAAAGAAAATAATCCAGTGGAGTCATGTCGCATGATCTTGGAGGCCAATTAATTGGACAATTTCTTGAAATAATGTTATCGCCTAATCTTTCTTTCAATAAATCAATTATTACGGTAGCAGCATGAGGTGTAGCACCATCTTGTTGGAACCAAAACACTTCTGGGTCGAAACCATTCAAATTTTGAAACAATAATCATTGATCATCGATCTGTAACCAGCTCCATTTACTGTAACATTAGCTCCAGCATCGTTTTTGAAGAAATATGGACCATTGATGCCTTCAGCGTGTAAAGCAAACCATACAGTGCATTTTTCAGGATGCAACCTGCAGAACTTCTTGAGGATTGTTTTCACTCCATATACGGTAATTTTGCTTGTTTACATAGCCGTTCAACCAGAAATGAGCTTAATCACTAAACACAAGTTTACGATAATAAAGTGGATTTTCTTCAAGCTGTTCTAGGGCCCAATCAGGAAACAAACGAATCTTATTACGGTCAAGTGGCTTTAGTTCTTGAACCAGTTGGATCTTGTATCGGTGTAGACCAAGATCTTTACGTAAAATTTTCCATGTGGTGGATGCACAGAGTCCAACTTGTTTGTGAACATCGACGAATATACAAATCTGGATCATCATTAACACTATGACTTATAGCAGCGATATTTTCTTCTGTACCTACAGTTCTTTGTCTTGTTGTTGTTGTTGCATCGAGTAGAGAAAATGTTGTCCGAAATCTATCGTTAATTCAACGAATTAACTGCTCTGATGGACGATTATGCAAACCATAAATTTCACGAAGTGCTCTATAAGTTTGGCGAAAAGAACACTGATTTCGAGAATAAATTTCAACAATTTGTAAACGTTGTTGCGGCTTGAGTTTTTCCATGATAATTTGTCAATGCTTACTGAACAGAAATGCCAAAACAACATGGCTTCTTCCTTTGTCAGATCACAGTTATCCCTATCGAAAGTTCTTTTACTCTAAAAAAAAATATCCGATAGATGTATGTTGTACTAAATTTGAAAATCAAAACAGATTTAATCTGTTGTCTTCTACAATTTTAATTTCAAAAAATTCTTTGAAGAAACTTTAAGAATTAAATTAATGTCTTTATAAGCACTGCTCATATTTAATAGACGTCAAAATTCATCATACAATATCAAACGGAATTAAGAAAAACCAACGAATATAAACTGTCAATTGAAATTAAAATATAAATAAGCAAACATTTTTTGTTTCGTTCCAGGCATGCGTAATGAACTCTTCAGACAAACTTACGAAGCCCTGTTTGTTACAAAATGTATTGTTTTCCGATCCCATATGAATGAAAAATAACTCTTTCTCAAAAATATAAAACATAATTTCAAGAACTTCTCAAAAACTAATTTATTTGAAATATTCAATATATTTAAATAAATTACTTCAAAAAATCTCAAAACATGTAACACATTCTCAAGAAATAATTAAAGTTACGATAAGATCAGTTCAACTTTACATATAAAAAATAATAAAATCAATTAAACAACGTATAGACTTACTCAGCCCCTATATATCCAAGGTACTTATGTTCCAAGTTCACAGAAAATCATACAAAGCTTATAAGGCACCGTGTATTCCTAAGATTCACTGAGTAAGTCTATACATTGTTTAATTGATTTTATTATTTTTTATATGTAAAGTTGAACTGATCTTATCGTAACTTTAATTATTTCTTGAGAATGTGCTACATGTTTTGAGATTTTTTTGAAGTAATTTATTTAAATATATTGAATATTTCAAATAAATTAGTTTTTGAGAAGTTCTTGAAATTATGTTTTATATTTTTGAGAAAGAGTTATTTTTCATTCATATGGGATCGGAAAACAATACATTTTGTAACAAACAGGGCTTCGTAAGTTTGTTTGAAGAGTTCATTACGCATGCCTGGAACGAAACAAAAAATGTTTACTTATTTATATTTTAATTTCAATTGACAGTTTATATTCGTTGGTTTTTCTTAATTCCGTTTGATATTGTATGATGAATTTTGACGTCTATTAAATATGAGCAGTGCTTATAAAGACATTAATTTAATTCTTAAAGTTTCTTCAAAGAATTTTTTGAAATTAAAATTTTGTAAACAGATTAAATCTGTTTTGATTTTCAAATTTTGTAATAATCCTTCTATCAAGTAAAAAACCGTTCCTTCTTATTTTATTTTGTATGTTGTACTGCCTTGATTTGGAAAACTTCCCATACTTCATATTGCTTATTATTGATATTTGGCACAGATCAGCCGAATTAATTTATTTGATATCTGATAATCTGGATGATTACTAACTGATTTTTTGTTTTTGTTTCAGGTATGTTCCATCCCGCTTTCTCACCATGAAAGAGTAAGTTCATTGATGACACATCACATCGACGATCAGATGCGACGTTGAAGCACCAGAAATTTTAATATACCTCAAACTTTCGTGATGTTATCCAACAATTGCTGTGTCGCGCAGTGGTTAATTGAGTATTTTATAAATAGGAAAGAGTCCTTACGGAAAGCATTTCCGCAAGAACCTCGTATAGATAGACATATAGATATACTTTATTTGATCTCTTCTTACAAATACCACCATGTACAGAGCACATATTGTCATTATAGTATAATTACCTCTGAAGACACCTCTACAGCATTGCCGGCAATTAAGATTGTATCAGTTGTCATCGGTAGACTTCCCTGTGATTCTTTCTTTCGATCGTAGCAATTCATAATACACTTCACCCTGATCCCATCAAATACACAGCATGACTGATCTTCTCGGCATGAATTATTCGGCTTGACAGTTGATGATGAGGCATCTAAACGTTTCCCGACGTTTTGGATTATCGTTATGGATCCACTTTTTATCGCCAGTCGCAATTCGATGCAAAAACCCCTGCTTTTTTTGCTGTTGGAGCAGTTGTTCACACGTGAAGAAACGGCGTTCGACGTCTCTTGGCTTCATACAACACCCAACTGCGTACCTTTCTGATCCTTTCCATTGCTTTTAAACGATGTCAAATGGGCTGGTTGAGTATCTCCAAGTGTTTTTGCGAATTCGGAAATAATTGTTGCTAATTTAAACTGCTCTGGAGAGATTCTTGAGGGGGCTGCCAACTCGTTTCAGGAAATGATCGTGCATATTTCCATGCATTTTGTATTTCCCTACACTTGAAAATGATGTACTAGTCGAAATCAACATTACTAACTGTGCACAATACAGATGTTTCTATTTTACGCAGAAAAGTCTTCGTAGGTTTGTGGAATATTTTTGGAAGCGCAGACGCGATTATTTTTCGATCAAGTCCGCATTGTAAGCCATATCCGTTTTCGAGTCGGCGAAAAAATAATCCGAAATAAACTTCCCGGCCACCGGCTTAACGTCCGCGTTCCCTTCGAATCCGGGAGTTATTAGCGGGGCCCCGGACGAGATTAATTAAATTCCGCCAATATTTGTGTCGAAAGGCCGTGGGGCCGAGAGGCGCCGCCCCCTCCAAACTAAACAGCATTTAGTATTCCATTTAGACGGTACCAACTGGGCCGGAATTTCCCGTCGGCTGATATTATTTTTCCGTCCGAGTCGGAATCTTTTGTCTATTAAGTCCTCCCGAAATCTTCCCGGCCGCCGTTCTCCTGCAGCCGGGCGGCGTCATTACTAAGCGGCCATTTGCATTTGGCCGGAGCGCCCGAGAGAGCGGAAAGAAGCGCGACCGGGATGGAAATGCAAATTTGCCGGCTTGATGAGGACCGAAAGGCGTCCAGATGAACTGCGAAATTAGTTATTCGCGCCAGAAATTACTTTCATCTCCTTATATTTCCACGACCCTTTGAGGAGGGCCCTCGAGAGAAAACGATTCGTTTCGTGCGTTTTTTCCGATTCGGATCTGGAGGAAAATAGGTCTCTGGGATGCTGGTATCCGTGTTTGGACGGATTTGCTCAAAGTTAGGCAGCTCGAAGGAAAAACATCAAAAAATTTCTGAGGCAGAAAGTTCATCCTGCAGAAGGTTCTAAATAATTCCTTGACTAATTTAATATTGTGTCGCGAAGATTATTGCCCTTCAAAGGAATCAATGGTAAAGGTCGACACTGAAGAATCTATGACGCCGATGCTCGAAGCTGGTCATAATAATAACCCCAATAATTTCTGGTAATCAGACGGATAAAAAGAGTAAATGTGCACCATCTTTAAACTGGCTCAAGAAACTGAGAGTTCGATCTCAAGATGACTCACTAAACTGATCCGCATACTCTAGAGTTGGCCTCACGAATGTTGTGTACAGCAATTTTGCAGTCTGGATAATACAACCTCTTGTTACTGAATAAGGTGGCTTTTTTGGCTCTACTCCAAGTTTCCGTAATATGCTGGCAAGATCATAATTAACGATCACACCAAGATCTCGATAGCACACAACACTTGTCCTAGGTGAGAGGCAACAACCAATCCTCAGTGTAACACTATTCACATCCCCCTGTATCTGTGAGTTAGAGAAAATGATGGAAAAATATACAATTTGGCATCGTCAGCGAACAGAAGACACATTGGACGTATCAAATGAAGGAAATCCAATGTGTACAGCAGAAAAAAACCGGACCCGGAGCTGAACTCTGAGGTACTCCGCTTGTGTCCTTATCTATAGAAAAAAAAATCACGAACCCTGACCGTGAACTTTATATGCATAAAGACACGAAATTTTTCATAATATATCCGCATTGGTGCTATTCTTTGTCATCCAGGCCCTGGCATCATTTGATTGAACCACACACTTCCAGCGCTGCTTTCACATCTTGAAGCAGTCCTCGAATGCAGATTTTGAAATGGCCTTCAAGATTCGAGGAATGGGATGGGGCTTTATCGTGATGAAGAAGCCAGCCACCGCTTGAAACGCGGTCGTTTGCTTCTCACTCCATCACGCAATCTTTTCAGAACTTCAACGTAATATTCGTTGTTGATTGTCTGATGTCCTGAAGCAAATTTAGTGATCTATTCTTTCATAGTAAACAGATGCGACGAACGGAAAAAATATGTTGGACATAAAAACACGCGACCCAAAGCATCTGGCCGATAACTACAGCTTTCAGGAAGTTGTGAAGAACTATTGGCTACGCTCATGCCTCGCAGAGGCGTTCGAGTGCTCTGGCGCGAAGATATGAACTCAAATTGGACACTTTTCTGACACACCTCGTATTTAGACAATGACAGATACAACCATACCAAACTTCTCAAACCACGTAAACATTCATAAACTAGATTAATGCTACATATAGCATTTAAAATTCCTTTAAATAATATTGCGAAACACAAATTATAAATTCTGCCATAAACCGAAAGAGAAAATAGCTCATTCTTAAACAAATATACCCCACTTTCAAAACAGAAAACAATAATAAAAAATTGTTAAACTAACATACTTTGGACCAATTTGAGAAAAGAAAGCTCTATTTCAACAACTAATATAAAAATAGCTCTCACACCCTCATATGAAAATGCCAACATACTTTTTAATGCTAAAGATAAAAAAAAGCCGGCTTTATAATTCAGGAGTTCATAAATTAAATTGTCCGAAGTGCGGTTCCGTATATCGGGTGTTTTTTTAGGGATAGAACTTTAAATTGAAATTAAACACATTTAAATTAAGATTGAAGCCAATTTTTTTTTATTTGAAAGATAATTTTATGACATTTATGTTTTAAAAGTAATGTCCACCACGACTAGCTCTGAGGAACCGCATTCGACCAGACCAATTTTGGACCACTTTTTCGAGTAATTCAGGTCTTATTTCATCCATAACACGAGTTGTTGACTTCCAAAGCGTCTATTGTTTCTGGTTTATCAGCATAAACCAATGACTTGACATAACCCCAAAGAAAATAATCCAGTGGAGTTATGTCGCATGATCTTGGAGGCCAATTAATTGAACCATTTCTAGAAATAATGTTATCGCCAAATCTTTCTTTCAATAAATCAATTGTAACGGTAGCAGCATGAGGTGTAGCACCATCTTGTTGCAACCAAAACACTTCTGGGTCGATATCATTCAAATTTTGAAACAAATAACCATAAAAATAAATTAATCTGGCTGATCTGTACCAAAAAACATTAATAAGTATTATGAGCTATGGTAATAGAAAGTTCTAGAAATCGAGACAGTGTAACATACATCTGTATAACAAGTCTATACTCTAACAAACTCGACAAGGTTTTGTAGATCACAGAGGCAAGTTGCAGACATGCGCACGTTGAAATGAAATAATCATTGATCTAAGAACATCATTTAAACATCGGAATGATTACTCTTATTTTGCGAAACATTTTTGAAACAAGTCATATTTCTCAGAATAAGACAATTTTGAAATAATGCATCTGGAACCGAAATGCAAGAAAGTAGACATCATGAAATCGATAGAGATTTATAAAAATCATCACGATACCGCACAAAACTATTGAACGACCAGAACACCTGTCGAAGTTCTACCCAAACCAAACCCTTTCATGAAAACCTTCAAAATACAACTTGTTATACACCAGTTTGAAAATTTAGTAAAACTACGAAACTCGTGCCAATCTATCCTCAATAATAAAGTAACCAATGTCACTCAATTCATCCGAATACTCACCATATTAACCTTCAAAATATTTATATTTACTGTCTCCCATTCATCCCTCTTCGACTCCATTAACCGTACAAAAGAAGGCAAAACACGCCAATCTGATGACATGTAATTTGGCCAATTGATCTAGGGGGGCTTAGCGCTTCTAATGCTCCTCTATTTATCCTGCCATATTAATCATATAGGGAGCGGACAAATTTATTCCCTTGCGAAGCCTCTAATCATATGGGGAGGCAGAATGGCTTTATGGATACTGAAGTACCACGGAAAATCACTTTCGTGGAGGGTGATAATTTGTGTAGTAGGTAATATACGGGCTTTTAGTTAGGTATGTTGGCTGAGTTAATCGACTTCGATCGATTTCTAGAGGAAAACTGAAGACGAACCTGAAGAATCAGAATAGGTCGTTTACTTCCTTTTTTATGAATTTTTAATGTAAAAAGTATTTTTTTTGCCCTTTATCAATTGTTAGATCGAATGCATTCCAACTTTTTTCACCTCCCTTTTCATTTTATGGAAAATAAAATATTGCAGTTCTAATTTGTTCTTGTGACGCAAAATTTGCCTTCGAATTTGAAATAATAACATCCAAAGGATTACACAGGTGGCTACAGAATTAGCTAGAGACCTCAAAGAGTTGCAAGATCATCTAGAACGCGCGTGGTAACGCGCCACGCCACAAAGCGCGAATAATTGATGAAACACGGCGACCATATCTTAAAAAAAGCCCTGTATTCGCCGGATTTAGCACCATGTGACTTTTTTGTTCTTCTGGCTCAAGTTGCTCTTTCGTGGACGGAAATTTGAGTCGTTGGAATCCATCAAACAAAATGCGACGAAGGAACTGAAAGACATTCCTTCGGAGGCCTATCAGAAGTTGTCGCTTCAGATGTTATTTTGAAGGAGATGAAATTAATTTTGAAAGAGTTCAACACAACTTTTATTTTATTCGCCATTTCCCGACTTTTTGATTATAGCGTATTCCAATTTTCAGTTGGTAGGTTAGTGATGTTTCATGAAAAAATTCTCAATTTTTTTTTCTGGGCTAAAACGTTCGAAATGAAAAGCATGGAAGATCGACATACAAATATCGCAATACTACTTTATTCAAAATTGTAAATTTTCGAAGAGTTGAGAATGTTTCCTCTGCTCGATCCAGAAGGTTTCGTTTTTGTGAAAATTTAAATGAAGTGTGTTCGCAGCGGATATTGATCAGGCTAGATCGTTGCGCGATTGCAACGAGATAAGGGCCTCTGACAAATGGTATTATGGAGTGGACAAAAGGCCCCAATATCGGGAATCCTCGATGCATAATGCCCAGCCTTATGTCAACAGGGCCTATGTATATCAAAGTAGAGTGAAGTACACCGCTTATTGTGTTCCACAATGTCATGGGGACATCCCCCGTGATTATCGAGCTTTTAAGGGGTGAATGTTTCCTTTCATATGCAGCCCAGGGGTAACATGTAGATTCTAATCTGAATATGATGGAAATGGTCGATCGGAATTGGTGTTTTTTCTACCATGAAGATCATTTCTGAATTATAATGTATAAAATAACTCTCTAATGGTATGTTGAATAAGGCTATTCAAATTAACACGTATTTATTATGAATATAAAAATTATACTGCTGACACAGTAGCATCATCAAATTGTCTACATTTTGGACAGATAATAATGATAATTTATTGTACCCAATAATTGGATATTATTCAGCAAAAAATACAACTACGAAAAAGCTATAAACTTTTACTGAAATTTAGACGATATAACCAAAACTTAATCATCTTTCCAAACATCAAAATTACTTGATGCTCATTACTCTTGTATAGTTAAAAGACGACCGAGTATATTAGACTGAGGTTTTGGAAGGTTGAAAGTACACGTTTTCCGCGCAGAACAAGAATTTCACCTAGATAAAGCAGATAGAGCGAGTCAATCCTTCCCCTGAATATTTTTTGCGTAAATTTCGAACTCAGCCTATTTTGTTGTTCCGAAACCATATCAAGCATACTCCAGCTTTCTGCTTACCAGACTTGAATTTGTATCCGAACGATCTGAAGCTATTATAAAACACGTATTTCATTTTTCTTTTCAAGTATGATTTTTATAATCTTACATATGATTGAGTGAAACCAAATGATTCAAGTGATAAAATTCCTAAGGGCCAAATCTAGAGAATAGGGTAGGTGCAGAAGCAATTCGTGCAAGTTTGCCATCGTGTCTATTACTTGTGTCTTAGTGACAGATCGTTCCTTCGAAATTTTTTCATTCACAGTTGGGCCAAGTAGAGATCGCTATTGACTTACTTGCTCTTTGCAAGGTGCCATAACCTTGCCAGCAGTTCATTGCGTTTTAAACCGCTCTAGGTGAAGTTCATAGGCTGCTCAGCAGACGATCTTTTGTATTCAGACATATAGTACAGGATCAGCAGAAAAACTTTCGCACTATTTTTTGAAGATTTTGAGAGTAAATGTTTCAATTTGGAACAAATTTCCAAAATACAGACATTTAGACGAAATAAATGACTCTCTCACTAGTACGCAATACAGAATAGTAGGGCTCAAATGAAGAAATTAAATTTCTCTGTGTGAAATTGTTATTCAAGAATTCAACAACCGCCTTGTAAGATTATGTTCGATAACACTTATAAATAAAACAATAATTTCACGGTCAATCGATAAAATATGATATGTAGGACGAACTTTTTCTTCCGAATTAATCCGCAGCCAGCTGCTCATTAAGAGAGCGAGATCCGGGCCTGACGATGGGACACATTAATGATGCCTGAAAGAGGACGGAAAACGCGCCGAACCTTTCTCTTTACCTCTGGAACACAACACCTACGTAATTATGAAAATAATTACTGGAAGGAGAAAAACAGTGGCAGGTAATCAGAGAGGCCTGCCAGGAAAACGCAGAGCTCTCAAACAATACCACTAAAAGTGTTATATTTCAAACGGCGCGCAAAATCACCCCTGACAACCCTTTTTCGGGGCGGTGAAAACTGCAAAATGCGTCCTTGGAGTCCTGGCGGGAATCAGCATCGATTTTTTGCGAGAAGTGTCAAATACGTATATGAAATTTTTAAGATTCCTTTTGTGGTTTTGTAGTAGATTTCTATGTAGTTCCTTCGGTATAATTCTCATGCTGGGGATTGCAATTGGTATTTGGTACCACATTTTCTCAAGATGATTTGCCAGTTTTGTGTATTTGTATTATATTTTTTCTCTTGGCCTTGGTCTGTGATGAAGATAAATCTATCATAATAGATGAGGTATTAGTCATTCTGTACAACTGCTGATGGTTTGTAGTATGGTGTCTTGCTTCAATCCAAGCCTGTAGCTGTCCTGATGTATCATGGCAATAACTTGGTTATGACGAAGTGGGTTAGCATGCTGCAACCTGATATAATGTGCTGTATAGTTTCTGCTGTATCTTTCCACTTTCAGCATTGATCTTCTGTTGCAATTGTGTCTTTTCTAAACGTACTTCTGGTGAATTTTTATGGTGTTGAATGGCTAACATGAAACCTTCCGTTTCTGGCATGAGATCTCCGCAAATAAATCAGGCGTTTGACGCCTTAATGTCGACATGGTTTTGGTCGATTCGCCAGGTTTAATGGCGTTTATGCTTTGTGTTGCAGGTAGATGCTCTGATGGCGAAGTGAGTTGTGTTTTCTTTGGTGGAAACACTGCCTCATGAGGTTAATTTGTCAATTATGCAATCTGGTGATATCAGTTAATCTTTCCTCCGTCTTTTTTCGGAATAGTCATCCTCAGCGTACTTGATTTGGGGTGGTGCTTTCTGAGTTCCTAGTTTTCCTCCGATGCGTTTCCACTTAGTTTAATGTACTATTGAGCATGGTCGAAGATTAGCATTTTCTCAGAATCTTCATCTTTAGCGATGAAGCTCATTTTCATCTCGAAGGACTTTTTTTTTCTAGGAATCTATTGAGAATAAGTGTTACGCTAATCATTCAGAAATGACTGATTCCTTGATATACGAAATCAAAGTTGCAATTCATGAGATATAGCCCCAAGCGGTCGACAATGTATTGAAAAATTAGGTTGATCGGGGGGGTACTGTAGCCAGTCGTGGGGGTCATTTGAATGATATTGATTTTTATTCGTTAAAATTAGTTAAATAACTCCATAAGTCTTGGAAATTTCACAATTTTTATTGTGAATTTTCAAGTTTGGTTTTATTTAGACACCTCAAATATGGCGCGAAACTTCTCTTATTAGAAGATCCCATACATACCCAAACGACGTATGACACCATTTTTAATCGATTTCATCTCCCGTGAATCCTGTGGGCGAACACAAATACGGCTCTGTCGATTCCTATTTTATTCGAGCAGCTGCAGTAAATTACTAGAAAGCATTAATCCCGCGAATATGCTGGAACAATGAAATACTCGAAACCCGTGTTCTCGGTAAAAGGTTTCACTTAAATGGCACTCCCGTATAATGACGTGCGATTCGCGGAACTGCTTGCCTATTTCGCTACGAAGAAGGAAAGCGAAAATATTTCGGCCTAGACTGTATTTTTTGCAGTTAACGCGATTAATTCAATAGTGTTTTTCGAGAGTTCTTTTACTGCCACGCATTGCGGAATACTTTCATAGTTCATCGAAAGAGGTTGAAACCAAGGATACCTTGAACACCAGATATGTCTTATTCATCCAAATGTATTGTGTCATTCGGTTAAAGTAGTACCAATTGTTTCGTGAGACATATATTTCAGCGGCCATTACTCTCAGTCGTAATGAACAATTTTCGATCACCATTTTCTTTTTAACCGATGTTAAGTTCAATTGAAAACAGCTAGACTGAGCGAGGCAAATCATACATCACATCTAGAACGCTTTTGAATACACTGGAAGCAGCGAAGATGATGTGGATCAACCAATTTGGTTTGCGTTCGATATCATAGAAAGGTTTTTGGGGCCCACGTATGTTTTCAAGACACTTACATATTTATACAAATTAACGAGACAAAGGACTGTGGCTGCTATTTCGTCGTCCATCATTCCCTTAAGTTGATCGTAAGAGTAGATTGAGCATATATTGAATACTCACTGCCTGTCGATACTGCCGCAGAAGTATTTCTGGAAATCTTTGGACAGCGCGAGTAGCATGGGAAGTGGCTAGGTATAATCGATATTTATCACTCATATGCACGAGTTAATCAAATGGAAGCCCTTCGCCGCACATGAAAGACAGATTTTCAGTTTGATGTCTCATCCATTTACAAAATTACAAAACACATTTCGGATGAACTTACAGAATGGAGAACGTGCGAGTATAGAGAATAGTTGTGTCGACCTGGCGACAATTTCTTTTAAGTAATGTATATGTACATATATGTATGTCATATAAGGCTACAAAGAGAAAGAGGAGGAACATGGCTGTCATAGAAGTATGATTTGAGAATTTCCTTTTATATTCACTTAGAGCAAGAACATTTTTCCAGGCTTAACGAAATCAGTACGAAATTAATAAATAAAACAAATTGTAGAAATTACTATGTTTTATTACCAATAAAAATATATTTTACACATTTTCTTGTGACTCGAGTTTCGGGAAATGAACTATCCCATCATCAAACAACTGAAGACCTAACAGTGGTACAGAGGTATTTAAACAAAAGTGATAAATATTTTGAATATTTCAATAGATAACACCTAATAGTGGTACAGAGGTTTACAAGCGGAACGTGATAAAAACCCGGTTAAAAAAGAGGGGCCTTCTAACAGATATCGGAATGTCGGCAATCGAGAAAGAAGGTTCTTAAACAGATGGTACCCAAATATCTCAAATAATTTTTTGGGGTTACATAGTTCCGTACAGTTATTCATTATTTTTACGTTATTTTGTTGTACATCTCAAATATTTGGATTTACATAGCTCCATACAATCATTCATTATTTTTTAAATTATCTTTATTGTGAACGAATTTGAAAATTTTAATAATCAAGTTTCTTTCCATTTGAATCTACATGTAAAATTTTCTTAAGATTTTCTTTTGTCGAAAGGAATTATTAATTTCTGAAGAATGAGTGGCAAAAGTTGAATTTTTGTTTACTTTTCATTAAATGAATTTTATGTTCGTTGAAAAAGGTTTTAAACAGATGTTACTTTTTGAATATCTCAAATATTTTCGATTTACATAGCTCCGTACAGTCATTCATTATTTTTACATTATTGTTATTATGAACTAATTTGAAAATTTCAACAGATTCTAGATAATCGAGTTTCTTCCCTTTTGATTCTACATGTAAAATTTTAAGATTATCTATTGTGGGAAAGGAATGACCGTTTTCTAGACAATGAGTGGCAAAAGTAGGATTCTGTTTATTTTTTATGAAACTCATTTTATGTTCGTTGAACCTCGTCTTGAAGGAACGTCCTGTTTGTCCTATATATTTATTACTGCACGTAGAACAAGACAACTCATAAACTCCTGATTTGTGTATGTTTGGAGTAGGGTCCTTTGCGTTAAAAAATACCGATGATAACTTGTTTTGCGTTTTGAAGGCAATGTTGACATCTGATTTTGAAAAACTATTGGCCACTTTTTGACTTATGCTACCAAAGTACGATAGAGAAATGAATTTTTTATTTTTATTTTATTATTAACAGTTTTATTATTAATAGTTTTAACGATCGAAGGCGTTGAGCTTATGACAATTTATCATAGAATAATACTAATCTGTGCTCTCCCTGTGGCGCCCTCAACGGCGGATTTCCTCCCCCACGGTGAGAATCAATCTTTATCCGACTATCGGATAATTGTTCTTCTTTAATCTTCCGCGAGTGGCTGCGTCGCGGCGCCCACGAGAGGAAGACGCCGTCTGAGGCACGCATGTGCGCGGGGAGGCAGTCAGACCAATGACTCCGGTCGATGAGCCCCGGAACCCCCGGAGCCCGGATCCGCCCATGTGTAGATGAAGTTATCACGTTCGGGCTCTTTGATCTGCGCTCGCGAAAACCGATGCCTATTTTCCCGAAATAACATAAGCTGTTCGGGCGTTTAACGCGTCCACGTCGGGGTCCTCCCCCCTCGCCGCTAATCCCGCTTTTTACGACTCCTGAAGGGGAGGGGGATCGATCTGAACCGGAAAAAATCATGAATGACGAATGCTGACCCATGGTCACGCATGGTTTACTTATTGAAACGTTTTTAAAAACTCTGTTCCACCTGATTATTTGCTAATACGCTGTCAGCACGCAAACACTGACAAGTGAGAATATTTTAAGATGGCGTTAACATAGGCTAGGACGTGAGCTGAGGATTCAATCTAGTGATGGAACATCTCGGATACGAAAGCCAATAAGAGGTTTCATTTTGAATTGTCCACTGTATGGACAGCCGTCACATTTGAAGCTGTCATCTTTTGACATTTGACAAGTAAAAAATACGCCATTACCAAAAATGAAACGATACACGCTCCAACAACGTATTGAAATTTTTAAAATTCACTACAAAAATACAAATCTAAATATAGATAGTTGAACATCCATGTTGAATTGGTATATTTCGACATCAAGCCCTTTTTGTGTACTTATTTCTTGGTATTCTCCATAAAAGATGAACCGCTAGCAATTTCAAAGTTTTTCAAGGAGGATGAAAAATTTTCCTAATGCTCTTCTGAATTTTTAATATTTCAGACTTCAAACCAACCATTTGATATTTACTGATATTTCTAGATCTTCTTTGAGAACCCTTATAGCTGCTGGTGAAAGCTGTTGGTAAGGCTCTTTATGTAATGCATGGGTAAGATGCTGATAAAAATTTTTTCGTTATATTTTTCCACTTTTAAAAAAACGAGGTGATCGATTCATGAAAAAATCACGCAACTCATTTGGATGTTGAAGTTATCTGTCGAACCGAATGTGAACACCACTAGCAACATCTCAGGACATCGGTGATCGTCGAGAGCAGGAATCCTGCCTGATATATTTCAGATTTCAACGCGAGTGCCTGTTTTCCGATGCCCCAGGAATTGTTCAACAAGAGGAACGCGAGGAGGCTGTTGCTAAGCGACGAACACACGTCGATCTCGGTGCTGCCATCGATCAACTAAATGCCATTTTCTCAGGAAGAACATGCAAAACGTCTGTTGACAGGAATTACGCCGGATAAGCATCGTGCACGCGAAGAGGACGCCAGTGCAGGGATGCCGCAGGTATCGAGGTATCAGAAGATCTACGGAATTCTTGTCTTGTCCAAGGAAGTCTCAAATTAATTCGATCGTTTGGTAATTTCCATCTTGAAAATTTTCTTGTTAACAGTTTGTGGATTTGAATCGAAAGTATTTGAAAATACCATTATCTACGTAACGTCACAAAATATATAATACTTGGTGTCGTATTTCCAGATAATTTCTTAAGCTTGATTTTTTCTGAATGTGGTACTGATTCTAACATCATTTGATAACCTATGGAATCAACTTGCCTCCTTCAATGTAAGTTTGTTGAGGACAAATCTTACCAATTCGATCTCCTGTTATGATAGAAGTGCAGCTCTTTGCGAGTCGATGTTGTAGGGGAGCTTTCAGACCTCTTAATTGCAGGGGGTAAGGGTTTCGTTCCGGCTTGCACCCACTGAACTCTTCAGTCCATATTAGCGAGATTCTACTATACTCACATCAGAGACCATTCGATACAAAAGTTGCTGTGTTCTCGTAATGGAATAGTTCATACTAGTACGTGTTCATATTAACTTGATTGTGGTGCTATTTATAGGCACAACCGAGACGCCAGCCGCTGTGCCTCCGCTTTTTAATTCTCTGATATCTTCTATGATATTCATTTTAATGAAATGCAGCTAAGGGCATTTTTGATCTACATGAAACGTACTGGGTTTTTCACTATAATTTGACCCCCTCTTTAACTTTGTTACAAATGTTGCTACAAAAAAAAGTTATTCACAAAAGTTATACGAAATCAACTGAATGACTTATGTTGGCTTCCAAAGAGTACTGTTTCTGGTTTATGAGCATAAACCAATGACTTGACATAACCCCAAAGAAAATAATCCAGTGTAGTTATGTCTCATGATCTTGAAGGCCAATTAATTGGACCAATTGTCGAAATAATGTTATCGCCAAATCTTTCTTTCAATAAATCAATTGTTACGGTAGCAGCATGAGGTGTAGCACCATCTTGTTGGAACCAAAATACTTCTGGATCGATACCAATCAAATTTTGAAACAAATAATCATTGATCATCGATTTCTAATGAGCACCATTCACTGTAACATCTGCTCCAGCATCGTTTTTGAAGAAATATAGACCGATGATGCCTCCAGCGTGTAAAGCATACCTGCAGAACTTCTTGAGGATTGTTTTCACTCCATATACGGCAATTTTGCTTGTTTACATAGCCGTTCAACCAGAAATGAGCTTCATCACTAAACAGAATTTTACGATAAAAAAGTGGTTCAGGCTGTTCTAGGGCTCAATCAGCAAACAAACGACGCTTATATGGTCAAGTGGCTTTAGTTCTTGAACCATTTGGATCTTGTATTGGTGTAGACCAAGATCTTTATGCAAAAATTTTTATGTGGTGGATGCACAGAGTCCAAGTTGTTGTGAACTTCGACGAATACACAAATCTGGATCATCATTAACAATATGACTTACAGCAGCGATAAATTCATCTGTACGTACAGTTCTTTGTCTTGTTGTTGTTGTTGCATCGCGTGGAGCAAATTTTGTCCGAAATCTATCGATATTTCGACGAATAAGCTGCTCTGATGGACGATTATGTAAACCATAAATTTCAAGAAGTGCTCTATAAGTTGGGCGAATAAAACACAAATTTCGAAGATAAATTTCAACAATTTGCAAACGTTGTAGTGGCGTGAGTCTTTCCATGGTAGATTGACAATGTTTGCTGAACAGAAATGTTAAAACAACATGGCTTCTACCCTCTGTCAAATCACAGTTATCCCTATCGAAAGAAAGAGACGTAGCGTCTTACGCTATGAGAATCAAGAACTCGACATTTTGCTTTATTTTGAAGGTAATGTTACTATAATCATTTGTTGATAAGTGCTAAAACTTGAATATTATTGAATTTGAAATCAACCGCACAATTTCATATAAAATGTTTTGAAAAATCCAGAAAATGGATTAAAGGAAGCATACGTGAACTTGAAATAAGCTGGTCGAAGATTCATATAGTGTTAAAATGAACAATTATAGACTTTTTCTGTACTTCCATTTGTAACAAAGTTGAAGGGGGGATCAAATTATAGTGAAAAAGCCGGTACAATGGATTTATATCAAGTAAAGGCCACCACGATTCTAAGATATCGAAGTAATTTCTTATCTGTTCCATTCAGCAGATATTTGACAAACGACTCAAAGTTAAAATAATTATTTTTTCATATTTTTTCGATAGCAATGTTTTCATTTTCAATGCATTTCAAACTTTCCATAAGTATTCAATTCTATGGGACATTCGAAGGATTAAATCGAATAATAATATTACATAAGCAAGATCAAATATCCACTGGTGTAAAAATGCGATTCATTCCAAATTCTCAGAACTCCAGTCAAGGCACCCTTCAGAAGCATATTTCAATCGACAAAGCTCCTTTGTGGATCTCTGAGATGAAATCAGAAAAGAAATCGAAAACTATTTCACAATCAGTTTCGGTTTTTGTCGTACTGGCGTTCTATTTTCATACAATTTCGAAGCCAAAACACTTTTGCAAACGTTTGAAGTTGACTGTTTTCATTGATTTTACTGGAAAATCGTTGAGTGATTGTATATTTTCGGCCCCATATATTTTAGAAATGTCATTCGAAAGAGAATATGAAATTATGGTGAATGGGCATTTTTGATATTTCAAACAAATTCTTCCAGAAGGTAAAATATCTGAACACCATATTATAACTGCATCGAATGAAACCAAAACAATCATTATCATTAAGGGGTGGGCCATTTACAATTTGCATTTTTGATCAGTTATAAATAAAAATTTATGAATATTTTGCATCAATACGATTTTTTTAAAGTGATAGAACTTTGAATTGAAATAAAACATGTTTAAATTAAGATTGAAGCCAAATTTTTTTTTATTTGAAAGATAATTTCATGACATTTATGTTTTGAACAAAATTTCCGGCATATGTCCACCACGATTAGCTCTGAGGAACCGCATTCGAGTTGCCTTATTTCATCAATAACAAGAGTTATGTTGGCTTCCAAAGCGTCCATTGTTTCTGGTTTATCAGCATAAACCAATGACTTGACATAACCCCAAAGAAAATAATCCAGTGGTGTTATGTCCCATGATCTTAGAGGCCAGTTAATTGGACCATTTCTTCAAATAATGTTATCGCCAAATCTTTCTTTCAATAAATCAATTATTACGGTAGCAGCATGAGGTGTAGCACCATCCTGTTGGAACCAAAACACTTCTGGGTCGATACCATTCAAATTTTGAAACAATAATCATTGATCATCGATCTGAGACGTGCCATTTACTGTAACATTAGCTCCCAGCATCGTTTTAAATGAAATATGGACCGATGATGCCTCCAGCGTGTAAAGCACACCATACAGTGCATTTTTCAGGATGCAATGGAACCTGCACAACTTCTTGAGGATTGTTTTCACTCCATATACGGCAATTTTGCTTGTTTACATAGCCGTTCAACCTGATATGAGCTTCATCACTAAACACAATTTTACGATAAAAAAGTGGATCAACTTCAAGCTGTTCTCGGGCCAAATCAGCAAAAAAATTACGCTTATTATGGTTAAGTGGCAGTTTGATCTTGTATGGGTGTAGACCAAGATCTGTACGCAAAATCTTCCATGTGGTGGATGCACAGAGTTCAACTTGTTGTGAACGTCGCCGAATAGACAAATCTGGATCATCATTAACAATATGACTTAGAGCAGAGATTTTTTTTTCTGTACGTACAGTTCTTTGTTTTGTTGTTGTTGTTAGGAAGTTTCAATGTATTCAGCATGGGACCAAGCGATTACAATCTTTTTCTTGCATTGTAAAACTTCTTGAGAGAAGATTGTGAAAATCGATTACTAGAGTTTTTCGCCAATAACGACCAAGACTACTTTGAGAGGTGTATTGTGAAGCTACCTTTAAAATGGCAACAAATAATACAACAAAACGGTTCATTTTTGACCCAATTAGCACAATCTGAAACATGTTAACTAAAATCTTGAAGTTTACGCAATGATAATGGACTTTTTCTGCAACCTCATAGGTGGGTTGCCTCTTATATGTCGGGATTGGACAAACCTAGTGTGACAACCTGGCAACTGACAACTGTATCGTGAAGTTTGACATTTTTGAGGTTATGGATACTCAGAACGTTTTGACATACGAACGCTAGTTGTATTGTTTACAGTAACTTAAAAAAATCATCTCGGCCAAAAAATGGAATTAAATCGTGAACATTTTCTTGCGATTAGTTTCGACGTGGATTAACTCAGCAGCAGTGCATCGATGATCTTAATTCAATTTTTGGCGATGAAGCTCCATCTAGGAGCGGTGTTTATCGATGGTATGGTGAATTCAATCGAGGTCGTAGTTCGCTCCAAGACAAATTTCGTGAAGGTCGTCCAAAATCAGTTTTTGTTCCGGAAACCATTGATGCTGTGCGCGAACTGATATTGAAAGATTGTCATGTGACATATCGTGAGATTGAGACAACCTAAGGCATTAGTGGGATCAGCATACATTCAATATTGCATGAACATTTGACTGTCAAAATAATTTGTTCGCGATGGATCCCACACAATTTGTCAATCGTTCAAAAAAAGGCTCGTGTCGATTGATCGAAAGAAATGCTCGAAAAATACGATCTTAAGCTTCGAAACACGTCTATGACCTTGTGGCAGGTGGCCGATTTACGCGTATGAGCCCGAAAGTAAAAATCAGTCGACTGTATGGGTGTTTCAAGCCAAATCCAACAAAACTTGTTCGCGTACGAAGCACTTCCGAGAAAATGGTCGCCTGTTTCTTCGGAAAAACTGGACATTTCGCTAACATACCACCAGAACAACGCAGAACAGTCAGTTCTGAGTGCTTCACAGCCATTTGTTTGCCAGTTTTCTTTCAAGAATTGAGGAAAACCAACCGCCGAAGTCGGATCATTCTTCACCACGACAAAAACTCTCAAGAAACTGCATTTTTGAGCACTCAAAACGTTGATTTGATGAGTCATCAGCCGTTTAGTCTTGGCTTGGCACCGAATGACTTCGTTTTATTTTCGTACGTTTTTCGACACCTGAAGAAGCGGTTGATGCGTTCAGAATGCATGTTTTGAAGATAACTCAATCAGAGTGGCCAACGTGTTTCGACAATTGGTTCAAACACATGCAGAAGTGTATTGATCTTATGGGGAATATTTTGATAAACATTAAAATGATTTTCGATAATTTATATTTGTTTTTGTTCTCTAATCCCGAAAAATAAAAGGCAACCCTCGTATACTCCTATCTATATCAATCTTCTCATATTTAGTTTCATCCCTAAGATCTTCGAGGAAGTAAAGATATTCAATAGATTACTGAATTATGAAAATCACTCATGGATTTTTGAGAAAATTATAATTCTCGAGGAAAAGACTGAATTTTAAGATCGGACACAAAGAAGCCAACTTCAACGACTCTGGTCGGGTATAATATCTCCATCTCATTCGGCATTCAATCCAAGTACGACCGTTTGAAAAAATAAATAAATAGCTACGCTGCAGATGTAGTATTTCACAGCGATGAATGGATTACAAATAAAAGCATCGAACTTGCAGACTTGAATATAAATTCCTAATGCATTTTCCCGGTAATTCTTGATATATTGCATTTACTTCATGAATGTTATGCTAATTTCCCTCATCCAATTATTTTTATCCGACAGAAGTGAATTCAAATGCGGTGTTAATATCGGTCTCTGACTTATTTGCATATTTCGTTCAATTCCCGACTATCTGCGTGTAAACAAAATGCGAACGAAAAAGGAAGAATTAAATTAATGATCGAAATGATAAAATTAATTAACAGATCATAAATTTCGTAATGATACCATAAAATGAAATTCCGCGTTTCCGTCTAGGTGCTTCAAAATGGTCATGAGCGTAGAACGCTGACGATTGAACGCAATTCTTGTGCATCTTCGTAATTGGAATAAACCTGTGAATGAAGTTTTATGGAATATCAGAACATAAATGACATGTAAAGCTGAATTAGGACTGATAAATGAAAAGTTATTATTTCAGAATGATGAAAGGGATTTTTCGGGTTCCGTTATTTGTTTTATCTATTGCCCAAATAGTAATCAGTGACCATCGTGAATTAGGGGCATGTAAAAATGGCTCCTTCACCAGGTGACTACTCAGCAGTCTCTACAATCTGCCCAGGAAGCAGAAAGTGTGATAAGGGTTACGCCTTATCATCGCGCATTAGCAAGAACCATTCCGAAGAGTTGAACCCACCAAGCTTCCAGTTTCGGCTTCAGTCCTAGAACCTACACCTTGACTGATAACAGCGAAGCACTATCCAACCTCTACTGGCTCTGCAGTGTCAGTACTCGAGTTTTTTGTGACGCAATTCACTCGCCGAAGGGGCTTCTTATCCACCCTCCCGAACGCAGTCCCATGAATAAGATAGTCTCAAGATTTAATGCCTCAATTGATCCTGGTACGAGCACCGTCAATCCGGCGTGTACGTAAAGACCCACGAACCCTTGTGAAGTCTTTCAATTGATCCTGGCTTCAAGCACCAACGGCCGTATCGTCAAACCATCAAGTCCCGCTAAATCCTGAAGCATTTCTCTAGATATCCTGAACATGAGTTGCTACGAACAGATAGATGGAATACCCTTCTAGTCTAGCATGCGGACTTTCAGCCACTGTCTCCTCGAGTCACCAATTGGGTGGCCAGGTCGTATGAATAGTTCCTGAGGACCTCCATCCTCCCGAGGTAACGCTACATAACGCACTCGAACATGGGACAGAAAAAACCGGAGATTTACTGTAGGTAGAGTACGTTAGTTTTAAGGGTGAAGCCCTGTGCAGCCTTGTCACTTAGTTGAACAACGCCACTCAGCCCTCTTTTACGTTGAAACTAGGGCACCATTCGGTCGAACTTCTACCACACGAGTCCAGTGACTGGTGCTCTAGGCATCAGGACTTAATCCTCCATTTCACGAGGATAAAACCAGGATCCTCAAGACAAGCGCCCCCAGCGCGTGAAGCTGAAATGTCATGGAAGGCGAGTAATCAGTGGACAGTGGAATCAAAAAGTAGCTGGCCTATTGTTACGGGCCGACAGTAACTGGTCCAACTTTGTTTTCACGGTCCCAGTAACTTCACTGTCCGCCAGCTACTGTCCCTGTGAAAACCAGGCTGTGCGTAGGATGACAAAAATGCGACAAGTTGATGAGTAAACACTTTCTGCGCTACAGAACTAAAATCATAACAATTATACGGTGGTCTCAAGTTGCTCCCAGTAATATAAGTTACGCCAATGATGGTCAGAAGGTTCTTGCATGAGCGGATAAATAATAATCTGATTAAACCATTGAAAATTCAAGTACAGTGACCGCAACCGATGTAATTAATTAGACAGTGTAATTACTCGAGAATAATGACTGCTTCATCTTCTCTAATTACCTGCTTTGGTGTAACACTTCAGAATATTCTGATAATATCGCAAAATGTGACGCCCGCTGTTACGCCTTCATAAAAAATACAGAACATCATTCGAAAGACAGCATGCTTTGTTGTTAATTTTAGTTTCATTTCACGCCATGGATGTTTTCATCGACGAACTATAAATACGTTTCATGAAATAGGTTCTTCAACTACACCTCAATCTTATCCGCTCTTGTGTCTCAACAATTGAGTTCTATAGCAGACAGATCCCACTGTTGAGAATAAATTGCGATCGGACAATGCACATTTTTCTGTTCTCTGAAGTTTGGACAAAAATTATCAGTACACAAAATGACAGAATAAACTTAAATTCTGTAGTTGAAATTGAGTAGTTAGAAAATGACGAATAGAATGCTTCGTGATATTTCGGTTGATGAATTATGTCATTAGAAGTATGGCAAAACCAATTTATAAGATTTTCAGATATTCCGAAAACAATTCATTAGATTGATTCACTTATTTTAATATGTAATCCTTCTAGAAAGTATCCGGAAAAAACAGAGCTCAATTGTTATTATTCAGTATATAGTTTTAATTCTTGCATTAGAAAATTATAACAAAATATTCATCTTATTTACTTATGCAACCTCCATTTAACTTGACTAAACGTCGAGGTACACCCGAAACTATATCATCTCCATAATTTTCGATGATGGTAGTCTTGAACTGTAAAACTGACTGAATTAAATCATCTTTATTTCGTGGTGCTGCTCGTCCAACTTCAATTTTCGTTAATCCTCATATGTTTTCAATGGGACTAAGATCTGGTGAAACTGCTGGCCTTAATGGTTGCCACTTGTTGTTTTGCATCCAAGCTTGGGTATAGACCGAAGTATGGCATCTTGCATCATACTGCTGAAAACGCCTTTCTATCTAGAGCGAAGCCATATCAAGAAATTATAGTTATTTAAATGAATTCACAAAAAAGATACGTAGTACGGTCCTGCGTACTCGAATTCTTTTTCACTCCTCTTCCTTTCCAACAACTTCCTGTATTTGCTTTGTTTATTCATTCCATAAGAGTACGATGCCATCTACTTGCGATTACCTGTGTTTCATTAATACATACATATTCGCATCTTCGTTAACAATGCGAATTCCGAAGGGCACACCTCCATAAAGGTTGGAATAGGTCCGTCTTTTGGGAACTCATGCATGTATTGAATCGGTTTTGACTTGCTAAGAACATTCAGGAGTTCTCTTATACCGATATGGAACTCACCTCGTTGAAAATATATTCTGAATTTAAGCTTATTATACAGAGTGATACCAATAGAAATTCGCTTTTAATACAGCATATACAGGTTGACAAGAAAACCTCGGACAATCGTTTTTTCATTTAACTTCATTAAACAAAACAACAACGTATAATAATAACATAAACATTTGGTAATAATATATTTAAGCGGTTTCGAAGTGGCTTTCTTTGGCGGCGATTCATAGCTTCAGACGCTTCTTGAAATTTTCGGCAATGGGCACTTCGGGCGTTAATCGGTCCCATTTCCGGCGCAGGAATTGCTTCAGCGATTCCAAACTTTTGTGATGTTTAGCACACGCCCTGAGCTCCAAAATCGACCACAGGTACTATGGTCTCAAGAATGTCGCAGCGGTAAACTTCTTGATTGATTTTGACCCCTTGATGCACGAAAACCAAGGGTGTTTTGCCGCTGGCGCAAATTCCGCTCCAGACCATGGCGATTGCACATTTTGAGGATGTTCGACCATGGCCGAACAAGGAGCCTTTGCGGATTAGACTCTGTCGTTTTGGTGGTTGTGGGATGGTGAAAAGCTTCTCGTCTGTGAAGAGAATGCGCTCCCATTGCTGACCGACGGGAGACGAAAGAGTTGGGGGGACCTTTGGAGTCGTACGTACTTGTTTTCATCCGTGAGGGGTTGAACTTTTTGGAGCTTGTATGACTTGACAGATACCAATCTCGCGGACTAGTTTCCTTAAGTTCACCCTCGGATTTCGATTGACTTGCTTGTTGACGATGTTGCAGTTGCTAGGCGTATTGACTGTGCGTTTCTCCCCCTTAATGGATGACGACCATCGTGGCCAAGCTCCTTGAAACGGCAAATCGCATCGGACCAGGTTTGTGGAGGCACATTGAGCAAACGAACAATTTTGCATTGACACTTACTTACCTTGATGAAACAGCTCCAAAATTTCACTACGTTTGTTTGACATTCTAACACTCTGCCAAATAAAGTAATATCGATCTGAAAATTCACATATTAGTACAAGAAAGTGTAGAGAATGTAATAGAATAAAAATTATTTGGGTGCGCTGAAATACTTTTGTTCCAGAACACAGTAAAATTTTTCCGAAGTTTTTCTTGTCACCCTGTATATGAACAACTTTACCACCAATAGCTTCATATACGTTAAAATGAAAATCAGATATCTGAAAAAACTTTCACTATGTACAGGTTGAATCATTGGGACATGGGTTGAGGACAGATTATTTAGACCATGCATGCCTCAAAAAAATATTGCTATGGTTAGTGATTTCGATTGGAAAATACGCTGTAAAAATCATTTTTACGTAATATTGGTACCCTTGTTTGAAAACGATAATTTCAACCGTTTGTGAGAAAAACGCAATCGAAGAGTTTTTTGTTTCCGCAGACAATAAAGAAACGTAAGGCTTCTATTTCAACAGTAAAGAAGAATTTAAAACAATTCAACATAAAAAGAGCAAACTTAAAATAAATGTTCTAAACAAGAGTACCTTTCTTACGTAAAACTATAGTAAGTTGGAGACTCGGTTAAATTAGTGAATGGGCAAAATCTGTTCTACGGTTCCGCAGTTTTTAACATAGGAAATTTTTTCTTTTTCTTATTACTTCCGATTGATATTGACACACATGTTAAACAACGGATGATATAGTTTTAGGTTATTCAGATACAGCATATAGTAAGAGTTATCTGCATTGACTAAGTCAACAAAGTGCAGGAGTGTATTAGCATGTTGTTTCATATGAAAAGAGTGTCCTATTGAGAAAAGGACTCTATGGTTAAAATTAATCTACGTAATGAGGAGTCACCTTCTATATTTCATTGTATTCAGCTCGAATGCGCTCCATTTGTCTCATTTTATTGAGCAACATGAAAAGAACTAACCTAATATTAACATTAGAGTAAAATGGAACATAGACTCATTTATACATCAATTAAACTAATATTTTCTGTGTTTTCAGGCCAGTAAGATGGGACTCGGTCCCGCCGGACACCCGGGAGCTGCCCTGCCCTTCTTCTGTCCGAACGGCGACCCCCTGTCCCAGCCGCCGCCCGCGCACATGGGAATCCCACCGTACCAGTTGGACTCGAAGGCCACGGGTTCGATGGGTGAGTACGGCAGCCCCCCGCCACAGCAACCGCAGCCCCTTAGCCCCGCCGAATGGAGACGCCTCGGACCGTTGCTCGCCGCCACAGGTATTTTACAAACGACCTCCCCGCCAGCACTGATTCAGCACGCGGGAGGAAAATCTCATGGGATTCGTCCTTGCGGGTTGATGGGGAAAACTGGGAAGCAATTATTAACATTGCTTCCTTTGAACGTGTTGTCACCCTGAAATGACCTCTCACGGGTTCATATATATTACACGATAATAGCTTTTTTTCACTTGAAACAGTTGGAAATAACTAAAGGGTTTTTCAATAAGATTTTTCATTTCGATATTTAGAAAAACACGAGGAATGGAAAACGATACCAGCCAAATTTTCCATGACCAATTCGCACATTTGTGGCTTTATGTTCTCAATAACACACACAATTCCTTCGTTAAGGTCTTGAATCGATTGTGGAGCATTGGCATAGACCTCATCTTTAACGTGGTCCCAATGAAAAAAGTCTAAATGTATCAAATCACAATATCTCTGTTGCTAATTGTGATCACCTATTCGAGAAATAACACAGCCAGGAAACTTTTCTTGCAAAATTTCGTTTGTTTCGTTGCTTGTGTATAACCTAGCGCCGTCTTGCAATTCCGGCCTAATTCCAAAAATCGACGAGGAATCGTCAACACAATGGGATACAGCAGCAATATTCTCAGTTGTTCTTGAACGACGCACACGGTTTCGATTCTTCACATCACTAACTTGTCCAAACAGCTCCTCAAATTTTTCTACCAGTTTCACTATTACCGACCGAGAAACTGCTTCACGGCAACTCAATTGGCGAACCGCATCTTCACCATTTTTGGAGTGAATTTAAACAATTTCAATGCGTTGTTGGAGCGTGTATGGTTCCATTTTTAGTAAAGGTGTATTTTTTTCTTGTCAAATGTCAAGAGATGACAGCTTCAAAAGCTAGCAAACACAGTTGGTCAAGGTTTGATCCTGTTATGTTTTGAAAATGAAACTAAAAATATTCAGTATTTTCGTGGAATCGCTTTCTGTTAATTACCCCTTGTGACATCTTTCGGATAAAAGCCGAACGCTCTGTGGACTTGAATTCTATTGAAAGCCACTGATCATCTTTCTGATAACTTGACCAAAAACTCTTTGGTTAACTTTCAGTTAAGAGCTAAAGTGTTTCACAAAAACGAAATTGGGTGTTGGTTAAATTATCAGTTAGCATTATTCGAGGTAGGCAACGATTCAGATGTCCAATCTAGTTTAAAAACATGAAAACATTAAATTTCTTCTGGTTTTCTAACCATTCGGCGTTTTCTACATAGCTTGAACAAACATTCAACAGAGCTATTTTGAGTATATCAGTTGTGAGTTGCTCATTTTATCATTGTACCACATACGCAGGAAAGCATTTGAAAAAGCCTCCCGAGAAATTCTTCTCGATTTTAACCCTCATGCTTCTGTTCCTCATGAAGTTTCCTATAATATTTTGAAGGTAACCTGGTATTATCCACGAAACATAGGAACATAGACGTCTGTGTTCTTGTGTTCCTTTCCTTGAAAAGTAAATCGTACAGAAATATTTTGGACGACAGAAATACAGGATGTCCCAACAAAAATTTGACCCCCCCAGAGCTCAGAAACGAAGAATTTTCGAAGATTTTAAAAGAACAGGTCAACTTCTATTTTGAGGAGGACGAATTTCCATCATGAGTTTGTTCCAAAAAAACCACCTCCATTGAATAGGGAAGAGATGTCGAGTGTTGATTAGTTTGAAAGTTATTTATGTTCTGTGCACAATTCAGATCTAGGTTATTAATTGTCTTAAAGCTTTTAAGACAATTAATAACTGTAGTACCTACATAAAAAAACAATAAAGATCGTACAAATAAAGAAAATGAATCCGGAATCTACAAGTTGACTTGCAAAGATTGCCCTTTAGTATGCATTGGCCAGACTGGTAGATCATTCAAGAAACGTGTCCAAGAACACCAAAGGGGTTATATATCCAATTCTGTACATTCGACATATGCTAATCATCTTAAGGAATTCAGGCATAATTTCAACAATAATTATGAAATTATCCACGTTGAAAGCAAAAGTTCTAGATTAACACTTTTAGAATTTCTTGAAATCAACAGGTATAATGCCCGTAAAATCCTTTTGAACGAACAAACAGATGTCGATCATTCTCCATTACTGAATATTTTTCCTTAATGGCATTTTTAGCGGCAAACTCCAATAAACACCTAGAGTTTTTAGGACTTGTGCTTCCATTATTTGGTCACGTACCTAAAAATGTATTTAAACTCGGTTACACTGAATACCATCAGACAGTACAATGTAATACCTGAAGAAGCCATATCGTGGTGAAACAATTGTTGTAGTAGTACAAACATTTTTGTGGAAATAAATTACTGTCTCATATACATTTTTTTAATTAAAATGGGTTTCCACCAAGTAAAGACCCAATCTATCAAATACTCACTAAATTGTTCACAAAACTGAGTCTGATGGTCAGGACCATTTTCATTACACTGTTGCACCGGCCTTATCTTGTAAGGGTCAAATTTATGGGCTCTCACAATTCGATGAACGCTAGATTTCAGAAGTTTAGAGGCTGGTGCTAAAGTTCTTATAGATTGCCGATTATCCATCTGTAGATGTCCCAATACTGCCATTCAATAGCTTCATTTCGAACTGGACGCTCAACTTCATGTTTCTTATTCTGAACGGAACCAGTAGTTTCCAGTTTATTCATCAAATGCTTAACATATTGGTGACTTACATTTCTTTCTGGATGATTGTTATTAAAATACCTTGCTGTTTATCTAGAATTTCCTTCATTCCGATTGTATAATTTGAGAATTTGTATTCTTTCTTCCATAGAATAGACCAATTTTTGCCCACATAAGTAGATCTCAAACCCAATTATGATGCAGAAACGAAAGACTGAAACACATTTGAGAAAGAATTTTTAAAAAAATAGTATACATTGTAATGAATTTCATGAATTTCACACCTTTTCTCATCATGAACGATAAGAAAATCGAATGTTTTTAGAGGAAAAACATTCAAAAAGTCTAGCTGTTCTGCCATTAAATAAACAAATTTAAAAATTTCAACTGCGATGTTTAGAGGACAGAAAATACTTCTCAACTAAACCACATCCTATTAAAAAAATGTTGGGGGTTGTTGCCATCCTATGGTGGTTTTTTCGGAACAATCTCGTTATAGGAATTCTTTCTCACCAATACAGAACTTGAAAATTAATTTTGGATTCAAAACTCGTAGGTTCTTGAGTTTGGACGATTCAACTGTATGTTCAGCACCACCTTTTGACGGTAAGTTCAATAGTACATTATTTCGTGAATAATGGACCTATTTTGAAAATTTTAGCTGAGTTGTGTACAGAACATAAATAATATTGAATTGAATCAGTCCTTACTTGGTGAAAATCCATATTAAATAATATTTAAATATGGTTATTCTAATTTTCACAAATTTTTATTGTTATGTTACATTTTGAATAACTAAGCTTGTTTCCGAAATCCGTTGCTATTTATATTACAGTAAGTACAATAAAATTTTATTGAGCACTAAAACCCAAAAAAGGGTTTCTGCAAATTCCAGCTTATCTGAATATATTTAACAGAGGTGAGTTATTTAAATCTATTTGTTCGTTAAGTAATATTCCAGTTTTATTATGTTTATTTATCTCTAGGGATTCTAACAGATTTAAGGCATAACTTTTACTTTGTATATGTAGAATTTCAAAATTATCGTTGAAAGTATTTCCTGTTTCTAACAAATGGTTGGAATATGTAGAATTACTCTTATTATTGAAGAAACTCTTCAAATGTTCACAAATTCTATGTCGGAAAGTTCTTTCAGTCTGTCCTATGTAAACTTTAGGGCAATCACCGTAGGTCAACTTATAAACCCTCGATTTATCATCTTTATGTGTACAGTCTTTATTATTTTCAATAAATTTAGTCAAGTTTGAGTTGGTTTTAAATGAAGTTCTTGAATTATATTTATTTTTGAGGTATGTAGCAATTTTCTCAGAAATACCTTCAGTGTTTTTTAAGGAAATGTATTTAAAATTTTGTTTTATACGATTTAGACGATTTGTCTTTCAACTTAGCATCGTAGTCATTTTTAATAGCTATTTGTTTAATTATGTTAAGTTCTGAAATATAATTTTCTTGATTCATGGGAATATTAACTAATCTATGGATCATACAATTGAATGCTGATAATTTTTAATTTAAAGGATGATTTGATTTATGGTGTATAATAGAAACCGTATAGGTTGGTTTGTGAAATATTGAAAAATCATGTGAATTATTTATTCGAGTAACAGTTAAATCAAGAAAACTAATAGAATTATTATGTTCGGTTTCCATAGTGAATTTAATTGAAGGATGTATTTCATTGATGAACAATGATTACATTGATTACAACGATTGTTGTAAACATAACAATAAAAACTTGTGAAAATCAGAATAACCTTATTTAAATATTATTGAACATAAATAACTTTCAAACTAACCAACACTCGACATCTCTTCCCTATTCAAAAAATTTTCGGGGTGGTTTTTTTCGGAACAAAGTCATCAATGAACTTCGTTCCCCTTCAAAACAGAAGTTGGCCTGTTTTTTTAAAATCTTCGAAAATTTTTCGTTTCTGAGTTCTGGGGAGTCAAATCTTTGTTGGGACAACCTGTGTATTTCTGCAAATGGTTTTACAGTTCTACGATTTACTTTGTTATCACGTGATACTCATAAAAATAAAAAATAAAATTTTCGTGAAAATACTGTAGATTCAGTACTTGTCTATTCATATTGCGGCCATATTACTCAAAAAGAGAAAATTCAACCTTCCAACTCCTGATACCGTTCTAACAGCTTCCACATTATTTGAACATCTCAAGGACATTCAAAAACTTTTAGGACACAATTCCCAGTTTTCCTCGCACTCAACACATTGCAAGGACGAATAAGTGGTGGTGGTAAAGGTGATGGGGTTGTTTTCTTCAGTGCACATCGTTGAGAGGCACTGTACCACATATTTATCCCGTTAGTCGCTTCCAATTAAAAATAATTTCCATGTTTCCGTAGGTCGTTATTCTTGAGTACCTACATAAAGCGTGGTTAACATCCCTGTTTATTTCAATGCCCTCCTAATAATAGAAAGCTATGCAGGCTCAAGATCGGAATTAATCATCACCTTTCAACGTACGATTTTGCTCGAAATTTACGGGATTGAAAATAACAGGAGGGAGGAAACGGGACAGGACAAGGTCAGAAGAACAATAAAGTTATCGAATTACGTATGATATGTGCTGTATTCATGAATAATGTTGGTTTTAAGAATGAAAATTAAGAGGCTACAAAAAAGAAATTATTTTATTCAAGTCAAAATTTCTAATCGATCAAAAAACAATTTGTGAACATTCCATAATTTCTTTTTGTCTTAACTCTGACAGAACCTACCAGACCGTCTAATTATCTTCTTCAATAATCAAATTACCATGGGATTTTTTGCATAAATCAATTATATCAAAAACTTCAGTAACGTAATTTTTTACAAAATGTTTAGAAAGTGGTACTGTCTCGATGGTACCTCATTCCTCATCCATGCCATCCATTTGCGGTGTGAAGACAGTTTGTGCCTTCATAGAAAAATGTTCAATACAATAAAATAATAAGAAGAGGTTTTTTACTTGATAGAAGGATTATTACAAAATTTAAATATCAAAACAGATTTATTCCTCCTATATATTTTAATTTCAAAAAATTTATTCAAGAACTTTTAGAATTAAATTAATGTCTTATAAGCACTGCTTGAATTTAGTGGACATATAAAATCAAAACTCATTATACAATATCAAATGGAACGAAATATAAATTATCGATTAAAATCACTAAAGAAATACTTGAAGGAGACAAAATTTTGCTTCTGATCTTACGTTTATGAAAAATGCAAAACGTAATTTCAAGAACTTCTCCAAAACTAATTTATTTGAAATATTTAATATATTTAAATATTTGAATAACTAACTTCAAAAATCTCTCAAAACATGTAGTACATCCTTGAAAAACAGTTTGAAATTAAATAAGATCTTCGTCAGTCCTACTTCACATTCAAAAATAAAATCAATTAACAAAAAATATCTCAACAGACAGACCTCGTGGTATCCTTGTTGAAGTTCTATAATTTTAGTGTTTGTTCAACAAGGATACCACCAAGTCTGTCTCTCTGGTAAAATATTTTTTGTTTATTGATTTTATTTTTTAAATGTGAAGTAGGACTTTGGATCTTATTTAATTTCAAATTGTTTTTTGAGAGATTTTTGGAGTAATTAATTTAAATATATCAAATATACTTATCTCAAATAAATTAGTTTTGGAAAAGTTCTTAAAATTATGTTTTGAATTTTTGAAAAAGATTTGGTTTTCATAAATATAAGATCTGAAACAAAATTTTGTCTCTTTCAGGTATTTATTTAGTAATTTCAATTGATAATTTATATTTCATTGGGTTTTTTATTCCTTTCAATATTATATAATGAGTTTTTAGTTTATATCGGGTGTTTTTTTTGGAGTGATAGAACTTTAAATTAAAATATAACACATTAAAATTAAGATTGAAACCAAATTTTTTTTATTTGAAAGATAATTTTATGACATGTTTTAAAAATAATTTCCGGAATATGTCCACCACAACTAGCTCTGAGGAACAGCATTCGACCAGACCAATTTCGGACCACTCTTTCGAATAATTCAGGCCTTATTTCATCAATAATACGAGTTATGTTGGCTTCCAAAGCGTCTATTGTTTCTGGTTTAGCACCAAAAACCAATGACTTGCCATAACAAAAAAAAAATAATCCAGTGGAGTTATGTCACATGATCTTGAAGGCCAATTAATTGGACTATTTTGTTATAAGTTATTAATGAATTTAACTTGTTTTACATTGTTATAAATATAAAAACTAAATTTAAAAGTTAGAACATTTATTTAAATCACATTAATTGTTAATATCAATCGATTTTAATTCAAAGTGTATTTTCTAAAAGGAGAAAACTAATTCACATTTGATCTTTGAATTTGTAAATCGCGCGCTTACGACCTTGCGCAGTGATTAGTCGTCTCGGTTTGAATGTTTGAAAGTTTCGATTTGACAGGTTGGAGGTTAAACATTGTTATTTCAATTTTTTACATAGCAAGTCGCGCTCATTTTTTCAAGTTAAACAAATTATTATTGGTTGAGAAACGATTTCTACTACTTTTTTGATTGAAAACTACCACAACATTGTGATTACTACAACATAACCTATTCACTTATGTCTTAGTCATTTATTTCATCATGTTATATTATCAGTCTGAAATTATTTACCTTTGCTGTTTGAATTGTTGCGATGGACGAAACTACCTTCACATTATCACTACACAATCGTTTTACAATTAACTGGCAACGTGTAAACTTGTATGCAGGCGCCTAAGCGAAATAGAAGCGCAAGACATGAACCGGTGTGTATGCCTATCTCTCTCACTCTCTCTCTCTCTCGCTCTGTCTCTCTTGCTCTTAGGCGGGCTAACTGTGCTCGAGTGGAAGGGACGCGTGCCTTTCACTTTTTATGTCTGTCTCTCTCGCTCTTAGGCGGGCTAACCATGACCGAGTGGAAGGGACGCGTGCCTCTCACTCGCTCTCATTGTGAGCGCATAACGTGAGCGGAGCGTAACGCAGTTTCTTGAAGTGTCACCCGGCAAACCAATTTATAAGACGTTGTCACGTCAATAAACCGCAACTGAAGCGTGGGCCATCTAGTTCATAGTTCATAGTTAGCATTCATTAGTTTCGACAGAAATTAGTTTTATGTTTTACATTAACGAGATGGGTCGATTTACGCTTGAATAAAACAGGACAATATTGAAAACTTATTCCCAAAGTGGTGAACCTTCTATTCAAACTGATAGAAATGAAATGCCCTCTAGGCAATTTGTGAATCATTTTGTTCGTGGAAACTGAACCGCTATTTGAAAAACAATCCGTTCGCGTTTTCGTCCAGTGAGCACACTTGAAAACATTGCAGAATGGAATGAACATTCATCAACACAATTAATATTTCCGAGTTCTGTTCAAGCGTAAATCGACCCATCTCAATAATGTTGAATATTAAACCGACTGACAAAAATGTTGCCAGACTCGAAATAATCACTACTTATTCAAGGAATATTTTTCTCAGAATAAAATACATCGACTTCTTTTGTGTAGCAGCGTATTCTTCACAATTCGACCACTGCGGAAATACGCTTTGAAAACGCCGATTAAAAAATCGCCGATCCGAAAATTTTCCCCTCGCGCAGCGTGACACCTGCTTTTCATTTTCTCCCATCTAATTGCGACCGCTGATTGGATATTTCTGATTACCGTAAAAGACTTGACGGAAAAAAACGCAGCGAGAATTCTTTACGTCCCGATTGCCGTTAAACAAAACCGACTTTCTTGCTCCGTGCGTCCGTTTAATAAATATATGCGCCTCCTCGTACGGAATAATGAACAATTAAATTACAAATACACAACTACCCAATTACCGTTTCCTGCGAAGCATAAGACCTGTCGTGGGGGGTTAAGGAGGAGGGAGCAGGATTCTTCTCCTACCTCCAACACACACACACACCCAATTAATGGCTAATTGATATGAACAGCGCGCTGAGGAAGACCTTGCCGTTTGTCTTATCAAATTCGAGGAGTAGGCTGTGACGTAGGCACCATCTCCTGCAGCTTTTTGTCTTGGTTATCTGGATTTACCGCAAATTCTAGCAGGTTAGAATTCCGCCGAACGAGGATGAACTGAATTTGAATATTGTTTTGAGTTTGTTTTTATTAATCATTTGTTTGAGGCATTGATATATGTTTTCTACTTTTCTACATATTTATTATCCAAAAAGAAAAAGGGTATTCCAATGGCGATGGTACTGCAGGGTTTTTCATTAACAGCGCCCCATTTTGTTCTGTAAATAAAACACATTAGTTCTTTGAAAATTATTGAAATTTTTATTTCATTATAAAGTATCGGGTGTTTATTTTAGAGTGTAAGAACTCTCGATAGGGATAACTGTGATTTGACAGAAAGGAGAAGCCATGCTGTTTTGACATTTATGTTCAGTAAGCATTGATAAATTATCATGGAAAGACTCACGTCGCAACAACGTTTACAAATTGTTGAAATTCATTTTCAAAATCAGTGTTCTATTCCCCAAACTTAAAGAGCATTTATGGTTTACATAATCGTCCATCAGAGCAGCTTATTCGTCGAACTATCGATAGATTTTAGACAACATTTTCTCTACTCGATGCAACAACAACAACAAGACAAAGAACTGTACGGACAGAAGAAATAATCGCTGCTGTAAGTCATAGTGTTAATGATGATCCAGATTTGTCTATTCGTCGACGTTCACAACAAGACACAATAAGACTCTGTGTATCCACCACATATATGTATATCCTATTGACTGCGTAAAGATCTTGGTCTACACCCATACAAGATCCAACTGGTTCAAGAACTAAAGTCACTCAACCACAATAAGCGTCGTTTGTTTGATTATTGGACCCTAGAACAGCTTGAAGTTGATCCACTTTTTCATCATAAAATTGTGTTTAGTGATGAAGCTCATTTCTGGTTGAACGGCTATGTAAACAAGCAAAATTGCCATATATGGAATGAAAACAATCCTCAAGAAGTTCTTCAGGTTCCATAGCACCCTAAAGAATACACTGTATAGTGTGCTTTACACGCTGGAGGCATCATCGGTCCATATTTCTTTAAAAACGATGCTGGAGCTAATGTTACAGTGAATGGTGCTCGTTACAGATCGATGATCAATGATTATTTGTTTCAAAATTTGAAAGGTATCGACCCAGAAGTGTTTTGGTTTCAACAAGATGGTGGCTACACCTCATGCTGCTACAGTAACAATTGATTTATTGAAGGAAAGATTTGACGAATGAAATTATTTCGAAAAATGGTCCAATTAATTGGCCTCCAATATGCGAAATAATCCACTGGATTATTTTCTTTGGGGTCATGTCAAGTCATTGATTTATGCTGATAAACCAGAAACAATAGACGCTTTGGAAGCAAACATAACTCGTGGTATTGATGAAATAAGGCTCGAATTACTCGAAAAAGTGGTCCAAAATTGGTCTGATCGAATGCGGTTCCTCAGAGCTAGTCGTGGTGGACATATGCCGGAAAATATTTTTAAAACCTAAAAGTCACAAAATTATCTTTCACATTGAAGAAAATTGGCTTCAATCTTAATTTAAACATGTTTTATTTCAATTCAAAGTTCTATCGCTCTAAAAAAACAACGAGGAAACGCTGGCAAGAATGAAGTCGTTGAACCCAATTTTCCATGACTCTCTCACACACATCAGGTCGTATGTTAGCAATTACTCGTTCAATATTGATCTGTAAATGGTCTTAATTTGCTGGATTATTTGCTGTGAACCAATGACTTGATGTAACCCCAAAGAAACAAGTCAATGTAGTTTAATCGCAGAAACGAGGCGGATAATTTATTGGTCCATTTTTTGAAATAATCTAATCACCGAATTTTGTTTTCAATAAAGTCGTTGTGTCATTAGCATTATGACAAGTAGCATCGTCTTGTCAAAGCCATATGTTCTTTAAATCAACACGAACCAATTCAGGCCATAAAGAATCAGTCAATATTAAACGATAACGATTTCCATTGACAGTTAACGCTTCATGAGCTTCGTTGAAAAAGAATAAGGTACAATGACTTCTCCAGCAAAAAATCCGCACCAAGCAGTAATTTTGTTAGAATGTATTGGCAGTTCTTGATATTCTTCAGGTTTGTCACTACTCCAAATACGGCAATTCTACTTGTTTATAAGTTTAACCAGAAATGGGCCTCATTGCTGAGAATGATTTTCTCATGAAAATCTGCATCATTTCCGATTTTTTCTAAGCACCAATTACCGAATACACGCTTTAATTGGAAAGTAGCTTGGTCACTAAAGCAAACCTTAGAATATTCAAGAACCAATGGTAAAGTATAAAGTAAATATATTTTCAATCAGCTTATTACCTGCCAGTTTTTAAGAGAAAGTTTGTTGCAAATTGGTTCATCTTTATCGCTTTTTCGTCATGAATTTGTCTTCAACATCTGAACCCTGTTCTATTTCTTCGTATCGTAGCCACAGATACAGAGCAACCCGCGTCTTGAATTTGATTTTTAATTTCACAGGGGTTTGTTCTTCTATATTTCAGATCCAGATCAGAGTGTGGTGCTTTGCGTCACTCCGGTCGGTAATCAGCGTCTTCAACTAAACTGAAATCAAAATTTTGCAGAGAAATGCTAATTATAGACATAGCAGCTTCATAGGATGTTACTTGAGCATCCAGGTCTGTGACGCTTTAATTAATCGGCAATACAGTTCAATTCTTGAATTAGCCTGGTGTGATATGCTGCGTATGTGTGTGCTCACGCATCAGATGGCACTGTTGTTTGGCTAAACAGTAGTGTCCCTATGCACGGCGGATATAGGTGCGTAGTTGTGAAAAACTTTCTACTTTCCATAGCTTATACTACTTATATTAATGAGATTTCATGTGAATCATTGGATATGCTGGTGGTTAAATCGATCTTGTTGTCAGACTTGCTACACTAAATAAAGGTTTTGACCATTATTGGGACCGAAAAGGATTACCTAGTGGTAGAACAAAGACTTAACTGTTCTGCTGGTCGTTGTTAACAAGCCGACATTGAGAGCCTCCAAAACTCACTTCTCTAATTTCGATCAGGATTAGCCATTTTTTTCTCATAAAAATGAATTATAGTATACAATCCCCCAGTTCCAGGGAGATAACGATCTGAAAGGGGCGCATGAGCGTTATATTTTATTAATGAAGAGATTTCGGACGGTCGACATATTTTAATCAGTTTCGGATTAGACCCGTAGAGCGGGCTTATTGAAAAACTGCTGATGCGCTGTTCATTTCGAAATTCATTGTTCCCGTTCCTCAGCTCATTGAGTTTTAAATTGATATCTGTTTACATTATGGTAATAATCGTCTGGAACATGCGAGTAAGCTCACTCGGCAATTGAGTCTGAATACTGCTCAATAGTTGTTGATCAAAATGCACGATGGTGCTTCAGATCTGCCGCGGGATAGTCGATAGTAGAAGAATGAAATTCCGCTGACTTGGCCATAAATTGGGATCTTCACCTTAGGGACATGTATGTAGAATGGATAATGTGAAATAATAGAGCGGTTAAATTCTTTCGGAAATAAAAATGCCAAATTTATGCAACAATGTCATAGTAGCTATATTTGAAATGGTAGAAATGATACTTGCCATTCGTTTTTGGTATAGTAAAGGGTTTTTCACTAAGAGGTTTCATTCTGAATATCCCGCTATCTGGGACTGTCACTTTTGACATTTGACAAGTAAAAACTACGCCATTACTAAAAATGAAACGTTACACGCTTCAACATTGCATTGAAGTTGTTCAAATTCACTAAAAAAATGGTGAAAATTTTGCTGTCGTTCGCAAAATTAAAGCAATTTCGGATCGTCGTGGAGCACCTTCTTTGCCGACAATAGTGAAACTGGTGGAAAAATTTGTGCTGCTGAGACCAAATAGATATGTGAAGCATCGAAACCGGGTGCGTCGCTCAAGAACAACTGAGAATATTGCTGCTGTAGCCCATGGTGTGGACGAAAACCCAGGTTTGTCGATTCCTGGTCCATCTTTGAAATAAGGCATTTCACAAACGACATTACACCGTATTTTGCATGAAGACTTAGGTCTTGAGGCTTTTAAGATTCGGTTAACACAAGAACTCAAGCCGGTGGATCCCCAGCAACGTCGTATCTTCGCTGATTGGGTCTATGAAATGCATCAAAATGATTTTCATCAAAAAATCATCTTCAGCGATGAGGCCCATTTTCATCTCGGGGGCTACATTAATAAGCAGAATTGTCTAGCATTTGGGGCTCAGAAAATCCAAGAATGATTGTGAAAAGCCTCTCCATCCTCAACGTGTCAGTTTTTGGTGCGATTTTTGGGCTGGCGGTGTCATTGGACCTTACTTATTCGAAAATCAGGCTGGTGCAACTGTTACGGTGAATCGAGCTATGATTAATGCTTTTTTTATGGCCGGAATTGGAAGACATTGATGTAGACGACGTTTATTTTCAATGAGACGGCGTTGCACGCTACACAAGCAACGAAACAAACGGAATTTGGCAATAAAAGCTTCCTGGTCGTGTTATTTCTCGAAATAGTGATCACAATTGGCCACCTGTAGACTTTTTCTTTAAAGCCTATGCTCCATAATCGATTGAAGACCATTTCGCAAATGTGCGAATTGTTCATGGCAAATTTCATGAAAAGAATATGATGCTGCAACCTTAGTGCTAGCAGCCATTTGGCTGATATCGTTTTCCATTATTAATGGTATACCTTTCTATTTAAAATGAAATAAACATCAATGGATTTCTTTTAAATTGTATGCGTTTTTTCTCTAATACCGATTCGTGAGATCCTAGCGGTTTTTAGCAGTTCAAATCATGAAGTTTTGGACTGATGAACACCGCGTTTTCGCAGATGATAGTTTTGTCGAATATAAAGTGTCGATAACGACAGTACAGTGTCAGTTTCGTCACCACTTCAACACTCGCAGAAATCGAGCTGATCCCTGTCGAAACAACATTCTACGTTAGAATTAAAACAACTTCTAGAAATTACTATGTTTTACTACCAATAAATTGATATTTTACACATTTAATTGTGACTCGAGTTTCGGGAATTAACTATATCATTTTTAGACAACTGAAGACTTAACAAGCATAATAGGGTATTTATGAATATACACAGTTAGAGGAGGTAATAAAAACAGTTTAAAAAAGATTTAAAATGAAAGGACGCTTAACAACTATTAGAACGTCGGCACGTCAAAGAAGACTGGTAAACAGGTGTTACTTATTTAAATATCTCAAAAATTTTGGATTTACATAGATCCGTAAAGTCATTCATTATCTTTGCATTATATTTATTGTGAGCTAATTTGAAAAATTCAACAGATTCTAAATGATCAAATTTCTTTCCTTCTGATTCTACATGTAAAATTTTAAGTTTATCTATTGTCGGAAAAGGATGGCCGTTTTCTAAACAATGAGTGGAAAAAGTAGAATTTGGTTTATTTTTAATGAAATTCATTTTATGTTCGTTGAACCTCGTCTGGAAGGAAGGTCCCGTCTATCCTATAAATTAAGATTAACAAGCTAACTCATAAACTACCGATTTATGTATGTTTGGAGTTCGGTCCATTAAATATTCTTCGTTAGGTTGGAACACTTCGCAGATAAACTCTTCTGATCAACAAAGAGGTATCATACGAACTCTTAAAATCTCCGAAAATGTTGAATCCGTTCAACAAGCCTTGTTCTGGTGTCCTGGTTGATTTTCTGATCATTCGATAAGACGTATTATCATTAAGAATATTCATGGTGAGAATGGGCTACTAAAATCGAACGAAGGTATCGCAGGGGAGATCTTCCAACGACAATGGATGTGTCTGAACCGAGGATTACGAGAAAACGGCCGCAAACGCCGACAGACACACCAAAGCTATTTTGCAGCATGACACATGTTGCGTCGCCTGTTAAAACGTACTTGAAATGCTCAAGTGGAATGTCCTACCCCACCCGTCGTACAGCCCAGACTTTGCTCCTTCCGATTACTGCAACATTGCCTGGCTTACCAGAACTTCTCTGCAATTCTCCAAATGATAAAATAACATCGATTTTTGAGCAACGTGAATTAAAGAACACATACCTTCACATCGAGGCTGATCATCTTGTTGAGTATTCCTCAGAACTAATTTCGTCGGCATGAACATCGAGAATTTAATAAAATGAACATCGACGGCGCATCTTTCCGAAACTAATCCGGCAGTGATTAATTCCTGTCATCACCTGAAATTCCTCCTACGATCGATAACAAGATGAGCTCGCCATTAACAAATTGCCATATAAAATATTTCCGAGGGACCAGGACCGTCATTGTGATGGCATCAATATCCGCCGTGCAGATCAACAAGTCCGCATTGGGGGGCAACGCACCGTGCGCCCCCTTCCATTATGTCGCACCCTCACGATCAGCATTTGTATACAACCCCGCAAAGCTGATATCAATCTCTGCTAGTTCGAGCCCTCCTTTGTCCCGGACCATTCACTCACATGTCCGGCGAGCGGTCCTCGAAACCGAATTTTTTGAATACTCGGCAACTTGCCTCCCTCGCTACCCCCGGTTTTTCATTAATCTCCGAAATTATCTAAGCGTGCTCTGATGGGGCACTTACCGGGGCCGAAATCTCCCCTTCTGTTTCGGCGTGTACGGATGGTCTGATTTCTTTCATTTAGAGATCTATTAAGGATATGTCCCTTATGGATACGAAGGATGCCACAAAAAGGTGATTAATTTGAATTAACCAATCACTCAATATGTGTTTTGAGCATTTTCCTCAGAAATTCGATCAACCTATTCTCTACCAAGTGTGATACGTTCACTCCTATAACTTTTCTGTTGAATACTTTGTCTTGCTCTCAAAATAAGCCTCAGTTTCTACATTGACCCCTTCATTTGAGCCAAATATGGTATCTTGCTGATATCTATAAAGCCAGGATACTAGATGCTGGACCTAGAGAGCGCAGGGGTTTAGGCAGCAAATCGAAGCATAATTCAAGCATTTTTCATAAACAACTTGAACACCATTTTGTAAGTGAGGCCAGTTTTTCTTTATTTCTTCGATACATTCACTCCAACACTACTACCTTGTCCTGCTCTCAAAATAAGCCTTGATTTCTGCAATCACTCCTTCATCTGAGCTAAATATCTTTCCCGGGAAATTCTTTCTGATGTCTACAAAAAGCAAGGTTACTAGATGGTAGGTCTAGTCGAAGCATTGTTCATCGACCAGTGGAACAGCAAGTGAGACCAGTTTTTCTTGACTTTCAGTTGATTCAGATGACATAAATCTGACCTCTGAGTTGTTTTTGGCTTGGAGAACTTCCAACACAGCTACCAATCTTTTTCTTCGTGTCTTAATAGTGAAATGAGTCTTTCCAATAGTGGACCCTGAAACAGGATGTTGTGCAATAATTAAACTCCTGACTGTTTCTGTTATCTTCGCCTTTACACAACAGTTGAAACTGCCTAGCTTTGAAATTGATCACAAATTCTCAGATGAGCTGAATTCCCTGGCTAACCTTAAACATTCATCATGTTATCCTAAAACATTTTCTTCGATCTGTAGCAGGGATCAAAAATGTCAAAAAATTGCTTCTCTTTGGTGCTGACTCTTTTCAAATTCTTTGTTCAAATACTGTTACAACATCGATTTTGGTTGTTCATCATGCCTTCGATTGGCACAGAAAATCCAACCTCCTTTATGAACACCCTCAAATACATTTTTTGACTGGATGTTTTACAGTTTTGTCAATGTGAATTGAGTTATGTTCATCGTTTTGAAACTTTCCCTTGAATTTGGACCACTATAATTGTATCACACAATAATTTTGTTCTATAAATGAGACCATTTTCCAGTCTTCTATAATCCTCAGAGTATTATCTCGCTCAAAATAACACTGTTTTTTCATTCAGTCAGTAATAAGTTGTTTTTGAGCTCCAATAGCCATCCTACCAGATTCAAAAGTCTTCGAACGACATTAGAATCATGTTCTGTTACGCCTAATGCTGCTCGGAGGTCATGATCTGATCTTATGTGAAACTTAGACTGTCTAAGAAAAAAAAACTAGCACCTCTTCTTTCTCTTCAGCTGATTTCGTGTCCCATTAAAAAAATTTTTTTAGAACCTTATTTATTCTCCTTGACTCATGATATACTTACTACCTTTGTGACGTGTGTTTGCTCAACGTGTCATCATTATATTATCACTTCCTGTCTGGTGATACCCATCACGAAAGTAAGATCGCTTTGAATGATGAAACATTAAAAACTTGGTATCAAATTTCCGATAAATTATAACAAGTAAAGAAAAATAGGTTGGTTTTTCAATGCTTTGATAGCTACTTCAAGTGACATAACATTGTTGCCATATGCATAAAAATACAGAACAGAATGATTCGGCGAATTTACAGAATACTGTAAATAAAGGGTCTTTGATTAACAGCGCCCCATTTTGTTTTGTGAATAAAATTTATCTGAAAATTATTGAAATTTTGATTTCATTATTAAGTATAATGGATACCATTAGTTATTAAACAAAATCATGTAAATGTCCCTTACGGAAACGCTGGCAGAAATGTAGTCGTTGAACCCAATTTTCCATGATTCTCACACAAATAAGGTCAATATTGATCTCTGAATTTGCTGGATGATTGGTGTAAACCAGTGACTTAATGTAACCCAAAGGAAAGAAGTCCAATGGACTCGCAGGAACGATACGGATAATTTATCGGTCCATTTCTTGAAATAATCGAATCACCGAATACACGACGCTTTAAATGATCTGTTGGTTTGAGTTCTTGGGTTAAAATAATTTTGTATGGATGTAAACCAAGGTCTTTTCATAAAATTCACCACAAAGACGTCTGGGAGATGCCTAGTTCTTGTGAACGTCGATAAATATTGATCTTCAAGAACACGTACGGCAGCAATATTCTCTTCAATTGTTGCATTTCTCCTTGTCTCACTGGCACTGTAACATCATGAAGTGTAAAATATGTTTCAAACTTCTTCACTAAACGTTCAACTGTTCTTTTATCCGAACGATTATAATGAATTAATCAAATATTTTAATATTAGCCTTCTACATATTTAATTTAGAAAAATTATATTTAATAATTATAACTTCAAGAATTAAATTAAAATAGTGTCATATAAGTACCACTCATATCAAACGACATATAAAATAAACAGTCATTACAAGACATCCAAATGATATAACAAAATCCGATAAATAAAAATTGTTAACCAAAATCCTATAAATTAAATATTTTGAATAGACAAAATTTTCTTTCGGCTGAACAATCTTATGAATACAAATATCTTACAAAAATGTTCAACATATTCTTGAGGTCAAGATGAATTTCCGTCAAGTAAAGACAGAAACAATCATAGATATTCTTAAGAATTTCATCATGAAACTATCTTACTTAGAATATTCAATATAATTGGATATCTAACTAATTTACTTTCTATAAAATCTCAAGATATGTGAAAACATTACTGAAAAACAAGTTTTAAGAGAGACTTTGCTTCGTCAGTATTCAAATAATTCATATTCAATAAAATATAATATCAATCAACAAAAAATATTTACTCACCCTTCAACAATTTAGAAAACTTCTGGTAAATGAATACTGAAAAATTTAAATCAAGTTTAAATGGAGGTTAACTAAAAATAAATAATTCTGTGGTTTACCCTTGATCTAAAAGATTGAAAGACAATTTAACGGCCTCTATTATAGCACAAGGATTATCTGTGTAAAGATTGTTAAGGAAATCAAATAATTATATATAATATTATGAATAAAATAACATAAATAGAGGTTAATACTTGATAGAAGGTATGAAAAATTATTCAAATATTTTAATATTAGCCTTCTAGATATTCAATTTCAAAAATTATATAATTATAATTATTAAATATAATTTTTTGAAATTAAATATGTGGAAGGCTAATATTGAAATATTTAAATAATTTTATATACCTTCTATTAAGTATTAACCTCTATTTAGATTATAATGAACACAAATGGGAGATGAAGCACGTTAAGTTAGATTAACAGATCGCGATTTTAATAATGAATTTGGATTATTTGTAAACATTGTTGGAGTGTGTACCTTTTCATGATTAAATGGTAGACATTAACAAATACAACTGTTAATGTCACAAATAAACAGTGGCTGCCATGCGTGAGTTATATCAATTCAAAAATGGGGCGTTACCATTGAAAGACTCTTTGCATGTGTGTGATGAAGGAATGAAAAATTGTTAAATTGGTTTGTTTCAAATTTAGCTGGACACTGTACACACCTGATAAAGCAATTATTATAACCCAAACTGGCAACAATTACGAATGCCATCCCATGAAAGATAATGAACCTCCAGAAACCTCATCAAATTATCCGAAGAACGAGATACGATAGAGAATTAACCTGGTAGTACAACAAAAACAGTCGAGAAAATAAATATTAGCGGTTGATGGCTATGAGCTATGCGGTTTCCAGTCACGCACATCTCGTGGATCTGAGTTGGTGAAATAACGAGTTTGTGGCGTGGAATATAATTTTTCCACATCGAGTTATGCGTTTACGACGAGATTTGTGGAGTATTAAAATGAAGGAAGGGACGTTACGAGTAAGGAAGATGTGATGCTTCTGGAAGCAGGCACATCATTTCGCTTCGAATCTCGGAACTCATCAATCCCGTGTATAAGGACTTCGTGCTGGAGATGATTACGCTTTGGAAATTGTTCTTTTTCTTCTGGTTAGAATGCAGATGGCTGTGTTCGAAAAAAGATGGTCGTTTGTGCCTTTTTCCTTATTTGCCAAATATAAATTTGCAGAAAATTAGAAACCTCGGAAGAACCCTGAGATATGATACGAAATAACTTATTTCATTGTGGATTTACTTTAATTATCTGCATTTGGTACTTGATTTCACAACAACTGATTAGCATATCGAATAATGATGAAAAAATTTAATTCGAGCATCCCTTCAGTCATTATTACCATGGACTTCGATATAAATCTGTTCAAAAAAAGTCAGAAACATAGGATATTCAATGTACAGTAGGTTGTGCAGATAGTCGGCTATGGCCAAAGGAACCGTCCGTATGTCACTGAAACGACAAGGCTACATATCAAAAAACCAAAAAAATAATGACACCTTTACAAAAGGAACGAAGGATAGAATTTTGTCAACGTTTTCATGAAGATAAATTTAATAATGTCTTTATACCTGATGAAATTTGTTTCTAACTTGGTGGAAAATCAATGAGAAACAACCTGTTACCGTTCAAATTTCCCACCAAAATAATGGTTTGAGGAGCAATAACTCAGCATGGTGCTACGCCTCTTTGTAAAGTTGATGGTACCATTAATAGTGAAAAGTATTGTGGCATTCTAAACGATTTCCTCCTTGAGACTGCGCATGGTTTATATCCATAGGGTGGCGTTTTCAGCAGGACAATGCAAGATGTGATACTTCGGCCTGTGCTGAAGCTTGGGTGCAAGAGTACCAAGATCTTAGTCCCATTAAAAACATATGGGGACTAATGAAAAGTGAAGTAGAACGAACAGGGTCACGAAATAAAGATGATATAATTCAGTCAGTTTTACAGTCCTAGACTACCATACCGAAAATTATGAAGGTGATCTAGTTTTGGGCGTTTAGTCAAGTGTTCACAGTTAAATGGACAATATATAAGGAGGGCTAGAAATCTGCAGCATTGTTCATGGACATACAAAAGGCATTTGACAGCGTATGACATGCAGGATTATTGTACCAATTACATCCGCTTGGTTGTAGGTGATCAAAGAATGCCTGTTTGACCGAAGTATTCAAGTCAAAATTAAAGATACTGTCTCAAGGAATTTCAAACCAGAACAAGGATTACCCGAGGGCTCACCGCTTTCACCACTGTTATACAATGTATACTGCTGTGATATCTATAGGTACCACTCTCCCAGCTTTGATGAAGATGCATTTCTCATGGAAACTCCCCAATTGGAGCACTTCAGGACTTAGCGGACAAAACAACAACTTGGATGAAAAAGTGGACAATCAAACAAATTCGCAGAAATCAGTTTGTACGCTCTTCCACCACAGACTGAAACTTCACCAACGCTATAGTTCCAGAATATCACAATCCAACAAGCCAATTCTGTCAAATACTTGGGGATAAAAGTAGATCCTAAACTAAACTTCAAACAGTTTGAAAAAGTATTATAGCTAGCAAACCACTTTCGCTCCATAACCTGCAAGGACCAAGGCGTCAGCACGAAAACAGCAAGCAGAACTAACAAGCTCATATGCAGACTCATCTTAGGATACGGATACCACTTATATGAGACCTGCAGTAACACTACATGGAACGAAATAATGACCGGAGAAAGAACAAGTTTGAGAAGAAAATCGAAAATAAGACATCCAAGCAACCCCCTACACATCTCATCGAATGAGATGCTTTACCGGAGAACAAATGTCGAACCAATACAAGCTATGATAATCAAGAGACTTAATACTTATAGAATTTAATGAGGAACTGCCAAGAAAAAAAAATTAAGGGTTGCACTCGTGGATCAGGGCTTTCCTCTCCAGTAGAACTTTCGGAGTGAAAGTGGCAGACGTTCATTCAACTGTGGAAAATTTCGTGTCCAGTAGCGTCCCGCAGGATCAGTCCTGGGTTCCATTCTTTTCTTATTTTGTTTGATGACTGAAATCTCCATGCGCACCTTTTGCAGACGACACGAAGGTATATAACTATGTATCGAATGCGATGACCCTTCAGGACGATTTGTGTGCTCTGGGGGATTGGTGTCGAAAATGGTTGTTGCTATTGATTACCAGCAAATGTCTCGTTTTACACCTAGGAAGAAATAACCTCAAATCTCAATATGCAGTCGATGGTCACTGCTTGACTCCCGTTGACCACTATAATTATCTGGGCATCATAGTGTCCTATGATTTGAGCTGGTCTCTCACGTAGCCTCTGTGGCAGCAAAGGCCAGACAGGTGACCTACATGATTCAGAGATCATTTAGGCGTTCCAGCCTCGCAACGTGTCGAGCACTTTGTTGCAGCTATGTACGTCCTTTGATGGAATATGCTGGACCCTTATCTTAGGGGCGATCAACTTCTCCTTGAGTTTGGAATACAAGGATTCCCTTTGGAAGGATAAGACCAGACTATTACGCTCGTTTAAGATTACTGAATCTGCAAACATTTGGGGACCGACAAGATAGAGGTGATCTTATTGTGACTTATCGGGCTCTGCATGGGTTCTTTGGTGTGAATCTGGATCACCTATACATGAGAGGCAGAGAGAATTTCAAGACCACACAGCGTCAAACGTTTCTTTCCAACAGAGTTTTTGGCGGATGGAATGGGTTGCCGAAAATGTTGGTGCAAATTGGGTGAATTCCTTCAAAAACCGATTCGATCAGTTTCTTTGTTGATTTTAGTTGTTTATGAATTCCATTTTATTTTATTCTGTAATTTTGAGTTTATGGGTGAAAACCCCTATTCGACTTTGTACATGAATATTGTTTAACAGGCTGGAAGACTTCGGTCGTTGGCCATTTGGAGGAGATCCAATAAGTACATATTTGTAAATACATAAATATTTCTTCTTTCTTCACTCTCTCTCGATAGAAATAGAATCCATTAGGCAAATGAATAGAATGTTCGGGCGTTAGTGCATTTAATTCCAAATAATAAACGGGCTCTGTTCATTCTCAAGGGGCGTTTCGAACAGACAATTTTTCTAGTCTCTCTCACTATAATTATGGAGCTCATTACCATTATCCTCAAATTGCGTGTGTTTTCTACGGATAACAAGGGTCCCTTCTTCTGGATCAAGATACACACTTGTCTCGCGTCTAACTCGTGCGTTCGCATCTCCTGAGATGATAATTAGAATTGCAAATGTGGCAGGTGAGGGGTCCGGGAAATCCACGTATCTCCAGTTATACAAGAACACTTTTTCCCTCGAATCCAGCTTGAAGCTTTGGAACAATTGGGGAATGTTTCGAAAAATGTCGAATTATAAAATTCTTAAAAGTACTCCTTCGAAATTTCAATGAAATCTGATATGTGGATTTTTATCTAATTTTGTGACTTCGGTCAAGTAATTTTATCTAAAACTACATTTGACACCTGGATTAATTCACCGGAACCACTACAGATTTTAATCTGAATAAATCTCTTGAAAACATTTAGAATTAAATTTTAAACATGCCTTACACTTTGTAGACATATATATTATCAGCATATGTTGTGGTAATGAACTGATAAAGAATCAAAGGAAACACAAAGAATTGACCGAATTATTTAAATTCATCATCTAATACAATTGTTTCGAGTGGATATTGAGAAATAACAAATTCAATCGCCAAAAATGTTCCACATAGAATTCAAAAAGGTTCTTTTTATAAAAATGAAAAGAGGTTTTTCTTCATGGAATGATTACAGAATATTAAATATCATACAGTTTTATTCTGCTAACCCCCTACAAATTTTAATTTCACAAAAACTTTTTAGAATTGAATTAAATAAATGTCTTTAAAACACTTTGTGTCAATTTAGTAGACATATAGAATTAATACTTATTACACAGTACCAAAGGGAATGAAAGAAATTCAAAGAAATATAAATTGTCCACTAAAAATTATTAAATAAAAATTTTGTTTCGTTCCCTGTTTTATGAAAACTAAATTCCTTTCTAAATATGCAAAACATAACCTCAATAACTTCTTCTAAAACAACTTGTTCCTTTAAAAAAATTCCTAAAACATGCAGAACATCTTTAAAAAGCAATTTAGTATTATTACAACGGTAACTCGTCAGCTCAACTTCATATTTAAAAAATAAAAATAATTAACAAAAGAAACTGAATGATGTTTACTGCACAAACATTAGAATGAAGTGAACTTATATACATCCTACGTATTGTATGTTCGTCACTGAAATTACATAAACTTTGCAAGGTGTTTTATAGTCTCCTTTAAAACCAAATTATAATGTGAAATAAGCGTCAACCAAAATATATAATTATTATTTTTTTAAAGGAACTTATTTTGAGCAAGTTGTTTTTGAAGAAGTTTTTGAACATAACTTCAGGTTATGTTTTGCATTTTTGGAAGGGAATTCAGTTTTCATAAAACAAGGAGCGAAACAAAATTTTGTATTCTTCAAGTATTTGTTCAATAACTTTTAGTTGACAATTTATTTTTCTCTGAATTTCTTTCGTTCCCTTTGGTACTGTGTAATAAGTATTAATTCTATACGTCTACAAAATTGACACAGTGTGTTCTGAATATATTCATTTAATTCAATTCTTAAAAGTCTTTGAATAAAATTTTTTTAAATTAAAATTTGTAGGAGAATAAATTTGTATGGTCCTGTCTATTTTAGTTTCCAAAAAATATAAAACACATTCTCCAGAAAAAAACCTGAAAAATTCTAACCCACATCTCTTCAGTTAGGAGTTATTTGGATAAAAATAAGATAATCGACAAAAAATATACATACAAACATTCAGAAAAAAGGACTAATTTTTAGATAATTCATGGCATATGCAAAAATTAGGTTATTCCACAAAAATATATAATGAAATGAGAGACGTCTTGGCTACGCGTCTTTATATATCCCTAGTTTGATGATGATGGAAGGGTGGGGGTATTCTCACGTTCTGCATTCGATCGAGTAGGGGGAGTCATATGGGAGGGACTTCTGCGCTTGGGTGGCTGTAGACATTTCGATTTTGTTTGATGAACACTGCTTCTTTGAACTTGCGCTTTCTCCAGTGTTGTTCCCGGTGGATAATCTTCGCTTGATTTCATTGGATATTATGATGCTCGTCCCAGGTATGCTCTGCTATTCCTGATTTGGTCGTTTCTCCTCTGAATGTATGATTTTTGTGTTCTTTGACCCTGACCTCCAAGGGTTGTTTTGTTCCTCCTCTTCGCTCCGCATTCACAAGGTATCGAGTAGATGCAGTTCTTGTTGTCTATTGATTCTTCCGGCTTGGTTTTTGTGAGAAAACTTCTTGAGGTATTATCTGATTTGAACGCCGTCTGGATGTTGTAGTCATGAGCTATTCTGCGGATTTTCTCTGATAAGCCTTTTAATAAATTTTTGATATTTTCTAGTTTAGTCCAAACGTAAATCGTCCCACTTCGTTAATGTCAAATATTTAACTAACTTTCTATGGAAACACAAAAGTTTTTCCAGATTCAAAATAAGAAGTACTTCAAAATTGAAACTCTAGATGACTCACCTTTTGGGACCATTTCCAAAATCTCTTCATCGATTTTCTGTCTTGACATACGTTGACTCACAGTATCTTTGATGGTATATCACAGGACTCGTTTGAAACCGCTGAATGAAAATAGTTTCAGTGCAGAAAGAAAATATTCCCTCCAGAAAGAACCTGCAAAACATGTTATTTTCGGTAAATAAGAAGAAGAGGAATCAACAGCACGTTAAAGTAGGCGATAGGAACGAGGCGAGCAGAGCAGCAGCATCGAAAGCGGAGCGAAATTAGATTCGAGTTCAAAGGCGAAATTATGAAAACACCTCGAGTCCTTTGAGGAGCGCACGATATGCAAACGACCAGGATAATTAGGATAACGGCAGCCACTCCGATACTCGCCGGCCCACTTGCTTTCGGTGTCCTAATTTATGTACTTGTGTTTTTGTACCGTGCCCGAAAAACACTTGTTGGCTATTATCTTTTCGATATTTCGCGGAAATTCGGAAGGAAGCTCGCGACCAGATTGTGTGTCGATAGAGGGAATCAATCCCGTACGTTCTGAATGAAATAATTGGATTTACGTGTCTACTTGAATTTCTGTTACAAGGGGATCAATATAATAGGAGATATATTCGCAAGAGCAGTTCCGAACCGATTCCAAACCAACTCGGGATCTTTAACGTGCATCTGAGTAGTTCCTTGATAATCCTTGAACTACTTGAAGCAATTCAGAATTGATTCCGACCCAATAGATTGTATCTACCATCTATAACTATAACTACCAGATCAGAAGAAGACTTACTACGTATTTCTGAAACTTTCGGATCAATACAAAAGAAGATTTGTTCGCTAGAGCAGTTCTGAACGGATTCCTTAGCAATTCAGGATCCTCAACGTGCATCTGAGTAGTTCCTTGATAATCCTGGAACTACTTGAAGCAATTCAGGATCGATTCCGACCCAATAGATTGTATCTACCATCTATCCCGAACTCAGGAACTATAACTACCAGATCAGAAGAAGACTTACTACGTATCTCTGAAACTTTCGGATCAATACAAAAGAAGATTTGTTCGCTAGAGCAGTTCTGAACAGATTCCTTAGCAATTCAGGATCCTCAACGTGCATTTGGGTAGTTCCTTGATAATCCTGAAACTGCTTGAGCCAATTCAGAATCGATTCCGAGCCAGTCCTATCCCAATGGATGGGATCTACCATCTATCTTGATCACTGGAACTGTAACTATAGGGGTTTTTGTTAGAGTGATAGAACTTTCGATAGGGATAACTGTGATTTGGCAGAAGGTAGAATACATGTTGTTTTGACATTTCTGTTCAGTAAGCATTGACAAATAATTATGGAAAGGCTCACGCCGCAACAACGTTTACAAACTGTTTATATAATCATCCATCAGAGCAGATTATTCTTCGGACTATCGATAGATTTCGGACAACATTTTCTCTACTCGATGCAATAATAACAAAACAAAGAACTGTACGTACAGAAGAAAATATCGCTGCTGTAAATCATAGTATTAATTTGGCCTACAAGATCCAACTGGTTCAAGAACTAAAGCCACTTGGCCATAATAAGCGTCGTTTGTTTGCTGATTGGGCCCTAGAACAGCTTGAAGTTGATCCACTTTTTTATCATAAAATTGTGTTTAGTGATGCCCATTTCTAGTTGAACGGCTATGTGAACAAGCAAAATTGCCGTATATGGAGTGAAAATAATCCTCAAGAAGTTCTGCAGGTTTCATTGCATCCTAAAAAATGCACTGTATGGTGTGCTTTACACACTGGAGGCATCATCGGACCATATTTCTTTAAAAACGATGCTGAAGCTAATGTAACAGTAAATGGTGCTCGTTACAGATCGATGATCAATGATTATTTGTTTCAAAATTTGAATGGTATCGACCCAGAAGTGTTTTGGTTCCAACAAGATGGTGCTACACCTCATGCTGCCATCGGAACAATTGATTTATTGAAAGAAAGATTTGGCGATAACATTATTTTGAGAAATGTTCCAATTAATGGGCCTCTAATATCATGCGACATAACCCCACTGGATTATTTTCATTGGGGTTATGTCAAGTCATTGATTTATGCTGTTAAACCAAAAACAATAGACACTTTGGAAGCCAACATAACTCGTGTTATTGATGAAATAAAGCCTGAATTACTCGAAAAAGTGGTCCAAAATTGGTCTGGTCGAATGCGGTTCCTCAGAGCTAGTCGTGGTGGACATATGCCGGAAATTATTTTTAGAACAAAAATGTCATAAAATTATCTTTCAAATAAAAAAATATTTGGCTTGAATCTTAATTTAAACGTGTCGACTTAGATTTCTGAGACTTTCGGATCAATAGAAGTAAAAGACTCGTTCGCTAGAGCAGTTATCTTACCAATTCAGAATGCCCAAAGTGCGTCAGAGTAGTTGCTTGATAATCCAGGAAGTGCTTGAACCAATTCAGAATCGAACACATGAACTGTAACTTCCAGATCAGAATTTCACTAAACTTAGGTGTACTTGTTGTTTTGTGCCGTATGGATATAATTGTTGTTCATCTATTAAAAGATTATTGAAATTTAATTTTACTGCATATTTATAGTCGCATAACAATCCAGGAAGCTCTTGAACTAATTGAAAACCAATTTCGAACCCAGAGTTACGTTTTCTCCAAAACACAATACTTTCCTGTCTTTGAGAAAAATCAACTTTCGTTTCTACAACAAATGGTCTAAACCTTACATAAAAGAACCAGAAACTTTGACTAGAAAACATCATAACTTTTCGTCACTTATTTCCTTTTGCTTCCTTAAGCTTCTTACTGTAGAATTTCAAATCGATTGTTCGAAGATTGCTGATGAAGCATTTTGGCAAATCAAGAATATACTACTCTGTCAAGAAAGTACCGGGAATTTTCAATTGAAACAACATTTTTACATTTAATCGTCAAAATTTATTGGGTCACCTTCAAAATAGGCTCCATTTGCTCCAATACATCTATGCCAACGGCATTTCCAATTATCGAAACATTTTTTATAGGCGCTTTCCGGGATGGACTTTAGCTCTCGCGCCGAATTTTGTTTTATGGCTTCAATCGACTCAAAACGGGTGCCACGAAAGGGCAATTTTGTGCATATCGTACTCCTAGACCCAGGTCTCATCACCAGTTATAATGCGTTCCATGAATGTAGCATCGGAATTACAGCGATCCAGCATGTCTGAAGCAACCTGTTCGCGATGACGTTTTTGAAGAAAATTCAGGTCTTTCGGTACGAGTCGTGCGGGCACCTTTCTCATGCCCAAAATATCAATCAAAATCGTACGTGCGGACTCGTGGGATATCTTAAGATCATGTGCTATCTCTCTCAAGCTGGTACGACGGTTTTCCAGCACCCTTTCCTTAATTTTATCGACGTTATCTTCGATCGAAGCCGTCGATGGGCAACCACTTCACGACCGTCCTTGAAGGCTCTGTACCACTGATATGCACGAGTTTTCGATAGAGCATTATCACCAAAGGCCTTTTGCAACATTTTCAATGCATCGGCACACGAAAATTCATTTGCAGCACAAAACTTTAAACAAATTCTTTGCTCAACGTAATCACCCATAGTAAAAATCGGCACGCACTCTGACATCGACTGACTTAATCAGCTGTTGCAAATACACTAGTTGACAGATCCCGCTCAAGCTTGGCATAGTAATTAAGGACAGTGGTACCAACCTAGGAAAAAAAAATTTTACCTGCCTCATTGCCCCGCCAGATTTAAATCGATAATTCCCGGTACTTTCTTGACAATGTATATTAATTACGAAGGCATTTTTATGGTACATGACAAAGCTGCTCCTATTTTCAAGATGTCACTGAGGGTTGTCCAATCAGAGTGAAAAGGCTCCTTTCTTTTGCTTCCCAAGAATTCTTCCTTGCCTATTTTGCTATTATGAAAAATCTGAAAAACTATCTAGCTGCCTATAGCAGTTCTAGCTGGCAATTCCCGGCAAGGATTCTCCCCTCGTCGACGTCGAGCGAAACCTGAAAAAACAGGAGGAGAAAAGGAGGATCATCTGGCGCACAATAACCCGATAAAAGAACGCTTCACCGGGAAGACTATCAAATGACAAATGTAATAAAAGTTGGGGTTCTCGCTGTCATTACAATAAAACGGCGGGCCTAAGCCGCGTGTAATTCCAGAGAGAGGGTTAGCCCGCTCCTTTGTCCCTTCTGATGGCAATCGATACGCTCCTCCACATGCCTCCCGCAGTTCTGCACCGTGTCGGGAATTGGCGCCGTGGAATTCGAATGCAGATGCGACAACGCCTGTGCTACCGATCCCGGAGCGTGGGAGGGAACAATTTCCTGTTTCTTCGCTCCGACGGGATGAAATGTTCGCTTACGTGCAGGATGTATGCTCTGAGGAATGCTGCCGTACGAGGAACGTCTAATTATGTTTTGATAATCGATTTTAAAACCGGTGCGGAATATCTGGAGGACAGTCAGTTTTACTTGGTTGCAATAAGTTCCTTCTTGGCAAGTTATGTGATGTAGAAATAAGGGATGCAGTATACAGTTCATTCGATAGATAGAGTACAAAGAAGAAATGTTACTCATACAGTGAGCAATGATGAAAATGTTAAATATGGTTTGCCCCAGGAAACAATTCTAGGGCCTTTCTGGTGCATGTAATTTATTGAACTAGAATATGTTCGCTGGGATAATAAAGAGATGGTTTAATCATAACCTATTGGGTTGTTCAGAAAGTAATTTCTTTTTATTTTGGGAGAATAAAAGCCAGTTTTCGTATAATGAATAAATATTATATCAAATTATATATTGGTCATTATGGTACACCTTTTGCCATCTTTCTGGTAGTTGCATATTTCACGCTCATAAAAAAAACTGATCCAGGTAACTTTTGACCTATTCATTTGGTGTTAAGGTTTTACCGTCCAAAAAATTTTGCAATGACCGGAACAGATAATAATCCCAAGGCGCCAGATCTGGAGAATATAGTGGGTGTGGCAGTAAATCCCATTCAAGCTGTAAAAGCTTTTGGCGAGTGACCAAACTTGTATGAGGTCGGGCATTATCTTGGTGGAACACTTTACCTTTTCTGTTGAAGTGCATCATTCAGTTGGACCAGCTGATGACAGTAGACTTCCGAATTAATTGTTGTGTTATCCGGTAAAAGCTCAAAAAAATCGATTCCAAAGTTCGAAAAGGTTTAAATTTCGTTTTTTATGTTCGGATTGTTTATATTTTCTATTAGGATATTTGCAATTACAGTCCGTCCAGAAAGTATCCGGAATTTATTATATTTCATAATTTTAAAATACTTCTTTTTTGTTACATTCTAAAACAAAATTAATGTATAAAATAGGTTGTGCAGATAGTCCGCTATGGCCAAAGTGTCATGGCAACATTATTTTCAAATACCGTTGATTGTCAACTGGTATATAATTCATGAAATAATATCGCAACTATAAAAAAGGAAAAAGTGGATAATTTGTATAGAAAAGTTTTTCGAAACGTTAAAAAATTAGTGCAATTGACTGAAGGGGGAAAAGTGCTGTATAAGAGGCAATAAAGAAGATACAAAATATACAAAAAAGACATAGATCAGTTTCAGGAAGACCGCGTAAGATTAAAGGAAACAATTTGAACGCTTTATTGGCCTTAAGACGACACAATCCGCTCTTGGGGTTTCGCAAATTGGCTAACAGATTTGGAAATCAACGAAATATACAAGTATGTCCAGAAACCGTCCGTATATCACTGAAAAGACAAGGTTACCTATCAAGGAAACCGAAAAATCCCTATAATGACACCTTTACAAAAGGAACGAAGGATAGAATTTTGTCAACGTTTTCAAGAATCACTTAAAAATCCTATCAAAACAACCTGTTACCGTTCAAATTCCACCAAAATAATGGTTTGGGGAGCAATAATCAGCGTGGTGCTACTCCTCTCTGAATGGTTGATGGTGCCATTAATAGTGAAAAGGATTGTGGCATTCTAAACGATTTTCTTCTTGAAGCCGCGCATGCTCTATATCTAGATGGGTGGCGTTTTCAGCAGGATAATGCCTATACTCAAGTTTGGACGCAAGAACACCAAGTAGCAACCATTTCATGGCCAGCAGCTCCACCAGATCTTAGTCCCTTTGAGAATATATGGGAACTAATGAAGATTGAAGTTGAACAAGCAGCGCCACGAAATAAGGATGATTCAATTCAGACAGTTTTACAGTCCTGGACTACCATAAGCGAAAATTATGGGGCTGATCTAGTTTCGGGTGTATTTCGACGTTTAGTCAAGTGTTTACAGTTGAATGAATGTTGTATAAGTAAATAAGATGAATGTTTTGTTCGAGACGGACTATATATACATACATTCTGCAATTGGTATACTGATTGAATGAATGTATTGGTGACTTCTCTCTATAGATTTCAATAAGGCCATATAATTTAGTAGGGGATTCTACCTACCTTTAACCACAGATATCTCACAGCGCTTTGAAAGAGAGAGAAAAAAGGAACTTTTGCAACTATCTTCTTCTTCAACAGAAAAAAGGTACCACTCGCGCACTGTATTCTGACATATCTGCGGTAGAAACTATAGTGGTCCCAGTACATGCTTCTATAGAACTCTACAGTCCATGCATCCCTATATTGAATGCTCAAGGATTAATACTCTTTGAGTTCCATTTTTATTTCAATTAATCTCAGTGCCTTTGCACTGCTATTTTCATACCAAGACTTTGTAGTTTATGGAGTCGAATGGTCAGATCAAATGCAATCAACATTTGCCGTCGTCATCAGCAAGGACGATATTTCTGTATTTGTCGACTCTTTTCGCTGAAGTTCAAGCTCTTCTTCACAAACTTTTAGAGAAAATCTGATTTATCTTTTTTTCGACTATCATGGGGAGATAGTGGAAAAAGTTGCATTAGATGAACCGCTGTACTTGCCCAATTCATCGTCTCCTGCAAACCCAACAACGATATTTTAACGAGCGCTGGAACCTACCCCGAAGTCATAGATCCCATTCAAATAAACTCGTCAATGACTCCGCGCTTTAAACAGGAAAAATGGGCGTATCGTGCAGTGTTTTTCCTCGGCACCAGGGTCCCGTGAAAGGGTTCTCATGTACATATACAATGATTTATAAATAGGAATCGGAGCCGTGTAATGATGAATGCCACGTGTGCGACGTTGCGGCGAGCGACGATTACCGAGCGTTAATTGGTGAAGTTTTTGTAGCGTATCGGTACCTCCGTGTTGTCACAATGATATTTATTTCTATGGTCGCGACCCGCCGACGCGCGGCATTCACGTGTTACGACGGCAATTAGCGATTGAGGAACCCACCCCTATGCCTTGTTCCGGGGCCTGCTCAAAGTCGACGCGTCTCCCGATTTTAATTGGGACGTCGTCGGGAAAGAGTCATCAACGACTAATTAATTATAGAAGGAGCTTTCGTTAACGGTAGATGATGGCGAGATTCGAAATTGTGTGTTCAGCGTCAACGTTGTGGAGTGTCTTTGCACGCACGTAACCTAATTTTCTTAGCGGAAAATCAGCGAATTTTTTGGTTTGTCGTTTTCTCAGATAATAAGACTTAGTAAAATTAGGTTGTTTGGAAAGTTATTTCGTTTTTTTTTTTGGCAAAATGAAAGACAATTTTCGAAGAAAGAATAAATATTTTATAAAATTATATATTGGCTATTCTGGTCCAACACTTTTTGCCATCTTTCTGGTAGTAGCATGATTCCATGCTCATAAAATTTTAGGTCTTTGCTGACAAAAAGCTTATCCAGGTGATTTTTGACCTCTTCATTTGAAGTAAAGGTTTTATCGTCCAAAACATTTTGCAATGACCGGATAATAATTCGAAGGCGCCAGATCTGGAGAATATGGTGGGTGTGGCAGTGTATCCCATTTAAAAGCTTTTGGCGAGTGATAAAACTTGTATCAGTTCTCGCTTAGTCTTAGCGGAACACTACACCTTTTCTGTTGATTAATTCTGGCCTTTGCTGTTGAAGTGCATCATTCAGTTTGTCCGTCTGATGACAGTAGACTTCCTAATTAATTGTTGTGTTATCCGGTAAAAGCTCAAAAAAAAACGATTTCTTTAAAATCCCACCAAACAGACAGCATCACCTTTTTTTGATGGATACTGGCTTTCGAAATGCTTTGAGGCGGTTCATCTTTTTTGGCCCATGATACCTTGCGTTTGACATTGTTATATACAACCTATTTTTCGTCCCTAGTAACGATGGACTTCAAAAATGGATCATTTTCGTGACGTTTGAGAAGCGAATCACAGACGTCAACGCGACGACACAAATTTCTCTCCGTGAGAACATGGGGAACCCATATATCGAGCTCCAAGATTAAACCCGTGCCTTTCAAGTAGTCATAAAGAGTTAAATTCGATAAATTTAACTGAGCTCACGTATTGTTATACGCCGATTTGCATGAACTAATGCCTTTATCATGTCTTCATCAGCTTCAACCGGCCTACCGGAACCTGGTGCATCTTCTGGAAAAATTACCGGATCGAAATTTTGCAAACTACTTCTGGCACTGGCATTGAATGATGTATTGAACTTTTTTTTGCTACGTGGAAATGAAAATACTGTTTGTAAGACAATATTTTATTTTATTTACAGTAAAGAACTATTCACTTTTGTTTCCGTTTAGAAGAAATTAAGAGGTGGTCATTTAAATTTACTATTTTTGACCGGCGAAAAATAGAAAACTAATGAATATTTTTTCAAAGTGGTGAGTTTATTAGAAAGGTTGAACCTTGATATTTACGAAAGAGAAACAATATCATTCAAATTACCGCTACTACTGGCCAATACCATTCAATAAACCCAATATTTCATTGTCGATTGTTTTGGGCTCAATCTCATGAATAGCAACTTCTCTTTCATGTTTCAAGGCATCAAGAAATATGAAGAACTTTCAACAAAATTAATTATTACCAACATCAATATGCCTAAAATGTAATGATATGAAGAGGCACTAAAATTCCCCATTTATCTTGAGAAACACTTCCTAGTACCTTTATTTCACCAACTTTTTTGCCCTGATCATTGTATAGATAAAATTATTATTCGTTGCATAATTTAAAATATTATATAGATTTGAATATCAAAACAAATTTTGTTATATTTCTTCTATCAAGTAAAAAGCCTTTCTATTTTATTTTATTATATAGATTTCTTCTGTAAACTTTCTACAAATTTGAAGTCAAAAAAAATTTTTTTTCAAAATTTTTAGAATTAAATTAAATGTCTTTAGAACACATCGTGTCAATTTAGTAGACATAGAATTAATTATTATTACATAGTACCAAAGGGAAATGAAAGAAATTCAAAAAAATATAAATTGTCAACTAAAAACTATTAAATAAATACTTGAAGAGAATAAAATTTTGTTTCATTCCTTATTTTGTGAAAACTAAATTCCCTTTCAAAAATGCAAAACATAGCCTCAAGAATTTCTTCAAAAATAACTTTATGTTATTTCTGTGACGAATATAGAATATTTAGGATGTTTATAAGTTCACTTTATTCTAATGTTTGTGCATTAATTAACATGCAGTCTGTTTGGTAAGATATCTTTGTTAATTATTTTGTATTTTTTAAATATGAAGTCGAGCTGCTGATTTACGGTTATTATAATTCTAAATTATTTTTAAGGGATGTTCTACATATTTTAGGAGTTTTTTTAAAGGAACTTATTTTCAAAAATATTGCAAATTATTTTTGAAGAAGTTCTTGAGGTTATATTTTGCATTTTTGAAAGGGAATTTAGTTTTCATAACACAAGGAACGAAACAAAATTGTGTACTCTACAAGTATTTATTTAATGATTATTAGTTGACAATTTATATTTATGTGAATTTCTTTCATTTACTTTGGTACTGTGTAATAAGTAGTAATTCTATGTGTCTACTTAATTGACATGGTGTGTTCTAAAGACATTTATTTAATTTAATTCTAAAAATTCTTAATAAAAATTATAAAAAAATTCTAAATAAAAATTTTTTGAAGTTGAAATTTGTAGAAGGTTTACAGAAGAAATTTGTATGGTCCTTTCTATTTTCGTTTTCAAAAAATATATAACACATTCCGCAGAAAGAAACCTGAAAAATTCTAACCCACATTTCTTCAGTTAGGAGTTATTTCGATAAAAATAAAATAATAAACAAAAAATATACACACAAACATTCAAAAAGGACTAATTTTTAGATAATTCATGGCATATGCAAAAATTAGGTTATTCCACAGAAATATATAATGAAAAGAGAGACGACATAGACTCAGCATTAGAAAATCGCCACGCGAATGTGTGCTAATACAAAAAAAAAAAATTCAAACAATATACAGGTATGGAAAAGAGAGTCGGAAACATAGGAGATTCAGTGTTAATCTAGAGGAGCACGAATGTCCAGTGGAGCAGTGGAAAAAACAAAAACTCAGCGCGATGCGATGACGAACAAACGGCTGTTCTCTTTCAATGGTAATGGGGACAACAATGGCGCACTGCCATTGAGAGAGAATCATTTATTCGTCATCGCATCGCGCGGAGGTTTTGATTCTTCCACTGCATTTTTCATTAACACTGAATTTCCCATGTTTCCAACTGTCTTTTCCATACCTGTTCATTAAAATCGGTTAGAATTTTTCAGATTTTTTTTCTGAAGAATGTGCTATTTATTTTTCGGAAGGGAAAATGAAAAAGATCTTTTTAATACTATGTGAAACATTTTTTGGCGATTGAACTTATTATTTCTTAATATCCACTCGAATCAGTTGTATTAGATGTAAACTTAAATAATTTGTATAAATATTTTAAAAAATTTTAAACAATTTTAAAAAATTAGCCTTCTACATATTTAATTCCAAAATATTATATTCAATGATTATAACTTCTTAACTACTTATACGACATTATTTTAATTTATTTTCAGAAGTTATAATCATTGAATATAATCTTTTGGAATTAAATATGTAGAAGGCTAATTTTTTAAAATTGTGTAAAATTTTTTAAAATATTTATATTATTTTATATACCTTCTATCAAGAATGACCTCTATTTACGTTATTAAATAATTTGGTCAATACTTTATGTTTCCTTTGATTCTCTATTAGTTAATTACCACCACATGTGTTGATAATATATATGTCTATAAAGTGATACAGTGTCATCTAAGACATGTTTAAAATTTAATTCTAAATGTTTTCAAGATATTTATTTAGATTTAAATCTGTAGAAGTTCCAAAGTAACCACTTTGGAAATAAGTTGTTGATAATTTTGATTTCGGACATCCATTTCCTGAATTCTTTACGTACACAATATATTCTGACCTGAAAAACAGTTCCCAAAAATTAATACAAAAGTAATTGTAACAAATGTCTAACATATAGTATACTGTGAATTTTGTAATAATCCTTATATCAAGAAATAACCTCTTTTTCATTTAATATTATTTGTTGTTTCCATAAAAATATTTTCGGACGTTGTTGCACTTCAATTTACAATCTATATTTTTTCAGGTCTCAGCCGACCCCCTATGTACCCCTTCTCTACCGGACAGTACCCATACCCCATGCTCAGCCCCGAAATGTCGCAGGTGGCCGCCTCATGGTAAGTTGGTCGGGACGATGGAGCAATTACTGCTTTAACTGGATTAATCGCCGTCCTCGGCCCTTTGATTACGATTGCATTACTTTCGCGTTGCTGGCCCTGCATTCAATTTCGACAGATTGATGAAGTTTTGGCCTGACTTCATCTTTATGAAAATCCGATTTAGTCTGTACGTCGAAGTCTTTAGAAACACAATTGAAAATGACCCCTCTTTATGTTGACGATGTCATCGATGAAGCTGTAGGGGTCGTTCAAGATTATTCAACATATTCGAAAAAAAATTTTAAAAGTATTTCAGATCTAGAACAGTTTATTTTTTATTGTGAACAGACATTTTAAGAGTCCTTTCAATAATAAATTTGCCGATAATTCTCAAAATTAAATGAAATATGAAATAGTTATGATGAAAACATAACTTCTTTCATGTTGAATCGGAATTTGGACAATCATGTTATGTACTGTCCTTCTAGAAAGTATCCAGAATTTATTTTTTTCATAATTTCAATATACTTCTTTTTGAAAAAAGTTGCAAAATGCTAACACTATTTGTCAAATATTGTTGATGATTGTCAACAGGTATGTTATGTTATTTATGGCGAGCGGGCGTCTGTCCACCCTACCACTGCGTCCGCACGGACTATTGTGGTTCACCCCTAATTTATATCTCCCCGACGAGATCCAGTTTTTGGATAAAACCGATAATCTTATTCAGGGGTAATTTTTTCAGTTCGCTGTGGGCTATAAACGCCTGGCCAAAGACCTCGAATCTGATGCGACTCACCGCTGGGCACTCTGAGACGATGTGCATGGCTGTTTCAGTGTCCTCAAGACACAGCCTGCATTCATTGTCTTCAGCCAGACCGATTTTGTGCAAATGCGCTTTCAGTCTGCAGTGACCTGTCATAATTCCGACAAGTGTTCTTAGTTTGGCCCTATCCAGACCTAGCGCTAGGTTCGCCATCATTTTATTCGAAGCTGTTCCAAGGAACAGCTTCGAACAACTTCGAATGTTTCAGGCCAGAATGGCTCCGCCATAAAGACTCTAGCCTTGAGTTCATTCTGCCTGTTATCGCCTCGTTAGCCATGTCATGTGGTATTCCCAGGAATGGTTCCGGTCCTACCAGAGGCAGCGCAGCTCCAGCAAATGCCAGCCGATCCGCCTCCTCGTTACCCAAATAGTTTGAGTGGCTCGGTATCCAAACCAGAGTGACTTCATTATACATACCGAGCCTGTTTAAAGCCGTGTGCCAGACTGTTTTGGATGTAAAACAGCTGGATTCCAGAGCTTTTAGTACTGACTGACCATCAGTAAATATTTTGATTTTACCGTGGTGGATTTGCCGTTTTATCAGCAGTTCCGCCGCGGTCTCAGTGCAAATATTTCTGCCTGGAATATGGTTGCGTTTTGACCGAGACTCAATGAGATGTTAATTCTCGGTTTACTCCCATGGACTCCCGCTCTTGTTCCGTTCGTCGTTCGCGAGCCGTCTGTGAACAAGCCAAGGTCGGTTCTCAATAGAACCTTAGCATGCTGGGTCCATTCGTCCCGGCTGGGCACGATTACATTGAAATTCCGTTCCTGGCTCGTGATTTTTGACATTAGATCCGAGGGCATCGATATGATACTGTTCGTTAAAAGCTCGTCCAGCAGTCCTGAGCCTCCCATCACTATTGCCTCTGGCCTGTCAATCGCCAGTTGATATAGTTTTTATGTGGTCCGTTCCGCCTCCCTCTGCACGAGTAGGTGCAGGGGTGGTAGATTTAGTAGGACCTCCATGGCTTCCGGGGGTGTGGTGCGAAACGCACCTGTAATTGCAAGGCAAGCCTGTCTCTGTAGTCGGGTGAGCTTTTGTTCGTCAACCGTTTGTTAGCCTTTTTTCCACCACGCTACAGCGCCATACACTATCCTTGGCCTATTCACCATAGTGTATAGCCAGTACATCTGCCTGGGCTTTAGGCCCCAGGTTTTACCACAGATCCGCCTCCAAGTCCAGAAACCCATTCTGACTTTATGACACACTTTATCCAGGTGTGCATTCCAAGTGAGGGTCTTGTCCAGGACTATTCCCAGGTATACCTGTCAACAGGTATACAATTTATGAAATAATGTCGCAACTAGAAAAAAGGAAACATGTGGATAATTTGTATAGAAAAGTTTTTCGAAAAGTTAAAAAATTAGTATAATTGACTGAACTGGTGAAAAATGCTGTATATGAGACAATAAAGAGGATAAAAAATGGCATGGATATGAGGAATAGACCAGACTCAAAAAGATCGCGTAGGATTAAAGGAAACAATTTAAACGCTTTATTGACGTTAAGACGACACAATTCGCGCCTGGGGTTTCGCAAATTGGCTATCAGATTTGGAAATCAACAAAATATGAAAGTATGTCTAGAAACCGTCCGTATGTCACTGAAAAAACAAGACTACATATCAAGGAAACCAAAAAAAAATCGACACGTTCACAAAAGGAACGAAGGGTAGAATTTTGTCAGCGTTTTCAAGAAAATAATCTTAAAAATGTCTTTATATCTGATGAAAGTTGTTTCCAACTGGAAATCACTCAAAAATCCAATCAGAACAACTTGCTACCGTTCAAATTTCCAAAATGATGGTTTGGGGAGCAATATCTCATCTCAATATTCTTTACTTCGGCGTATACTCGAGCTTGGATGCAAGAACACCAAGTGACAACCATTTCATGGCCAGCAGTTTCACCAGATCTTAGTCCCATTGAAAACATATGGGGACTAATGAAGATCGAGTTGAACGAGCAGCGCCTCGAAATGAAGATGATTTAATTCAATCAGTTTTACAGTCCTGTACTACCATCATCGAAAATTATGGAGGTGATCTAGTTTCGGGTGTACCTCGACGTTTAGTCAAGTGTTCAAGAGTCAAAAATATATACTAAATAATTACAATTGAGCTTTGTATTTTCCGGATACTTTCAAGACGGATTATATTGTAAGATGAATCTAACTTTTCAGGGACTTTTTCCCCTTTTGTAATTTTATTAAGTCAATATTTGATATTTAATTTCAAGGTGTCTCTAGTTTGTTCAGAGGTGTTAATCACAATTTCACTGGAGATCATAGACTCGCTAAACTTTTATCCCAATAACTCTATGTTTTATTTAATTGGCAAAATGTGATGTTGCACATTTCTTACTCATTGATTCAATCTTATTTTGGCCACAAAAATCTGCTCACTTTATCAGTAACCGTATAAATTATTAATTTTGAGTCTTCTTCGTGAAAAAACGATTTAAAATTAGAAATTTAAAATAGAAAATAAGATTTTTGAAAAATTTTACTTTATATACAGGGCGTCCCAGAAATCAACGTAACGAGGCAAGTCGTACTGGTTATCAGAAAAATATTTGAAAAAACCTATGTGGCATGCTTTCGAAATAATAGGTATTTAAAAAAAATTCTAAACAATTCTGCACCTTGTGACGGTCTTTTTTCAAGTTTTTTTTTATGTAACCCTGAATAATGCTTCTCTAAACTGTTTTCAAAATTTCAAAACCTTGAAATTAAATTCGATGGTTTAATTTCGGAGTTGATGTGAGGTGTTGCACGTGCTTACGGATAAAACTGTGTTTAAAATAAATTAACTCGGCTGATCTGTACTGAAAATCATTAAAAAGGAGTATGTTACACTGTCTCGATCTATAGAACTTTCTATTATTATAAGCTTATACTCCTTAAAACTGTGTTTAGTTTTTCTTCGAAACATTCCCGAATTGTGAGATTTTCAATCTTGTTATTATGTTTGATTTCATATATTAAAGCTGTCTGAAGATTGTCAAAGTGCAAATTCATTCGATCCGTTTTCAAAGAAATGGCTGTGAAAACATCAAATTTTTAAATAGCAACAGCTGATTGTCAGGGTTTGAAACAGATTGGAAATATGCCAGTTAGAAATGTTTTTTTTTAAGCTGTTGAAAACTTCAAATTTTTTAATAACTAAACAGTATTTAGGGTTTTAAGTTTTAATATTTTGTTTTAATTTGAGAAAAAGTGCATATTAGAGGTGACAATGCTTACTAAGAAGGAAAATGAGTTTGCCGCTTCAAACGTGGTCCTTTCAGCGTTGAAGATAGATCTCAGTGGAGCCAGTCAAAAATGTTCGAAGACGAGAATTACAAACATTACTCGATGAATATCCGAGTCTGACGCAAGACGAGTTTGCACTTACGTTGGGGGCTGCCCAACAAACAGTGTCTGTACGTTTAAAATATATGGCCATGATTGAAAAGCAAGGCAGTTAGGTTCTTTATGAATTGAAATCAAGAGATCTAGAAAGGCGATTATTTTCTTGTGAGCAGCTGTTCAATGGTATAAAAGAAAGGGTTTTATACACCAAGTAGTGACTGGTGATGAAAAGTGGATCTTCTACGACAACCCCAAGAAAAAAATACTACGCTTCACTCTGCCAATCGTTGCTATCAACCTCAACATCAAAACCAAAGCTCAAAATTCACGTTTCGAAAGTTATGCTGTGTATATGATGGGACCAAGTTGTGTGATACGAACCTGATGATTCCACTTCGTTTGAACGGTGTATCACCAACAAATCGATCGAAATATAAGGACAGACATGATTATTCTTTTGCATGACAAGTTGTCAGTCTTGAAAGGCGCATAAATTAAATTTTTGGTTTTTCTTAATGTAACACAGTTCGTTTCATGGAATATCAATATCTCCTGTCTCTTTGACATGATTGAGAATTATGACGTTGGCCTTTTCTAGGCATACACCAAGCATGTATCCCTTGTCGCCGGGATCCGGTTTCCGCAGTCCTTACCCGACGAGTCTGCCCATTCCGAGTTCGGGCCTCAGCAGCGATTTCTACAGGTTCTCGCCGACCGGTCTGATACCATCTCACGCAGGCCTTTCACCGCATCCTCCTCATCACCTTGCTTCGCATCCTGCTATCGTCACCGCTGGGCCGAAGCAGGAACTGCCAGAAATGAACCACAGGTAAGTGACCGCTCTTCCAATTTTGCCATATTGTTACTTAGAATCTCCGATGTCACGAAACTCAGAAAAATATGCTCTCCTTCATGACAAGATAAATCCAGATTATTTAGATGGACAAAGACATGTCTTTTGGCTTCTGTACTGCGATCAATAATATGTTTCAGTTTTCCCATGTCACCATAAAGTTCTCAGGGAAATTATCTCCTTAGCAAAGCTGATGATTCTCCTGGAATTCTAGCAGCTGACATGAATACTTGCCAGGCTGATGCCTCCCAACTCTAACTTGTGCCAACGCAAGAGTATGTGCTCGGTGATTTCAATTTCGATTATTTTGACCCATAATCAACATAATGTTTTTTTGGTGGCCTTAAATCAGTGATATCTCACCTAATAATGGTCAATGATAAGCACTAAGGGAAACATTCACTCCATATATTGAATATCAGAAGGACTGAGCTGCCTGTATCCGGTCATCTTCTTCCCCATGGTTCTCTGATGCCTACTTGCAGAGCCAAGAAGAACAATTTTCCGTATTATAGAGGTTTCGGCTGTTAGTTCATCTCAGCTCCTTGATGTTAACATTGAAATCCAAGAAATTATTCTGACGATAGCTTTGGTTACAAGAATGGGCCTTCTGCTAGCCATCCTTCATTGTTTTTCAATATACACTTCTGTGTAATATTGTTGGGATATCTACTAAATTAATGTCCCCTTTGGATGGTCTTTATTATCATTAATGGAGATCATTTTTTACGTTTATACGATATCTCTGTTGCTTCCTTTGCACAAAACCAAATAGAATAGTTGAAATCTTAGTAAGTGTAGGTATTAAATGCTTTGATCATATCCTTGCCGTTAAGACAAGATTCACCTAGTTTTCTGTTGAACTCTGTAGTTGATTAGTAATTATGTAATCGATTCCTCGACATTCAGGTATCTGCATAAATCTTCCTCTTGCATTGTCATTTTATCCCTGTTTTTCAATGTATTTTGCTTTTTTCTATGCTTAGTGCATGACATAAAGGCCCTATGTAGGATCATAACCTTTCTGCGGTTTATGAAAGCACAACAATAAACACAGTGAGAAACTGTAGGAGAAGCACTCATCATCTTCTTTTGGGTCTTATACTGGTTATTGTCGTCTCAGAAAGTATTAAGATTAAAGAATGCTTGTGGCAGTATAAGACACTGAAGATCATAGAGCCGCTTCTCATGGAAGAGGGTATTACTCTTCCTTATTATTCTTGTGAATGGTTGCAACAATAAGCGTACAAGAACTGTTGAAAATATTTCAGCATCATCGAGTATCAGACCTTTAGTTCTTTGCATTCGTCATTCCTGCCCGAGACCGTATTTCCTCTTCGTATCCATCCGTTAATGCCAATAAGGAAAAACTAGTCCGAATAGACGGCAGATTCGGAACCGTGGCTCCAAGGATACATCCAGCCTTCCTCGTTACCGAATTTCCCTGTTTTTTCTGCGAATTTGAATGTCGTTTGAAGGGGACGCCGGGCGTCCGAGGCCGACTCCGTCCGTTGGTGCGCCCCGGGGCCGAATTTAAATTGGTTTCCGCTCGCTTGTCCGCCACTTGCAATATCCATCTGATGACGGCGGCCATGTAAAAAGCAGAGTCCAAGATCCGCAGGGCGCGGCCATTGGCCGGCACCGTTGCCCGGCAACGAGATCTCTCTCAGGAGCCGAAGGGTTGCCTTCCGTCGACGTCGATCTGCGAATAGAGGGGGGTGGAAGCGGCGTCGCGGCGCCGAAGGGTGCTATACTACGGGATCCTTCCGATCGCCATTATTCGGCGTATTTTGGTTCGTTATTCTCGATAATGAATCTTGGGGAAAGCATTTCGAGCCGGCTCTATAACTTTTCCAGTTAAGTTTCTGACTTGGCGTCAGAAGCTTCAGGAAAATCGTTCATTAAAAGTTGAATAAATTCATTTGGCTTATTGAACCACTAATTGTGGGCAACTTCAAGTGTAACCTTCGAGAAAAGTCGTCTATTGACATTAATCCAATTTTGTGACTTCATCAAAACAACTATGATCTTCTTGCTCCAGTTCACATAAAAATCTCATATTCTTCAGTGGTCAACTGATCCTTTGGATAAATTATTCATCAACAATTTATGCGAATTGTTAATCTATATTTCAGTTTTTTAGTTTGTCACTTGTGGGTTACTTAGTGTATTTTAAATTATATATTTTTGTTTTGTAAACTTAACTAAGAAAAATTTCATCTTAGATAGTGTTAAATGTAATTGTAATTTAACATTTACAAAGTTATTAATAATAGAAATCAATAACTTAATATTGTTTTTGTAAAGGTTTTCAGAATACTTTATTTTTAAAATACAAACCGTTCAATTAGTACATTATTTGCCAACTTATATGTTAATGTTTGATTGATTCCATAGTTTATTAAATTGGTTCGGAATTGAGTGGCAGAAATGAAATTAGGGGTTAGTTTTAAATGGTTGTAACTTTCTCATGTTACATATTTCACGTCTTCGAGTATTTCGAATGAATTGAATAATTTCTTAAACATGAACCCAGTTAAAGTTGAACGAATTAGTTATAATGTTTTTATATATTTTTGCAAAATTTCAGTCGTAGACTCAGTACGCCTCTGCGTCTAACTGTTCGCATTTTCCCGAACCGGGGAGCTCTTGTTTAGTTTTCATTTGAACGCTGTTTGTTCGTTCGCTTTTTACGCGTCGTTTCGAACCCCTTGAAAATGAAGGAAAACGGATCCCATTAGGCAATACGAATCCGTTCTAATGTCGGAAGGTGTAATTTCACCGGTGCAGGGACCCCATATGGGGCCATTTTTATAATTATTTTTATGTTATTCCTCTACTCATCGTGTCCCTTTGATCTTTCGAGGATTCAATTAATGCCCTGCCCCCATAGTGTCATCGATTTGTCCGTGTTCAAATTGGATCCGTGATGTACAGAGCGATATGTGTATGGGGAAAAGTTTATTTCAGCTAGAATTTTGCATAAAGACATTGGTGGGCGTGCAAACTTTAACTAGTACAAGAAGCGAAGCTTCGTGACTATCCGATGCGTTTCCACTTCGCTCAAAGGGCTAATGGCATGGCCGAAGATAAGCATTTTCCCAGAGAAATCATCTTTAGTGATTAAGCTGTGATTTGACTGCGTTGAACTATTTTTAGTGAGGATCTGCTAAGGATAAGTGTTAGGCTAACTGCCCAGAAAGAATTGTTGCCTTGAAACATGAAAACGGAGTTGTCATTCATGAAAAATTGGGTTGATTGAACGGGATACACTATGGCTAGTCGTGGCGGGTATTTGAAATATATTGTTTTTCATTCGTAAATGTCAAGGTTCAAACTTTCTGATAACCTTATAACTTCGAAAAAGTATTCATTGGTGTTTCATTTATAACCGATCCAAAATGTAAATTTTAAATGGCCTTAACAAATATTTTCAGTTTTGGCAATTTCTTGTGGTACTTAAAGCTTATATTTCAAGCAAAAAGGTTCCATGATGTGATGCCTTCTAACAAAGCCACTGACAAAGTTACAGTTGTTTACTCAATCATGTGAAATAAAAAAAAATTCGCTGTTTTATAATGCGTCACATCTTGAAACCTTTTGTTTTAGAATAATGTTTCATAGCGTTCACAATCAAATGTATCTTTTTTTCCCTTAAATCGTTTGAAGAACCTTATTGTCCGATCGAAAATTCATTCAGATCACCAGCTCAGAAATAAGGAGTCATTTTGTAAAAATCTTAAATAATAAGAAGAGGTTTTTTACTTCATAGAAGGAATATTACAAAATTTGAAAATCAAAACCGATTTAATATGTTAGTCTCCTACAATTTTAATTTAAAAAAATTTTATTCAAAAATTAAAATTAAATGTCTTCTAAGCACAGCTTACTACTCTGTCAAGAAAGTACCGGGAATTTTCAATTAAAACAACATTTTTACATTTAATCGTCAAAATTTATTGGGTCGCCTTCAAAATAGGCTCCATTTGCTCCAATACATCTATGCCAACGGCACTTCCAATTATCGAAACATTTTTTATAGGCGCTTTCCGGGATGGACTTTAGCTCTCGCGCTGAATTTTGTTTTATGGCTTCAATCGACTCAAAACGGGTGCCACGAAGGGGCAATTTTAGTTTTGGGAAGAGGAAAAAGTCGCAGGGAGCCAAATCCGGCGAAAACGGTGGTTGCTGAAGCACGTTTGTTGAGTTTTTGGCGAGAAAGTCAGTCACAATCGTAGCTCGGTGAGAAGGCGCATTATCGTCATGCAAAATCCATGAGTTGTTCGCCCACAAATTTGGCCGCTTCTTACGGATACGCTCACGCAAACGTTTCATAACGCCTAGGTTATACTCCTTGTTTACCGTCTGACCCTCTGGAACGAATTCGTAGTGCACCACACCACGGATATCGAAGAAAACAATGAGCATCACCTTCATTTTCGAGCGGCTTTGGCGTGGTTTTTTCGGTTTCGGCTCATTTTTTGCCACCCATTCCGATGATTGCTGGCTTGTTTGCATATCGTACTCGTAGACCCAGGTCTCATCACCAGTTATAATGCGTTCCATGAATGTAGAATCGGAATTACAGCGATCCAGCATGTCTGAAGCAACCTGTTCGCGATGACGTTTTTGAAGAAAATTCAGGTCTTTCGGTACGAGTCGTGCGGCCACCTTTCTCATGCCCAAAATATCAATCAAAATCGTACGTGCGGACTCGTGGGATATCTTAAGATCATGTGCTATCTCTCTCAAAGTGGTACGACGGTTTTCCAGCACCCTTTCCTTAATTTTATCGACGTTATCTTCGATCGAAGCCGTCGATGGGCGACCACTTCACGACCGTCCTTGAAGGCTGTGTACCACTGATATGCACGAGTTTTCGATAGAGCATTATCACCAAAGGCCTTTTGCAACATTTTCAATGCATCGGCACACGAAAATTTATTTGCAACACAAAACTTTAAACAAGTTCTTTGCTCAACGTAATCACCCATAGTAAAAATCGGCACGCACTCTGACATCGACTGACTTAATCAGCTGTTGTAAACACACTAGTTGACAGATCCCGCTCAAGCTTGGCATAGTAATTAAGGACAGTGGTACCAACCTAGGAAAAAAATTTTTACCTGCCTCATTGCCCCGCCAGATTTAAATCGATAATTCCCGGTACTTTCTTGACAGAATGTATATTTAGTAGATGTATAAAATCAAAACTCAATATACAATATCAAATGGAATAAGTAGCCCATATAAATTGTCAATTGAAATTAATAAATAAATATTTGAAGGAGACAAAATTTTGTTTCTGATCTTACAGTTATGAAAACTAATTCCTTTTCAAACATACAAAACATAATTTTAGGGCCTTCCCAAAAAATTTTGTTTATTTGAAATATTTAATATATTTAAATATTTAATAACTAGGTTACTTCAAAAATTTCTCACAACATGTATTATATCTTCAAAAAATGTGAAGTAGGACCGATAAAGATCTTATCGGAATTCTAATTGTTTTTCGAAGATATGATACATGTTTTGAGAGATTTTTGAAGTTACTTATTTAAATATAATGAATATTTCAAATAAATTATATTTTTTGAGAAGTCCTTAAAATTATATAACATAAATAGAGGATAATACTTGATAGAAAGTATATAAAATTATTTAAATATTTTAAAATTAGCCTTCTACATATTCAATTTCAAAAAATTATATTCAATAATTATAACTTCGAGAATTAAATTAAAATAATGTCATATAAGTACCACTTATATCAAACGACATATAAAATAAACATTCATTATAAGACATCCAAATGATATAACAAAATCCAATAAATAAAAATTGTTAACCAAAATTCTATAAATTAAATATTTTGAATAGACAAAATTTTGTTTCTGCTGATCAATCTAATGAAAACAAATCTTTCAAAAATGTTTAACATAATCTTAAGAATTTCATCATAAAACTATCTTACTTAGAATATTCAATTTTATTGAATATCTAACTAAGTTACTTTCTATAAAATCTAAGGATATGTAAAAGAATTACTGAAAAGCAAGTTTTAAGAGAGACTTTGCTTCGTCAGTATTCAAATAATTCATATTCAATATATTATATAATAATATTTTTATTTATTGGATTTTGTTATATCATTTGGATGTCTTATAATGAATGTTTATTTTATATGTCGTTTGATATAAGTGGTACATATATATTATGATTTTAATTTAATTAATTCTCGAAGTTATAATTATTAAATATAAGTTTTTGAAATTAAATATGTAGAAGGCTAATATTAGAATATTCAAATGATTTCCTTAAAATTATGTTCTGTATTTTTGAAAATGAATTGGTTTTCATAATTGTAAGATAAGAAACAAAATATTGTCTCTTTCAAATATTTATTCATTAATTTAATTTGACAATTTATATTTGTTGGGTAATTTATTCCATTTAATATTGTCTATTGAGTTTATATTTTATACGTCTATTAAATATGAGCTGTGCTTATAAGATTAATTAATTTAATTCTAAAAATTTTTGAATAACATTTTTTTAAATTAAAATTATAGGAGACTAACTGATTAAATCTGTTTTGATATTAAAATTTTATATAAATCTCCCCAATGCGGTAGATATTAATGTTTTTTTGTTATTATCAAACAATTTGGCCTATCCGCAAACCGGTGTATACAAAATTATGGCCAATATACAAATTTTTGGGGTCATAATGAAGGGAGGTCCCCAGGGATGCATTTTAGGGCAAAGGTCGTTCCACATTTTGACCTCTGGTATCGTATCCTGAAATATATTGACATTTAATCCGGATCCTATATATCTTAATTAAATATCTCGTTTACAAAATCATCACTAGACCTAAAATTTTCGTTCAGTTGTGAAAATATGGAATGGAAAAATTATTAGATTTTGACAAAAATAGAGAGAAAATGTACATTTGAAATAAAATGTAACAACGGTGTCTAGAATTAACACTGCAGTCCATATGACTTTATTAGTTATGGAAACATAAAGAATTATTATTTCTTCCTATTGTTAACATTTAACGTTTATTATCCGAGCGGAAATTATGAACCAAATGAGATCTTCTCATTCAACTGTAACGAACGTTCCCTGTTTATTCCCGAAATTAGGCTATTTACGTATCATCCAGCGGGCACATCATCAAATCAACTTCAGACCAATTAGGCCTTTCTGATCAAAGCGCCGCGAGGTAAAAAAATACAAATAAAAGACGAAAAAAATCAATCACACGCATGATCGTTCGCTGAAAGACATCTACCTGCCCGAGGAATCAGAAATTATGAGATAACTAATTGGGTATCGGTCTCCAGGTTTACTTCCCTTTGAAGATGCGGGATACGAATGAGCAAACTGTATCTCGACAAATTAATTGGAAGAACTCCGGATCAAAGCGATCGGTGAAAAAATTAAACGGGAATAAATTAGAAAAATACTCTTTTGACCAACCCTGTTCGAGCGGGTGCACCTTAAAGAATTATCCTTGGGGATAATTGGGGTCTTTTTTAGGAGGGAGGCTACGCAACGACAACGTTGCTGACAAATAGTTCCGGGATCAAAAACAAATACTACCACTTAAGTGGTTTATTATTCTATTCATTTTATGTTCTAGTTGGGATTGTTTGTAGATTATATTATGGATGTACTTGACACAAACCATCTCAGATTGCCATGATTATTTCCACTCTTGGTAATCGAACTTCCAGTATAAATTCTCATCAAACAATACTTTATTTTCTACACATGAATTTATTTCTCTTTTTGCTGTGCTTCTTCTTTGGATAACGTAGGGTTTATGTTGTAGGTTGTGGGTGGATGAATAGCTTTCTTTGCTCACATATGAACAGTTCATAAACTGACATACTAGGTATTCATTTTCATAACAGGTGATTATTTTAACTACTTACAAATTAGGTCAATATTGTTGAGGTTCTGTCAGTAGCCTTCCACTAATGGTTATTTTGAATCAGATAGTATCTGCTGATTATTAGTGAATTTCTTCGTTTCAATCATATAATTAGATTACATTTATTCCTGCTACATATTTCGTTTGACATATTCATTATGTCCCTCTGATGTGTAATAATAGAAGTTCGAAGTCAAAAAATTGTCATCTGCATCTGTTTACCATAAGCCTCTTTAAATTTATATACTTGATGCTAACTGAAATTGTACTCTCTTTATTAGTCATGTTTCCCAACAATATGACTCTTATCATATGCAAGTCCCTACCTTGTTAGAATAGGACTACTGACATTTTTTACCGATAAAGAAGATTGCTTTTATCCAAATATTTGTCTGACTGTAATCATACCCCGTCGCTCCCTCTATACGATGAACTGGGAAACGTACCACGTTACCTCACGAATAAAGTAGGAAACTGCAGAGATGTGGATACGCCTGGTTTTGTCGGAGCTTGCGCAAGTAAAAGTAGGAGGAGACTACCCAAAACTACAGATCCCTGACATCGTAGAGAAAGTCTCAGGCGAGTGCCGGCTAGCGAAGTGACAGTTGTAGCGTTGCAATCGTACATTTTGTGCGTCTGTTAGGGAGCAGAGAAAACATTGATTTTGTGAAGTTCTTCATAGCGTTCGATAGTCAATTCATTTGTGTACATTTTGAAATTTGGTGGTTTTCTGTGATTACTGTGAAATGTAGAAATTATGTGAAGTACAATAATGCAAGCACACGACATGAATGGGCGAGAATTGAAGAGGAATTGACGGAAATTCGTGGAAAATATCAATTGGAGAGTAAAAATAGAGAAATTATTTGAAAACAACCGTCATACCTATGCTAACCCCAAAGAATCAGCTGTATTGAATTTAAATTCATCAACACTACGATTAAAATGGATATTTTTGCGCAGGAAACGTTAAGATATGATTTCACTTATGACAATTGGTGTAAGTGGCGGGAGGAATTTGAAAAACTTCTGCAGGAAGACAAACTTACAGAAGATGATGAGGTGAAATTTTCCATTTTTATGGATTGTCTGGGCGATGAAGGAACCGATATTTTTCATTTTTTCAACAGCTGGCAAAAGAGAAGTTACGAGAACGCAATGGACGCATTCGACAGGTATTTTTTCGAAGAGAAAAATATCATCAAAGAAACTTTCAAGCTACGAGGTATGATCCAGAAGGAAGACGAATCGATAGACGATTTCGTTCGCAGGCTGGAAAGACAGGCGGACCTGTGCAATTTTAGATGTAGCAGATACGAGAACTTTACGGAGAGAATGTTGCGAGATCAGCTCGTTTTCGGAATACACAACGAGGATACGCGAAATCGATTGAAAGAGATCAAGAATTTGGGAATCGATAAAATACTGGAATACTGCAGAGGAATAGAAACAAGCACTAGAGGGTTGCAGCAAATGAAAACTGAGGAGATAGAAATTGATACCAAAGAAGACATTGATTTATTTGAAACTGATGATTCGGATGAAGAGGACCTCAAGACCTGCATTGATCATGGGTACGTAGGTGTGCATCCATTTTGTCCCTCGACAATGAGTCCGCAAATGACTAATTTCCAGTTTGATGGAGCTTTCCATCGGGTAATATATACAGTAGAGCTAAAGATAGAACATTAATAGGAGATACTAAGCAATGTTTACTTATCTGTGTCGACAGTCTCTTTGATTTCGCCGACTGTAGGCAGCGCCGCCAGACGTAGCCTTCAGATGAATACCGCCGTTCGCATAACAACCGTGTTTTTACCGACTTCGGCGTTCTCTCCATTTATTTATGATCTATTGTCATTGGTTCAAGGCAGTGGCGTAACTACACCGTCAGGGTCCGTGGTAAATTCTTCAGATGGGGGCCCCCCATTAAAAATCATTAGACTTTTCAATCCAATTTTAATAAATCACTCAAAGTGGTAATTTTCAATAGACAGAATAGCTAAGTTACTCGGTCTGCTTTGTTCCATGGAAGTTCTTAAATATGTTTTTACTAGTTTAAATTTCGAAAATTTCAGCACTAGCTCTAGTCACAGGGATTGTGACAAACAACATTAATACAGTATATACTTCAGGAAAGCTGCACGACATAAAATGGATTCCTTATTAATAATAAATCAGCAAGATCTCTAATACACGTAGACTTTTCTATTTCATCTCTGAAAGTGGATCGAAAACTGAGAATTTCCTTGGCAAATGATGGAGATATGTCCTTTTCATATATATTTACAAATTTTAGAGCTTTTTTCAAAAGTTCAGTATGATTTGAATTCTACAAATTGGCAGGTTGCAAAACATTGAAATTCGAAACAATTTCATTCAATGGAAGGAAACGTGCTTTCAGTTGATAAATGATGGTATCCAAAACTCGATAAAATATGTTAACTCTGAATAAACTTTCCGGGTCTTAGAGACGCTCATCTTCGTAAAGTTCGCCAAAATGGCGTTTCACTCTCCTTTGACGAGTTTTAGGAAATTCAGGGTTGGTAGACTACTTTTCGGCTACACTATTAGTTTCCTTTTTTAAAAATTCAAATTCAAGCCGGTACTTTTCCAATTCATCTAAACAAATTTTCAAAGGTTTTAATGTGTTCGAAATATCGGTGGCTTTGGACTGAAGTGCTTTAGATGCAGCATCGACAGTTTGTAGAATTTTGCAGTGGAAAACCAATAGCATAATAAAATTGTAGTTGGCCATTTTCTTCTTGAGTGAAATAGCTTCATTTTTTTATGTGGTCTAGAATTTAACAGAATTCTACCTATCTGAGTCTGTGAAATTTATAATTGATAATAAATATTGTTCAAAATCTCAGCTTTCCTCGGAGGTGCTGCCTTTCGGACCGGGGGCCCCTGTCGGGTCGGGGGCCCGTGGCATTTTGCCAGTCCTACCACCCTGTAGTTACGCCACTGAATTCGGACGAAACCTGATAAAATATGCGGCGATCTCTTCAAAGGGTCCGCGGCTGCCCGCCGACAAAGATACGCTCTCTTTGTCGGCGTAATTGGAAGTAATAAAATAACACATGTTGGCAATGTGGAGTCGATCTCTTCAAAGGGTCCGCGGCTGCCGCCGACAAAGTTACGCTCTCTTTGTCGGCGTAATCAGTAGTAATAAAATAACACATATTGGCGATGTGGAATTTTTTTCGCTTCGGCATATTGGATGGAACTGAGCGGAATGATTTATGATCGACTTGCGGACCTCATTATATTTTCTAAAATTGATCGACATCCTTTACTTATTACTTATTTATATGATATTGTCTACTGTCTTTAGTGAAGTGTAATTTCAGCTGTTAAGTACCTATCTGACTCTGTAAGATTTATAATTAATACTAAATATTGTTCAAAATCTGAGCTTTCCTCGGAGGTGCTGCCTTTCGGACCGGGGCCCCTATCGAGTAGGGGGCCCGTAGCATTTTGCCAGTCCTACCACCCTGTAGTTACGCCACTGAATTCGGACCAAACCTGATAAAATATGCGGCGATCTCTTCAAAGGGACCGCGGCTGCCCGCCGACAAAGATACGCACTTTGTCGGCATAATTAGAAGTCAGGCAATATGAAATAATTTCTTTTTCCTGTACCTTCAAGACACCAGACACGTAAAGCTTTCTGTTTGTGAGAATCATGACATCTTTCAACTTGTTATTGTGGATTTCTAGTTGGAACTTATGTGAATTTATATGTCTTGGATACGTATCTCTATTATATTAACAAAATATGCATAAGGCCACTTATGGAACGTGTCAACGTGTTTAGGAGGAAGCGCTAAGCCTAAAAGGAGACGAATATAACAATTTTCACTGTCTCCTTATGTCAAAATTCTTCTGTAACCAATCAGTAACTTAATTTCACTCATTTAGTCAATCCACAAATCATTTCCAATCAATTTCGTTAGTTTCCCTTGTTTGCGTCCTTGTTCCAGAGAACAGCGTGATATCGTTTCGCCCAAATGTCTGTAATTTTAGACTAGGTTGGATTCACTTACACTTAGGTTTTCATTTTGATCGAAGAGTCTCAATCGCGAAAGTTAGTCGTTGTTTGTGATCTCCTGGTCTCCGTAACTGTTGAACAATTACCAATTTGTAAAGGTGGAAATGCAGGTCAAAGTGTGAAATACGCCTTATCGGCCGAGTAGTTCAGCGAAATGGTTTCGAGCAGATCGACCTGGATTGCGCAGAAGGGCTTTTCGGACTTCGAGCCGTTTATGCAGAGTATGGGTGCTTTTTGTTCGAAGTGCTTGAACCCAAGGAAGAATAGTGTTTCGTGAGGAAACACTTCGATACCGGTGATAGTTAAAGAGGTGATGGAATTTACGCTGAACTGCCGTTATTTGGGATGAAGCTTTCGTACGCGAATACACGGTGTTCCAGCAACCACTACCCCATGGCTTTGAAAGATAAATGAATGCTAAGATCTTACGAGCTTACCGATACCAACCCCACCTCGATCGGCTCTTCCGTCAGCAATGGAAATTCCAGGAGCTGTTAGAATTCTTTTATACGATGTGTAAGGGTAGAAAGTAGATCTGTTATCGATTTAAAAAAGATTTGGACTTCATGAACTTGTTACCATGGATAAAATGTTGGTTCATTTGTACAATCCAGACACAAAGCAACAATCGATAAAATGGAGACGCTGTGGTTCTCCTAGGCTTGAGAAGTTTCGTGTTCTAAATTTGCTAATAAAGTTCTTGCCATGGGATCAAGGATAGAACAAATAGGGGATATTACTGACCCCTCTTCGAGCAATAATGATGGAGAAACGAACCGGAAGTTTTCCAAAAGAGTTCTCTTCTTACAGCACAATGGCCCTCATACGAATCGCAGGTTGCCATGCAAAAAATTCAATTTAGGGTTAGAATCACTCGAACTCCTTCCTCATTCACCTCTTCTAGCTCCGTTGTCTATTTCCCCAACTGTAAAGAAGTTTGAAAAGGTCTTGGATTGTCTTCCAAGAGATGATAGAAGGTGGGAACGCCTAGTTTTCCGAATAAGATGAAAATTGTTTATGCATTGCAGCTTCGTTGTAATAAATTGAGAGTATGTTGCATAATGAAATATTTTGACTTTCAAATTTTGTTAGCTTTTATAGTAGGCTAAGAATTTTTCAACACATCCTCGTGTTATCCGAAAATGGTAAGCCAAAATCGGAACGAAACTACATCGGTGCATCTATAAAACGAGCGCGTGCGGCGAAAGAGAAGAAGCAAGAGAGAAGCGAATGAATATGATGAAGCGAAATATTATGTCATCCATCAAGTCTTGCGTCGTCGTTCGCGGGACGACGTCCCCTCGTGTCGAGCAACAGCACTACGTAACATCCGGGCCTCTTCAAGAATCGAAGATCTAGATTAAGACACCGGATGACCTGCGATCGCTAACGACCACCTCTGAACGAACCGGGAAGACCGCGGACGTCTGTCCGGCCGATTTTCGAATTTGACGACGGGGATCGCAGTCGTTCGATCGGAAAAATCCCGGATCCCGTCCGTCGCACGTGCACGGACGTCTGTTTGGTCTGTTCCCGTTTGAACCCAAACAAAGGCGAGCAGGCGAACGCGACGGCAGAGCCATTCATATTGATTTTCCCGTGATAAACGACGAATAAAAAACTTGTTGAATCTCTCTCTCTGTTCGGGACGTATCTCTCCCGGTATTACGGCTGTTTATTGCCCCGCTTCCAGACCTTTTAAAACGGGCTTTTTCGTGAGTGATGACGGTGCCGTTTGACCTAAATCGCCCTTGTACGTCCGTAAATGAGCGGTTGGTAATTATCTTTCGGATCTTTAAATATTAGTGAAGGACCTTCGAGTTAAACGTGAAAAATCGTAAAGATTTAATCCTTCTACTTAATAATGATAGTGTTGATAGATGAAAGGTTTTCCCGCAGTGATATTCAGATCGAGGATGCTGGCTACGAAGTGTTTTCTTGTTTAGTTTAAATTGGAAACACAAGTTTTATGTTGTGTTTAGATTTATATTCTCTCGTTTACTGCATCTCAACTTGCATCTTGATTCATGTATATAAAATATATATTACAGCAATGATTTGGCGTCCAGAGGATTAGCGCGTCCGTATGAATATAATTATATATTTCACTCATTGATTGTTGATTGTTATATTCCAAAAACTTTGTTATAGAAGAACTTGAACGTCGTACGTGATATTTGCATTAATTTCGGAGAAAAGTTCTGGACGGTGGATCTCCTTTATTCAATTATTAAAAACAACGTTCTGGAAAAAGTGAACTGACAATTTCAGGGTTTTGAAAATTTGTTTTCGACGTTGGTTTTAAAGGTTAGGATAAAGTAACAGAAATAAAGAAGGAACTAAACGTCCATAAAAAGAAATAACAACGAATTTCAAAATTTTTAACCGTCTCAGTGAAATTTTTTAGTTGATCGGGGTTCACCTTGCATTTTTTAGGTTAATTCCAAACACTATGTTTCGTTTAATCACTAGTTTATCTCAAGAAAAGGGCGCTAAATTGACTAGTGTAGGTGAAAAAATCGTAATTTGAAGAGTACCAGAGCTTTCGCTTATTTTCATCCTAACTCTTTGAAATATTGTGAATCATTCGAAATTCGGAAAAATCTTTCATCTAATACAATACTATACTGAATAAGAAAAAGCTTTTTCATTCAATCAGTGTGTTCAAGCATGGATAACGTGATGGATGAACCTTTAAATTTAACTGTTAAAAAGATGCCTATCGCGATAGTGGCTCCGTTTACGGTTATCGACAATAAAAAAAACGTTAAAACCGTCCAGGGTGTACACGTGAATCCAAACAAAAACGAGGATGCACCCGAAGACCTCTCGCTGAAGAAAAAGTGCCAGAAAGACTATTTCGCCGATTCCTACAAAAACGAAAGTGGAAACTTCAGCCCGAACTATTTAGAAAGAATGCGGCAGCTGAAGCAAGAGGGTCGAAATCGCTTCAACAAGAACACCTTTCGGGAGCAAGAGTTGATACTGAACGACGTGAACAAACTCAGCGACTTCGGCCCGAAGAACTTCACGGCCACCTCGGAATACAGGGATTACGCCGATCGTTTTTACGAACACAAATTTTTGGCCGCCTGGTATATCAACTCGATGATCGAGACCCAGCGCAATTCGTACTTCAATTTTTTGCAACAGCAGCAGCTGTCCATGCAGACGCCCTCGACGTTTGAAGTGGGAAAGAGCAACAAACCTGAGAACAACCGAATTTTGAACAATCTGCTGGAGAAAAAGTCGAATCCGAGCTACGAGTTTCCGGTAACTTTTGACGCTTTGATCAAGAACGAGATGCCGAGTAAATTCGAGAACGAGGAACAAAGAGAATACCCTGATAGGTAAGGGGTGCGATATAAATCTGGAAAGTTTGACGTGTTCCTAATGTCATTTTATATAGATGTTATCGAGATTCATCGAATTCTGCCTATGATGTCTCTGGAACTTAGTTGGAGTATTCGAATACCAGAGTTCTCGTATTAAATTTTGCAGCGGAAGCTTATATATTCGTTATTCTGTTCCACTGAGATACAGACGTGGTACACAATAATGCTTATTCTATGATTATTGCGCAAATTGGTAACTCCGATCGACTTCTACTCTCGAAATCTGAATTAGAAATTTAATTTGACTATCTCACGTACCTTGGAATCGCATTAGGGTTCCGAAATACTCAGTGAACATGTGCTTTGTCTATAATCGTTGGTGAAGAACATTTTGACATTTCAAGGTTATATTTTTCGCGAATCTGAAAACTGAATTGAAGTTGAGTTTTCTTAATTCCATAATAAAAATAGAGCTGAATTGGATTCATGAATTTGATTAAAATTAATCAATTTTGTGGAAACTATCTTTCAGTAATTTTTTCATTCGATAATCTAACACTGTTCGGCGACATAGACAAATGTCATTGAATCATAGAGTCATTAATATTTCTATGATATGAGTAGCTATATATTAAATGAAAAAATTAACTAAAATTCGTGCAATAACGAGCCAATTATTCAACGTTTCATTGGTGAGGGACGAAGCGCTGTTCACAGAGAAATAAAAAAAAGAATTGTCAACTATATGGTTGAATTCGACATAGGTTTAGTCAGAAATGAAGGCATAAAAATCCAACTGCTGTCTAGAAAAAAGCATTAATGAAAAATCTTATTGCGTTTATGCAATACTACAACAGTAACTTACACTGCAATTATTTTCAGACAAATGGACCATCAGAAAAACAATATGGATAAGAATAATCCGGAAACGAACGGCGAAAAGAAAAAACCACATATCAAAAAACCCCTGAATGCTTTCATGTTGTACATGAAGGAGATGAGGGCCAAGGTTGTGGCAGAATGCACGCTCAAGGAAAGTGCGGCGATAAACCAGATTCTTGGTAGACGGGTAAGAAGGGTTACTTATTAAGTGCGCAGATGAGCGAATGAGGTTAAATAATAACACTGAAGCATTAAAAAAGATCAGATCTTAACGAAAACCAACCCATATAATCGAGAGCGTTAACTTACGACCCAAAAAACAAGAATTAAAATTGTATGAAAACATCCTTTTTAATATAATGGTTTTAAACTTTTCAAAATAGAATTATTTATTCGTTTGAATCACTGGGGGTTTTAACAAGATTTAATTTTGAATCGCTTTCATTTTGTATGTCAAGGGCGAGTAATTATTGCAAATATATTTTTTGTGGTGTACTCAAATTACTAGTATAATTCTCTTATATGCTTGAGTGTTATTATTGGACAGTTTGGCAGAATAAATGAAGCGGAAAACTATAACGAAAGTTTTTATATAAGCTTATGAAAATATTCAAAATACTCCTGAAAATGCATAGACAATGTCCCTCTGAATTTGTTTAAAGAAATTGGAATATTCCCCAAATGAAACGTCACTAGCGAGATAATTATTTTTAAATTGTATGCGCTAAAACGTCTTTCGAAGTCGAACGATTGTTAATCAATAAATTACATCATATTATAAAGTGAATAGTTGTGGTGTTTGCATACTTATTTTAATGGAATAAATCGTTACAATGATAACGCTGTTGTGTATAAATGATGGATCTGAGGACCAAAATATAGAAATGTGTGCCCCGGTAAAGTCGTCAGATGTGCAGATAATTACATTGCGCGGTGAATAATTTGAAGGTTTTTCTTTATTTTGCTTCAATAAAAACCTGTAGGAATGTGGTTCCGAGATTATAACGTGTCAGTTTTATTGAAATGTGTGTACTGAACTGATTTTATTGCTATTGGTTGTAATTATTTTCGTTCTTTCCACCATGTCGTTACGTCTATTGCAAGCATTAAACTCGAGCAATCAATTCGTTGAATATGTGAATTGTTGTCTCAAGAAGTTGCAACACGGAGTGGCAAACTTTAGTAAGTGGAATGTGGGGTTCTGAACTGTTGATTGTCTAAAGATATACAACTGCTACATAGCCTCAAGCAAACTACTAGAAATATGAAATGACCAGAGTATCAAACTACCAAGGGCAATAAGTGGAATTTTCTAACTTGTAGCCATTGTCATTATCGCGCATCTCACCTTCAGTACACAGACCAGACTGGTCTTCTCAGTTTAATACGAGTTTTTGGTGTGGATCCGTACATAATTTCCTCTCTGCCGCTTCAAAATACAATCGTCCTCTTTGTTATTATCACCGACCACGTACGTCAAGTTGCAGTGCCACAGAATATTTGACACAGAAATAGGCGGGTAGATACCGTGATGTAGTGATGTAATTTATATAATCTATAGGGAATTCTGTTACTCGTATGATCCTTAGAGAATACGGATCTCTTCACTATAGAAAGTTTTGAAGCGAGAAGAAACTTTCAATAATTATTTTCACAAATTTGAGCACACTCTACGAAGTATACAATTATAGATTAGTTTTGTTGAAGATGAGGTAAGTGGGAAAAACAAAATTAAATTGAAGGTACCTTTCAACATTTTTCTCATATACAAAAGAGTGTTTAAGTCATCTCCAATGTGCCGTGCTCGCTTAAGAAACTTGTCTATGCATTTCCGCGACATCCCTGCCAGACTTGTGCATGAAAGTGGTTGAATGATTTAATGATGAGGTTAGCGGGCGCTGAGCCGAGGTTATAACTGTATGAATACGCAGTGGCACTCTCTGAGCCGCGAGGAGCAGGCCAAGTATTACGAGAAGGCCCGACAGGAACGCCAACTGCACATGCAGCTGTATCCAGGCTGGAGCGCTCGGGACAATTACGGTTACGGCACCAAGAAGAAGAAGCGAAAGAAAGAACGAACGCCGATCGAGTCGGGAGGTACTGATTTTTGCACAGAGCGTGGTATTATGATGATGTGTTGGGAGAGAGTGTGCGTGCGTGTTGTCAGCCAGGGTATTCCCCGACTCCGCCCCATGTGCATACGCGCTCCGTGGGCAGAATGGGTCGTCGAGCTGGCAGGTCGCGGGTTCGGCATCGTTTTCCGCTTGGTCAATCCCCGCTCTGGTACTTGGACGCTTGAGACACCGACGCCACGACGCCGGTGTGAACTTGGCGGACAGAATTTTCGACGGCCCCTAACGCGCTTGCGTGAAATCAAAGTTTTCGCAACAAGAGAGCATTTTTGTTTCGTTATAAAACGTGTGATTTGGTATCGTTCAAGTAAGACTTAAAAGTGTACAGGATGAGTCGAGCAGAACGAACCAAACTCCAAGAGTGTATTACAACACATTAAAATAATATAAGAAACCCAAATTTTGTTTTCTAGTTATATAATACATCTGTGGAGTTCGGTACGATCTTACTGATTCATCCTGTGTAGTCAATACGAAATGAAAATGCAATCTTTTTGGGAAATGGGAGATTGACAAAGCGTTATATAGCGGCACGTCATTAATATATGCGGTTTTTTGCACTTAATTCGGCTTTCAAGTTCACACCAATAACAACAATGCCGAATACGCTCCACGATATCTCTTTGTCACGTGTGTGTATAGTTTCAAGCATCCAGGAGTCCAAAAACTCGAAACATCTCGTTATGTCCTTTCGCCTTCCGAGTTTTTGGACTTTGGAATACGGGGAATGGCCAAGCGTCTTGCGCTTGGCTTCTTGGTGCCAGCCGGAGCTTGATGTAGCTGACTCTGTTTTGTTTAGTGGCACGCACTGGGCCGTGAGGAACAAGCCAAGTACTATGAGCTGGCTAGGCGCGAGCGACAGCTGCACATGCAGCTCTACCCGGATTGGTCGTCCCGCGCCAACGCCACTCGTGGCAAGAAGAGGAAGCGCAAGCAAGACCCCCAAGATGGAGGTAGCAATCCTCGCGACTTACTGCTCGCTCATACACATTAAATCCATAGACATCATGTGGAGATCCAGCGATATTGACCTTTTTAATATACTCTAAAAATTTAAAAACAGAGTACGCCATCTATCTCCCTTACATCTCTATAGATTATCTATGTAATTACTATGGATTCCCTACGCAGTCTACGGGTTTAGTGTGTATGTCAGGTTGCAGCAATAATTTGCGAGTCGTACCTTTTCTATATTTCTATTGCATGTTTGGGGTACAACCGAGGTTTATTTAGCCGGCCACCGCGACCTGTTCTGCCGCCAGGGGGCATCCAGGCGTTCATCTATGGAACTTAGAAGGCTTCGCTTTTACGCGTCCACCCCACGACTGCTAGATCTTTCTGGTGGAATAAAATAAGAATTTGAATTTAGCTCAGTAGGATGTAGACAGGACGCCTCGAAGATCTAGTAGTCTTGAGCCCCCCGGACGGAATCACGTATGCACGGTTGTCATTTCCCGCATGCCCTTCATCCTTCTTCCTTTCTATCCTGATTTCTTCATCCTCTAAAATTTCATTTGCACAATTATTTTCAAAATTATTCACAAAAAAACAGATTCTAAAATATTCACTTCGATTATTTACTGTGGCGGATTCACAGGAGAGTATATAATTTTTTTTAAACTATTGCATGGATCCGCCTTATCGTCAATTGTGTCAATGATTCCTTCGAAAATCCCCACCCTCACTGGCATAAATAACATGGATGATTATTTTCTATTTTAGATTCATCATCCAAGTTATTGAAGTATGTAGTTCTTTGAAATTTTATTTTAATTTCTAGATATATTAGTTGTAGCATTTTAGTATTTCATACTTGGTGCACTTTAGGTTGTAGGTATTTGATTCGTCTATAATTTTTCATTTCAAATATGCATTTAAATTATCTTATAGATATGAATATTTATATCTTTGCATGCTATTTATTTTATTTTAAATTTTAGATATTTTTTCTTTTCCATTGTAGAATTTTTCTTTAGCAGTCTATGTAGTTTTTAAATAAATCTAAAGTTGTTATCATTATTAGGGCATGTATCCATCTGGTCTCAATCAGTGTGTAATAGAATATGCTTTTTTTTTAGGTAACAGTATGAAAAAATGTAGAGCAAGGTATGGATTAGATCATCAAAGCCAATGGTGTAAGCCATGCAGGTATGTGTCCCGTGTTTTAATTATTTATTAAATTTACTTTGATTATATTTTGCATGCTTTATGAACTTTTTTCTATTAATAATATAAAGTTGCCCCAACATGAGTGGAAAGTTTTCATGTTTAATTTTATTTGTGACAGTCAAACCATTGTAGAATATTGTTTTTAAATATTAAATGTTTTTCAAGCGTGATTTACGATTTCAGGTTAATAATTGGTGTACGAAATTTTTAGGATATGCATGTACGGCAGTAATTTCGAAAATAGTATATATTTTGGATTGGAGGCGCCATTTGGTCATTTTTATTTGGAGACACATAGGAAAATGCTTGTATCAAGATTTTATAACCCACATAGATGGTATAGTTCCATTTCCAAACAAGATTAGATATTTCTCATGCAAAGCATTCCATAAGCTGTTTGCACTAAAAAATAAAATACAAAGCCGACAAAATAATGCCTTTTTGTCACATTTATTATAATTTTCTTTTTGAAATTGTCCAACATACGATTTGTTTTCTTTTCTTAATTCTTTCAAAGCAGGAGTTAATTCACCTTTTGACATAATCTGCCTTTGTTTTTCAAAATCATGATATTTGATTTCCCCATCCATCGAGCCCTGCATACCGGCATCACTGCCTAACGCTACACTTGAAGAAGCTATAATCTGTAGAATCGCAGCTTACATGCAGCGATCCTACAGATTATGCAGATGTTCTGGTTCTGTTAAAGCCGAGAAGTAAGGCAATGTAAGCTACGACATCGCAGCGTACGCCATCTCAGCATAGTGTTTGAACACGTATAACACAGGCAATGTTTGCTGGCTTACGTCGTTTCTTAGGAAGGAATCATAGATTTAATATCCTAACGTCTTTGGAAGGAACAGAAGAAGTATAATCTTGATATAATGTTTATTGTTCATACCACTAATAGCCGTTTTATTCGAAATATATATTTTCCGCTCCTGTTGGCACACTTTTCATGAAGGACCAAATTTCCAAAAAAAACATAATCCGAATTTCATGCACTTTCAGTCGATCACCATCTGAAACCTTTACCCGCATGTAAACACAACATGAGTTACAAAATGCATGATGTTCAATATATAACAATTGTTTATTTTCGTTTTATTTTATTTTTCCTTGGTGTTCTTATCTATGTGGAAAGACTGTTGTTTTATATTTTTGTAAACACGGAAGACACGCTGAACAAAATGTGCCATCAAAATCAGAAAATGTGTCTTCCCACAAAGAGAAGGAGCCATTAGTTAATGTGCACTAGACACTGCTGTCACTAAAAAAAAAGCTGAAACAATTGTTTTGAGTGCAAAGGGGCATTTCGAAGTTGATAGACACATTTTCTGATTTTCCATACTTTCAACACACTTGATTCGATTTCAATATGTTTACAATTTTTTACATGTCTGTATTATTTTACTCATCTGTGTACTCTATGTGTGCTCGTATGTGTTACTGTTTAATTTCTATGTTGATTTAACGTCCCCCTTTGTACATTTAACGATTGTTTAGCCCGGACACGGCTACACATGGCGGTGGAAGCTCAGCAGTTCATGGTAGTCTTCTGCATACTCCTGGAGGTGCGGCTACAACTCAGTCGCCTCAGGAGCCAACCTACGTGAACCTATAGCCATATGTTGGTTAGTTGCAGCAGTGTTGGTGTTATGTTAGCTATGGATGATTATTGATGTTGTTTACTTGAATGTCGTTTTTGTTGGTTTTATGTATTTATGTTTTTTAATATGTGTATTGGAGAAGTACTAGCACCTGATCGTAGTTTTTATAAATGCTGTAAGCTGCAGTAAGACCCATTTCAATTTGGGCTCCAACTGACTGAAAGGTTAATCTTAAGGTTGTTAATTTTCATCATTGGTAATTATTTAAGCATTTATTATTTTATGCCATAACAATTCCGTATTGCTTCCAACCATTGAATGAATTAGTCATATAACTGTCTTAAAATTTGGTATAGCTGCTTCGGTTATACATTAAAAATATATTAAAACACTTTCAGTGCGATGAATAACAAATATCTGGCTATAGCTTAAGGTATGGTTCCTAATCTTTTAAGAGTGTAGTATACTCAACAAATCTTTTTTATTTTATGAAGTCTTTACATTTTACTCCTACAGACTTCCTACTTAACATTCAACGACAAAATATTTGATGAATAAAATATGAAAGCACTAACTTTATGTCTAAAGCTCTAATGCCTGCGAATACCTATAGTTAAATAAGTTTCTCCGATTTGTAACGCTTAATGGGATATTCCAAATTAATTAAAAGGAGTGTTTTGTGCTTTTTTCTCATTTTGGATCCAGGAAATTTCAAATAGTTTATTAAATCTCTGTAATTTGTCAACTTTGATGTACCTGCTGTGTAGAGCTCTTGAAACATTAAGTGATATTAGCTGAAGAAATTAAATTATAATTAGATTGCCGCTGTATTGAAATTAGCAAGCGAAATTGAGATTTCTGTGAAAGTTGGTGACTATGAAAACCTTTGCAATTATAATGACGTGCAACGAACATTATTGAATTCTCTTTGAGAAAACGAGATTGAATTCAAACGTGCGAAAAATTTTTTAATATTGTCTCATGATCCTAAAAAGAGCCCTCTGCATTCAAGAATCAAAATCGACAGTCATTTCTATAAACGTATATCGGAAAAAATTATTCATCTTCAGAAAGTGTACATACTGATCGAAATAACTATATTCTGAGAAATATCTAGGAACAGACTTATGTTTTTCTCAGATGCACCAGGGTATTTAATTGTATTCAGTCTCTTTAAAACAATTCCTCGGAAGTTTCTAAAGGTGTTTGGTATTATATTTTTGTGGATATATTGATTCGAAATTTGTTGATAACAAAAATTCTTTGGACTACAAATTTTGTGTTTAAATACATGTTCATATTTTATGGTTGTTAAGATAAAAACTTGGTGTGTTCACTAATACCTATGAAACTTTGTTCGAAAAAAGCTTTCTAAAAAAATATCACCAGAACTCTAGATAACGTTCACATTACTCTTTTACTGAATTCTATCTACTACAACTTTTGAAGTTAAATGAGAACTAATACTTTTAGTATTGTGAAGCTTTCAATTTCAAGAAACTAAATCTTCGAAAACATTACTATATTTTTTTGAAATTCAATCCAATTAATAATTTCTATCTTGAAGAAAGAAATATAAACGATGGCAGGAATTGCTAGTACTTCAACGAAAAATCCATTTTTTATTGATTAACACTTAGCATGAACAATGTTTAATCTTTCATTTATTTTTTCTCTGCAGCGACACCTACATTCAAATCGAAAATTAGCATGTAACTAAATTTGCTGAGTATATTCATGCACGAAATATTTTAATTTGCCCAATATTCAATTGAGTTCTAAATGATTTGAGAATTCTGTCCTACAATTTTGCAAACTTTACACTGGATATACTCTGTTGAATGACATTATTGTGATGTTAACAGAGCTGTAATGAATCTATCAATTGAAAAAATCGAATATTCATACCCGTGTATTAAGATTTGAAATGGAAAAGGTTATGATTCATATGTCATTGATTACTCATGAAGTAATCGGTGACTAGGTATCTACCGGTATATTGAATAGAACTTTTGTGCAAAATTTGGAGCGTCATGTGAAGGATTTAGGAGGCTTAGAAAATATTTTTGAAACTCGATTCCAATGATTCATTATATCATGAGAGTCACCAGTGGGTACTCCATTATGGATTTAAGGCAACGCCGAAACTAAAAGTCCAGAAGTATAATATATAGTTTGATCCCAAATTTACAGACATTGTTTCAGTAACGCAGGGATGTGTACCTTTGGAGAATGAAAGAGAGTTTTTCTTAGTGTTTAACTATTTTAAGAGTTTTGTTCTCTTTGTCCACTTGGTCATAGAATTTTAGAAAACTTTCTAAGTTGCCAAGTGCTGCTATAAATCTAAAATATCAAAACAGATATTCATTACAGCTTTGGATGTGAAAGAACCAAGTTTACTTTAGGAACAGGCAGCATGGTTTGATGTTTTTGCAGTTGGAAATTTTATATGTTCCCTTCAAAATACCCGAGAACCCAACTAATTCCTCGTTTATGTTACAGACGCAAGAAGAAATGCATTCGTTACATGGAATCAGGCGATGGGAACGATGGAAACCAATCAGACGACAATTTAGGCAGCTGCGGTAGTATGGGCGACGCTCACACTCCACCTGACGACGACGCGGAAAGCCTGAACAGATCCATGTCGAGCCCGGGAGGCCTGTCTGCACTCAGCAGCCTGACTAGTCCGGGCGGCATGATCCTTCCGAGTCCGTCGACAAGTGTTGCGAGCCCTTCAGTGAGTCTGGCTAGTCCTTACATGCTCCAAAGCCCCCTTACCCCCCACGAACACATGGACGTCAAATTGGCACCCCCTCCGTTGATACTCCAGCAACCTCCTCGTAACCCAGTGGGGACGAACCCGCATGACATAAATAACCCCCTTAGTGTTAATCAATTGACGGGACAGTGTGTTCGGAACGATTCTACAGATTCAAATAGTAAAGAGACACGTTCGATAATCAGTGTTACGTAGCCTTCCGAACGGCCGGATTTGCGGACGGTAGGGTTTTTTTGTCACGAACGAGGTGAAACTCGATTGAAGAAAAATGGAATGCAGTCAGACAGACACGGGTTGAAACTGTGACTAGTGCTGTGCGTTGATCTCAGTAGACTGGTACAGCGTAAACTTCGATTTTTTTACTATGTAACATAAATGTCATTTGCCAAAATCAACTCTATATATGAAGATATAAAATATATAGATATCCTATATTTTGTAGTTATTTATATTAAGAGGTATTTATTTGTTGAGGAGATCTTATGAAATTGTACTTACGAGTGTTGTGCTCTTTACTGTTTTTATTTTAGAAACTTTCCTTTTTTGAAAGCAATATTAAATATACTTTTGTGATATGTTGAAATATTTTACTCGGAGCAGTTTTAAGTGATATATAAGTATAGAAGGAACAGGAAGGTTTAATAGATTCCCTTAAATGATATTCATATCTTTTTAGGCTTATTTTAAAATGTTCAATTCATTTTTTTTCAAATTCAAATAGTTTTCTGATAAAATTCGCATTTGAATCGAATTTTTTTTTCATTTTAAGATGAATCATATCTATAGAGCTAAAAACAAACATGCAAAAAAGACATTCCTCATTGGTGAAGCGAGAAATTTTAACTGAAGTGAATGTGTTGTCAAGTCGTATACTCTAAATATGTTCTACATAACCAACAATAATGATTCAATGGTTGGTACCACGGAATTCACAAAAAAATTAACTTCATATACTTCCGAGAATTACCTAGAAAGCTTGTACTTCCTAGATTGCTTGATGAAATGTTAATTAACTGCAGAGTCTCCAGCTGAATAAAACCTGTCATTATTTGTGAACAAATTATCACTAAATCTTAGCAAAAAGTTGTGTGGTGCTGTCAGTTTCATTTTATATCAGTTATAAATTTAATAGTCTCATTTAATAAAGGAGTATACACACTTTCATATGAGGATGCTTCACCTTTGAATCTTGAGGTTTGAGTTAGATTCGAATTAAATGACTGTAGAACCATAAAGATTTCACGTTATCAAATCTAATAAGAAATCGAATTATTTGCTTTTTGTCATCGCATTAGATCTCAAAATCTAATTCAATTCAAACACAATATCAGAGTATAATTGTTAATCAGAATATTCACATGATTTATGTTTTTTCAATGAATATTCTGATCACTGATAACGACCTAAATTGTTCTTGTCTTTTAAATAAACATAATAGCTGGGTCATTAAATCCCCGTACTAATTATTAAAAACGTATTTGTTCTGCCAAATTCCACTTTATTCATCAACCTTCCATATTGATACAATCATTCCAAAGTTTTTCTTCTGGAATAATTTGTCTTTGGCCGCAAAATAGTTCAATTCCGGCTATAACCTCGACATTAAAGGCAAATCTCTTTCCTTAAAGCATCTTTTTGAGACCTGTAAACAAGTAGAAATCAGAAGGGTTGAAATCTGGTGATGAGGGGGTGTGAACGGTATTTTTTCTCATATAAAAAGTGGTTGATTGACATACCAAACTCCTTTTTATTCGTCATTTAAATAATAACCTGTAACGTCACTTCAAAATGTCAACGACTGAATCGAATTTTTTTGCATTAAATTTTTACATGTATCCTTTGGAAGGGTGGTTCTACTGAAAAAACAAAAGTGGCATGGCATTGGCAGGACCAACTCTGTGTCAGTCCCTTCCGGGACTTAATGACTCATCTGGAATTAAAATATCACCAAATATAAATCTTTGATGAAAAAATAATAGAAAATAATAATGTCGGATAAATTATTCTTATTATGAAAATAACAATTATACACCTCAGCAATTAAATACCAGTAGATAAATTTATGTTCCTTGTGCCAGAGCAAAAACGATAATGCAACTTTTATTGTTTTTATTTTTGGATTTTTTTACAATCAATCTTTTATAAATGTTTTGCAATATTTTTTAAATGTCATTGAACGAATGATTTGTTTTCGTTAAGACAACAATAGATTACAACTGTAGTTTGGAGAAATTATCCTTGGAATTTATTTTATCGCCCTATAATATAAAAAATAAATAAAAGAGATATAGGATGAAATTCAAATGTTTTTATTTTATTAACTTACTGTCCACCAAAATCTTTAATATTTTTCCCTATTAGCACATGAGAAATTTACCAAATCGTTTTTTTAATGTCATGAAACAATTCAAAAGTAGACACGTACAATCCTTTGCTAATAATAAATAAAATATTATAGGTATAATAAGCAATCAGTTAAACAAACAGTAATATTAATTTCATCCTATGTTAGAATTTTCAAGTTTAAAAACTAATACCAACAGAATTAAACTTGAAAAAATTATGTGAATTTTTTTTCAGTTAAAAATTGTTTAATGCCTATGGGTAATTTGAAGAAACATTAGTTTAGGCAACTGTTCTGCTAAAAATATCAACAATAATTGGTTAGCATCAAAACAGTTATGTTCAATTTACCATACTTAAAAAAAGATATAAGTTGTATATTGCTATAAATATTGTAATTACCTACTTTGTATATAGAAAATGTTAATAGATGCACTTCTGACTTTTATTTGAATTTGTTACATCTCAAGAGCAATTTTCATACACTTAATATCGTTTTGTTTTCATATATTTTAATCTGAAGAAATAATTCAGTGTCAAAATTTTATAGTGTTTATATCAAAGTCATGTATATAAAATTTTGAATAATTCTTTTCTCAGAAATTTGACAGGGGGTGTTTTGCATAATGGTGTTCAACTATTAATTTCACTATGAAATGAGACATGTGATATTTTATACTATTTAATGGTGACTTTTTTTTACATCCCCATAAGCGCAGAATATTTTTGGTTGGATTTAAGTTTTCATTTAGCGTTTGCCATTATCTTACTCAAATGACTATTTTCCGGATATTCTAAAACATAGCACATTGTACACTTGACGTTAGAAAAAATTACTCATTTTTAAATTTCGAATCGCAGAATTTCTCAGTGTTTATGTGCTATGTGTTTAGATATTTCAAATTTTTAATAATCTGTGTGTCATATATTATTCTTGTGCAATGAGAATTTTTTTGAGAAACACATTATGAGTGTAAAGAGATTAGATGTGCCATAAAATGAATCATATGTGTTTCGATAAATCTGAAAACTTGCACACTTAACGACTGCTTAGGTTACACAAGTAATTAAGTTTTTGGATAAGTGCAATGTAAATGTTTTATAGTTGATCTGGACTTGGTACACCATTTTTGTAAGAATGAATGCGTGTTGTTTGTAGAAGTTATTTGTTTATGGTTTATTTTTTGTTAAAATCAAGCATTCTGTCTTCCTGTAATTTTTTCTTTCAGCTTTAAAGAGGAAGCATTACAAATGCTCAATTTCAATTGTACCATTCTGGAGTAAATGAATATAAATATATAAATAAATTTAGCAACTAATTAGATGTTAATGTCTTTGTAAGTAGCATCTGTTCGTAACATCGTTTTAGACTAGAATATTCAATACAAAAAATGAACTTTATATGACTTTTATTGATTTATCTGACTCCTCTCTTGCGCTTTCTCTATCGAGACTGACATAGTCTAAACAAACGCAGTAATCATCAAGGAAAACATAGGATTTGCCATTAAGGCTTTTTATTTGCTCAAAAAAACGGGATGTATTCATCTATTCGTTTTATCACTTTTATAACCACAATGTTGTCTCACTCTCCACCATCCATAAAACAATGAGGTGAAAAGTTTAGTATTTAGAATATTAGATAGTGTGTTGAAGCAGTTCTTTTTAAATCAAGAGGTGAAACTTGCATCATTTCTCCAAAAGTTGTCTACACAAAAATTGTGAAATAATTTCCGAGGGACTTTTTCCTACAATATTCCTGATTTGCTTAGACGCAGTATCAGTCAACAGTCTCAACTAATTCTAGTGCTTTCAACTTAATCTGACATCTAAGGCCTAAAAAAAACCTCACCAAGATATACAAGAAAAATATTTGATGGAGATGGATTTTCCTGCATTGTAAAATAGTTGATATGTAAAAAATAGTTACTCAGAATAGTATATGGGTAAAAATAAATTCTATTTATTTTCTCCCTGGAGGATTTCACAATTGGTTTCTCGATTTTTGGTTTTAACATGTTTTTATGCATATTTATCTCATTAAGCTGTTGCACTATGAGCGTTTCAAGATTTTGCATAAACAAAATAAGGGTACGACTGAACCTGTTCGAAAGTTTAGAATCAAACCGATCTAGAAATTCTGGGAATTTATTGAATGAACCTCTATCTAAGGGAACTTTGTCAAAAGTGATAAAAAAATTTATTGTATCGTCTCATAACAGAAACCATTTGTACTCAGGATGTTACCAAACTTCAGGCTAGTTGTTTAGACGCATTTGAAGAAGTTACTATGTAAACGAAACGCATCATGTGAGCAACTCACAGTAATGAATAGAAATTAATACATGTACAATGGATTCTATTAAGTATAGGCCAACAAGATTCGAACTTTCGAAAATATTTGAAAAATTAACTTTTAAATGAGAATAATGAATCTCTATATCTTTTCGTCGGGAAGTTAGCATTTTTACTTCAGTCATCTGCTAGGACAACCGATCCTCATCAAATTTGGCATGAATCTTGGTGTTGTTATTATACACCTGAATACCAAATTTGATTTCGACTGGATCATTAGTTTCGGATTTATTGGGAAAATGAAAAAATTTAAATAAAAGGTGAATAACTGAATGATTTTGGTCATTGACCAAAACCGTTCCGTTCGAAAGTAAGTGCATTTGAGGATGGACTGGCCGGAGAGAATCACTTTAACTTCGGATTCTTCATTCTAGTAGTTTGATACCATTTTTGGCTCAAAATTCGAAAATTACAGATATTTGGACAAAACTATAGCCTATGTGTATGTATGTTCTCTAGAACATACGCGCAAAAACGAAGGATAACCAGATTATTGATTGAATTTTAATTTTTCATACTTTGAAATGTGAACTGAAAATTTAATAATACTTTTTAATTAAATCAGTCTTCACTTAATGAAAATCCATATTAAATAAGGTTATTTTGATTTTCACAATTTTTATTATTATTTAATACAATAATTGTTTCGCTATCACAGTAGCATCTTCAGGCAAGTTTACATTTAGATGATACTACTGTGATAGCGAAACAATTGTATTAAATAACAATAACAGTTTTGAAATTCAGAATAACCTCATTTAATATTAATAATAATTTTATTCATATATAATACTTTGTGAAAAATTTTTCTCATCAAATATTTTATGGGACTAAGGAACTGGATTATTTCATAGGTGTTTGTCACCTGTAAAGACTAATATACCAAAAATAAAGATTTATAATATGCGGCTCGTTTTTTAAGCTCAGAGAAACAGGTTCCTTCTAAAATTTTGTTTCATTACTTCTAGAACTTCAATTTCCAATTGATTCAACTTTTTAATTAATTATTTTGATTTTGTATAACTTTCATATCCAAATCTATATTTCCATTTTAACATTATTTTGATTATGATATACCTATTATGAATATTCAATATTTTATTTACATTCTTTTATATTGGGTGTTTTTTTTTAAGTGATAGAACTTTAAATGGAAATAAAACACATTTAAATTAAGATTGAAGCCAATTTTTTTTTATTTGAAAGATAATTTTATGACATGTTTTAAATAATATATATAAATAATTTCCGGCATATGTGTACCACGACTAGCTCTGAGGAACCGCATTCGATCAGGCCTTATTTCATCAATAACACGAGTTATGTTTGCTTCCAAAGCGTCTATTGTTTCTGGTTCAGCATAAACCAATGACTTGATTGTTTTTACTCCATATACGGCAATTTTGCTTGTTCACATAGCCGTTCAACCAGAAATGAGCTTAATCACTAAACACAATTTTACAATAAAAAGTGGATCAACTTCAAGCTATTCTAGGGCCCAATCAGAAAACAAACGACGCTTATTATGGTCAAGTGGCTTTAGTTCTTGAACCAGTTGCATCTTGTATGGGTGTAGCCAAAATCTTTACGTAAAATTTTCCATGTGGTGGATGCACAGAGTCCAACTTGTTGTGAACATCGACGAATATACAAATCTGGATCATCATTAACACTATGACAGCATCGATATTTTCTTCTGTACGTACACTTCTTTGTCTTGTTGTTATTGTTGCACTGAGTAAAGAAAATTTTGTCCGAAATCTATTGATAGTTCGACGAATAAGCTGCTCTGATGGACGATTATGTAAACCATAAATTTCACGAAGTGCTCTATAAGTTTGGCGAATATACCACTGATTTTAAGAATAAATTTCAACAATTTGTAAACGTTGTTGCGGCGTGAGTCTTTTCATGATAATTTGTCAATGCTTACTGACAGAAATGTCAAAACAACATGGCTTTTACCTTCTGTCAAATCACAGTTATCCCTATCGAAAGTTCTATCACTCTAAAAAAATGAATAGAAAAAAATATAATTAACTAACAATTTAAATGTTGATTATGATTCATTAAGTTGGAAATACTAATGAGGAAAACCTAGAATCAAGTTTTTTCATTATATACATCAATAAAATTCAAGCTTAGAATAAAAGAATTCCTATAAAATACCTCCCTCTATTAAACTTCGTGTTATTAGATTTACAATTTTCAATTATATCACGTCTTTAACTGGTTTTTTGTTTCTGTTTGCTTAATCTGGCGTACGCTCTATAACCGGCGCCTTCGCCATTCAGCGGTCACTAAATTGCACAAAAGTTGTGAATAAATAATGGCAAAAATAGAACCGATATGTTTTTAAAATTGAGGGAATACACAATATTCAATATAGATCAAAAATTCTTCAACTCAACGTATAATTTATATTAAATATCAAACGAAGAAATAATTTTGTCACACCTCTTATAAATTTTAATATTAGTACATTTTATAAAAATCTTATACGACAATATCAGTTGTTGAAACTTATTCAGGGTATTTGAGGAAATTTTGTACACAAACTTTGTTTAGGCAGAGTCGCTTCAAACGTGTAAAGAGAAACTGTAGAAGTTTTTAGCTCAAATTATTTAAATTAAATGAAATTTATCGAAAGATAATGAATTAACAAATTAATCTAAATATTGTGCATCACTGCTTTCTTTGCCCCACCTCTCAGGGAATTTCCGAATCCCACCTCGGAAAAACTTTTTGTCTTTTGAGGGGATCCTATTTTCGATTTCTTCCAAGGAAGTGAAGCGGCGACCTGCCAAATCGTGTTGCATCCGTCGAAACAGCCAATATTTAGAAGGGAAAAAAATTCCCATAAACAAAGGACTCCAAATGTTTCGTTTTCGAGATACAAGGTGTTGAAGTTTGAATTTCGTTCAAGTTTTTTATTCACAGTATCAGCATTTGATATGATATTCAACTGAAATTTGAATTTTTGTTATAATTTAGTGTTTACATCATGTGACATGCCAATTTTGATTGCAAATCTACAGGCTGATATTTTTTCTGGAACAGTGTCCCCTGTTTTACTTCAGAACTTCTTTTTGGTGAGCCACTGATAGTTTGAAAAATTGTAAAAGGAAGCTTTGTTGTTATACTAAACTTAATGGGCTCTTGTAGTTTTGTTGTGTTTACTACCGATTTTGAGAAAAAATTGTGAACGATTCTCGAAATCCTCAGAAAAATCCAAAATGTCATTTCTGAGGATTCCAAGAGAACCGTTCAATATTTTTTTCTCGAAATCGGTAGCAGATACGACAAAACTACAAGAGACCACAATGTTTAGTATAACAACAAAGCTTCCTTTTACAACTTTTCAAAATAACAGTGGCACACCAGAAAAAAGTTCTGGAGTAAAACAGGGGACACTGTTCCAAAAAAAATCTCCCTGTATATTTGCAATCAAAATTGTCATGTAACATGGTGTAAACTCTAAATTGGAATAACTGTGCAAAATTTCAGTTGAATATCTTGTGAAATGCAGATACTATGAGAAAAAACTTGAAAAAAATTCAAACTTTAACACCCTGTATCTTGAAAACGAAACGTTTGCGGTCCCATGCTTATGGGACTTTTTTTTTAAATTCTTCAAGGAATCCTTCCTCTTCGTTTGTACCTCAAATTCAAGAAGACCCTATGTAGCCGACCAAAAATGCAAATTTCAAATGGACCCATACCATTTAATGTTTTCAAAGCCTTCTTTCCAGGAGTGAGTTAATTTGTAGTCATACCAATAATTTTAATAAATTGTATTACTATCGTAAACCTCAAAATTAAAACGCAATTTTCGATATGCGCGTTAATTTCGCCAAGTCCCAACTTGACGTCGAATATCAAGCGGAATCGTATCGTGTTTTAACCGGTACGTCCCAAATGGCTCAATCGGCCGAGAGCGGTGCCCAATTACCAGTTTAAGAACCGATCCTACCAGCTCGTAATAGAAGCATTACGCCCTAGGTGCAAAATCCTCGCTGCGGTACTGATTATCATTGTTAAGAGATTGGGGGAACATCAAACGAATGTGGCCACTTCTCTTCCTCTGACTCAAATTCACAGTTCGCGTTGCGCCCAGCCAGTGCCGCTCAGTAACATTTACAATCAAGACTTGACCGGTGGTAGGTGCGTGTTCTATGTGTGTTAACTTAAGTCGGTTAAGTGGTATCGCCGCAGACACAGAGTTACGAAGTCTTCGTTGTTGTGACTTACCGTTGGCAACCCGTTAACTGTACTGGTGGCGGTGAACGATTTTAACATAGTGATGCGTTAGATTAGGAACTGGTGGCGATGTGGCTGCACACATTTTTTTCATTGGGGCTGGTGGTTCTTACTTATTCTACCGTAAGTAGTGTCTAGAAGAAGTTATTTAAGTTACGACACTTTGCGAAATCATTTTATTTACCTGAATATTGTTGAACCTAAATTTGGCATCATTATTATCATGTTTACATAATTTTTCGGTTGTGGCTGTTTGTCCTAATTAATTTCAGAGGGGGTTAAACCAAATATGAAAGATTGCCCTAATAATTTTCTTTTCGACAACTGACTAAACCAAGTTCTACAAAATCTTCGTTTTAGTGATTTCCTAAAAATCCTTAATTCCATTAAAACTTCCAATTTTTATTTATTCAATCGCAAGTAGAATTCGTTTCAACTAATCACTACTATTTGCTTTCATTTTTTCACTTTTAGCTAATCATCTTCAATATCTGATAAGAGTTAGAAGTTTTCACTAATTCTGCTGGGAGTATTGTCTTAAATAATGACATTTCGCTAAGCCATTTTGTTATTTTAATATTTTAATATTAGCCTTCTACATATTTAATTTCAAAAAATTATATTTAATGATTATAACTTCTGAAAATAAATTAAATTTCTATTATTCTATTCTATTTATGCCATTTTGTTCAATTAAGTATTGTTCAATTGAAGTTTTAGTAATCAAGATCTTCATTGTGTTGTTTACATAAATTTTCAGAGTTAATCCACTACGAATAATGCTTATGATAACTTATGAAGTCATTAAGCGAAATTAAGTAGAGTAAATTTATATTCATGAAATCCTAGATTATAACGTTCTTTCAAATTCTGCTCCTTAGGGCTTCAAGTTCTACATAAATAATAGTAGATAGAATCTACTATAAATAATCGCTTTATTTTTGCAGTTATAACACTTTGTGAAGCCATTAGTTTAGAAAAAATCTTTTTATTTAAATTTTACGACAATAAACATTTTGTCTACGGTTTTGTGGTTCTTATTCATTAATATTCTTACTAATTTTAGGGAAAATTGAATCAAATATGAAATAAATAGAATTTTATAATAATTTTCTTTTCGACTACTGACAAAGTCATTACGCGTAAAAGAGTAATTGATCAGTTCATGTTCTACAAGATGTTCATTTGAGTATTTTCAAATTTTCATCAGGAATTCGAATTTTGATTTATTCAATCGCAAGTAGAATTCATCACAACTAATCACTACTGTGTGCTCTCATTTTTTCACTTTTGGCTAATCATCTTCAGTATCTGATAAGAGTTACCTAGTAGTTTTCACCAATCCTACTGGGAGTATTGTCTTGAATAATGACATTTCGCTAAGCCATTTTGTTCAATTAAGTATTGTTCAAGTGAAGTTTGTCTTAATCGAGATCCCCACTGTGTTGTTTACATAAATTTCAGAGTTATTCTACTACGAATAATGTTTATGATAACTAATAAAACCATAAAGCGAAATTAAGTATTGTAAATTCACGATCTTGAAATCCCAGATTATAACGAACTTTCAAATTCTGCTCCTAAGCAGATATGAAATATTGTCCTGATAATTTTTTCCGACAACTGACGAAGTCATTACGCGTAAATGGGTAATTAATCAATTCAAGTTTTACAAGATCTTCGTTTGAGTGATTTAAAATTTCCATTAGGACTTCCAATTTTGATTTATTCAGTCGCAAGTAGAATTCATCAAAACTATCTGGCCTTATTATTACTCATGGCGAATCATCTTCAATTTCTGATAAGAGTTAGTAGTTTTCGCTAATTCTAGTGGGTGTATTGCCTTGAGTTATAACATTTCGCAAAGCCTTTTTGTTCAAATGAGTATTGTTCAATTAAAGTTCGTCATAATCGAGATCTTCACTGACACGTTTGCAAAATTTTCATAGTTGGTTCACTAAGAATAATATTTATGATAACTCATAAAGCCATTAAGGAAAATTGAATATTGTGAATTTATGTTATTGGCTATAAGGATCTTTCAAATTCTACTCTTTAGGGCTTCAAGTTCTCCATAGTTTCGCAGTTGTGACACTTTGTGAAGCCATTGGTTGACAAAACTTCTTTAATTGAATTTTAAGAAAACAACCATTTTTTCTAAGGTTTTGTGGTTCTTATTCATTCATATTGTCACTAATTTTAGAAAGAATGGAACCAAATATAAAATAAATAGAATTTCATAATAATTTTCTTTTCGGCAACTGACAAAGTCATTACGCGTAAATGAGTAATTCAAATCAATTCAAGTTCTACAAGATGTTCATTTGAGTATTTTCAAATTTCATCAGGAATTGGAATTTTGATTTATTTAATCACAACTAGAATTCATCACTACTTATCACTACTATTTGCTCTCATTTTTTCACTTTTGGCTAATCATCTTGAGTATCTGAAAAGAGTTAGTAATTTTCACTAATTATACTGGGAGTAATGTCTTGAATAATGACATTTCGCTAAGCCATTTTGTTCAATTAAGTATTGTTCAATTGAAGTTTGTCTTGATCGAGATCTTCACTGTGTTGTTCACATAAATTTCAGAGTTAGTCTACTACGAATAATGTTTCTGATAACTCATAAAGTCATTAGGCGAAATTAAGTATTGTAAATTTATATTCTTGAAATCCTGGATTATAACGATCTTTCAAATTTTGCTCCTTAGGGCTTCAAGTTCTACATAAACAATCGTAGATAAAAGCTACCATAAATAATCGTCTTATTTTTGTAGTTATAACACTTTGTGAAGCCATTAGTTGACAAAAAATATTTAATTGAATTTTACGAAAATAAACATTTTGTCTACGATTTTGTGATTCTTATTCATTCATATTCTTACTAATTTCAGACAGAATTGAACCAAATATGAAATATTGTTCTAACAAATTTCTTTTCGACAACTGATAGAGTTATTACACATAAATAAGTAATTATTCAATTCAATTTCTACAAGATCTCCGTTCGAGTGTGTTCAAATTTCGATAAGGACTCTAAATTTTAATTTATTTAATCGAAAATAGAATTCATCACAACTATTAGGTCACATTTTTTCACTTATGGCTGATCATCTTCACTATTTGATAAGAGTTAGTAGTTTTCGCTAAGTTTCCATGCATCCACCAAATAGATCGGACCTGGCACTAAGGGGCTACCATCTTTTTCTCGAAACTTCCAGAGTTATAAGAAATTGGCATCAAGAGAAGATTCTGAAAATCGATTAATAGAATTTTTCTCCAATAAGGAACAAGATTCCTATGACAGAAGCTTTGTGAACAATCTTTAAAATGGCAACAAATTATAGAACAAAACGGTGCATATTTGACCCAAATTGGACAATCCGAAACATGTTGAAAATTCATAAAAATAATGAATATTTTCGTATCCTATTATTTGTTATAACGATCATATAAAATATTTAGCCACTTTTATATATACATACATATTTTGTGTATGTTCTTTAGTCTGGACCTTGAAATTATTGAGTAGTCATTATCTTCAGTCACATAAAATCAATTAATTTAGAACATTTCGCTAGTTCAAATCGTAATTAACGGGTATTATCGAATTAAAAGTGATTTGAAATGCAGGACCTTTCTGAAAATGATGTTTACAAGTGAAATGACCGATATCAACCATGCCTGCAAAAATTTGTAATCTTGTATTGAATGTTATTAACTGGTTAGTTGTAATCATAATAATAGTATTCCAATGATGAATTCGGGAGATAGTGGCAATGCAATTTTGATTTCAATATTGACGATCAAAGATCAATTAATAAACACCAGTTATTGCGGTACAATGATATGGGAATTCTGATATTAAGATTTTTCCTGATAACTGTAAAAATTTCGTCAATAGGCTTGTAGAATCTAATAGATTTACTTGCAAATTTGCTAAAGTCGATCTCCAACCGTTTCATTTAGAATGGAGGATATACATGTTTAGCATTCGGAATCATTCGTACTTCAAACGTCGGATTCGTTGTTTGAGCGACTGCTCAATTTCTAATATGTAAGCTGGTAAATCATTAATGTAATCAGGAACACTACCGGTCTCAAAATTGATCCCTGGGGCACTCCCATAGTAATGGGAGTCATGATACTTTATGTACCACCCTAACTGGCCACTTGGTACCTCTCGATCAAAAAAGATCCCACCATACTTATCGCCTTCTCATCGAAACCATATTTTTTAGCTTCGGAAGTAATTTGTCATGAGGTACACAATCAAAGGCCTTCGTCAGATCGACAAATGTGGCCTTTATTCTCGAAGCTTTCGAGAGTAGAGTTGACAAAATCAATAATTGCTTCAATTTTGTTTCTGTTCTCACGATCTTTGTTAATTGGAAGACCATAATAATCGGTTGAATTCCTCTTCCTATGTTCCGTACTATATCTCTCACAGTATTTTGTCCAATTCACGAAAGTTTAGAACAGATCTTTATTCCATACAAATTTCTGACCGTTTCTCAGAAACAACCACCATATGAAAATGAATGTTGATTAAAAAATACGAGTTACGGTGTCCATTCACATTTATCATTCCGTTTATTATACTGGATGCGACAGTAATGAACAAATAAGATTTTTATTATGGAGGATGACATCTTCCGGTCAAGATAACTAAGAATTATAACATCATTCCTGTGCTCGTAGGATTTCGGAACGGACAGTATGATTGAAGATTGGGAAAGTGTGCTACTTGTCCAAAAGAGTTGTCATTAATCTCAATTTCAATGATGCCGGTTAAAAATAGCCTAGATGAAACATAAAATGATAACTCGTTGTAAATATGTTCGCTTGACAGTGCGATTGATGGGATCTACGTTGGCCTTCGATGCAGTTCAGTTTGTTATTTCCGAGTGATGAACTTGAATGGGAAGCGAAAGAAGTTGACCCTTTATAGAATTTAAATTTACCTTTGAATATAGGTTGGTTTGAATGGAGAAATGAAATTTATTCACCTTGATTTTCTTCGCAGATTATTTCAAACAATAATGTACTGTATTTCAGACATAAAAAAGTTCGGGAGTAAAACAGGGGACAGTGTTCCATAAAAATATCACCCTGTAGATTTGCAATCGAAATTAGCATTTCACATGGTATGAACTCTAAACTGTACAATCTATGCCAAATTTCAGTTGAATATCTTGTGAAATGCAGATACTGTGAGAAAAAAACTTGAAAAAAACTTCAACTTCAACACTCTGTATCTTGAAAACGAAACGTTTGCGGTACCATGTTAATGGAACTTTTTTTCTGAAAAAATTATTCAAGGATTCTCTCCTCTTCGATTGTACCTCCAATTTAGGAATATATTTTGAAAGTTTTTCCCTTTTTTGCCGTTGGAGTAGTTGTTCACACGTGAAAAACGGCGTCAGTTCATGCGGCACCAATTTCCTACTTTTCGGCTCATTCCTATTGCTTTCAAACGATAGCTATTGGTTGGTTGAGCAACTCCAAGTGTTTTTGCGAGTTCCTCTTGCGTTTGTGATAGATCTTTATAGTCTTGCCTTCAATTCTTCATCCTCAAACTTTAACCTGTCATTAGGCTCTAAAGTTTTTTCATATTAAGGCCTCTAGAATCACCTCCTGAAATATATTGACATTAAATGCGGACAGCTAAGAAAGGTATTGTTCATCATTGTGAACAATTAAGGTGAAATGAAATAATATTCAAAGAAATGAATTATTTATAAAAAGATTTCGAATTGTTCCTGCATAAATTAATCGGTTTCAATTAAAAGGTGAAAATCCTAAAAAAATAGAATATTATCATGACAGATTGTTAAATGACACTAAGCAACAACTGCACGAAATTTTGTTTCTTTCAAATATTTATTTATTAATTTTAATGGACAATTGATATTTGTTGGGTTCTTTTTCCATTTGATTTTATATAATGAGTTTTGATTTTATATGTCTATTAAATATAAGCAGTGCTTATAAGATATTAATTTAATTCTAAAGGTTTTGAACAAAATTTTGAAATTAAAATTTATAGAAGGCTAACGGAATAAATCTCTTTTGATATTTAAATTTTATAATAATACATATAAATATTTTTCATTTCATATTATTCAGTTTTTACAGATTAACCTATATTTGAAGTATTTTCATTTTTCGAGGAAAATATTTATCACCCAGAAAGATCGTAAGTCGACTAGTGCGAAACTTATTATTGGAAATAATGCTGGCTTATATCGGATGTTTTTCTTAGAGTGATAGAACTTTAAATTGAAATAAGCCATTTTTTTTTAATTGAAAGATAATTTTATGACAATTATGTTTTAAAAATAATTTCCGGCATATGGATTTTGGACCACTTTTTCGAGTAATTACGGCCTTATTTCATCAATAAGCGTCCATTGTTTCTGGTTTATCAGCATAAACCAATGACTTGACATAACCCCAAAGAAAATAATCCATTGAAGTTATGTCGCATGATCTTGGAAGCCAATTAATTGGATCATTTCTTGAAATAATGTTATCGCCAAATCTTTCTTTCAATAAATCAATTGTTACGAAAGCAGCATGGGGTGTAGCACCATCTTGTTGGAACCAAAACACTTCTGGGTCGATACAATTCAAAGTTTGAAACAAATAATCATTGGTCATCGATCTTTAACGAGCACCATTCAATGTAACATTAGCTCCAGCATCGTTTTAAAGAAATATGGACCGATGATGCCTCCAGCGTGTAAAGCACACCATACAGTGCATTTTTCAGGATGAAATGGAACCTGCAGAACTTCTTGAGGATTGTTTTCACTCCATATACGGAAATTTTGCTTGATTACATAACTGTTCAAACCAGAAATGAGCTTCATCACTAAACACAATTTTACGATAAAAAAGTGGATCAACTTCAAGCTGTTCTAGGGCCCAATCAGCAAACAAACGATGCTTATTATGGTCAAGTGGCTTTAGTTCTTGCGCCAGTTGCATCTTGTATGGTAAGATCTTTACGCAAAATTTTCCATGTGGTGGATGCACAGAGTCCAACTTGTTGTGAACGTCGACGAATAGACAAATCTGGATCATCATTAACACTATGACTTACAGCAGCGATATTTTCTTCTCTACTTACAGTTCTTTGTCTTGGTGTTGCATCGAGTAGAGAAAATGTTGTTCGAAATCTATCGATAGTTCAACGAATAAGCTGCTCTGATGGACGATTATGTAAACCCTAAATTTCACGAAGTGCTCTATAAGTTTGGAGAATAAAACACCGATTTTGAATATAAATTTCAACAATTTGTAAACGGCGTGTTTCTTTCCATGATAATTTGTCAATGCCTACCGAATAGAAATGTCAAAACAACATGGCTTCTACCTTCTGTCAAATCACAGTTATCCCTATCGAAAGTTCTATCACTCTAAAAAAACACCCGATATATTTGAAGTATATTCATTTTTCGAGGAAAATACTTATTACCCAGGAAGATCGTAAGTCGACTAGTGCGAAGCTTATTATTGGAAATAATACTGGCTCATAAAAATGAAATAATACAATTTGAAAGAAGTGCCAACCTTATTTTGAAGTGTTCCGAATCACTAGATACATAGAAACGAGAAATTAGTTAACAAACGTAATTCTAGTCTCGTTACTCAAAATGATACCTACCAATGAAAGAACTAAACGGGACAGAAGTAAAAAGGATGAGTTATGAGTGGCCTTTAGGATTTCGTGAATAGCGGCTTCCTATTTACTTTCTGATCTTTCAGGTTTAAAACATGAATGGGGAGAGTGCTCGAGGTAGAGAACCTTTTAATTATTTTACTACCCTTAAGAATCTCCCAGCGAAAGAAGTGACAAAACATCTATAAATAAAATGGATTGGGAAGGAATTTGTCGAAGTGAATTCGGAGGTTCGTACTTCTTTTCGGTGTGCTTTCAAAGAGTTTCAAGAAATACTTAATTTTATAGAAATATTACGAGGGTGTTGAACTTGAATCTTATCAATTACTTTCAACCTCCTTTTTGGTTATGGGGAGTTAGTATGAGTTTTAGTTGTATTATTTTCATTATATTTTCTGTACATCAAATAATGAAGAAGAGGGCTAGAACTTCAATACGATTAAAAACTGTTTTGAAAAATACTCAATTTCATAGGAATATTAGAAATATATTTTCTTTAGACGAAAAAAGTAGAGGGTGCTTTTTTTGGTAAAGTTAAGTAAACTGCAAATCAGAAAAAATGAGATAATGGACATCCATGTAGGAAAATACAATTCTCTTCTTCTACAATTTTCTTTTAATGAAATTATTCTAATTTCCACATATTCTTTGTAAATATAACAATTGTCTCACTGGACTAATGGTCCGGAAGCTCTACAGATATTATTGTAAATAAATCTCTTGAAAACATTTAGAATTTTAAACATGCCCTAAATAACATTGGATCCCTTTATCGAAATATTTATTATCATCACATGTGGTGGTAATTAACTAATGAAGAATCAAAGGAAATATAAAATATTCAACAAATTATTTAAATCCATCACCTAATACAAATTTGTTTTGATAAGATTTTAAGGAATTACAAGTTCACTTACCAAAATATGTTCCACATATTATTCAAAAAGGTCTTTTTCATTTCCCTTTTTTAAAAAAAGATTGCACATTCTCTTGGGTTAAATTTTCAGGTTCTTTTTCTGAGAATGTGCTATCTATTTTTCAAAAAGGGAAATCGAAAAAGGGCCTTTTTGGTCTTTTTAGGTGCTTATGGAAAAAGAATAAGGTATACCTATAACTGTTATTAAAAGTACTATACATGTGGTAGCGAGGCCGTTGGCTCAAAATATGTACCACTGAAGTACTACTACAGCGATGTATGAATTAGTATGTGAAATTGTTGATGCTTTGAAGAGTGGTGAAATGCCTGTTGGGATTTTTCTAGATTTATCAAAGACATTCGATAGCCTGAATCATAAATGCCGTTTGAAGAAACTCTCTTTATGTGGTATTCGCGATTGTCAACTGGAGTTGCTCAGGAGCTACTTGTCTTTGTATGGTTTGTATTGATAGTGAAGGACTAGTTTTCATGTCAGAGGATAAATATGTCAACGAAGGAGTTCCCCAAGGATGTAATCTGGACCCTTTTTATTTCTGATATATATCAATGAACTCGACCTCTTGTTTGTTGATGATGCAAGTGCTTTGCTGCGTAGCAAAATTCGAGTATTGAACAAACGAGATTAGCCTTCGATTCAGTGCAGCATTGGTGCACTCAAAATGAGTTACTCCTCAATGTCAGTAAGACTGAGTTGTGTGATTTTTAGAACGATTCAGTCTAAAAATATGTATCCTCAGTCAACAACTCTGGATAACACTCAGGTCAGATTTTTGTCTTGGACATAATTTCTTGGAGTTTCGTTTGATTGTCACCTGAAATGAAATGATCATGTGAGTCAGGTCAGCAAATCGCTCAATAAAGCTTTTTACATGATCAGGGTATTGTCACGGAGTGGACATGGAACTTTTAAAAACAGTTTATCCTGTAATTTTGTTTCATTTCTGAGCTAAGGGCTTGTTTTATGGGAAGGGAGCAGTGATTTGAATAGATTATTCACTCTGCAGAAATACTCCTTGAGGGCAATAATAGGATGGAAATATAAAGATCTCATTTTAGAAATAATTCCATGCTAACACTTCCGGGACTATATGTTTTGGAATGTCTGCTATTTGTGTGAAAACATCCCCAATATTTTAATGATCTGTTGAATAAAAACAATACAAGACATACTGTTCAATACCACTTTCCGAGGCATTCCGAAAGAAACACAAAATATATGTGTATAAGATTGTTCAATGTACTACCTAAGGAGTTCATCAATTGAATTTAAGAAAATTCAAAATCAAAAAAAATCAAAATAACTAAGACTATTGTAGATATAGAACCATATTCGATTGGGGAATTTATGGAATATTCTTTCAGATCTTGTTGAAGTCTTGTTTCCTCTTTTCTTTTGTATGATTGCATTGATTATGAGAATACAGTTTATGTTATGTTATTAACAAAACCAAGATCCATAAGCGTATCAAAAATTGATTTCAGAAGTTTCCCCATCTTAATTGATATAAAAATAAATAATTCAATGCGTGATAAATTATTAATTTCATTATTCCACCCGGTAATATGATTAGATGCATTAGTTGAAATCAGGTCGTTGAGGAGGTTTAAAAATATACAGGGTGTTGCATTTAAAATAAAGTCCCTGTTTATTTAAATTTATGCTTAAAAAGCATCATTGAATTTGAAAGTTGCCGTGTCCCCGTATTTTTTAAAATTTCCTAACATAAGGACACAAAGAATTTTATTCCATAAGTAGTTTCCACACCGTATAAATGTTTTTCACTTTTCTACTTACATTATTGGATGGATGAAAGTGATTGTACCTCGAAGGAGCGAAAATCACTTTTTTGTTACACCTAAACAATTAAAATTTCAAACCTCCAATTAGATTGAAAATATTACTGCACCAGTTCGATATTGCGTCACAACTTTTCCAATTTTTTATCGAATTTCAAAATATTAATAATACCGCCGGGCAAGAATGCATCCAAGGAATGTCGAAATAGCCAAATCCAAATGGAGCCGCTTTTATGTTTGCCATATCCATAAATATATTATGACAAGAACGATTCGATGAAAAAAATCTAAAAAATATTTTCGAGACCATTCCCAGGCTATCTTTCCAGAGAACTACTACAACACTTTATATCTACCCAACTGATCTACCTGTCCACCAACATTCCACCCAAAAATCGATTGATAGCCATTAATTGCAACAGCTATTTCGAATTAAAATGGTCTAGGTATAAAACCGCCAATGCGTTTCTTCTGAGAAGTCGTCCTCATCGAGTTCCTCGAGCTGGTTCGATGATGTTCTATGAGTTTAGGCTTCATGAGTAATGCACCAGATTTGGTCACCACCGGTTCTAGGAATCGTTCGGATGAGTTTCAGCGTGAATAAATCGATCACATCAGAAGCGTTCAACGTTGGAAAGAAACCGACGTCCAAGACTGACGTTACTTTGTGATAGTTCATTTTTAAATCGAATCAAATACGAAATTACTTTGTTTTCTATCACTTTTTTATTAACTGAATTTTCAGTGACTCGAGTTTTGTAGTGTTTACTACATTTTCAATCTTAACGATTATATATACGTTGAAGCTTTGGCTGGTGCAAAACTTCGAGAAGTGGGGTGTGCCAAAGGCCCGTCTGCCCATTTAATAGTTCCATATCTAAAAAGTGCTTGTGCCTGAATATTTCTATGGATTCCAGGATGTTTAGTTTTTTCCTTTCACTCCCAGGTGCAGTATTTCAAGATTGTCCAATCCTGGGAAGATATGATTGGTTTCGAAAGAATGTTTCGCAAAATTAGAATTATCTTTATGATTCCTAAATAAAGATTGATGTTCTTTGAACATTTTATGGAAAGATCTCCGGGTTTGTCCTATATACAGGGTAGCCCAACGAGAATTCAACACCTCGATTTTTCGACTTTAAAATGAAAATGTGGAAAATCACTTGGACCCGTCAATTTTTGATTCGAGGGGGAACAACTTTTTCGCTTTTTTCCCCCTAACGGTGGTGAGCACAACCCCTTGATTTTGAATAGAGATAAGAAGTGTTGCGATAACTAATTTTAAAGATCGTATCGAGTACTATCTGACCCTAAAATTTCGCTTCAAAATATCCATCGATAATGAAATAACAATGAAAATAGTGAAGGAGGCAATGTGGAATTTATCTCGAGAATATTATTCGTATCCGAAATATTTCAAAGCTATTTAGTAGTTAAGTTTTTAATTTTTTGTCCAAAAAACTATTAATTTCTTGTCTAAAAAAGTAGACGGACCATGCTTTCGATTTACCTTAGTCTATCGTGAATTTTTAAGAACGTTACAAGTGTGTCAAAGCGATTGTAAATTTGTAGTGGAATTAAAATGGTGTATCCCGTAGAAGAAAGGGCGGAAATGATGAAATTATCTCTTAGAAATAACGACTCTGCGCGAGCAACAGCGGCTTTATTTAACGAACGACATCCTGGAAAAAATGTATTCGCTGCTTACGTTGTGCAACTGTTTGCCAAATTTGACGCTACTGGATCAGTCGGAAACAAAAAGAGGGTGCATGAGTACTAGGAAATTGTCCGATGTATCTGATATTTCACGCACAACAATCATGAGAATCCTGAAACTACATAAATTCGATCCTTATAAGATACGATTGGTTCAGGAACTGAATGAGGATGATCCCGATCGCCGATCAGTTCTGTGAAGTGGTCAGTGAAATGATTAACGGTAATCAGAACTACTACTATCCGTTTTTCTGACCAGTGTTTATTTTACTTTAACGGCATTATAAACCGACATAACTGTCGGTATTGGTTAGATGAAAATCCAAGATTATTTCGTGAGGTGCATACACAAAATAAAATAATAACATACAAAGAAATAAAAAGAAATAAATAAAAAAAACAGCTTACTTACCTGGAAGGTATCAAAAACAATGCTATTTCTTCGGGTTTCTCGATTCACATTTCTAACAACTAACTAAATAGGTTAAAAACTTAGACATGGATCATAGAACATAGAACATAGAAGTTACAAAGTTGTTTTCCCTAAAAATAACAGTTTTATTTTTACATCATAACCATAAAATTTACTCTAACAACAAAGCTTCTTTTTACGATTTTTCAAACTAATAGTGTCTCATCAGAAAAAAGTTCTGAAGGAAAACAGGGGACAGTGTTTCAGAAAAAATATAACCCGGTAGATTTGCAATCAAAATTGGCATGCCACATGGTGTAAACTCTAAATTATTTCAAATTTCAGTTGAATATCTTGTGAAATGTAGATACTATGAGAAAAAACCTCCAATGTAGGATATTGGCATAATTCAAAAACTGCACTTTGTGAAACCATCAAAAAGCGGTGCGAAATCGAATAGGATGAAGGAGGGACCAATATTCACAATGTAACAATTGGAATGCTGCAGCTCATTAGATATGCATCATGGCAACTGTGCAAAACCAGTATGAGGACCCATCGCTTACCTCCGCCAAACCAGAATAATTGAGACGCCTAATATAATAGAATGAAAAATAAATACCAAATTCGGACGTGCCAATACAAACATAACGCTGGCGAATTTTTGATATCTTCCAGTGATGTAATTTGAATAATTAGTATTGCGCTGCGATATTCCATCAATAAATTTGCATAAATTTGGAGATATTGAGACAAACGCGATCCAGAACGCGTCATTTAAGCGACAATATCGTCGGAATTCGAATTAATTTATCTTGTTTTTAAAACAGCTGATAAATGAGAGATGCTCTGCGTTTCGGAATGAGATGGCGCCAGAGGAAATTAACGGCAAGGTCATTAATTCTTATTGATTATTTTGCTCTGGGAGATTGCAATCTTTTCGATAAAACAATCAACTGGTGTGAATTTTCCCACCAGATTTTGCTGTACTTGCAGAATCTCAGGATATTAAACAAAAGAAATCAAACAAAGCTTCTTCTTCTTCTTCTTCCGTCTCCATATTAACCTGTTCATCCTTCGTCCCCTTGCCTACTGTGCACTCAGGTTGTCGCTCCATATTTTCCTAGGCCTACCTTGATCTCTGTGGCATAGTGGGAATTTGTCACGTGCTATTCTGACAATTCTTGAATCGCTCATTCTCTCCATGTAGGAGTTCCATTCAATCTTTCTTTTTAGTGCCCATTCATTGATGTTTTTCGCTTTACAAGTTCTTCGTATGTTTTCAATTGTTTCCGTGTCGATAAGTGTTTGTCCGGCAATCCTTCTAAGCACCCCCATTTCTTTTGTCTCTAGCAATAGTTTGGTTTTTGCAGTATCAGGTCTTGTTTACGCACAGTATGTCATAATAGGCCTGACAGTCGTTTTGTAGATTTTGGTTTTGGTTTCAGTTCATAAATTTTTGTTGCGCCATATTGTGTCGTTTGAACAACCAGCTACTCTTGAGGTTTTTGTTGTCTGCTCTCTTACCTCTTCTTCAACATCGCCGTATGCCGAAAGTTCTATGCCAAGATACCTGAATCTCATTTCCTGCTAAATAATTCTCCCTTCCACTTCAGGTTTGCATCTAATAAGCGTTTTCGATGTTGTCATACACTTGGTTTTGGCTGACACATGTTTAATGTTTTCGCCATCAAACAAAGCAACAACGAATAATAATGATATAATAAACATTTGGTAATAATATATTTAAGCGTTATCGAAGAGGCTTCCTTTGGCGGCGATACATAGCTCATACGCTTCTTGAAATTTTCGCCAATGGGCCGCAGCTTTTTGGGCGTTAATCGGTCCCATTCCCTTCAGCGACTCCAAACTTTTGTGGTGTTTAGCACACGCCCTGAGCTCCAAAATCGACCACTCGCTGTAGTCCATCAGGTTGAGATCTGGCGAGTAGGCGGTCATCTTCATATGTGATGAAACCCGGAAAATGGGTCTGACACCATTCTTGCGCCATTTTCGCTTTGTGAGCCGGAGCAGAGTCCTGTTGAAAGATCCAATGCGTGTCACCGAAGTGGTGCTGGGCCCACGGAGGTACTACGACCTCGAGAATGTCGTAGCGGTAGACTTCTTGATTGATTTTGACCCCTTGATCCACGAAAACGAAGGGTGTTTCGCCTCTAGCGCAAATTCCGCCCAAGACCTAAACGCATTGCGGATTTTGACGATATTCGACGATGGTTGACGTACCAAGAGCCTCTGCGGACCACACTCTGTCGTTTTAGTGGTTGTAGGATTGAAACAGCTCCAAAATTGCACTACGTTTGTTTGACATTCTAACACTCTGCAAAATAAGGTAATATCAAACTGAAAATTCACATATTAGTACAACAAAGTGTAGAGAATTTAATAGAATAATAATTATTTGGCTGCGCTAAAATACTACTTTTCTTCCAGAACACAGTAAAATTTGTCAAAAGTTTTTCTTGTCACCCTGTATTTTCTCATTTAAAAAATAATCAAATACAATTCATTAGGTTTAGTTAATATTAGTATCCATCTGAATTTCCACACATGTTAGTTTCATACATACTATGTGTCATTGAAAGTGTCCATTGACCTATCACACGTATTTCAATTCGCAATAGCAAGAAATAACACGTTTTTCTTCTTGTGAACAAGATATACGATACTGAACCAAGACAGAAGGCAGCAAAGCACCTGCCTTATTAGTGGCTGTGGGTGGTCAAAAAATATAGCAAACAGCAAGACAATCGATCAGTAATGTATTTATCACAACATTTGTTTAGTCATAACAATATGGAGGTGTTCCAGAAGTTGATGTCAAGCAAGAAGCGGGTGATAGGCCAAGTCCTAAAGTTATAAAAAAAATAAAAAAAATTGAGTTACGTGTACATAAAATTATATACATTTCAAAAAAATCGAGAAAATCTCCAGCCTGTGATTGTGTTTCAACTCTCTTTACCATTAAAATGTCTATAAACATAGAATTTGGTAGTGCTTACAATCGACCAGCTAAATAATTCATTTATTTATTTTATTCTTTTTTATTGGTCTAATAGGTTATTAACAGGCATAAGCCCAAAATGTCATCCACGGCAAAATACAAAAACTTTTACAATATGTACAACATCAGATCAACCCTAAATCTACACATCCCACCAATTTAAGGAAATCAAATTTAAAATATGTAAGAAACTTAACAAAATATAAAATCTCAATTTAACATCTTAATTTTTCTCTTGAATGAACAAATTGACAGGAAAAATATATCATTGTCCTTTTACTTAGAATTATATACTTTCATGGTTCTGTTGACCGGAGAATGCTTTTCAAATTTGTTTTATAAAACGTAACCTCAAAAACAGCGTAACTTCTTAACGGTCTAGACGGTACATGAATGCTCAAGTAAGACAGCAAAGCTGGAGAGTCAACATAACCATTCAACAGTTTATACAAAAACATAACATCGCCAGATTCCCGCCAGTTTTCCAATGAGACGAACCCATAATTTTTTCTAAGGCTAGTCATACTCGCCATGAAATTGTAACTACCTGTAACCTTATAATCTAAATATCTCAGAAATTTATTTTGCACCAATCTGTGATTGTAGAGCTCATATTGTGGCATACTGATCCATAAGATAACCTGGTAAATGAAGGCAAAATATAGCGCCTTCAAGGCCTTAGTGGAAGTGAAATCTCTACAAGATCTCAGCACAAGTCTCACCATCTGGCTACTTTTGGTCACCACATAATCGATGTGTGAATCAAACAATATTTTTGTATCAAATATCATACCCAGATCCCTCACCTTATGCCGACGTAATGACTATCACCCAAATAGTAGTCACAATAATTGATCTTTACGACTGAATATTAGGCAAGTTGAGAAATAGTTTATTTTCGATGCAGAAGATATTGAATGTATTTAAGTCTTGTTGGAAGATAAAGCAGTCCAAAGCGTCAGATATACGGGAAAAGAGCTTTACATCGTCCCCAAATATCAAATACAAAATTTAAAACATCCACTTATATCATTAATATAAATTATAAATTAAAGAGGCCAAAGAATAGACCCCTGAGGTACCCCCGAGATCACACAGAAAGATTATGAAAAACATCCGTTAACGGCAACATTTTGAGATCTATTGATGAGATTTGAAGATCTCCAACGTAGCAAGTCCCCATGCATACATACCTCAGACAATTTTTTCATCAAGATGTTATGACCAACCTTATCGAAGGCCTTCGAAAAATCGGTGTACACAGAATCAACATGCATCTGACTGTCCGTTGCTTCAAGAATATACTCTGAATAAAGGACCAGATTGGACACAGTAGATCTTTTAGATAAATTATTATTCACTATTTAAGTTAAATAAACACCAACCCACGTAAAATGATAAAGATCGCTGGATTCCTAAGGATTACAAAAAAAATAACAAGTTCAAGAACCCAAGGCAAACATTTCTCCATTTTTCGCAGATGGGCATCATGAATTCATTTATTTATTAATATACATATACGTTGTCAAGGTCGCTCTTTTGTGTGGCTCTCTTCAACAATCGAGTGGAACTAATCATCTCCGCTTTTGTTGACCACTCTTCATAGCCGTTCAAGTACCTACGGTTCCATTCAGTCAACTCGAGAATCACCTGAATACACCATTATTGACAGTACAATATGCGCTCGCTTTTATTATATTCCTCCGAAAAAATTATTCAAGGTTCAAGTGAAAATATTGAATATGAGAGGATATTTTTGGTACAAAAACGATGTCACCTTTCACGCTTTCAAGACACAATACATAGAGACAAGGGTGATATTCTTTAGAATATATAAAATTGTATTTCCAGAGTTAACCGGTAGAAAAAACTTAGGAATGTTGAATAATTAGAATAAAAGTCGAACAAATTTTGACTTGGAAATGCTTTAAAGACCCACGAAAGAATAATTTATGGTGAAATTATATGGTTGTTCGGAAACTAATTTCGTTTTTTCCTGATTTAACTGTATTTTTTCGAACACAACTTCACACATAAGCCGCAAAATCATTATATGTTTTGAGAGTTGATATAGCAAGGCCTGTATGATGAAAAATGGGTTGTATATAACAATGTCAAACGCAAGAGATCATGGAGCTAAAAATATGAACGGGCTCAAAGCATTTCGAATGCCAATATCCATCAAAAAAAGGTAATGCTGGGATTTTAAAGGAATCGTTTTTTTTTTTTGAGCTTTTACCGGATAGCACAACAATTGATGCGGAAGTCTATTGTCATCAGCTGGACAAACTGAATGCTCCACTTCAATAGAAAAAGCCAGAATTAATCAACAGAAAAGGTGTAGTGTTCCACCAAGATGATGCGAAATCTCATACAAGTTTGGTCACTCGCCAAAAGCTTTTACAGCTCGAATGGGGTACACTGCCACATCCACCAGATTCTCCAGATCTGGCACATTCGGATTATTATTTGTTTCGGTCATTGTAAAAATTTCTGGACGATAAAACCTTTACTTCAAATGAAAAGGTCAAAAATCAACCTGGATCAGTTTTTTGCCGGCAAAGACCACATGTTTTATGAATTATGCTAGTATCAAAAAGAAGCCAAAAGGTGTTGGACTAGAATGGCCAATAAATAATTTAATGTAATATTTATTCATTGTACAAAAATTGTTTTTCAATTTCCCAAAAAAAACGAAATTACTTTCCGAACAACCCAATATATCCGGTTGGGCTGTTTTATATGGGCCACCTGTATAAATATAATTACTGATTTATTAGTATGATTGATCTTCTCATGTTAAGAAAGAGCTTTCAGAAGTTTTTTCTTTTCATTCCACGTACTGTAAACGAAATAAGCATACCAGCATCTGAGACCAAAAAAGGATATCCAACCACTTGGAAAGTTTTTCACATAAGTTTACTGGATGATTAGAAAATTCCTTAAACTCAAAAACACATCCCAAGTATAATAGTTGACGATTATTCGGTTTCTCTGTTCCAATTAAAATAATACGTTAATTAGTAAGTAATTAAATTCTCGAATAAGGAATGTTTTAATTGTTGAGAATAGTTTTTCACAATTGAGTACTTCAAATGGACTCCAATAATTAGACAATTTGAAAAACTCCACATTCTAGGAAATTAATTAAATTGACATTATAAAATTTTCACGTTTGTAGATTTGATAATTGAATAAAAGAAAACTGCAAATTTGCATAGTGAGTATAGATAAGACTGGCTATGGTGACAGGGATTGAGGGTTCGAATCCCGCTGCGCTCATAGATGTATTTGTGTACGTCAGGTGGTGGGGTATGGGCAATAATCACAGCAGTCGATGCCATAAAAGTCCAACGAAAAAAAAATCTCAAGTAAATTGGACTAAATCAATCAATATTCAATTAATTCAAAGAAACATAGGGTCTACGTCAATGATGTTGAAAATGTGTATGTAAGAAATTTCCTGGAAGATGATTAAGCATGGATAAAGTTATAATAGTATAGTTCGTCTAGAAAGTATTCAGAATTTATTATTTTTCATAATTTTAATATACTCCTTTTTTGTAACATCCTAAGACAAAAGTAATGTATAAAATATGTTGTGCAGATAGTCGGCTATGGCCACAGTTGCATGGCAATAATATATGTTAAATAGTTTTGATTGTCAACAACAATTTATGAAATAATATCGCAACTAGAAAAAAAAAACAGGTAGAATATTTATATAAAAAAGGTTTTCGAAACGTTAGAAAATCAGTGCAATTAATTGAACTGGGAAAAAGTTATGAGACAATAAAGAGTTTTTGCTAATTTTCTATAATATTTTCAAACCAGGAAATAGTGCAAATTTTGTTTAATCATTGAAAGCAGAATCCAGTTCTAAAACCTAAAACGAAAAAACATATAAAGAACAGGAATTGGTATCAAGAAATACAATATTTAAAGATTGAATGGATAACTCAACAATTAAATTAAGTATCAACGAGGAAAATACAACAGAAAAAAATCCATGAGATGGGCTGTGAATTCAAATCCTTCTAGAAAAATCAGTTGAACTTGAATCCAGTATAATTCCTGAAACACAGAAAGGACACTGTTAAAAAGAACATTGAAAGTGATAGACAAACTTACGAAAGGTATAAATAATTTGAATTCTGTAAATTATTCAATTTAAAAGTAATTTTCATGTTTATTAGGATTACGGAATAGAGATAAGGTTTTAATTACTGCTAAAATCGGCCTTAATGGATTTATCATAATTGAACCTTCATATTAACTATAAATAGTATCATTAAATTGATAATAGTTTTGTTCTAGACAAATTTCCAGACCTTTTAAAATATCATTTCTTCTCACTGGATCACTTTTATTTTTAATCAAATTTTTTTAATAATATTTATTGTTTCTCTGCGTGGAAAATTTGGAAATAAATTATGTACATTAAATGGAATGAAGTTAATATAATAAGGAGCAGTTTTTTACTTGATAGAAGGATTATTACAAACTTTGAATATTAAAACAGATTCAATCTGTTCTCATTGCCTCATTGCCCCGCCAGATTATCGATTTAAATCTGGCGGGGCAATGAGGCAGGTAAAATTTTTTTTCCTAGGTTGGTACCACTGTCCTTAATTACTATGCCAAGCTTGAGCGGGATCTGTCAACTAGTGTGTTTGCAACAGCTGATTAAGTCAGTCGATGTCAGAGTGCGTGCCGATTTTTACTATGGGTGATTACGTTGAGCAAAGAAATTGTTTAAAGTTTTGTGTTGCAAATGAATTTTCGTGTGCCGATGCATTGAAAATGTTGCAAAAGGCCTTTGGTGATAATGCTCTATCGAAAACTCGTGCATATCGGTGGTACAGAGCCTTCAAGGACGGTCGTGAAGTGGTGAAGATAACGACGATAAAATTAAGGAAAGGGTGCTGGAAAACCGTCGTACCAGCTTTAGAGAGATAGCACATGATCTTAAGATATCCCACGAGTCCGCACGTACGATTTTGATTGATATTTTGGGCATGAGAAAGGTGGCCGCACGACTCGTACCGAAAGACCTGAATTTTCTTCAAAAACGTCATCGCGAACAGGTTGCTTCAGACATGCTGGATCGCTGTAATTCCGATTCTACATTCATGGAACGCATTATAACTGGTGATGAGACCTGGGTCTACGAGTACGATATGCAAACAAGCCAGCAATCATCGGAATGGGTGGCAAAAAATGAGCCGAAACCGAAAAAACCACGCCAAAGCCGCTCGAAAATGAAGGTGATGCTCATTGTTTTCTTCGATATCCGTGGCGTGGTGCACTACGAATTCGTTCCAGAAGGTCAGACGGTAAACAAGGAGTATTACCTAGGCGTTATGAAACGTTTGCGTGAGCGTATCCGTAAGAAGCGGCCAAATTTGTGGGCGAACAACTCATGGATTTTGCATAACGATAACGCGCCTTCTCACCGAGCTACGATTGTGACTGACTTTCTCGCCAAAAACTCAACAAACGTGCTTCAGCAACCACCGTATTCGCCGGATTTGGCTCCCTGCGACTTTTTCCTCTTCCCAAAATTAAAATTGCCCCTTCGTGGCACCCGTTTTGAGTCGGTTGAAGCCATAAAACAAAATTCGGCGCGAGAGCTAAAGTCCATCCCGGAAAGCGCCTATAAAAAATGTTTCGATAATTGGAAGTGCCGTTGGCATAGATGTAATGGAGCAAATGGAGCCTATTTTGAAGGCGACCCAATAAATTTTGACGATTAAATGTAAAAATGTTGTTTTAATTGAAAATTCCCGGTACTTTCTTGACAGAGTAGTATACATATTTTTGGTTTGAAATAGTAAAGATGATTTCTACTTTCTATAAAATTAACTTGAAGATTGATGAAGGAGAGTATTTTAGCTGTCATTGTGCTTAAATTTTCAAAAGGGTCGTTTCAATGGCGTTCTCCATACATTTCAGCTAGTCCTGCAAGAATATAAAGAATTGGACCTAAAATAGTTTCTTGTGGAACTCCTGCGTTTATTGAATACGTGGCGTACTCATGCATATTATAACGATAATAACTTTCATAACTTTTTGAATCGGTATATCTCAGAAACGGTGGCTCGTAGGAAAAAACTATTGATACACTTTTTATAGATAATTTTATAATTTACAATTTTCGTTTCAAGTACTTTTATGATTAAACTTACCTTTTTGCTGAAAATCGCGAAAAACTCATTTTTTTTACCTTTGAACTTGAATTATTTTTTTTCCTCACACGGGAATGATGGGCAACTTTCAGGAATTGTTTATAATTATGTTTTAACTCATTTTCAGCTTCTTTCAGTGAAGGTAAATAAATTACCAATTTATTTACCTTCACTCTCATTTTTTGGTCTAAATTGACCGGACTATTAACGATTCAATTAAATTATAGGTTGAATTTCCGTCAAATAAAAACCAGAACAATCGAAGATATGAACGTAAGAAATCAGTAAAACTTTTAGCTAAAGCAGATCAATCCCATCTCGAATGATTTTCTCCACCCCGAAACCGCTCAAAAACCGAATCCAATAATTCATAAATTGACAAGTCCCTTTTCTGGCCTTCGCTTACTTTTAAACAGGTACAATTTCCAGGAATTGTCGCGGTAGCTCCGCCGTAGCCGTCCTGTCTGAAAAAGAAATCTGAAAAAACCAGTTGATGCAGACAGCGTTGCACCAGCGAAGAAGAGTCGTGAGATTTGATCACGTGGGAATCTACCACAGAGATGTTTATAGTTAAACAGGTAGATGAGATGTGTCATGGTACAGGTGTGGGTCGCAATAGCCTGCAACGTATGGCACCGCATTGCGGTCCTGAAGGGTTACAGGGTGGGCGTAAGGCGAGGACCTAAGTGATGGTTCACTGGTACTCTCAATAACTATAATTAATTAAATATCAAGCAGAATAATTCTCTGAAACCTCCACAAATTTCAATTTGAAAAAATCTCTTAAAATTTAATCAATTAAATTAAATTGAATGTCTTAGAAACCCTACCTTTTTGGAAGACATACCAGCAGCTGTTCCTAAATTGAAGGTACAAACGATGATTCCTTGCATAATTTTAAGAAAAAAATTCCCATAAACATGGGAGCGCAACCGTTTCGTTTTCGAGATACAGGGTGTTAAAATTTGAGTTTTTTTCAAGTTTTTTCATCATAGAATCTGCATTCCACAAGATTTTCAACTGAAATTTGGCATAGTTATTACAATTTAGAGTTTACACCATGTGACATGCCAATTTTGATTACAAATGTACAGGGTGATATGTTTTCTAGAATACGGTCTCCTGTTTCACTCCAGAACTTTTTTTTGATCAGTCTCTGTTAATTTGAAAAATTATAAAAACAAGCTTTGTTGTTATACCAAACTTTATGGTCTCTTGTAATTTTATTGTATGTGCTACTGATTTCGAGAAAAAATTCTGAAGGTATTGTGATAAGTTAGTAGGGTGTGGTGAATAAATTCATTGTTAGTTTTGTTACATAAAATTGAACTCTTGTGTTTTGAAAAGTAAAGCTGGTTGCAATTCAATATCACAACATGCCGAGTTTTACGAATTCCGAAATTGCGTCTTTACATGTGATATCCTAATAGAATCGAATGTTCTTTCATATTCACAGGCTTCTTTTAGAAACTGCTTTTTTTCTACGAAAAATATTAATGAAAGAAGACCACGAAGTGTGAAAACACCACGATTCGTTCTAAACGAAATCAGGCATTGCAATGCCTGATCCAAAGGAACCCATTCCTTCAAATCTTTCCTAGATACAAATTTAATTTTCTCCACAGCTTTCTCTGGCAACCAAGACTTTATCACTCTGAAACAGGCATTTAATATCCATGCCATTTCAAAGACCAAAACATAATTTAGGGAATAAGGATAATAATATTTAAAAAAATATATCAAATACTTAGTAAAATCCAAGTCCATATTAGCTAAGCCACATTTTTCCATATCAAAAAATAAGGTAATTGGTTTTCCCCGTGTTTGCCTTTCTAATCTTTCCATGCAATATATAACACATCTCCTAATTTCATCGACTTGTTCTGTAGTTTTTGTATGTCCAAGAAACAATACGAGAAAAATTAGTGTTGGTTTAAATACCAGTCATCAAGTTGTTTGGTGGATCTTGCGGGATTCTTTGCTATATCCTCTTCAGATTTAAAGGGCTAATTAGCTTCTGCCCCGAGATTTTCATCCCAGTATTAAACAATCTTCACTTTGGTTGCCAAATCCTATTCACTGATGAAGCCTGTTTCTCAAGAACTTCAATTATAAATTTTTATAATGAACACATATTGGCTGAGAAGAATCCACATGAAATTGCAGAAACTCATTTTCAAGAGAAATTTTCATTAAATGTGTGGAGTGGTAATATTGGCGATTATTTCATTGGTCCTTTCTTCTTGACAGTTTTGTTTTATTTGAAAGATAATTTTATGACATTTATGCTTAAAGAATAATTTCCGGCATATATCCACCACGAGTAGTTCTTAGGAACCGCCTTCGACCAAACCAATTTTGTACCACTTTTTCGAGTAATTCAAGTCTTATTTCATCAATAAAACGGATTATGTTTGCTTCCAAAGCGTCTATTGTTTCTGGTTCATCAGCATAAACCAATGACTTGACATAACCCCAAAGAAAATAATCCAGTGGAGTTATGTCGCATGATGTTAGAGGCTAATTAATTTGACCATTTCTCAAAATAATGTTATCGCCAAATCTTTCTTTCAATAAATCAATTGTTACGGTAGCAGCATGACGTGTAGCACCATCTTGTTGGAACCAAAACACTTCTGGGTCGATACCATTCAAATTTTGAAACAAATAATCATTGATCATCGATCTGTAACGAGCACCATTCACTGTAACATTAGCTCCAGCATAGTTTTAAAAGAAATATGGACCGATGATGCCTTCAGCGTGTAAAGCACACCATACAGTGCATTTTCAGGATGCAATGAAACTTGCAGAACTTCTTGAGGATTGATTTCACTCCATATTCACCAATTTTACCTGTTTACATAGCCGTTCAACCAGAAATGAGCTTCATCATTAAACAAAATTTTACGATAAAAAAGTGGATCAACTTCAAGCTGTTCTAGGTCCCAATCAGCAAACAAACGACGTTTATTATGTTCAAGTGGTTTTACTTCTTAAACTAGTTGGATCTTGTATGGGTGTAGACCAAGATCTTTACGCAAAATTTTCCATGTGGTGAATGCACAGAGTCCAACTTGTTGTGAACGTCGACGAATAGACAAATCTGGATCATCATTAACACTATGACTTACAGCAGCGATATTTCTTCCGTACGTACAGTTCTTTGTCTTGTTGTTGTTGCATCGAGTAGAGAAAATGTTGTCTGAAATCTATCGATAGTTCGACGAATAAGCTGCTCTGATGGCCGATTATGTAAACCATAAACTCCTCGAAGTGCTCTATAAATTTGGCGAATAGAACACTGATTTTGAAAACAAATTTCAACAATTTGTAAACGTTTTTGTGGCGTAAGTATTTCCATGATAATTTGTCAATGCTTACAGAACAGAAATGTCAAAACAACATGGCTTCTACCTTCTGTCAAATCACAGTTAGTTTTATCACTCTAAAAAAACACCCGATATTTACCTCTTACGCTACGACGTTTTTTTTGTTGGGATAATTTTTGAGTGTTATGTTTCTTGTAGTAATACATTTTTGTGATGTTTTTACGAGTTTATCGAATCTTTATGAATCATGGCTGCAGGTCGGGAAAATAACCGTAAAAACTATTAATGAATTTATTCACCACAGCTCAATAGCTGGGTTTTAATGACATTTTGGATTTTCCTGAGGATTTAGAGGGAATGGTTCGAAATTCTTTTCTCGAATTCGGTAGCAGATACGACAAAACTATCGGAAACCATAAATTTTTGTATAACATCAAAGCTTCTTTTTACAATTTTCAAACTAACAGTGGCTCACCAGAAAAAAAGGGGACAGTATTCCAGAAAAAATAACACCCTGTAGATTTGCAATCAAAATTGGCATGTCAATGCGGCAAGTGTAAGGGAAAATCCAAATTTAGCGGTTCCACGCCGTTCTCAACAATTAAATTTTTTACAAACTACAACTCGGAGAATTTTAAGAAAAGATTTGGGTTTACATCCTTACAAAAATCAACTGGTTCAGGAACTGAAGCCATTTGATTGCCATAACCGCCGCTTATTTTCTGATTTTGCTCTTGAACACCTTGAAAATGTTGAACAATTTTGTCGAAAAATTTCGGTGAAGCTCACTTTTGGTTTATTTAATGATAATGTGAACCAAACATAATTGCAAAATTTGGAGGGATTAAAATCCACACGAAACTGTTCACACATCATTACATACAAATACACTTAGTGCGTGGTATGCATTCATGCTGGCGGAATCAATGATACTTATTTATTTGAAAAAAATGATCAAAGAGGATATGTGGTTTCAACAAGACATAGCTACCTCAACAATCGATTTATTGAAAACAAAATAAGGTGATAAAATTATCTCAAGAAATAGTCCAGTCAGTTATCCTTCCAGGTCGTGTGTAACACCTTGTGATTTCGTGCCATTGATGAAATGCAACCAAATTTATGTGAGAGAGTGATGAAAAATTGGGTTGAAAGAATGTAGTACGATTTTTCAATCAGAATATCAGATTCTTCAAACGTTTTCACGCAAAAAAGGGTTGATTGAAAGCGTTCCAGAAAAAAAGTAGTGTGTTGAAGCGTTTACGTAGAGGGAAGGAGTTTCTACGAGTACATTCAGGTGGTGCTCAATGCTCCTGCATTCAAAGCTGAACAGTACTGATGAGTTGCAGAAAAACAGCGAAATCGATCTGCGGTTGCCCTAAATGTCTCCTCTGTACAGATTCTTTGGTTGTTGGCGTGACTAGCTCGTAGCTAGATATTTGTTGATTTTCGAATCGATAAATATCATTCCTTCTTGTTATCATCTTCTGATTACGTATTAAAGAGTGCTGGTATTTTCATTAATTTTTTTCATATTTATTAAATATATTTATGAGATTAATGTGAAATTAATAACTATCTAGGCAAACAAAGAAAAATTAGACATATCTGAATTTACAACCATATTGAAATTCATCATAGATTCTAATAAATATATAACATATTTTTGGTTTGAAATAGTAAAGATGGTTTCTACTTTCTATAAATTTAACTTGAAGATTGATGAAGGAGAGTATTTTAGCTGTCATTGTGCTTAAATTTTCAAAAGGGTCGTTTTAATGGCGTTCTCCATACATTTCAGCTAGTCCTGCAAGAATATAAAGAATTGGACCTAAAATAGTTTCTTGTGGAACTCCTGCGTTTATTGAATACAAAGCAATTAAACTCAATCTGTAACGAGCACCATTCACTGTAACATTAGCTCCAGCATCCTTTCAAAAGAAATATGGACCGATGATGCCTTCAAGGCGTAAAGCACACCATACAGTGCATTTTTCAGGAAGCAATGGAACTTGCAGAACTTCTTGAGGATTGTTTTCACTCCATATACGCCAATTTTGCCTGTTAACATAGCCGTTCAACCAGAAATGAGCTTCATCACTGAACACAATTTTACGATAAAAAAGTGGATCAACTTCAAGCTGTTCTAGGTCCCAATCAGCAAACAAACGACGCTTATTATGGTCAAGTGGTTTTTTTTTCTTGAACCAGTTGGATCTTGTATGGGTGTAGACCAAGATCTTTATCAGCTAGTCCTGCAAGAATATAAAGAATTGGACCTAAAATAGTTTCTTGTGGAACTCCTGCGTTTATTGAATACAAAGCAATTAAACTCAATCCAGGAAGTTTTTTCACAAAGGTTTGATTTCATAATCAGATGGAGCTATCAAATCTAGTGTATTTGATTCCTTGAGAAATTAATAACGATCAAAAACTCTTGTTAACGTGGTCTACGTCATACATGTATATACCGTTTCAAATAGTTAAACGGGGTTATTAGAATGTTTCATTACCGTCCTGAACTGAGTATACAGCACACCTGTTCAGAATAGCTGCAAGAATGTAGACTTGACTTAAGAACAGTACGATGGGTCTAGAACACCTGGTTGTTGCCTGTGTATGAGATGTACCGTTTCACACCCCCAATTAAATGACGGTTATTTTTCCGAATTATCTATCCATTGTCCTCGCAAACTTGCCATTTTGGGCTGAATTGGAATATGTAGTGAAATTTCGAACCATATACGTTTATGGGTTTGATATAGACCCAAATGAAGTCCTTTATTTTTCATAATTATATTAGACTTTGTTTCTTCAATTCATAACCACAAATAATTTCATTTTTTAACATTAAGTGTCAAAAATTCAAAAATACTGACTACGTTTCCTTCATTAAGGATTTTGACAGACCGATCTAACTTATAAAATTATTTGCATTCTTGTACAATTTTTCGTTTATAAGCTACGAACGAAAGAAAATGTAACAATTTTGCCCGATATGCGGACGACAATTACACTCTCGCTGCAAATGTCATTTAGGTTCATTTGACCTACCGGTTCATTGAACTACCTGAAAAAAATTCATCAATAGATTATAATGATATATCGACTAAGCTAGTAGAGTACTGATAGTTTCTAGGAAGGGGTAGAAACGAAAAGTCAGCCAGTTGAGAATTGATTAAGTCATTTCGTTAAATTGATCTTAATTGAAACGAACTTTCAGGAAATATGTATAAAGTATCCATTAAGATCAGAGGTTGACATTAATAGATATTCAAGAAATGAAATGTTACCTCATGAACGATTGGAATTGAGTTTTTTATTATATATACATCTCAGAATCTTTTAACACTATCAAATAAATAATTACGAAATGAAAGTTATTCTCGTAATTAATAACATTAGGTTTCAATGCCTGATGCATTAACAAAGTTGATCAGGTCGTATAACAGTTATTTTGAAATTCGAAATAAATAAGCTCGTAATATTATGTTTCATAAGAAAAAGTATTTCAAACTTCTCATGAGAAAGCAAATGGTTCATGCGGTTTACCAAATGCATAGTACATTTTTTCAAAATTGAGCGAACAAATTTTTATTTATTAAACATCAAAGTAGAAAATTCAATTTTTCGTAAAATTAGAATTATCTTTATGGTTCCTAAATGAAGACTTATGTTCTTTGAACCTTTTATGGAAAGATCTCCCGGTTTGTCCTATATATAGGCTACTGCACTTTTGAGAACTTAATTTATTGATTCCAGAATTATTCAGCCGGTTGTTTTTGCCTTTTTCTTTAAAAAAGAGGTTGAACATTTTATGTGAGGGTGTGAAATCTATTTTTATGTTAGTTTTTGAAAATATTAACTATTTATATATTAACTATTTTTTGCGAGATTGGTCCAAACTATGTTAGTTTTATTTTTTTGTGTTATTGTTATCTGTTTTGGATGTGGGGTACATTTGTTTCCTAATGAGTTCTTTTTCTTTTTCGTTTGTGAGAGAATTTATGGATTTTCTTTCGACTTGATTGTGGGTTTTCTGAATATATCAAATGAAATTTCATCATAATTTTTAATTAAAGTTAAGATTAAGATGTTCTAGTGTGTTTTCTAGTTCTGAATGTGTTTCACAGTAGCAAGCCAATATATCGTCTACATATCTGTACCAAAAAATTAAAAGCTTTGCGTGTATCGATTTCAGGATTTGCTTTCCGAAAAAGGACATAGAGATTTCAGCGAGTAGTGGGCTGAGAGGTCAACCCATGACAAGTCCATCTTTCTGTTTGTAAAATTTACTATTTTAAAAAAATTTGAATATCAAAACAGATTCAATCTGTCAGTCAATTTTAATTTCAAAAAAATTTTTATTCAAAAAACTTTTAGAATTAAATAAATGTCTACGTAAGCACCGCTCATATTTAATAGATGTATATAATCAATACTCAATATACAATGTCTAATGGAATAAATAAACCAACATTTAAATAGTCATTTAAAATTAATAAATAAATATTTGAAGGAAAGAAAATTTTGTTTCTGATCTTACCATTATGAACACCAACTCCTTTTCAAAAACATAAAACACAACTTAAGGACTTCTCAAAAAATATAATTTACTTGAAATATTTAATATATTTAATTATTCAAACAAGTTAATTCAAAAATCTCTCAAAACATGCACTATATCTTCAAAAAACAATTAGAACTCGGATAATATCTTCATTGGCCCTAAATAATATTTAAAATATCAAAATCAACTAACAATCAGTATATCTTACCTCAAAGTGGTACCGGATAATTGCTTAAACAGAACTAACTTTAAAAATCAAGATAATCTACGTTCGTCACAAAATCATAGCGGTGCTTATGTAGACAGTAATTTAATTCTAAAAGTATTTTGAATAAAATTTTTTTTGACATTAAAATTGTAGAAGACTGACAGATTAAATCCGTTTTGATGTTCAAATTTTGTTATATTTCTTCTATCAAGTAAAAAGCTTTTTTCTATTTTATTTTATACATAATATATAATTATATTCAGGCTTGAATAAATCTCATTATGGAATGTCAATGGTTTAAAGAAAACCTTATAATATCTTACAGTTTTCTGTGATTTTGTGACGAACGTAGACTATCTTGATTTTTAAAGTTAGTCTGTTTAAGCAATTATCAGCTACCACTTTGAGGTAAGATATACTGATTATTAGTTGATTTTGATATTTTAAATATTATTTAGGGCCGATGAGGAGATTATCGGAATTCTAATTGTTTTTTGAAGATATAGTGCATGTTTTGAGAGATTTTTGATTACATACGTCTATCAAATATGAGCGGTGCTTAATTTAATTCTAAAAGTTTTTTGAATAAAAATTTTTTTGAAATTAAAATTGTAGAAGACTGACAGATTAAATCTGTTTTGATATTCAACTCTTGTTACATTTCTTCTATCAAGCAAAAAGCCTTTTTCTATTTTATGTGAAGGTGTGAAAGCTATTTAGATGTTAGTTTTGGAAAATATTTGAGCTTTTTTCGCGAGATTGACCCAAAATATGTTATTTTTATAAATTTATTGTCATTATTTTTGTTTTGGACGTGGGGTACATTTGTTTCCTAATGAGTTCTTCTTCTTTTTCGTTTATGATAGAATTTATGGAATAAAATAATTATATATTATATTAGGTTTTTGAATAATGAAATTTATTACACAGTTTCCAGTGGTTTAATGAAGGCCATAAAATGTCTTGCAATCTTTGTGTGATTTCTATGTTTAGCATAAAACATAGGTTACCTTGGATATTAGATGTACCTACCTAGTTTATTTGCCATCACAGATTTTGCAGAAATTGTCTGGTAAGATTACAAGTTTATTTAATTTTAATTGAATTTATATTATAAATGTAAAGTTGAACTGACCTTATCTGAATTTTTAATTGTTTTTGAGGATGTGCTATATGTTTTTGAGAGTTTTTGAAGTAACTTATTTGAATATTTAAACATATCAAATATTTCAAATTTGTTTTGGAGAAGTTCTTAAAATTATGTTGTGTATTTTTGAAAAATATTTAGTTTTCATAAATATAAGACCAGAAACTGAACATGTTTTCAAAACTTTGTCAAGGGCAAAACATACGTACCACGTGCCTTTCTGACGAGTTCAAGTGCATATGTTTGGAACGAAACATTCGATATTACTTATTTTTTATTTTAATTAATAATTTATTTTTTGATTTTTTTTATTCCATTTGCTATTGTATAGTGAATTTCGATTTTTATACGTCTATTAAATATAAGCAGTGCTTATTAAAGACTTTAATTTAATTCTAAAAGTTTTTTCAAAAAAATTTTCGAAATTAAAATTGACGAACAGATTAAATCTGTTTTGATATTCAAAGTTTAAAATTTATGGATTTTGTTTTTAATTGAATGTGGGTTTTCTGAATATATCAAATGAAATTTCGTCATTATTTTTAATTAAAAATTCATGTTATTATCACATTGTATTTCCATGGTGAATTTGACCTTATGGTGCAAACCATTAAGATGTTTTAGTGTGTTTTCTAGTTCTGAATGTGTTTCACAGAAGCAAGCCAATATATCGTCTACATATCTGTAGCAAAAAATGATAAGCTTTGCGTGTGTGGATTTTAGGATTTTCTTTTCGAAAAAAGACATAGAGATTTCAGCGAGTAGTGGGTTGAGAGGTGAACCCATGACAAGCTCATCTTTCTGTTTGTAAAATTTACGTATTTAAATATTTTAATATTAGCCTTCTACATATTTAATTTCAAAAAATTAAATTTAATAATTATAACTTCATGAATTAAATTAAAATAATGTCATATGAGTACCACTTATATCAAATGACATATAAAATAAACATTCATTATAAGACATCCAAATGATATAACAAAATCCAATAAATAAAAATTGTTAACCAAAATCCTATAAATTAAATATTTTGAATAGACAAAATTTTGTTTCTGCTGATCAATCTTAAGATAACAAATATCTTTCAAAAATGTCTAACATAATCTTAAGAATTTCATCATAAAACTATCTTACTTAGAATATTCAATATTATTGGATATGTAACTAAGTTACTTTCTATAAAAACTCAAGATATGTGAAAACATCACTGAAAAACAAGTTTTAAGAGAGACTTTGCTTAGTCAGTATTCAAATATTTTAATATTAGCCTTCTACATATTTAATTTCAAAAAATTATATTTAATAATTATTACTTCAGGAATTAAATTAATGAATTATATGACATTATTTTAATTTAATTCCCGAAGTTATAATTATTAAATTTAATCTTTTGAAAACAAATATGTAGAAGGCTAATATTAATATAATTAAATAATTTTATATACTTTTTATCAAGATTTAACCTCAATTTATGTAAAATCTACTATTTTATTGCAAGTAATTGTTGTGTGTGAAGAATGAATGAATAGTGAAACTTAAGCCAAGTATTTTCCTTCACTTTATTAATTTCGAAGTGTTTCACCGTGATTTGCGAGAATTTAAGTTTTTTTTTTCCAATTTTTATCGCGTAACAAGACTGTGTAAAGTTTGCAGCCTTATTAGTTCTACATTGGCAACGAGAATTGTGCGGATTTCCGATGAAAATCTTTATTCGGTTTACTCGCTGATTCCAGAGCTTCATCGTTTAAACAATAAACCAGACCGAGTGATCAAAAATGAAAGATCGCCTATTGTGAGGCTGCATACGAAACGGAGGTTTCGATTTCTCTACCAGGCTAGATCTTGCCCCCATCCTGAATGGCTCTTTGTTTCAACGGTCATTCCGAAAGTCACACGATCGGCAGATTAAAAAAATTTCAACACTCGAACTGAGAACGGGGCAGCCCATATCGGTCTGCCATTCATTCTCGAATGACAGGCGAGGTAAATCATGTTCTTTTGTTTTCGCCTTGCCTGGCGACCTGCAGGCTGGTCGGACGATTGGAACTCCACGACTGTCGGGTCATCGAGATACCAGGGCCGGACCAGGAGCTGGCTTTGTTGCGAAGGGCACTTGAACGAATCTTCAAAATAAACACGATGGATATTACAGATAATAGCTGGATTAATTGTCCGGAACCTGATTTTAATCTGAATAAATCTCTTGAAAACATTTAAAATGAAATTTTAAACATGGCCTAGATAACACTGCATCAGTTTATAGACATATAAGAATGTAAACAATTCTTATTTTTATAATTGAAGAAATAGACGATTTGATGTTATGATTCTGGAAGAATTCATTTTCTTTAGTTTAAAATATGACAGAATAACATACACAAAATAAAATAATAACACAAAGAAATAAAAAATAGCTTACTTACCTGGAAGAAATCAAAAACAATGCTATTTCTTCGGGTTTTTCAATTCACATTTCTAACAGCTAACTAAATGTAACATGTGACAGTTTTAGGTTAAAATCTTAGACATAGAACATAGAAGTTACAAAGTTGTTTTCCCTAAAAATAACAGTTTTATTTCTACATCCCCCCACACAAAGTATGCACTCCTCATTACATGTTTGCGTGTTCACATGGGAGCAACTTAGTTACATGAAAATAGTTATTGGCATTTCTTTTATTTCCAATATCTATCTCATATATAGTGTTAGAAATTTTTTTCACTATTGGAAAAGGTCCTATTCTTATTTCATCAAGTTTTTTCCTATTCAATTTTGATTTATTTTCAACGTAAACATAGTCTCCAATTTTAAAATCATAATGTTTCCTATTCTTGATCAGTCTTTTATTGTATTCATGATAGCGTAAAGAATTTTCATATGCTATTTTCTTATCTTTTGGTAAATTTCTCTCTTCAATAACTTCTTTTGGAGCAATGGGATCAGTTCTGCCACAAAGTAAATATTCTGGGCTATATCCAGTTGTAGAATGGTCTGTTCTATTGTATTCTTCAATACATTCATCGGCTATTTTCGTCCATGCCCTAGTTTTCTTTTCGTTTTGTTTGCACCTTATGATATTCACTAATGTCTGATTTAGTCGTTCATTCAGACCATTAGAAAAAGGACAATCTACTGTTATGAAAATCAATTGTATATTCAAACTTCTCATATGTTGTCTGAATTTTTCCGAATTTATTCCTGGGTATTGATCTGTTAGTAGTATTCTCATTGGTCGTTTATCTTGAATTTTATTAATTAATTCGATGAAATCTTCGGCTGTTTGGTGTTTTGAAGTGCTCGCAAATGCATATCGAGTAAAATGATCCACTAGGAGATGAAGGTATCTTTTTGAAGAGCGGTTTCCAGCAGAACCTCCAATTGTGTCTAATGACATTATTTCATATGGTTCCTTTGCTGGGCCCAATTAAGAAAGGAGACCATACTTTTGGCCTACTCTCGTTTCATTTTTGCAACATATGTCACATGATCCACAAACTTCTTCAGTCAGTGAATCCATATTCTGAATGTAATAAAACTTCCTGATTTTATTATTTATCTTACTAGCACAAATATGGCCATAATGCTTGTGCACTTTTCTGATTAACTCTTTTCCGAAATCATTGGATAAAATTATTTTTTTGTTATTTTTGTGCACAACAGTTCTTCTCATATTATTTATCTTCAAGAGATTATTCTGTTGATCGTTTTTTATTTCATTCAATTCCACCAAATTAACTTTTCTTATACATTCGTCCATTTTCTCCGTTTCTTTCAGAACTGGGTTTCTAGAAAGGCAATCTTCTTCTACATTTCCTTTTCCTGGTTCATATCTAATCTCAAAATCGAATTGTGAAAATGCATCATGTCACCAGCTCTTCATCTTGTCTTGTACGGAATTCTTTGCCTTCTTATGATTTATGATCAGTAACAACAATAAATTTTAGGTCTTATTAGCCAATATTTCCAAAATTTAATTGCCTCTTTAATTGTTAGACATTCTAGGAATATTGCTTTCTTGTTCTTTGATATTTATTCAGAATTCAGAAGATAACATTTGAGCCCGAATCGTAAATTTCACATAATTCATTATAATTTATAAACACCTTCAATTTTATCAATGGCAGCAGTCTTAGTTTTTTGGTTTGAAATGGCCTCATTTAATTCATCCTGTACCCCAATATTGTTTACCATTCTTATGTTACCGGGTACGTTCTTTTATTCAAAATTATTGGATTTATTCCTTAGCCGATATGAAGTCTCCGGATGAAATCTACCTGAAAAACCATTCTTCTCACAAATTGAGCATGGTTCCTTCTTAACTGGTTTTCTATTTTTTGTTTGTGAATACCATGTACAGCGAGTACAATCTCTGTTACCTCGGGATTATGAACCTCGGGTTGCGTTTCGCCAAACCATGCTATAAAGACCTACAATTCTTTAAAAAAAATTTTGTGGTCGGATGAATCAACATTTAAAAAAGATGCTTACATAAACTTACACAATTTATACTAGTGGAACGTGGAAAATCCGAATTTAATGAGAAAAGATAGATATCAATGTCGTTTTAAAGTGAACATGTGGACTGGAATTTTGAACGGAAGAGTCATAGAATATATGGGTTGCCAGAGGTTTTAAATTTCGAAATTTATTTGGATTTTTTACGAAATTAGTTGCCAAATGTACTTGAAGACGTGCGACAATATTTTCAGGGAAATATGGTTTCAACAAGATGGCTGCCCACCACTCTAGTCCCTCACAGGTAGAGAATATCAAAATGAAGAATATCCGAGCAGATGGATAGGGCGATCTGGTACAATCTCGTGACCAGCCCGTTCACCTGATTTGAATCGCTTAGATTTTTTTTACTGGGGTGCAGTGATGGAAAAAAATTTATTTAAAACAAATTAAAAATGTAGCTGAGCTTTGGTAGAGAATTAGGGAAGCAATGCAATTTGTCAATAACAGCATGTATTGCGGCTGAAGAAGGGCAATTTAAAAATCTTTTATGAATTTATTGAATCTTGTCATAAAACGAAACTGAATTTCTTTAAGAAAAACCTTTTCTTGTCCAATCTGAAAAAGAATGTAGTTAGTGTTATAGCATTTTATAATCCTTACTAAATGTGCTAACTTTTGAAGTAACTTGCCAAACGGATGTAGTTCAAAGTTTTTTCAGTACAGTCAATTGAATTTGGGCGAAATTTCAATTTTGAGTACTTGGTTCGGCAAAACGGGACATTATTTTCCAAGCTGGAGAAATTGGCTTAGAATTAAAGATTACAAGTTACAGAAGCACTATTCAGGATAACACATGAAAAAAAAATTTGGAAAAAGTAAAAGAATGTAGCAACAGGAGTTCAAAAATTATCACAGGGTGTGCATTTTATTGAATAAAAGAAAGTGCAATATAATTTGAAAAATACAGTACTTGGATTTTCATTTATATTTTTCTAATGACTATTATGACTTAACCTGTTACCTGATTCCGGCTTGACGTCGACTTCTGAAGAATCTATGTAAGTTTTCACACAGTATCAGTTCCAATGTAGAACATGATTAACCCACAGTGTGGCGAAACAATTGTTGTTCAACAATAAAAAGTTTGTGGAAATTGAATTTTATCTGTTACTGATTGTATTTTCATTATTTTGAATACATCATTTTTTTGAAATCTTATTACTCTAACCTTAAATACTCCACATATGCATATTCCAAAAGGAAAAGGTATTCTGAAGATAAAACGCAAATTAATTCAATATCCACAACTTTTGACGAGCAGTTGATTTTTTTTTCGCTGCTGCGTAGATTCCTATTACGGATAATAAACAGTCTGTAGAAGAGTCGACGTGAGATAACCAAATGTTGTGAGAGATGTTTAGTTCAATCTTTCGTTAATGCAACGTTTACTTCATTAAATTTTTTCGATTGGTTGAGTCAACTTTATTTCGGGATATCCAGAAAATAATTATATTCCCGCTGAAAGATCGACGTTTCTGATTTACTGAAATTCGAATTGATACGAAAAGGCAAATAAATATTTAAATTATCTGGAATCGAATTTGTGCAGGAAAAAACGCAAAAAAGAGTTCAATTGCTGGGAGTCTAGTAGGTATCGGGTGTTTTTTTAGAGTGATAGAACTTTAAATTGAAATAAAACACATTTAAATTAAGATTGAAGACAAAATTTTTTTTTATTAGATAGATAATTTTATGATCTTAAATATTTTATGTTTTAAAAATAATTTCCGGAATATGTCCACCACGACTAGCTCTGAGGAACCGCATTCGACCAGACCAATTTTGGACCACTTTTTCGAGTAATTCAGGCCTTATTTCATCAATAACACGAGTTATGTTGGCTTCCAAAGCGTCTATTGTTTCTGATTTATCAGCATAAACCAATGACTTGACATAACGCCAAAGAAACTAATCCTGTAGAGTTATGTCGAATGATCTTGGAGGCCAATTAATTGGACTATTTCTCGAAATGATTTTATCCCCAAATCTTTCTTTCAATAAATCAATTGTTACGGTAGCAGCATGAGGTGTAGCTCCATCTTGTTGAAACCAAAAAACTTCTGGGTCGATACCATTCAAATTTTGAAACACATAATCATTGATCATCGATATGTAACCAGACCATTCACTGTAACATTAGCTCCAGCATCGTTTTTGAAGGAATATGGACCGATGATGCGTCGAGCGTGTAAAGCACACCATACAGTGCATTTTTCAGGATGCAATGGAACCTGCAGAACTTTTTGAGGATTGTTTTCACACCATATACGGAAATTTTGCTTGTTTAAATAGCCGTTCAACCAGAAATGAGCTTCGTCACTAAACACAATTTTACGATGAAAAAGTAGATCAACTTCAAGCTGTTCTAAGGCCCAATCAGCTACCAAACGACGCTAATTATGGTCAAGTAGCTTTAGTTCTTGAACCAGTTGGATCTTGTATGGGTGTAGACTAAAATCTTTAAGCAAAATTTTCCATGTGTTGGATGCACAGAGTCCAACTTGTTGTGAACGTCGACGAATAGACAAATCCGGATGATCATTAACACTATGACTTACAGCAGCGATATTTTCTTCTGTACGTACAGTTCTTTGTCTTGTTGTTGTTGTTGCATCGAGTAGAGAAAATTTTGTCCGAAATCTATCGATAGTTCGACGAATAAGCTGCTCTTATGGACGATTATGTAAACCATAAATTTCACGAAGTGCTATAAGTTTGGCGAATAGAACACTGATTTGGAAAATAAATTTCAACAATTTGTAAACGTTGTTGCGGCGTGAGTCTTTGCATGATTATTATGCTTACTGAACAGAAATGTCAAAACAGCATGGCTTCTACCTTCTGTCAAATCCCTATCGAGAGTTCTATCTCTCTAAAAAAACACCTGATACTTTTATTCATTTCGGAGGACGAAATCGATGTGGGGTGACAACACGTATATATGCGCGATTGTTCTGTCATTTGGCCCAAATGTCTATAATTTTCGAATATTCAATTGACTCGATAAAAATCCATATTGAATAATATTAAATAAGGTTATTATGTGTCATAATAATAATAAAATAATGAAGAGACGTGGTTTCAACAAATTAGCTCTCCATGCCATACAGATGATGCTTTGCTAGCTTTGCTGGGGCAAAGGTTTGACAATGTGATCATCTCACCACGAATATTAATGAATTGGTCGCCAAGCTTATGTGATTTGACACCTCTAGTTTATTTTCTTTGGGGCTATGTGAAAACACAAGTCTGTGTCAACAAACCACAGATTTTGGATCACTTGAAAGACAATATTCGTCAAGTTATTGGTGAAAACAACTGGAAATAGAGGAAAAGTACTCAATATTGCAACTTAATTTTATCGAAACCTTTACAAGAATGATTGTCCTAATGAAGAAGAGAGAATACTAGATCATGCATTAAGTACCACCAATTATATAATCGGAAGTAAGAATCACACTTAAATATCTCAGAAATGTCCAGGTGAAGATGGAATATCAAACAAATTGTTGAAGTTTATAGCAGAGGAACTCGCAATACCACTGACTCATATATTTGATAGAGCCAAAACCTACCAGAAGAGTGGACTACTTGCGAAATCGTGTTTTCACATGAAAAAAGGGCCAAGAGCAAACATTGAAAATAATTGTCCAATCAGCCTAATGTCAACTGTTGTACAATAATCATCTTGAGAAAAATAACCAACATTTTGGATGAAAATCAATCACCTGAGCAAGCAGGCATTAGAATTGGCTACTCAACTATGGACCACCTATTCACTGTAGCCCAGGTCATTGAAAAATACAAAGAATACAACCAAAAATTGTACCTAGCATTTGTAGATTACAACAAGGCCTTTGGTGCATCATGAACGCTCTAATCAGTCAAGGTATACCAGAACCATACATTCATATCCTACAACAAATTTATCACAATTGCTCAGCAAATTACAAACCTGAAAATGTAGGAAAGCCCTTTAAAATCGAAAAAGGTGTAGGCAAAGAAACTGTTCAAGAAAAAGTGGATTTGTGCTGGCCATGTAGGAAGGATGTCAACTGAAAAATGGAGCAAGTTGGTGCAGGAACGGTATCCAAGAGATGGTAGAAGAAGCCGTGGTTGTCCAGCAACAAGATGTCAGGATTCTATTGAGAAAAAGAAAGGAATATTATGGACACAAATCACTCAAAATAGGGAACACTGAAAGAAATTTGGAGAGGTCCTTGCTCCAGATGGGGCAATTATTGCAGAGTGATCAAAAATTGGAGCGATCGGGTGCATAAGCGTCAACGAAGCCTTTGTGGACATTTGAATGATATCTTATTCCGAAAATAATGGCATTGTTCAACTTTAAAATTAGAGCAAGAATTAAGTTGTTTTATTTAAATTAAAGTCTTATCATTCTTAATGGAAGACTCTCAGGTTGTTCAACTCATAGGTAATGCAATTGAATTAACCAATATTTTTTGCGCTCTAAAAAATTAAGCCTCGTAATAAAATCCCTATATACACTTTTAATTTATGATAGATTGGGCCGTTGCTTGGTAGAAATCAGTTGTAATTGTCATTATTCTGATGAGTATTCTGATGAAGTCTTTCTAGCAAAGACGAAACGTACGTCAATACCAAAAATAAAGTAGAAAATGTAAACAAGTGTTTTATTTTATAATGACAACCCTATATACACACTACACTCAATAATACAACATAAAATAGAAATTCGAACCGTATATAATAATAAGCTTCAATGAAGGAAAACGTCATTCCACGCGAGACATTCAATTGGAAATTAAAGATAAGAGAAAAACAAACATCCAAGAAGAAACAACGTGAAGTGTGGGTGGATTGCAGTCTCCGATGGCTTAAATAATGATCGCTATAAATTCTGTCAGTTACTAGCCGTATAAAGTGTAATGAACAACAAGGCATTCAAGAATAAAGGTCGAGCTTCTCATTCCGTTCAAAAGTGATCGGAAAAACGACAACTGAAGACATATATCGTGTCTGAAGGAAATGCTCATTTTTTCTCAATAAATCAAACCGAAGTTTTGCAACTGTATTGGACGCATTGAATTTAAATTTGAACTACTCGTCGATAAATAATCTTGTCCTACTTCCTCTTATAGAATGTTGCTAGTTGGAGTCTCTAATTGGAAGTAAGATAAAAACGTATCTCAATCTTATGAAATAAATGTTGATGTTCGAAGGATAATGTAGTTGAAATACAGGGTTATCCGTTTTGTGCTTCCGAAAGTAAACGTAAATAAAACACTCTTTCATTTACAATATCGATCGAATTTTTATTTCAATATAATGCTTGGACCTTGCCATTATGTATGGAGTACAACATCATTTAAATTAGTTATTGGCATGTGAGCCAATAACTAATTCTCTTTCACCCAGTGACTAGTCTCCACAAACTGTTCCAGGAGGTAGAAAGTGTGATAAGGATAACGTCTTTTCATCGCGAGTGGCGGAAATCGCTCCGAAGAGCTGAACCCACCAGCTTCCAGTTTGAGATTCAGTTCGAGAACCTACAACCGTAGGACTGGTAGCAGCGAAGCACTATCCAACCTCTACTGGCTCTGCAGTGTCAGTACTCGAGTTTTTGGGACGCAACTCACACGCCGAAGGGGCTTCTTATTCATCCATCCGAACGCAGTCCCATGAACTAAGATAGTCTCAAGATTGATGCCTCAATTAATCGTGGTACGAGTACCGTCAATCCGGCGTGTACGTGAAGACCCAGGAACCCTTGTGAAGTTTTTTAATTGATCCTGGCGTCAAGCACCAACGGACTAGCCGTATCGTCGAGATCCACAAACCCCAGAAACGCCTCACAATCGATCCAGGTTCAGGACGATTGTGATGCCATTAGGGGTGAGTCTGAGGATTACTCAGAGTCGTACAAGTACCGTTGTCATCATTGCTGTCCCGAGTTTTGCCACTCCACCCGATAAGCTGAAAGAGAAAGAAAGGATGTTTGAATGAAGATAATAGAGAACCTGCGCCAGTACAACCGAGAAGGAAGTCTGAGAATTATCGACATAAACACGATCCTTCTCATAACCTCACAAAAAATCCAATGGCGATAAATCAGAAGATCTTGGTGGCCAATTCACATCGCCAAAACGAGAAATTACGCGTCCTGGGTATTTTTCTTGCAATAAAGCCAAAACGTCGTGTTATGTGGCTTGGTGTACCATCTTGCTAAAACCACATATCTTCCAATTCCATATCATTAATTTCAGGCCGAACAAAATCGGTAATCGAAAAAATTCAAAGAAATATAAATTGCCAACTAAAACTTATTAAATAAATCCTTGAAGAGTACAAAATTTTATTTCGTTCCTTGTTTTATGAAAACTAAATCCTATCCAAAAATTCAAAACATAACCTCAGGAACTTGCTCAAAATGAGTTCCTTCAAAAATATTCCTAAGACATGTAGAACATCTTTAAAAAACAATTGACAATTATTACAACGGTAACTCATCAGCTCAACTTCATATTCAAAAAATGAAAATAATCAACAAAAAATATCTTACCAAACCAACTGAATGCTGTTTACTGGACAAACATAAGAATGAAATAAACTTATAAACATTCTATGTATTCTATATTCGTCACAGAAGTTACTAAAAACTTCTTTTTATTATTTTATTGTATATTCGGGTGTCTTTTTAGAGTAATAGAACTTTGGATAGGGATAACTATTATTTGACAGAAGGTAGAAGACATGTTGTTTTGATATTTCTGTTCAGTAAGCATTGACAAATTTTCATGGAAACACTTGCGCCGCAACAACGTTTACAAATCGTTGAAATTTATTTTCGAAATCAGTGTTCTATTCGCCAAACTTATAGCACTTCGTGAAATGTATGGTTTACATAATCGTCCATCAGAACAGCTTATTCGTTGAACTATCGATAGATTTCGGACAACATTTTCTCTACTCGATGCAACATCAACAACAAGACAAAGAACTGTACGTACAGAAGAAAATATCGCTGCTGTAAGTCATAGTGAAAATATGAATAAAAACAATATTCTAATTTCCGCTAATGTTTTATTAACACTACGATCGTTACGTCATACCATGACTTCTTCAAAATGGTTCAAAAAAGATTTTTGAACCATTTTTCAGTTTCCCAAAAGTATTGTAAAACTCTCTTCACCCCCTCTTCTATTTTTGTTATATCCATGTACTATAAAATGAAGTTCTTGTTCATGGTATCCTCAGTATCTTGTAATACTCACCTGAAGAAGTCATGGTATGACGTAACGATCGTAGTGTTAATAAAACATTAGCGGAAATTAGAATATTGTTTTTATTCATATTTTCAAGATGAATTTCCGTCAAGTAAAGACCGAAACAATCATAGATGAGGTAAGTGTGGATAGCTCAGCGGGAGAGCATCGGACTCGTGACCGGGGGGTCCGGGTTCGAATCCTGTTCAGGTGGAAAAGAAATTTTCTAGTTGGACGGGTGTCTGCCACCATTTCACTGTTGGGTCAAAAATTGACAGTGCTGTGACCTAAAGTGGCGCAAGCTTGCAGTAACAAAGCCTACACAGAACACAACTGAACTCCTAACTCGCACCAGCTGAAAAAGCTTCTGAGGGATCTTCAAAGAAGATCTAGGAGTATCAGGATAATAATAATAATAATAATAATAAAAATAAAAAAAGTCATAGTGTTAATAATGATTCAGATTAGTCTATTTGTCGACGTTCACAACATCATGTGCATCTACCACATGGAAAATTTTACATAAAGATCTTGGGTCAAGAACTAAAGCCACTTGACCATAATAAGCGTCGTTTGTTTGCTGATTGGGCCCTAGAACAGCTTGAAGTTGATCCACTTTTTTATCGTAAAATTGTGTTTAGTGATGAAGCTCATTTTTGGTTGAACGGCTACGCAAACAAGCAAAATTGCCGTATACGGGGGTGAAAAGAAGCCTCAAGAAGTTCCATTGTATCCTGAAAAATGCACTGTATGGTGTGCTTTACACGCTGGAGGCACATTTTCTCTACTCGATGCAACATCAACAACAAGACAAAGAACTGTACGTACAGAAGAAAATATCGCTGCTGTAAGTCATAGTGTTAATAATGATTCAGATTTGTCTATTTGTCGACGTTCATAACAAGTTGGATTCTGTGCATCCACTACATGGAAAGTTTTGCGTAAAGATCTTGGTCTACACCCATACGTCGTTTGCTTGCTGATTGGGCCCTAGAACACCTTGAAGTTGATCCCTTTTCTTATCATGTTTAGTGATGGAGCTCATTTCTGATTGAACGGCTATGTAAACAAGCACAATTACCGTATATGGAGTGAAAAAAATCCTCAAGAAGTTCTGCAGGTTCCATTGCATCCTGGAAAATGCACTGTATGGTGTGCTTTACACGCTGGAGGCATCATCGGTCCATATTTCTTTAAAAACGATGCTTGAGCTAATGTTACAGTGAATGGTGCTCGTTACAGATCGATGATCAATGATTATTTGTTTGAAATTTGAATGGTATCGACCCAGAAGTTTTTTGGTTTCAACAAGATGGTGCTACACCTCATGCTGCTACCGTAACAATTGATTTATTGAAAGAAAGATTTGGCGATAAAATTATTTCGAGAAATGGTCCAATTAATTGGCCTCCAAGATCATGCGACATAACTCCACTGGATTATTTTCTTTGGAGTTATGTCAAGTCATTGTGTTATGCTGATACACTTGAAACAATTGACGCTTTGAAAGCCAGAATAACTCGTGTTTTTGGTTAAATAAGGCCTAAATTACCCGAAAAAGTGGTCCAAAATTGGTCTGGTCGAATGCGGATCCTCAGAGCTAGTCGTGGTAAGACATATGCCGGAAATTATTTTCAAAACATGAATGTCATAAAATTATCTTTCAAATAAAAAAAAATTTGCTTCAATCTTAATTTAAATGTGTTTTATTTCAATTTAAAGTTTTATCACTCATGATAAAAACACCCGATATTTCTGGAAATCTTTGGGCAGCGCGAATAGTATTGGAAGTGGCTAAGTGTAATCGAGATTTTACACCCACACGTTAACTAAATGTAAACAACTTTATTATGTTAAAAAAAACTTTTCCTGTAGTATCTACATCGAATAATTTGATCAGACTATTTTCTTTCTTTTCAGGAGACTTGCAAACCAAAAGCCTGCGAGAAAAAGTCAGACAACGAAAAGCCCGTGTGCGGTTCAGACGGGCTGACTTATCCAAACAGGTGCCACTTCGAAAAAGCACGATGCCAAAACGGTAACATTACCTTAGTCCGAAAGGGACCCTGCAAACAGCATCGGCCGTGCTTCGAAGCTGTCGAATACGCCCAACAGCACCCTGGCTACAGTTTTAAGCCCCAATGCAGACAAGACGGAAGTTATTCTGCGTCCCAGTGCCATCCAGACACCGGCTATTGCTGGTGCGTTACCCCAATGGGAGTCCCATTGCCGTACACTTCGGTACAGAGCAGAGACGGGCTCAAACACAGGTGTGGTAGAAGGAACAACAGAAAGTCCAAGAAGCGGACTCCGAGAAAAAAGAACCACGCGAGACCTTGCAAGCTCTCGGACAAGTCCAACTTTAACGGCAACCTGATCGGGATGTTCCTGATGGAGTGGCAAAGAGAGAAAGAGACGTCGATGTCGGCCAATGACACAGTGGTCATCGACTGGAAATTCGCAGACCTGGACGCGAACAACGACGGTGTGCTGGAACAGATGGAGTACAAGGACTTGAAACAAATGGTCAAGAGGACGGTGAAACCCAAGAGATGTGGGAAGGCCTTCTTCCGCACGTGCGACCTGAACACCGACCACATCATCGAAAGGGAAGAGTGGGCGGACTGTCTGGCAAGAAACGGAATGGACGGTAGGTGTTAATTCCAGCCAGCTAAATGGCTAAGTAGGTCTTCCTTGTTGAATAAAATGCGCTTCCTAATTGTTAATTATAGTTAGGAATTGCATTCGCGTACTTTGTTTTGAACTTAAATAGTTTCTTTGCGTGTGTTCTTGTCGCTGAATCCAGAGGGGAGAGGTGGGAATGGTACGGCTGACAGCGATGAGGGGGACGAGGAGGTGGAGTCCCCGCCTAGCCGATCGCCGCCTCATGGAGGTAGGATATTGCGCTTAGAAGCGTTTTCTTATGGTGAATCATTTTTATTTCATCTTTTCATTAATATTGGCACATTTCATATACCAAAGATCCACCAACTCCCAAATCAATTTACAGATGGCCGAGGGTTTTCCAATAAGAGGTTTCATGATTTAAAAAAAACGAATATATTTTAGGAGAAATCAATGGATGTTTATTTCATTGCAAAAGAGGAAAGTATGCCATTCTTCTTCTTCGTGTTCCTTCTCTTATCAGAGGTTGGAAATCATCAACGCAATTTTTATCCTACAGGGTGACAAGAAAAACTTCGGACAAATTTTTATGTGTTGTGAAACAATACATTTTAGAGCAGTCAAATAATGTTTATTCTATCAGATTCTCTACCCATTTTTGTTCTAATATGTGAATTTTCAGTTTGATATCACTTTATTTTGCAGAGTGTTAGAATCTCAAACAAAAGTAGTGCAATTTTGGAGCTGTTTCATCAAGGTCAGTGCGAAATTGTTCGTTTACTCAATGTGCCTCGACAAACCGTGTCCGATGCAATTTGCCGTTTGAAGAAGCTTGGCCATGGTGGTCGTCTTCCAAAAAGTGGGAGAAAACGCACCGTCAATACACCTAGCAATCGCAACATCGTCAAGAAGCGAAATCCGAGGTTCTCCATAAGGAAAATAGCCCGTGAGACCGGTATCAACCGTGAATCCGTTCGTCAAATGTCCAAAAAGGAGTTCAACCTCAAGTCGTACCAGCTCCAAAAAGTTCAACTCCTCATGGATGAAAACAAGCGCGTGCGACTCTCTTCATAAACGAGAAGTTTTTCACCATCCCACAACAACCGAAACGACAAAGTCTAGTCCGCAGAGGTTCCCGATAAGTCGGCCATCGGCAAACATCGTCAAAATCCGCAATCCTTCATGGTCTGAGGCGAAATTTGCGCCAGCGGCAAAACACCCTTGGTTTTCGTGGATCAAGGGGTCAAAATCAATCAAGAAGTCTAATGCTGCGACATTCTGGAGGCCGTAGTACTTCCGTGGGCCTAGCAGCACTTCAGCGGCACGCATTGGACATTTCAACAAAGCGAAAATGACTCAAGAATGGTGTAAGACCCATTTTCAGGGTTTCATCACATCTGCAGAATGGCCGCCCTACTCGCCGTATCTAAACCCAATGGACTACAGCGTGTGGTCGATTTTGGAGCTCAGAGCGTGTGCTAAACACCACATAAGTTTGGAGTCGCTGAAGCAATCCCTACGCCGAGAATGGACCGATTAACGCCCGAAGAGCTGCGGCCCATTGCCAAAAATTTCAAGAAAAGTCTGAAGCTATGTATCGCTACCTAAGGAAGCCATTTCGAAAACGCTTGAATATAGTATTACCAAATGTTATTATTATTCGTTGTTATTTTGTTGAATTTCTTTTGTTTAATAAACTTAAATGAAAAAAAGTTTATCCGAGGTTCTTCTTGTCACCCTCTATTTACAGCCACCCTGAAGAGTTGACCAGAGCCAAAATCGAACCATTCTCTCACATTTCTCAGCCGTGATATTCTTCTTCGGCCGACAGATCTCCTCCCCAATATTTTGCCTTCCTTCATCAGCCTCAGCAATGAGTATTTGGTTCCTTTCATTAGATGTCCGAGATTTTCTAATTCTCTTAACTGTTACCATTATTTCTTCCGCTTTTTGCATCCTCCGCAACACTTCCCCATTCGAAACTTTATCCACCCACGATATACGCAGCATTCTTCTTTAGCACCATCTTTCAAATGCTTCGATCTTCCTCAATTCTGTTTGTCTTATGACCAATTCGCATATTTGCGGCTGCTTGTCCTCGATAGCTTCACGAATTCCATCTTTAAGGTCATGAATCGATTGTGGAGCATAGGCATAGACCTTTTCTTTCACGTGACCCCAAAAAGTCTAAAGGTGTTGATTTCGGTGGCCGATTGTGATAACCTGCACGAAAAATAACACGCCCAGGAAACTTTTCTTGAGTTCTTGTGTTAACTGAACTTTATAAGCCTTCAGATCTAAGTCTTTATGCAAAATACGTGGAATGCCTAATTCCAAAGATCGACGAGGAAACGACAAATCTGGGTTTTCGCCAACACCATGGGCTACAGCAGCAAATTTCTCAGTTGTGTTTCAGCGAAACACACAGTTTAGATTCTTTACATCACTAAATTGTCCCAACAGCTCAAATTTTTCCATCAGTTTCCTTTTTGTCGACCAAGAAGGGGCTTCACGATGACGCGAAAATGCTTTAGCGTGTATCGTTCCATTTTTAGTTATGGCGTAGTTTTTACTTGTCAAATGTCAAAAGATGACAGTTTCACAAGTGACAGCTGCCCAGAGAGCGCGTTATTCAATATGAAACCTTATTGGAGAACACTTTTAAACCTGAGGGATATAATACTATGTCAAAAACGTGACAGAAAGCATGACTAAATGAAATTTTGGCTATATAATTCAATTGAAATATTATATTGAAGTTATGGTGATGTGGGTGGATTTTAGGTCAGATAGTAGAACAAAATAATTGAACCTCAAGGTACTCTTGTTGTATTGGTGAAAATCAGAGCTGTAATAATTGAATTTTGTAATTTGAAGATTAGTAGTATATGACCTCTCCTAACTGTTCACTTTGGATGGTTTTAAAGGTTTTCCTAATGATTCGAATAATTTTGAAATGAGCTTAGCTTTCTAAAATGATTCGAGTGAACTAGTTAGATTCAAAAACGTGACATTTTCGTTGCTTGTCCCAGAAAGTTTAGCTAGAACTGCATAATTTAGCGGCGTTTAAACAACGAGAAAAATATAAAAACATCTGAATAGTTTTATCAAGAACTCAATCATCTAAAACTCAATAGCCACGATGTTTTTCAAATCTGTAATTGAAAATGAGAGTTGCTTCAAGAGGCTACTTTATTTTTGATATAGCAACTTAAGTATAAACAATATTCTCTGAAATCTTTTACATTCTTGATTTTTACTTCCTACTGAAACAAAGATTCGTATACCTTTTTACATGATTCAAAAATTCAAATTGATGACATATTTCCATCAGATCCATATTGCATAAGATTGCATAAGATGACTGGTAATTTAGTAGAACCCCTAAATGAAGAAGACATGTGCAGAATTAATGAAATAATATACGGAATCGTATCTGCGAAATATCCTTCGCCGAAATTTGGTTTTACTCTTATTATTAACTTTAGCCTAACAGCCTAGGCCATTTAAGCAAGCTTCCCTTCTTATTTGGTCTTTCATTCCACACTACGAGCTATGTCGTGTTCAGTCTTCTTCTTCTAAGTTAGTTGATCGCGACAGCTTTAATTGGTTATATTGAAGAAAATACTCTCATACTCCATATATTTTTCGCAAAACTCTATGTTTTTCATTCTGACCAATGACGAGACTTTAAAAGTTAAAAATATTTTAAACTAAAATTATTACAGCTCTGATGGATAATCAAAATGTTATGTTTTCCGAAATCTAAACATTCCTACCTGACTTAATTGTTTAAATTATTCCTTATACTCCTGGTTCCTTATTAAAGACCCTCATAAGCTTAAGAGTTAAATTACATTTGATGTTGGGAATAAAGATAGCCATATTTAAATATTCATTACCGCTAACCTAAATTACTTCGATTCAGTTCTCAACTCAGATGGTAACCCAATTTATCCAAGTCATGAGGATGATTCGTCAGAAATACACGAAGAAGAACCTGCTAATTGTTTATCAGACAGACAGACAGCATTTTCTGAAGGATCCCATCAGCTCTACATACCAGAATGCACTTCTGATGGGCGATATCAAAAGGTAAGTGAAAAAATCATTCAATTAGTCTGGTTAATACCTGTTCGTCATAAAGAACATTGAAGAATTAAATGTACCGGGTTTAGATTCGTAAGATCCAGAAGCTTTATGCATCCTCTCATTCAATGTTTTATGAAATAATGATGTTTTATATTTGGACACTATAAAGTTTCTCCCAACAAATACTGAATCGAAAAATCGGAATAGAAAATCGTTTAATTTGTTATATGAGTCGCACGTTATTGATCTTGGATCTTTAAAAATTTTCAGCTTGATCGCATTTACCAAAGACAAACGATGTAATGATATATGAACAAAAATAGAGAAAAGTATTAGATTTAATATGAATTATAACACTTTGATGCGTCCCTTTATTCGATAATAAATTATGTGTGTCTTAGGAAGTAGGCTGTAAAACTTTCAGGAGATTCAGGTTAATATTTTCTCTCCTTCATTCCATAGGTTCATTATTTGATAAAATAATAAATCAAATTCGCGAAACCATTAATCATTTCATACTTCACTAAGCTTTCAACTGAAGTCAGAAAATTAATAAATCGATTCCTTGAACTCATGTCAACAACTATCAATTGCGCAATAACTTATATTCTGTATCTATTTTGAGCAAAACAATACTTGAACACTTTCCCTAGAATGCATACGCAAATAATGTTTATTTTGAGAGAACACCTGAATAACCAATTTTGAAACGATAAAAATAGGATAAAAAAATAATCCAGTTTTCATTGTTAAATTGTTATCTCACTGTATCAGAAAAAAATCATCTGTACTCTTGTATGACCTACATCTTTGCCCGCTATGGCTTTTATGGTCGTTATTTCCATTTCCATTCTGTAATCAACTTCCTAACACAAATGTCTTTTGTCTTGAGTTGAAATTTTGTTTCCAACAGGGAAATAACGTGCAATAATTAAGAAGAATTTAACAAAAATATAAAAGATAAAATAAAGAAATGACCGTTTATTAACTTTTGGTTGTAAAGCCTAGCGGTTAAAACATTCTATTTTATCATGTTGGAATTTTGTTTTCAACAGGAAAATAACGTGTAATAATTAGGAAGAATTCAACAGGAAACAATAAAGAAATGACCGTTTAATACAATAACCCTTGAATGTATAGCCTAGCGGTAAAAACATTATATTTTCTTATGTTGAAATTTTGTTTTAAACAGGAAAATAACGCCCAATAATAAGGAAGAATTTAACAGGGTAACAATAAATAAATGACCGTTTAATACATTAACTCTTGGTTGTAAAACCTAGCGGTTAAAACATTGTATTTTATTATGATGGAATTTTGTTTTCAACAGGAAAATATCGTGCAATAATTAGGAAGAATTTAACAGGAAAACAATAAAGAAATGACCGTTTAATACAATAACTCTTGAATGTAAAGCCTAGCGGTTAAAACATTGTATTTTATTATGTTGGAATTTTGTTTTCAACAGGAAAATATCGTGCAATAATTAGGAAGAATTTAACAGGGAAACAATAAACAAATGACCATTTAATACAATAACTCTTGAATGTAAAGCCTAGCGGTTAAAACATTGTATTTTATTATGTTGGAATTTTGTTTTCAACAGGAAAATATCGTGCAATAATTAGGAAGAATTTAACAGGAAAACAATAAAGAAATGACCGTTTAATACAATAACTCTTGAATGTAAAGCTTAGCGTTTAAACATTGTATTTTATTTTTTGGAATTTTGTTTTCAACAGGGAAATATCGTGCAATGATTAGTAAGAATTTAACAGGGAAACAATAAAAAAATTACAGTTTAATACAATAAGTCTTGAATGTAAAGCTTAGCGGTTAAAACATTGTATTTTCTTATGTTGGAATTTTGTTTTCAACAGGAAAATAACGTGCAATAATCAGGAAGGATTTAACAGGGAAACAATACAGAAATGACCGTTTAATAGAATAACCCTTGAATGTAAAGCCTAGCGTTTAAACATTTTATTTTTTTGGTATTTTGTTTTCAACAGGGAAATAACGTGCAATAATTAGAAACAATTTAACAGAGAAACAATAAAGAAATGACCGTTTAATACAATAACTCTTGATTGTAAAACCTAGCGGTTAAAACATCGTATTTTATTATGTTGGAATTTTGTTTTCAACAGGAAAATATCGTGTAATAATTATGTAGAATTTGACAGGGTAACAATAAAGAAATCACCGTTTAATACAATAACTCTTGAATGTAAAGCCTAGCGGTTAAAACATTGTATTTTATTATGTTGGAATTTTGTTTTCAACAGGAAAATATCGAGCAATAATTAGGAAGAATTTACAGGGTGACAATAAAGAAATGACCGTTTAATACAATAACTCTTGAATGTAAAGCCTAGCGGTTAAAACATTGTATTTTATTATGTTGGAATTTTGTTTTCAACAGGAAAATATCGAGCAATAATTAGGAAGAATTTACAGGGTGACAATAAAGAAATGACCGTTTAATACAATAACTCTTGAATGTAAAGCTTAGCGTTTAAACATTGTATTTTATTTTTTTGGAATTTTGTTTTCAACAGGAAAATATCGTACAATGATTAGTAAGAATTTAACAGGGAAACAATAAACAAATGACAATTTAATACAATAACTCTTGAATGTAAAGCTTAGCGGTTAAAACATTGTATTTTCTCATGTTGGAATTTTGTTTCCAACAGGAAAATAACGTGCAATAATCAGAAACAATTTAATAGAGAAAAAATAAAGAAATGACCGTTTAATACAATAACTCCTGAATGTAAAACCTAGCGGTAAAAACATCGTATTTTATTATGTTGAAATTTTGTTTTCAACACAAAAATATCGTGTAATAATTATGAAGAATTTAACAGGGAAACAACAAAGAAATGACCTTTTAATACAATAACTCTTGTATGTAAAGCCAAGCGTTTAAATATTGTATTTTATTTTTTGGAATTTTGTTTTCAACAGGGAAATAACGCGCAACAATTTGGAGGAATTTAACAGGGAAACAATAAATGACCGTTTAATACAATAACTCTTGAATGTGAAACCTAGCGGTTAAAACATTGTTTTTTCTTATGTTGGAATTTTGTTTTCAACAGGGAAACAACGTGCAATAATTAGGAAGAATTTAACAGGGAAACAATGAAGAAATGACCTTTTAATACAATAACTCTTGATTGTAAAGCGTTTAAAACATTGTATTTTATTATGTCTGATATAAAGGCTGGGCCATCTAGGGTTTGCAATTTGCGGTAATTGGAAAACCTATTATATTAGAAACAATATTGGCGAACAATAGAAACAATATATTTCGAATAGGACATAATGTGTAAAAATCTCATACTTTTTGTATTTAGAAGATTTATACAAAATTACCTGAAGTTTATTCACCTTACTCATTTCACAGGTTCAATGCTACAAATCAGCCGGATATTGCTGGTGTGTCAATGAAGACACAGGCAAAAATATCCCCGGAACATCCTTAAAAAACGCAACCCCCAATTGCGACGATTTGTTGGCCACCACCAGACCCATGAAGGGATGCTCGGAAGAGAAGAAAACCGCGTTCCTGAAAGATCTGATGCAATTTCTACAGACGAAAATGAACACAAGCTCGGATTTTACCGACTTGATGTGGAAAGTATCCAGAGAAGAGCAAACCGCCAAGTGGAGCTTCGTAATGTTCGATAAGAATAAGAATAAGATGTTGGACAAACACGAATGGAAGTCCTTCAAAGATATGGTCCTGGAGATGAGGACTTTCAAAAAATGTGGCAAGAAATTGCCTAGGTACTGTGATATCAACAGGGATAGGCAGATAAGCATGACAGAATGGTTGCTCTGCCTTAATGTTCAGCAAGGTGAGAGAATTTGCAAATATACACTATGACCAAAAAGCACCAAGAAACTGTAAAGAAAACAAAAGTCTGTTAATATTCTTCCAAATTTATTTTACTTCCTTCAGAATAACATCCATCTGAAAAGACACACGTGTGCCAACTTTTGATCCAATCATCCGTGCACCAAGGGGAAACTTGAGCCGGTAGAAGAATGGTGGTAAATCTGGGAAATATGGTGCTTGTTCGAGGATGTGAATGCATCATCAAATAATCAAGCACCATTCGAGCTTTGTCGGGTTATCAAATCCGGTTGTTCTCTACGCACGGCACCTCTCAAACCATTCATAACCCCTAATATTCTTTATTAACGGTTTGACCTGGCGGCAAATAATAATAGGATCCGTTGACATCGCTTCATTAAAATTACAATTTCCCGGTACTTTCTAATCATAGTATAGCATTGAGAATGATAGTATTTCAATAAATAAAATAACAAAGGTTTCACATATCAACCTGATCTTGCTTTGCTTTAAAGTTTTAACAATGTTTGGACTAAGATATCGTTGGGGATCTCGGTGGCATAGTGGGCAGATTTGCGCCCTATGGTGCCAGGGATTGGGGGTTCGAATCTTACTTCGACAATGGGTGTGTTTGTGTACTTTAGGCGGTGGCGTATGACTAATGACCACAGCAGTCGATGCCAAAAGAGAACAAAAAAGATATCTTTCTAATGACCATATAAGAGATTGCTGGTTCGAGTACCACCGCAACCATGGGTATATTTGTGTATGTCAGGTGGCAGGTATGGCTAATTACCACAGCAGTCGATGCCATATCTATCAGGACTCCATTGACACTGACGCACCAGATCGCTCCAATTTTCGATTACCTGACGAATATTCTATTCCAAGTGATCCAAAATCTGTGGCTTGCAAGCACTCACTTGTACTTTCACATAGCACCAAAGAAAATGATCTAGAGATGTCAAATTATACAACCTTGGCAGCCAATTCACAAATGAGTGAATGAGTGCCAAACCTTTATCCCAGAAAAGCGAGCGTAGCATCATCTGTAGCGCCATTTTGTTAAAACCACGTCTCTTCAATATTGAATATCTCAGAAATTTAAGTAACATTGTCCTATAGCAGTCCGTTACGGCTAATTAATCCTTATTTCGGAAGAAATAGGGCCTAATCACACGAGATTTAATGCCATTTTCTTTTGTTTATTGGATAGCATTTTGTCCATAAGAAAGGGGTTGTAACCCTTAAATATTATTTAAGAAATGGCGTCAAACAACGGTTACAATCCCTTTCCTATAGACAAAATGGTATCCAATAAACAAAAGAAAATGGCATTAAATCTCGTGTACCCAATCATAAAAGAGGACAATACACAGAAATATTTTTCGTTATCTTATGTCAATGGATTATCTGAAAATATTGCTAAATATTTCAAAAGTTGTTTCAATTAAAACGCGGCTTTTAAGACAATTAATAACCTTAGTACCTACATAAAAAACAATAAAGATCGAACAAATAAAGGAAATGAATCCGGAGTCCACAAGTTGACTTGCAAAAATTGCCCTTTAGTATACATTGGCCAGACTGGTAGATCCTTGAGGAAAGGGGTCCTAAAACACCAAAGGGGTTATATATCCAATTCTGTACATTCGACATATGCTAATCATCTTAAGGAATTCAGGCATAATTTCAACAATAATTATGAAATTATCCACGTTGAAAGCAAGAGTTCTAGATTAACACTTTTAGAATTTCTTGAAATCAACAGATATAATGCCCGTAAAATCCTTTTGAACGAACAAGCAGATGTTCATAACTCTCCATTACTGAATATCTTCCCTTAATGCAATTTGTAGCGGCAAACTCCAATAAACACCTAGAGTTTTTATGACTTGTGCTTCCATTATTTGGTCACGTACCTAATAATGTATTTAAACTCGGTTACACTGAATAGAATCAGACAGAACAATGTAATACTTGAAGAAGCCACATCGTGGTGAAACAATTGTTGTAGTAGTAAAATAACTGTCTCATATACATTTTTTGAATTAATTTAATTGTGTTCTATTTCAATTTAGAGTTCTATCACTGTAAAAAAAACACCCGTTACATACAAACGACCATCAAAGTTATCTCTCTAATTGATTTCATTCAATTTACAGCAACTGCCTCATCCTCAACCAACACGAGTCCACGTAACATAACTTCCTCGAGGTCAGGAAAAGAGAACCCATTGAGTATACTGAAGGCGGATTGACGTGATGCATGAGGATGTAAATTTTTAAAAGCAAACCAGTGTAAATGAATGTTTCCTAAAGTGCCACAGTGATTGTTCCAGAAAAAACTACCGATAATGGATGTTGTAAAAAGTAAAACGTTGTGCGAAAAGACATGCTTCAATGTGATTATTATATAAAATTGTACAGCTTGTGAGTTCCCCCTATCTGAAGATGCATTTCCTGTGCTTATTTATTTGAGATCTCTTCTTTTTGTACTAATATTATACATTGATAAGATTTTAAAACATTGTTGTCTATGATTAATAGAGTCCTTGTTAAAACTACATTTTATTTATTTGATCTAATGAGTAAAACTGAAGTTTATGCCTCGTATTAATTATAACCTTCCAAATATTCAACTTCTGTTGAATAAAAATATAGGAAAACACATCCTAGAAGATTTGGACGAATTTTTTACAAAATATTAAGTATTCACGTTTAGAAGAACGTTTCTATCTTCTCAAAGGCGATTTAGTGATTTAACCAACTAAAGCTTATTATGAGGGCCAATAGTGATCTACGAAGGGCCTATTGAGCGAATTGGATCACTAACTGCACAAGTTGAACTTTGTAAGCCTTCATACCGAGGTCTTTATGCAAAATTCTTCTCAGGGAAGTGCTCAGTTCTTGAGCACAATGACGATTTGATGTTGATGATGTTGAATGTTCAGTCTGGTTTATAGTAGCAATATTTTCAGATATGCTCACTTATCCGCAAGTGAACGGAAAAATTATCATTCTTTGGTATTCAAATTCAACTTCAAAACTTAAAGTCAGATGATTCCAGGGGAAAGATGTAGAAATTTTGTTTTTGCTGTGCTGTTTATGTAACTTTATGCACATTTGACATTTCAAGTGGACGTCATTATCGTGCAAACATTTGACTTGAAATCTCAGTTTTCTACATCATTTCAAAGTTTGGTATCACCATTTAGATATGGACATAGTCACTCCCAGAAACGTCCAGCTTTCGGGATTTTTCAGGAGGTTTTAAAGTCCGTGATGATTACCTTAGTGCAGTACCATTGAATTGGTATTTTACAGGAGCAATGCTGTTATAAATGCTCGGGAAAGAATTCCGAATTGTTTAACGGCCATAGCCAACGAATTGACTTCTAGGTTATCCGATATTCGAATGCAATATGGGCAGGTGAGTTTGATTAAAGAGTTTTACACCAGCCCTTAAAATTGTCACCCCCAAGGTAATTGAATAGAAATCAAAATTAACCGAATATGGTTAGTAGAAATACCTACGCCGAAGTGTCGATAGACATCAGAAATCATGGCTGAGGAATCTTCGCTGTAATTCTATCTATTTTTTAGTTGTTCCTTCAAGAACATAATTAACTTTACCCATACTTTAAAGCCTTTCCAACCAGAAAGAATGACTAAGAGATGTCTTGCAGGAAGCCTCCGAGGAATTAAAGAATGTTATAATAAATATAAATACTTTGAAAGACGAGGTATTACAAGACGTTCCATTCAGGAAGTTACTTTCGACTGCGCCTGATGCAAAAATTTACAACGATTATTTGGAGAAGATGACCAGCGAGGATTGCCGTCCAACCATGTTGCAGACAGTTAGAGTATATGCAGAGTGTTACGTGTATCGACGAGTATGGGAATGTTTCGAGTTAACGTAGGTAGCTTTCTTAAGTTTGTGCTTTTTGAAGAAACTCTTTGGAAGAGTTCACTCTTCTAGGTTTCTCAGAATTTTTTTTTAGCAATATTCATCATATTATAATTAGGAGTTAAAGGTACTATTGTATCACGATCTAATGATCATTTCGTTTTCTTTGTTTGAGCTGACTGAGGTACATCTCAAGCTCTATATGAAGAGATCTAATAAACTCCAGCAGGTAAGACCTTCAGTGAGTGTATCACCATCATCCATAAACTCGTGGCCCAAGCACTCTTTGCCTTTGCTTCCAGTGACATTGCACCTATGCAGTTCAAGAAATCTAATTGATTTCAGCATCTCACTCCTTCAAAGAGGTCGATCGCTTATAATTTCATGGTCCAACTACTCTTTGCTTTGGTTTCCAATAACAGAATACCTGTCGCAAAGTATTCATGAGTTTCTTCCACATCATCACAGCATTTGCATTCTCATCTCACTAAATGGTGTTTGCGCCGACAATAGCTTGTGTGGAAACACGTGAGAAATTGTGACATGTTTTCCTTAAGAGCAGGATGCATTTTTGTCGGTGGTCAAGTCCCGAAGTAACTTTTTAGAATGATACATATATGGAGAATTAAGTGCTTCTTTGTCGATTTCCCTTTTCTTCATGAAGTATGTACTTATGCTATAGAAAGTTTTTAATCCTAAAAAAGGAATTAGAGTCCCTTCTCTGACTGAGTGTTCGAGAATTCAGGCCAACGGGATCATATTATGTGACCTTGTTCGTTGAGTTTAGCCTGCTCCCATATTTAAACTGATGATGCTTTGATGGCAGCTTGACTGTCAGAGTGGATCATTGCATCACTTATGTGATAACCTCTTTCCTATTTAAATTGCATAAATCTTTCAAATACGTAAATTTCTTACTGAAAGATGTTATGGTTGGAATCCACCGATCCTTTTTATTTCGTTCTAGGTTCGACAACTTCAGTAGCTGTTCTTCCGGTAGATTTCCAGCTATCTGTATACCCTTGAATAGTATTGTCTAATTATGACTGATGGACTTTTTATAACTATTTTTCTGCTTTATATTGTGGTGAAGTATCTTTCAGAGATGAATCTTTTTATGAAGAGTCTTCCAACAAGAGATTCCATTTTAAATTAAGATGAAAGTATAAACTCTGAAATTTATGACACACAATATCTGCCAAATTCCTGGTTCTTGCAGACGGTCATTCTTTCGTTGGCGTAGATCTTATCTTCGACATAGCCCCAAAGAAAAAAATTTAATTACGTTAAGTAGCAAGAACTCGCGGCCAGTTGACGTCTCCGTTTGGAGGAACTACGCGACCAGGCAATCATTTACTCAATAGAGTCAGTATTTCGCGAACACTTTGACATATTGCGCCATCTTGCTGAAAATAAACGTGATATCAATTTCGAGCCGAAAAAAGTGTTCCTATGCAGGAAGAATATAGGTGCGAGGCTGACTTGTATCCGTTGGGCATTACAGCCTGCTTATCAACCAACAAAACATATTTGAGCTTGTTTGAGTTTTGAACTGTTATACAGATATACGATACACTGTCCCGATTCGAAGAACTTTCTGTTACCATAGCTAATACTATTTCTGTGAGCACAACTTATACTCCTTAATGAAGGAAGGTTTCCTCATAGATCTACTTGCCTCTTGTATTTTCTTCATATCGAAATAAATAGTGATTTCAAGCAGAATCGTCAGTGGAATTATTAAACCTTTGTTGTAATATACGTTTTGGAAATTGTATCTCAAACTTTTCAGAATGCTCTTCATTATTTACACTAATTCCTTCCAATACACAGGAATTTGGCCTAAACAGAATGTGGGCATATCGTAATTGAAGAACAATATCACGATCTTCACAGAAGGTCTAGGAGTATCAGGATAATAATAATAAAACTTTTTCCAAAGTAGCAAATAGGACAAGGTGATCCAACCTTAAATGGTTTATTATTTGTTTCTAGAACGGTGAAATTTATCAATTTGACTCCATTTCGTTTTGAATTCGCATCGTTTTTAACTGTTTAAACATTCTTGAACGTTCAATATCATGATAAACGTTTTAAACCTTCCGAAAGTAAGTATTTCATTTTATGACCCATTTATCGAATTTGTTGCCTGAACAATAATGAGTCGGAATTTCAGAAAACATCTGAAACAGTTTGATCCCTATGGCTACTTGAAAAATGAGATTCTGACAGATTCCTTGGTCCTACTGAAGAAAATGGCGAAATGTTTTATTGCCTTACAAGAAAATCCGTCTGAAGATAAATACTTAGATTTCGACAAATTGATCAAACTCAATTTGTGGAGTAATAAAAGGGATAAACCTCTGAAACAAGAATATATAAGGGACCGATTGAGAAATATCAGAGATATCGATGCGGATGATGCCAATATTCTTTGTAACCAGAGTCAAGCTGCATGGGATTTATTCCAGGTCAATGTTTCGGTGATGGATTCCAATCTCATTATAGGTGAGTTTTCGTATTTTTCAGTATTATGTCGATTTTTGGGGCTCTATCTCATAAATGGCAACTTCGATTTGGTGTTTCAAAGCATCAGCAGTTGATACATTCTACTGGCTAGCTAGTAGAATGTAGATACCTGATGAAGCTACATCGTGGTGAAAAAATTGTTGTATTACAAACATTTTTGTGGAAATAAAATACTGTCCTATATATTTTTCAATTAAAATGAGTTTCCACCAAGTAAAGACCGAATCAATCAAATATGCATCTATAAGTCGCTAAAGTTTCCATACTGTCCACTGTTTGACTCAATGTCCACTTTACTGCCTCTAAAAGTGGGCCAGAGAGCACCTTTCCAAAGTCAGAATTTCAGTTTGGAAGTTTACTCCAAAGCAATGATCCTCCACACTTAGAAACGTCTACTTCTAAACTTTATGATGATTTTTTTCAGATTTCATACTGGATGGCTCTGGATACGAACTCTTCTTAGATTTCTGCCTAGCAGATTTCCTCACCATGAACACTCCGATCGCAAAAATTAGATTTCACGCAAAAACCATCCCCTGGTTCATATGGAGTACAACGGAAAACGACATCGACCATCTCTTCAACCGAATGGAGCAGATGTCCAAGATATATATTCAGTCGTTGGTCTCCAAATGGATCAAATACATCAGAGACGAAAAATGGCAGATCGTGATAAGGAAATTTTGGTGCCTCCCGAACAATTTTAGCGAAATGGAAAGAATGGATCCTTGGCTTTACAAGACTCTGCATGAGTCCACACTGGTCATCATGAAAGGAGATATCAACTACCAGAAATCGGTGGGCGATTACAACTGGAATCCAGAAACGTCCTTGAGTAAGGTCCTCGAAAAATTCCACCCCTCGAACATTCTCTTCGTGAGGATATTGAAATCGGATTTGGTGTGTGGACTAGATGAGGTTGCAGCAAAGAGGGTTGAACTAATAAGCCGTCATATTTCGAAGGGTAACATGGGACTGATACAGTTTGCGGAAAGACCTCCAGAACCTGGATGTTTATTAGAGTGAACATCCATGTTATATGAAATCATGCATTTTCTTGAATTAAAGGATGAATTTCCCATCAAAATACTTGTCTTCATTTTGAAGATGATGTTGATCTTTTAAAGAATCATGAAAGATCTTATTTAACATAGGAGTTTTAGAGCGTGCTTTATTAATAACATATCAGCCCGGTTTGATGAAGAAAGCGCAACTTTTTTGACCAAATTTGACTTTAATCCTCAGCATGGTATCCTGCAATAGTGACATAACAATTGCAGAGCTTCTCTAACCTTTCAATACCTTTCTCGAAGAAAAATTTATCTTTGGCTTCCAATAGTCCGGTGATCAACCCTCTTTCCAACAAGCAGTTTTAGGTCTGTGAACAGGTAAAAGTCACTAGGGGGCAAAATCTAGAGAATAACATAGGTGCGGAAGCAATAAGAAGTCTAATTTGAGCCATTTTCTCATCTTAAACAATGACTTGTGACAGGGTGCATTGTCTTGGTTGAAGATTATTTTCTTCTTTGCATATGGTGGCCATTCTTTCAAAATTTCCTTGTTCAATCGATACAATTTTTGTTTGTTTAAACCTTTTCAAGGTCAAAAAATACCGCATGGATCCTAAAATATCGATGTCATAATCTCGTCGGCAGTCTGGAGCGCTTTTAACTAGGTTCATCGGCTGCGATCTTCACTCAGCTGTTCAGTTGTATAGTATGTCCATTATCATATATAAATGGAAAATATCCCGTTTATTCTCAACTCCAATCAGCGCTCGGAATTATTGACGAACTTCTAGTAAACTGCACTCCCTTAGAAACTAGCTTTTTCATGGAAAAATGTTCATTTTATGCAAAATATAGTCTATTTCATAACCTCACAAATTGCCGTGAGGTAATTTCGGTTTTATTGAATTTTCACATAAATTTCTAATAGTTTCGATATAAGATTCACCACTTTGGAAATAAGTTTTTATTTCCCAGTTTTGTTCAAGCTTAGATCAACTCATTTCGTTAATGTCAAACATTAGAATGACTTTCTGTTAAAACCCGAATGGCAGAAATAAATCACTACCTTTTTCAATATAACCACTACCTATTTCAAAATGCAAACTCAAATGGCTCAGCCTTTAAATCTATATAGAGTGTTCGGAATCAACGTTAATATATTTCAGGAAGTTTTTTTTGGGTTCGAAATATGAATGATACTTAATATAAGGGATGCATTTTACGATGCAGGCTAATATGAAGATTTTTGCGTATTTCGATCTTCAAAATCGCACATTTTAGGACCTAGGTTGATATAAAGTTTACTCCATATCTTGATCTCAAGATCACATCCTAAAAAATTTATTAACGTTGAATCTAGACACCGTGTATATTTAATTCAAGAACTCGATAACCTTCCAGAGATGCCTGAGGATGAATCATAATGATCACTTATTTTTTATTGAAGGAAAAATTTAACCAAATTCGATCCATACGAGTCTATTAAACATACTCTCTTCTCGATTGTCATTCCATTGATCACTAAAACTGGTCAATATTTGAAAAACATATACAAATACCCCAGTCAAGAGGATAAGAGTGACTTTGAAAAATTGGTTAAACTTCTTCTTTGGTCCAACCTGGAGGATTACATAATGTCGAAGGAATACGTACTGAAGAGTGCTTCCCAGATGCTGAGTACAAAAAGGAAAGAAGCCTTCCTTGTCTGTAATCAGTTGGACGAAGCTTGGAAAGTGATATCTGACAGGAACCACCCGTCCAACGTTATTGGTAAATAAAGATTTCAAAACGTACTGTATTTTATGCCCCTCTTGTATTTGTTCCAACTATAAGATCTTATATTCAGAATTAACCTATCGGCAGATAGATTTCCGGTTTAATAGACAACACAAATTTTCAAATCAAATTTGACTTTATTCATCAATCATTCCACCGCTTCTCTAACCTTTCGAAACCTTTCTTGAACAACGATTTATCTTTAGCCCGAAAATAGGCATTTTTCATCAATGATCATCGTCTCGACATTGGACCTATCTTGGGTTGCTTTTCGTCATCTAAGAGAGTTGAGAGTCTTCCATGACCTTGAAACTTGCTTAATTTCCAGGTAATACAGTAACACTCATCACCTGTAAAGAAAGTCCTGGCCCAAATTCAATCGAAAACTTTCCTAATCCTGTGTGAGGCGAGGAAAACATTTTTCGTGTCATTAACAAATCCTGTGTAAAAATGGGCTAGCACGAGCTCCAACTCAAGAACACAACACATCCACGTACGAGGGGCGTTCTATGTAGTTTCCGAGAAATTCAATACATTTGTTAGATCGAGAAATAAGCTTCTCTAAACCTTGTAAAACACATTCTTCCCGCTACTCCTCAAAATAGGTATTAGTTGCTACCTTCAGTTCTTTATTGTCGGAAAATCGTTTTCCACAAAGATATTTTGTCACACAAGCAGTAGTCACGGGGGGCCACGTCTGGACTGTATGGAGGATGAGTAATTTCTTCGAAGCCATATTCACCCGCACTGTGAGTTTTTCTCGCCTTTTTCCTTTAATTGCTTCTATCCCAAAAGACCATAACCATTATTTTTCCAATAGAGGCATTCCCCTCAAAGGAAAGTTCTAGAACTTCCTTAATGAACACCATGCAAGTCGGTACTATCAGGGTAAGCACACAAAAGGATGACACATAGAATGAAACTCTCTCTTCCCATTCCAAATACACTTAATTCATTCAACCCATAAAAATGCATATTCGCTATTTCATTAATTTATTTTCATTTCAGCTATCATTTGCGACAATGTAGGCTTCGAATTCTTCGTTCAAATGTGCGTGGCTGATTTCCTGTACACCAATTATTATGCAAGAACGATACATTTTCATGTTAAACACATACCATGGTTTATATCCGACATAATGGAGAAAGATATATACTGGATGCTGCATCAGTTGGGTAAAAATACTGATAAACATACACAAGAGCTCGTTTCCAATTGGAAAGAACACTTCAAAACGGGCAGATGGAAAATTATAGTCAGAAAATACTGGATCTTACCCTTCGGATTCGCCAGAATGAGAGAGATAGATCCGATATTATACAAAATGTTGGAAGAAACGAAAATAATAATCGTTAAGGGGGATCTGAATTACAGGAAATTACTGGAAGATAAAAACTTCGATCCATCGAAACCGTTCTCGGAGGTACTACGGGAGTTTAATCCAGGCAATATGATGTTGGTGCGTGTGATGAAATGTGACGTTGTTTGTAATATTCCTAGGCAGATTGTTGAAAAATTCGAAAAAATTGATACGCACTGGATGGACTGCGGGCAATATGGTTTGATACAGTTTGCACGTAAACCAGAAGTAGATTGCGATTGTATGAAAAACTGATCTCTTATCATTATTAAATTATCAGAAAAATGTTTTCTATCATTCAATTGTCGTCAATAACTTCCTCTGTGATTCTTTCGTTCGATTGTAGCAGCTCGTAATACTAACACCCAGCTGATCCCACCACCCATGAATATTTGGCTTGACAGTCGGATACATCCATACGTTGCCCGACATTCTGGATTAATGTGATGGAGTCACTTCTCATCGCCTGTCTCAATTTGATGCAAAAACCCCTCTCTTGCCTTTGGTCATTACGGCATCCAATTTCCTACCTTTCGGATTATTCCCATTGTTTTTAAATAATGGCAAATCGCTAGTTGAGTAATTCCAAGTGTTTCTGCGAGTTTCTCTTGCGTTTTTGATGGATGTTCATCGAGCCTTGTCTCTAATTCTTCATCCTTAAACTTTGGTGGCACTTTAGCTCGTTCTTCAGCTTCAGCTAGAGCATGGTCAGCTTAAACATCCACTAAAGTACAATAACTTTCGTCATATTGAAGCAATGAAGTAAAACTCCCCGCAAAAACTTATTATTCGATACAAAAGTTCAAATTTTCAGAGCACACAGAAACTATGTCACTTTAGTGAAATAACAGAAAGCCTAAAAAGAAAGCCTTATGATGACACTTCAAAATGAAGATGTTGCCAGATAAAATAATGAAATATTAGGAGAACAAATAAGTTTCCGCCGTTTTTTAACACAAATTAAATATTTATTATAGAAGAACGGTAATATAGTGACTTCTAATGTTAGAGCAAGTTCTTTCTGTGTTTGAGATGAATCTTCCTCCAATAATTCCTCCAATTCTGCATCCTCGTAAATTTTTGGCCTTCCACTGCGATCTTTGTCTTCTACGTCGAAATCACAGTTTTTAAACTTTGGAAACCACTCTCGACACGTTCTCTCACTCAAAGCACCCTCACTATATGCTTCTACGAGCAATTGATGCGCCTCAGCAGCAGATTTCTTCAAATTAAAGAAGTAAACTAATATTTCCCGCAAATGACGCTTATTTGGCTCAAATTTTGACGTTTTCAACTTATAAAAATTATATTGTACCAATATAAAATCAATGATATTAATAGGTTATGTTCTTGAATGTCCAAACTATTTTTTAAGCCGGTTATCATCTGCGAAAGCTAACCGAAACTCCGTGCCGCGCCATCTACAATAAAACGGCGGAAACTTATTTGTACTCCTAATAATAAACTAGTAGCGACATATGTTATCAAAACCGCACAAACTCATTTTTACTCAACACTACCATAGCATTTATTGATTTAACTGTTTTGTTGAGAATTGGATAAAAATTTGTTTTTCTAAATAAAATATAGATATAAACAATCATTAAGTTTAATATACAAGTAAAATACAATCAGAATTTTCCATATTTGAAAAATATTAGCTATATCTTTATTTCAATCTTTTTCGACGCATAATATTTCGCCATATCTCTTCGTGTTTTTACCAAAATTCTGTGTCCAGTGCAATCCAAGTTCTCTAAAAAACACTTATCTTTGCAGCATTTTTTGCAAAGCTGATTATTACACTTTGAGCCCTGAAAAAATTACGAAGATATTAAAACAATCAAACATTGAAAAGCCTAATAAAATAACTTGAGGAAGTTAATCAAATAAAATAGAAAGGCCTTTTACTTGATAGAAGAAATATAACAAAATCTGAATATTAAAACAAATTGAAATATGTTTATCTTCTACAATTTTAATTTCAAAAAAATTTTTATTCAAAACTTTTAGAAATAAATTTGTGTCTACACAAATGGAATTCCATTTGACATTATATATTGAGTTTTGATTATATACGTCTATTAAATGTAAGCGGTGCTTGTGTAGACACAAATTTATTTCTAAAAGTTTTGAATAAAAATTTTTTTGAAATTAAAATTGTAGAAGATAAACATATTTCAATTTGTTTTAATATTCAAAGGAAGTTAATAATTTGAAAATTCAGTGTGCATATTAAATAGATATATAACAATAAGAAGAAGTACCTTGAACAACAATTAAAATTGAGTTTATGCGAAAAGTAATAAAACATCTAAAGACTTCAGTTGATACTTTCTATTATTTTACTATCTTTTAATAGCCAATAATATTCGATTAAGAAAAAAGTATTCAATGACAAATATAAAGTTTTTTAAACAACATAATAAGAAATGATTTAATTACCAGTTTACATCCAGATTTATTAAACATTTCCAAATTAATTTTTCCTCTGAAGAACTTACCATAGGGTTAAAACAACTACTGCATTTGAATAGTGACTTTTCACTAACTACATGTTTTTCTGGTCGCCTACTTATTCGTCTCAATTTTTTCATCTTTTTTCGGCTTATAGGATTACCGTCTGCATCTTGATAATCCCTCTTGCGAATATCCTAAAATCCATTGAAAGTATAAAAGCACTGCAAAATTCTTACCTTTTGACAGAACCACGAGTTTTTTTTTTAATTTCAGACACTAATTAGTTATAACTTACAAATCATAGTTATGAGACTTGTTGCGCTAAACATATTTGAATTTGGAATACCCCAGGTCTGATATGGTCTTTAGTCATCATGCTACCTCATATTTAATAATAATAAAACAAAATATCCATTTTAATGGATTACAACGTATGTAATGTATTTAATTGGATAAGGAATAATACAATACTGTTTTGCATAAAATAGCTTGGTAAATAACATATATATTTGTAATATGTAAAAGATAAAAATGGTTACTGTGGGTTATCGTTTGGAGATAAAATATACCATTGGAGTCTTTTTTATTGATCTTTTTGAGATATACAATTCCGTAGTACATTAATTTGATCTATCTCGTAAGGTTAAGCCAGCGTTCGCGATTTGAGGGCACAAATATATGTTTGTTGAGACATCACATTACAAATCTTTGAATTTTTTGGCTTTTCTGTACTATAATATGTATCTTTATACCTATAAACCTTTCACTTGAATCACTCTATCTATTGCTGAAAACCGCATTAAGATCTGTTGGATAGTTTAAAAGATCTAAGCAAACAGACAGAGGAAGCGACTTCATTTTATACTATGTAAAGATAAAGCCAGTTGAAACCTCAATAATCAATAAAAACGTTCTCAATATTGACACCATACTTAATTTCAATAAAGAATCATTTTCTGTGTAAAATAGTAAATCAATTTTACTTACACAAACATCTTCAGCTTGGGTATTTTCTTCAACTTTCTTCTTGTGATCTTCAACATTCATTCTTACATAGGGCTGACATAACCAGGGTGGCAATATCAGATTCTGGCTTCCTTCCTCAGTTGTGGATTGCCAAACTTCAAGGCCTTCATGGAATCGTAAGTATTTATTTTTAAGCTCTTCAACTATTTCATTGAAAAGTTTGAGGGAATTAGCTTCACCTAACCGTATTCTTGTTTTGTTATTTTCTGGAAGAGATAATCTGTGAAAAAAGCAAAATAAAACTTATAGCATACACTAAACTATTATTTTAAGAAAAAAGTAAAAGCCTGTTTTAAAAATAGACTCTTCTGATTTTAAGAACTTCAGTCTACTTGTACGAGTACATATAAATAAATAAAGATCACTCATATGTAATGCTTATTAAATTTTTACATACATTTTGTGTTTTTTATGATTCTTATGGCATTTTAACCAATATGTAAAAAAACATTACTGAAAAACAAGTTTTAAGAGCTTTTCAGTAATGTTTTTACATATCTTTAGATTTTATTTAAAATAACTTAGATATTCAATATTATTGAATATTCTAAGTAAGATAGTTTTATGATGAAATTCTTAACATTATGTTAAACATTTTTGAAAGATATTTGTTTGCATAAGATTGATCAGCAGAAACAAAATTTTGTCTATTCAAAATATTTAATATATATGATTTTGGTTAACAATTTTTATTTATTGGATTTTGTTATATCATTTGGATGTCTTATAATGAATGTTTATTTTATATGTCGTTTGATATAAGTGGTACTTATATGACATTATTTTAATTTAATTCTTGAAGTTATAATTATTGAATATAATTTTTTGAAATTAAATATGTAGAAGGCTAATATTAAAATATTTAAATAATTTCATATTCCTTCTATCAAGAATTAACCTCTATTTATGTTACTTTCCATAAACATTTAGAACGTTATTCTAGGTCCAACTTCTGTACTGCAATCTCTACTTTTTCAAATACCTAAAAAACAAATATTCAACTTACAAATGTTGAAATAGCTTGAACAGATGGCCCCGAACATAAGATAAAGGACATGGATATCGCTCAACCAAGTCCAAATACTCCCTGGCAGGTTGCCATGCAGGTGGACTGATTCCAAGGAAAAGTGCAGGATTGTAAAGGTTTCCCTCGGCTGTCATTACTCCTAAAGCACCAGTTTCTTCCATGCATCTGTAGACATCTTGAATGCATTGAATATTTCCGTTTGATATAACAGGTATATTCACAGCTTTCCTGGAAATGGTTTCACATTTAGTTTTTTAACATTATATGTTTTTAGCAGTTTACTGTAATGGAAACACTTTTTTGATGATTAGTTTTCTATTTCAATCATCGTTATTAACTAATCCAAAGCTGAAAGAATTATTTATTCATTTGGCTGCAACACATTACAAAAATATACAAAATATTCACTTCTAAACATAAATCCTATACTTGTAAATTGTATGAATTTATCGGATAATCGATACAGTGCTTTAGCAGAAACATTTATATTTATTAAAAAAACATCTGAATCAAATTACTCACTGTCTAAAAGTGAATATTTATTCTCCGTTTAATTCGCTTAGTGTATTAGAGTTGTCTAAATTTTCCTACCTAACTGCTGTCACATATGACCAATCGGCAATACCTGTCAAAGGTCCCTTCATTTCTCTTGTACGACCATGGACAGTAAGCATGGAGCACCCTGCTTTTTCTAACATCTGAGCATATTTAACAGTTTTTTCTATCGTCTCAAACCTCCTTATCTTACAGGTAACTGGTATCTTCAGATTTGTACTTAAAGTCTGTACTGGAAAAGAAATTCAAACATTCACAGTGACTACTCTAGAAATCTTCAATAAGAATGTGTTGAATAAATTATTTTTTTTTTATCATTTGATATACCTAACGAGCATTCTTGTAACTCACCGATATTTTCAATCAATTGCCATTCATCTTGAAGAAAAGCACCATAATGACCTCTTTTGGCAATAGCTTGGGGGCAACCTAAGTTTATGTCAATTGCAGAACAAAAATCTTCGCACATTTTTGCCGCTTGAAGAATTATTCCTGGATCATTACCACAAAACTGAAACAGTATCGACTGTTAGTAATGTACAACTTATGCCTCTGAAATGAGTCATTGCTACAAGCACTACTATATGATTAAGATTTGATCAATAATCACCTGAACAATCAAAGGCTTATCTTCATCGCATGTAGCCAAAGCTTCTTTCCTGTATTTCGGATCTCTGACAAAGATATTACTGTGTAACATTGGAGTATAGCATAATTCTGCTCCATATCTTCGACTTAAGAGTCTCCACGCTAATTCACTAGCATCTACCATAGGAGCGACTATTTTAGTAGGACTGTTTAATATATCCCTCCATAAATCCATGATGAGTTAATTATAATTACAGCTTATCAATAAGTATAAGAAAAATCACCAAATAAGAGATGGAAAATTGAAAAAATCCAAGAATACTGTATGTCCTTTTAAATTTTATTTATTAAATGACGAATTTAATATATTACAATTAAATAACAGTAAGAATATTACTACATTATCCCTTTTATTCTGTCGAAAGATTAATATTTGGAGATTGGGAAAATTATTGTAGGTTATTCAACTTATACATAGGTTATATTTTGACAGTTGCTTTGAACAACCACAGAATTTTGCGAAAAATTGGTTCTCCATTCATTCATTCACTCTCTTATTATGGTCTCAACTCATTCGATCATCAGTTCTCAATATTCATTATAAGGAAATGTTTTTTTTTTAATCCTTCGAAAATTCTTCGTTTCTATGTTCTGGGGGGTCAAATTTTCGTTGGGATACACTTTATACAAAGGCAATGCATCTAGTCGAATTAATATGACCGAAGCAAAAATACAAGAATGAAGAGCGAGTGGAAGTACAACGAACGAGCGTGCAATAACTGAAAATCTTACATTAAAACTTAGTGGTATTCAAAGCGTAAAGCATGCAATGATTCAAAATCATTTAAAAAATGTTAACTTACTAAGAGTTACCAAGGGGGACTGTTATAAGTACTATTATCTCGAGTGTGTTTTAAATCGTTCAGGAGGTTAATTTCCAAGAATCTTCCTCTCTGCTGCTTCCAAATACCATGGGGACGTGATAAGGGCGTCATCGTCTTTGTTATTGTCACCGAGCACATGAGGCAAGTTACAGCGCCCAGAATATTTGACACAGAAATAGGCGGTTATATACCGTGATGTAGTGATGTAATTTATATAATTTATGAGGGATTCTGTCATTCGCATAATCCTTAGAGAATACGGATATCTTCACTAGGTTTGTTTATATTCTCCGCCAATCCTTTCGGCATCATAGATGAAGAAAAAATATTGCAGTTACCCTGACAGTGAATAATTAAAAATCCTATCCATCTAATCAAAATCTGACAATTCATTAGTTTAAATTGCATGCTCTTTCAGTTGAGTATCTCTATATAAAAAATACTAATTGATGAAATCTAGTAAAATAGAAGATAATCTATCTAAATTAGCAGGTATATCGGTCGGAGGCTTAATATCATTTATGCTTAATATTAACACGAAAACTTCAATGAAATATCTATATCCAATTGCTACTGTTATTGGAATCAGTGGCCTATTCTACATGAAAGAACTCTTACAATTAATAGACTGTTCGTCAAAACTAGTAGATAAGACACTCATTACCCCAACAAAGATTAATTCGTCTCCAGATGAAGACGCAGAAGATGAATCCAACGATTTTTTGAACTATATAGCTTATAGTTGTAACCAATGATCCATTTTACAGGACATGCGGTTGATGCAAAAAGGTGAAAATGAATTAACACAAGTTTAATCAACATTTGGTTAATAAAGATGACATTATAGATTGTTTGTTTTTTCTCATATAGACATGTTAACAATTTTGTCACATATTTGCCTCAAATTTCTTGTGTGAATAATCATTTATTGGCAGAAAACGATTCAGTAATATTAGAAAAATATAAACTTTATTCGATCTCGATTCAATAGTGTATTTGAGTTTATTTTCAAATACATAAAAGACGAGCGGTACCCAAACGTGAGCAGTCATTTAATTTGTACAGAAGGTAACTAATTTCAGAAATTAGGATTTTAAATATATGAGAGATCTTTAATGGAATATTGGATATTCAGATATGAAATGATATGGTCATGTATGACATGAAAGATATGAAGATTGTAAATTATATTTTAAGTAAATCGGGAGTAACTTCATGCTAGTCAACTTTTAGATTATACAAAAGACTTCTTCCTCTGTTGACAATGATCCATTTTCATTTTTATGCGCCTATCCGAATGAAAAAATATTTAAAGTCACGAAGGTCTCAAGTATAAGTAAATTATAGGCCTATTGAGAATAGACTTGACTATAGATTATTTAAATCTCAAGTTGTTCGCCCCTTCTACAATCAAAGAAGTAGTTGAAGAATAAGAAAAAATATCCAAAGAAACACATCTTCTAGCCAAGGCAAGGACAATGTACCAATTATGAAACTGTGGGAAGCTTTGAAAAAAACTCGAATCAATGAAAATTTCAGCGGTACAAGGTTTATATTAAAACATGTCATCCAGAATAAATATAGGTAATTCATTATCACAGAATAATTCGACAATTTTCATTAAAGGGTAACCATTTTTATTCCATCATTTTATCTGTCAAATTTCTAAGTTATCTTTCTCTTTTTCAAAATTGCGGCAATGGTACCTTCTTTACCTGGAATAACCTCCGGTGAACTCACAGAAGACATTCTAACGCTTACAATGTCCGAGATGTCAGTGATTGTTCTCTTAAAACCAGGACGTAGGACAGTTACTAATATAGTAAAATGAAGGAAAAGGAAAAACTTAAGATCAAAAAGCAAAAAAAAAAGACAGAAGGAAATTAATTAATATATTCTAGACTACAAATTTAAGGAAGGATCTGAAATTGGAAGTTGCTCGTAACCATCAAAACTCTGGCTACGAGACAACCCTGCTATCGCCATTCTACCAGTTAGTGTATCGGCATGTGAGCATAGCTCTTTCACCAAGTGACTAGTTAACAGTCACTGTCTGCCCCAAGAGGCAGAAAGTGTGATAAGGGTTACGCCTCATCATCGCGCATGGCGAAAACCCCTCCGAAGAAATGAACCCACTAGCTTCCAGTTTGGGCTTCAGTTCGTAAACCTATAACCGTATGGCTGGTAGCAGCGATGCACTATCCAACCTATACTGGCTCTGCATGGTCACTACCTGAGTTGTTTGGGACGCAACTCACACGCCGAAAGAGCTTCTTATCCATCCATCTGTACGCAGTCCCATGAACCAAGATAGTTTCAAGATTGATGACTCAATTGATCCTGGTACGAGCACTGTCAATCCGGCCTGAAGTGAAGTCTTTCAATTGATCCTGGCGTCAAGCACCAACAGACTAGCCGTATCGTCGAGATCCACAAACCCCAGAAACGTCTCGTAATCGATTCTGGATCAGGTCGAACCGCCAAGTCCCTCTAAACCCTGAAGCATTTCTCGAGATATCCTGCACATGAGTGTCTGCGAACAGACAGAAAGAATACCCCATACGGACGTCAACCACTGCCCCCTCGAGTGCAACACTAATTGGGTGGCCATGTTGTACGAATACTTCCCGAGGGGCTAGATGGCCAGATGGAATAGCATATGCACAAACTCATGGTTTCATTTTTATTTCTTTAACTATCTCACAATGCCCATATTCGAATAAAAATCAAGGCTATCCTGGATCCCTCAAATAAGAAGTAGCTATTTTACAAATACAAGAGCATAACAATACAAAACCAAAAACATTTGAGACCTTCATAACTTGAAATATGTTTGCCACATTCTCTTTGAGCTTCAAATTAATCATTGCCAGAAAAATCTTCTGTAAATCATTGTACTGACTTGAAGACACCCTATTGCCAATCATAGAGTTGCCATCTGATAACTGATCTACAGTAGAGTTCCACATTTTTATTTATATAATTAGTCGGAGCATTTTGACGTACAGGCACTATTTGATTTGTTTACACTTATTCAAGAAATTATAATAGAAACTTCAATGAACAAATATCCATAAACCAGATTTTTCGTTCAGGAGAATACTGACTTCCAGGTTAAAGCTTTCTGTGACCGAAAATTGGTCCGGAAACTTATCATTTGATGTGTCAAAATGTAAATAATTTTTCTTCTTATCACAAGTTTTTCGTAGTTCATTGAATTAAAAAAAATATGTATCGTTCATTTTGGGAAACTCTTCACATTGAAAATTATCCTTTTTTCCAGTAAAAGGTTGTAAAACTTCTGTAAGTTTGCGACAAGAATTTGAGGCAACATACAAATATCAATAATAAAAATATCTTAACATTAAAACATCACATAATTTAGAATGGACGAGTACAAGCACCACTTATGGAGTTAACAGCGCAACTCTGCCGGGACGGAGATGCAGGATTGGACAGGCCACTTTCGTGAATTGGCGACAACGTAGGTGTCTTAGTCCTGTGAACGACACTGCGTCTGCGCCGTCTGTATTGGTTGCTAGGTCGACGTTGCACCGCGCGCATCTGCTGCTGTTGCAACACGTTCAGAGCGCTGGCAAGTTCCGACTCGCTAATTATACGACGTCTGGGCAGGGGGGGTAGAGCGTTAAGCATGTTGGCCCTTCGAGATACCTCTGGGTAGATTGGGACGGGAACTAAGTTGTCGATCGTTTGGACTTCCGACATTTCGTCGTCGATGGGAGCTGGGACTACTTGGTTCAGTTTGTTTGACGGTGGTTGCACCTGGTTTCTTCTACGATTATTGCCTAGGTTACCTAAAACCAAAATCAAGTATACTGATTGTGATAGACTGGTTCACACTTGTTGATTATTGCAAATACAAGTTAAAATACATTCAGTTTTAAAAGTATTGCACTTTCCTGATACTTAGAGTAGAAATAATATTTCCAAAACTTTGATATGTTGGGTTTTATAACAAAGATTTTGGAGCCAACTTCATACGTATTTGATGCCCGAAATTCTAATATGGCATTAGTTTTTGTCTAGGGGATCGAATTTCAGAGAAATTAAATTTAAATGAAATACAGGGTGAATCATAACTATTGGGACATAGGGTAAGAACAGATTATTTGGACCAAAATATGACGATTAGACTGAATATGCCCCAATAAATATTACTGTGGCAAAAGATACAGAGCGTTAAACTTGAATTTTTTTCGTTTTGTCTAATATTCTAACTGTTTATTTCTCCATTGTTATCAAAATCGACACAGAGACATAAATTTGGACGAGGAATATTAAATCTAAAATAGCATCCAATTAATAGATAATATTCAATCCGTCCAATTGCCCAAAAATTGTAGATTAATTTCTTTTGATGTACAAAATTTATTTCCTACTTTACCTCCAGTTGAAACAATATAAATTGTAAAAAATCTATTGATTAAAAATAATACCAAGCACATCAAAATAAATGATATTCTTAATTGCCTCGAAATATGTCTTGAACAAAACTACTTTCAATTTAACGGAACAATCTATATTTCTAACAATGGAAAATCCACTCAGTTCAATTCAAGCTGAAATTTGTATGGATGATCTAGAATCAAAAATACACCTAAATCCGATAAGCAAATATTTTCTTTATTCTTTATTTATATGTAGATGACATTTTTTGTTGTTTTAAAGGCACCGATCGACAACTACATATCTTTACGAAGTTCATTAATAAACTCCACCCAAAAATCAAATTCAAAATCGAAGAAGAAAAGAACCAAAGTATTAATTTTCTTCACCTCACAATAACAAGACTAGATAATTTACATGATTTTAGTATTTTTCACAAACTCACACATGCAGACATCACAATACATAAAACTTCAAATCCCCCCACCAACCAAATGATGTCAGCATATAAAAGTTTTATTCATTCTATTGAACTATTGAATGTCCAATTGAATTCACATAACTTTTTAGAAGAATTAAATATTATTAAACATATAGCGTCAAACAACGGTTACAACCCCTTTCTTATAGACAAAATGGTATCTAATGAACAAAATAAAATGGCATTAAAACTCGTGCACCCAATCATAAAAGAGGGCAATATACAGAAATATTTTTCGTTATCTTATGTTAATGGATTATCTGAAAATTTTGCTAAATATTCCAAAAATAATTTCAATTACAACGCAGCTTTTAAAATCATTAATACCCTTAGTACCTACATAAAAAACAATAAGGATCGAACAAATAAAGAAAATAAATCTGGAGTCTACAAGTTGACTTGCAACAATTGCCTTTTAGTATACATTGGCCAGACAGGTAGATGATTCAAGAAAAGAGCACCAAAGTTGTATATCTGATTCTGTACATTTGACATATGCATAAGGAGTTCAGGCATAATTTCAACAATAACTATAAAATTATCCACGTCGAAAGCAAAAGTTCTAGATTGACACGTTTATAATTTCTTGAAATCAACAGGTATAATGCCCGTAAAATCCTTTTGAACGAACAAACAGATGTTGACAAGTCTTCCATTATTGAATATCTTTCTCTAATGGCATTTTTAAGCGACAAACTCCAATAAACACCTTGAGTTTTTATGACTTGTTCTTCCATTATTTTGTCACGTACCTAACAATGTATTTAAACTCGGTTACACTGAGCACCATTAGCCAGTAGAATGTAGATACCTGAAGAAGCCACATCGTGGTGAAACAATTGTTGTTTACAAACATTTTTGTGGAAATAAAATCAAACATCGAGGAATATTATTTTATGAATTACTTCACTTTTTGTTATAGGAGGCGCCACATTCCGTATGATGAAATTAAGTGGTAGCTTTTATTGACGGAACTTAATAGCAATTCTTAATTAGAAAATAAGATGTAAAATTCAATTTACGTAATATTGGTACTCTTTGAACACAAAGTTTCTTCCGTTTTCATCAAACACGCAATTGAAGAGTTCATTGGCTCAGAACTGTATTTCAAATATTATTTCATTTATGAGAATCATGCTTTGAACTTTCATAAAAATATTGCTGGTAAATGTCATTTCTTTTCAGTGAATTATAGAGTATGCATTTTCAAGTAGTGATTATTTCGAGTATAGCGACACTTCATTCGTGTTTTAACACAAAGTTATATTCAACATTAACGAAATGGGGATTTACGCTTGAGCAAAACTGGGAAATATTGAAGAATTATTTCAAAAGTGGCATATCTTCTATCCAAACTGTTAGAAATTTACGCTGAAGAATCAATAGAAATGAAATGAAATACGGATGGTCCTTGTGCTATAACAGAGGCCGTTAAATTGCCTTTAAATCTTTAATATCAATGGTAAACCACAGAACTATTCATTTCGAGCCGTATTAGACTCCATTTAAATGTTCAGTATTTATTTACGAAGGATATTTCTGGATTAAAGGTGAGTAAATACTTTTTGTTGATTGATGTTATATTTTATTGAATACGATTGAGTACTGACGAAGCAAAGTCTCTCTTAAAACTTGTTTTTCAGTAATTTTTTTACGTATGTTGAGATTTTCTAAAAAGTAACTTAGTTAGATATCCAATTATATTGAATATTCTAAGTAAGATAGTTTTATGATGAAATTCTTAAGATTATGTTCAACATTTTTGAAAGATATTTGTTTTCATAAGATTGATAAGCAGAAACAAAATTTTGTCTACTCAAAATATTTAATTTATAGGATTTTGGTTAACAATTTTTATTTATTTGGTTTTGTTATATCATTTGGATGTCTTATAATGAATGTTTATTTTATATGTCGTTGGATATAAGTGGCACTTATATGACATTAATTTAATTCCTGAAATTATAATTATTAAATATAATTGTTTGAAATTAAATATGTAGAAGGCTAACAGAATATATATGTAAATATAAAAATATTGAAATAAGTTTACCTAGTTTTTCCGTATGTAAATCGATAAAGAAGATTCTGCTATTAGCAAGTTATATCGATTCTTAAAGCCACCATTCACATGGTGCTAGTGTGAAGCGTTGACACCAGTCAAATTTTATTTTTACTATTGGTTTTAAATACATTAAGTTTTTATTTGGAAACCCATTAGACTAAAATGGTTTAGTCAAGTATGAGAGTGGCTATATGGCGAAGTTCTTACCCTAAAGATGCATCAACTAGGAATTCTCGAAAGTAGGAAAACAAAGGGGAATGATAAGGAAGGTGAAATAGCAATTTCGAATCCGTTCGTCTTCAACCTTATCCTGTAGGAAGAACCAATATAAAGTTTCCGCAAAATACTCAACTGAATAATTCAGTTCGCTGCGGTGGAATTAACTAGCCACGTGAATTTCAATGAAATGTTATTTCTGGTGCAGATAAACAATTCAGCGGGAACAGAAAGAGCTAAAGGTTAATTGGGTAAAAGAACAGAGTGACTTTCTTCAAATCGAACAATTGCCTCGACCAAAAGGAGAATTGAAAAAGATTGCATGAATATATTCTATGTTTTTCTTTCTATAAATATACTACGATATATTTCTTTTTGCACGGTTTGGCATTTATGACGTGGACTCGAAGACATCTTAGAATATATCGACCACGACAAGTGGTTTTTTATTGATCGTATTCGCTGAAAATTCAAATGAGTATTTTTGTTCCTTCCCTAAAATAAATATATTGAATTCAACTGAATTCTGGAAAAAAACTCCTTTATTTTTACGTGAACTTTATTTAACATGTTTAGGATTGTTCAATTTGGGTCAAATATGCACCGTTTTGTTTCATAACTTGTTTCCATTTTGAAGACTTCTGATGAGAGAGACATTATGAAGCTAATGTCTCTCTCATCAGAAGTCTTGGTCCTTATTGGCAAAAAACTCTAGTAATCGATCAGTCAGGAAGCTTTGCAATGCGAGAAAAATATGGTAATCGCTTGCTGCCAGGTCGGAACTATATGATGGATGCATTAAAACTTACCCACCAAGCTCCCGGAGTTTCTGGCATGTCACTAGAGACGTGTTTAGCCCGGCGGTGTCCTGATGGAACACAACATCTCTTCTATTGGTCAATTCTGGTCAATTTTGGTCAATCAGTAACTTCAAACGGCCAAGTTATTAAGAGTAAAGATACGAATTTAGTGTTCAACCTTATAAAAGCAACTCCTAATAAATTATTCCTTTGCAGTCCCACCAAATGCAAAGTAGGACCCCCCTGGCCCTTTGATCATGATCGTTTTCGTACAATATTGTCGCTTGTGAATAATTTCCCAGTTATTCCCAGTGGGAATTAATTCTTTAGCAATAAATAGAAATAATTTATCTAAGATGTTGGTGAACAATTAAGAAAGGAACCTCAGCTTTTCCGAATCGGGGATTTATCAAATTAAATGTAATGATTGTAATACTATCGAGTGTTTTTTTTTTAGAGTGATAGAACTTTCGATAGGGATAACTGTGATTTGACAGAAGGTAGAAGCTATGTTGTTTTGACATTTCTGTTCAGTAAGCATTGACAAATTATCATCATCAACGTTTACAAATTGTTGAAATTTATTTTCGAAATCAGTGTTCTATTCGCCAAACTTATAGAGCACTTCGTGAAATTTATGGTATACATAATTGTCCATCAGATCAGCTTATTTGTCGAACTATCGATAGATTTCGGACATTTTCTCTACTCGATGCAACAACAACAAGACAAAATTGTTTTTCATTAAAATATTATTCAAGCCTTCAAGTCGAATCGATTCATATGAGATTCGGATGTAAATCAAACGATATTCGACCGTTTATGAGGCTTCAAGATTTAAAACCCTTAGATCTCATTCAAAGATTCCTTTAAAGTCAAGGGATTCTACTTTACACAATTAAAAATAAAATTTCTTCACAAAATAAATCCAATTCTCACATACATATTTAAATCCACTCGAACAATTCAAAATATATTTCGATATGAAAGGAAAACCGATTAACACAGCTTAATTTTACTGCTGGTTGCACTAAAAAAAAATAAGAGAAATATTTAAAAATTGGAATTTTAATCAATAAAAGAACAGAATACGTTATAATCACCATATTGCAAATGAAACTGATCTATTTCAACGGAACCACTTAATGAAAAACAAATTAAAATGAATCTAAATCCGTTTCAAATCGATGAAACATTCATTAAATTCAGCAACACAATCGAAAACATATTAGGAGTACAAATAAGTTTCCGCCGTTTTATTGTAGATGGTGCGGCACGGAGTTTCGGTTAGCTTTCGCAGATGATAACCGGCTTAAAAAATAGTTTGGACATTCAAGAACAACATAACCTATTAATATCATTGATTTTATATTGGTAAAATATAATTTTTATAAGTTGAAAATGTCAAAATTTGAGCCAAGTAAGCGTCATTTGCGGGAAATATTAGTTTACTTCTTTAATTTAAAGAAATCTGCTGCTGAGGCGCATCAATTGCTCGTAGAAGCATATGGTGAGGGTGCTTTGAGTGAGAGAACGTGTCGAGAGTGGTTTCAAAAGTTTAAAAACGGTGATTTCGATGTAGAAGACAAAGATCGCAGTGGAAGGCCAAAAATTTACGAGGATGCAGAATTGGAGGAATTATTGGAGGAAGATTCATCTATCGAACACAATTGATGAGATCGAGCCGAGCTCTGAAGGAAAAACGCCCTCAATACTATTCTAGACACGAAAAAATTATTCTTCTGCATGACAATGCTCGTCCACATGTTGCGGCTCCCGTGAAAAAGTAGTGGAAACACTTGATTGGGAAGTGTTACCCCACCCGCCGTATTCACCAGACATTGCACCGTCCGATTATCACCTGTTCCGGTCCATGGCACATGCTCTGACGGCGCAGTGGTTCACATCTTATGAGGATACCAAAAATTGGGTTGATTCGTGGATAGCCTCAAAAGACAAGGAGTTCTTCAGACGTGGGATTCGAATGCTGCCTGAGAGATGGGAAAAAGTGGTTGCAAGAGATGGGCAATATTTTAAATAAATTTATATTACCGTTCTTCTATAATAAATATTTAATTTGTATTAAAAAACGGCGGAAACTTTTTTGTACTCCTAATATAAAATACTAAGTTGCTGAGAAAACATTTGAAGTGTGAAGAATTCTGAAAGATTTAAAATTTTGAATAAAAGAATATGTACTTTTATTTCCATAAATTATCGAACAAATTATTGATAGGTTTGTCATAAAAGTTCCTAATTCCTAAACATAGAGAATGTAATGGACGTAATTCAGGATATCGAATTTCCAATTCTTCTTGAACTAAATGGAAGTCAGTGACCTTCCCACATGATATAAAGTTGTTACGCTAATGTTTCTGCGTGAGACAGTGAGTATTTTTCCACTTTTCATTATGAAAATTAAAGACCGTCTAGAAAGTATCCGGAAAAAACAAAGCTCAATCGTAATTATTTAGTATATATTTTTAATTCTTTAATCAGAAAATTATAACAAAATCTTCATCTTATTTACTTATACAACCTCCATTTAACAGTAAACACTTGACTAAACGTCTAGGTACACCCGAAACTAGATCACCTCCATGTTTTTCGTTGATGATAGTTCAGGACTGTAAGACTCACTGAATTAGATCATCTTTATTTCGTGGCACTGCTCGTTCAACTTCAATCTTCATTAGTCCTCATATGTTTTCAATGGGACTAAGATCTGGTGAAGCTGCTGGCCATGAAATGGTTGTCACTTGATGTTCTTGCATCCAAGCTTGAATATAGGCAAAAGTATGACACTTGCATTATCCTGCTGAAAACACCACCCCTCTGGATATAAAGCATACGCTGTTATTAAAATTACCTTTTTGAGAGCGTTGACAAAATGCTATCCTTCGTTTCTTTTGTAACGGTATCATTATAGGGATTTTTTTTTTTGTTTTCATGATATGTAGCCTTGTCTTTTCAGTGACATACGGACGGTTTCTGGACATACTTTTATATTTCGTTGATTTCCAAATATCCCAGGTGCGGATTGTGTCGTTCTAGAGCCAATAAAGCGTTTGAATTGTTTCCTTTAATCTAACGCGGTCTTCCCGAAACTGCTGTATGCCTCATATCCATGCCATTTTTATCCTCCTAATTGTCATTTGGTTTTTTCTAATTGCGACATTATTTAATAAATGGTGTATACCTGTTGACCATCAACAATATTTGACAAATAGTGTTGCTATGCAACTTTGGCCATAGCCGACTATCTGCATAACCTATTTTATACATTACTTTTGTCTTAGAATGTTTCAAAAAAAAAGTATATTAAAATTATGAAAAATAAAGTCCGGATACTTTCTAGACGGACTAATTCCAAAACCCCTGAAAAAATTATTATTACAATACATATCTGTGTTCTATATATTTTGTCGGCTAGTTTCATGAAATTTTTCTGCTTCGGAATCTTGTTAAATTTATTGTTTTCAAGTAGACATTTCTTAGACATCATTTAATTAGGAATTATTAATAAGTTGGGGTTTTCAGAAAACATCAAGATTCTTCTTCTTGCTTTTATGATGGATCTTCATCAAGCCTTGCCTCTAATTCTTCATCCTTAAACTTTAGAGGCTCTTTTGACACGTTCGTTCAGCTAGAGCATAACATCCACGAAAATACGATTGCTTTCAACAGCCGTTTCCTTCATATTGAATTAATGAGGAAAAACTCCCCGCAAGAACATGTTATTCGATATAAAAGTTGACACAGAAATTATGTTGTTTACACTTCAGGGAAAAGCCTAATGATGACACTTCAAAATGAAGGTGTTGTCAGATGAAACAGTGGAATAATAAACTAGTAGTCACATGTAATCAGGGCCATTTAATTTTAAGTTCTAAATTCTCACAACCAAAACATCTTTATATAATAAAACGCGGGATAATCATTTCTTCAATCTTATACTGTCTAAAAGTACATAAGCGGATTTTTGAAGGATTTTCGACAAAAGATTGAAGCTATCATAAGTAGTTTCTGACGGATTTCCTCCTCATGTATTATCGCTGGTAACGTAAGCCAGCTTTTGAGTTGAACACTAAAAATCAAGGATATTAAGTATGGTCAATGTGGTGGCCACGGTCATCTTTTGGGCAAATGTGTCTGTTCCGTCTCATTAGGGACGGCCGGCATTAGTTTGTCATCGATAGTTAGGTCCTTCACGTTGATAATGCGATCTAGCAGTTTTGAGATTTGTCTCGAACTGTTTAGTTTTACTCGACACTTCAGATTATTTGTTTTCTTATGATTATAAATTCTTATTCTCGTAATAGACAAACTTGTTGCATGTAGCCTTTGCTACATTATGCACTATCATTCGGATAGTCAAATTTGTTGTATGTAGCTTGTGACAATTCGGTCCAAGCTATCGCGGTTATAATTGTTAATATAGTAATCCAGTCGATTGCCAGAGTATTGTCAAATTCATTACATTTGTCATTAGAGTAATAATCATATCTTTTGACTTGGTTTATATACAGTAAACCAAGAATTATAGTTCGTTGTTATCATAGTGTATTACGAGTGTTTTACTTTAAATCCTTACAATCTTCGTTGGTTTATCTTATTGGATAAACGGAGCTAGTTCATCATCGAGATAACTACATACAAGTGCCCTTGAAGTAAAACTCTTTGTCAATTACGCCAAAAGTACAGTCCACTTAAAACAGTCGAAATTAATCATCGAGGATAATTAATTTGCAACTGTCACGGTAAACTAACCGTGGTATATACGAAACATATGGTCCTTACGAGCCAGATATACGGAACAGAGTCGAATTTAAATCAAATAACTGAACTTACCTATTACCCTAAACAACATCCTGAGCTTGGCACTTGACCAATGGCCATGGGTTCTGTGTGGACGGCCGTCCACTGATGGAAGCTTACATTTAACTTTGTGTCTGCACAAAGATATGAGGCATTTTGGTTCTGTTGGACTCACTGAATCGTCTGGACTATCGGGAACACCAGCGCAACAGTTCCATTTGGTCTTATATTTCTTGGGAGAAGGTTTCACTTCTTTCGGCGCCACAGTGTTGTTGGAAATGACGCATATCTGGCATTCCTGAGGGGTACTAGGAGGAGTTGGTGTTGGTTCAGCACACGAGGAGAATGTCTTCTCCAGAACTGTACACGTGAAGAAGGTCGTCCTGGTGGAACGCGTTTCGCACTGGAGATCAGCTGGTCTATGTCTTAGATTTGTAGGACAATTAAATCGAGTTTCCTGAGTCACAGTGACTGGTTCAGGTGTAGCTTGCTGGCGTTGCTGACGTATGTACTCATAAGTTGTCAGTCCAAGAAAAGAGATATATATGTGGAAGAAACATAAATGAAGAAGCAAGCCGGCGGTCACGGTAGCAAGAATTCCCACTAATCCCACGATAGCAATGAAGGCAGCATCGCTGGTTGGTAGAGATGAAGGTCTGATGTACGTTGAATTGATAGATAGATCAGTTGAAGGTGTCAAATCGAATTTGTGGATGGCCAGCTCAGCGAACGCAAGTATAGCTACAAATGTAGCTGCCGCTATAGCTGTAGATACACACATAAGGAAAGGGATGTAGTTCCTTCCCCCCACACAGTGATTCAACCACTTGCAATGATGATCAAAGCCTGTCACACACTTGTTACAGGCGGAGCAATGCTTGGTTCGAGAACTCGTGGTTTCAAACCCACACAAATTGCAGAACCCGTGTTCGATCACATGTGAGTGTTTTGTACGATCAAGGGACGGCACAGATTTGGGTATCAATTGCCTGAGGGCCGGTTCGGCGGGATCTAACAGTGCGGTGGCCAAATGTGTGACTATGTGGGCAAGAAGGACAATTGTTAACGAAATAAGCGCTGCTGGTTGCAAATTTAACGGCAATGCAGGTACCAAAACAAGGAAAGCTCCAGCGGAGAGTCCAGATAAGGCTAGCCAGCCTGACACCTGAAGGGGGTGTAAGGGCAGCTGGAAGCCGTGCTGGCGTCGCACCTTGCGGGATCCACCGTCAACCGAGGGTAACATTGCGCGTCGTCGCCCCCATGTTTTGGCGGCAAATGGGGGCACACCTCCGGCACTCTCCGATGTCACGTGCACACTAGAATTGGCCACATTGCTGGCGGAGGGAGGGGAACTGAGGAAGTATCGATCGTTTGTTCTGGGTGTGCGCGTCCAATATCTTGGGAAGAGGTGCGTTCCGCAGCGTGACAAAGGAGCGGGATTTTTGTGGAACTACATCAGTTGGAAAATTTCTTCTATTTATAGAATTCTTCTCAAGAAACTTTGGAACATGAGTTTTTATATCCTTTTTATTTCCTTACTTTTCCTAACATAACATAGGCGGTTATTACTCAAATATAAATTGAAAATTACTTCGAAAGGTTTCTTCAAATATTTTAACAATTAACTAGATGAATTCCCAGATTTTAATCCCAAAAATTACTTGAAAACTTTTTGAAATTGGATTGAATGAAATATCTAAGAACATTGTTGCTTTTTATAAACATATATCGGGTCTTTTTTAGGGCGATAGAACTTTAAATTGAAATAAAACACATTTAAATTAAGATTGAAGCCAAACTTTTTTTCATTTGAAAGATAATTTTATGACATTCATGTTTTAAAAATAATTTCCGGCATATGTCGACCACGACTAGCTCTGAGGAACCGCATTCGAACAGACCAATATGGACCACTTTTTCGAGTAACTCAGGCCTTATTTCATCAATAACACGAGTTATGTTGGCTTCCAAAGCGTCTATTGTTTCTGGTTTATCAGCATAAACCAATTACTTGACATAACCCCAAAGAAAATAATCCAGTGGAGTTATGCCTCATGATCTTGGAGGCCAATTAATTAATTTGACCATTTCTCGAAATAATGCTATCGCCAAATCGTTCTTTCAATAAATCTATTGTTACGGTAGCAGCATGAGGTGTAGCACCATCTTGTTGGAACCAAAACACTTCTGGGTCGATACCATTCAAATTTTGAAACAAATAATCTAATCGCATTGATCATCGATCTGTAACGAGCACCATTCACTGTAACATTAGCTCCAGCATCGTTTTTAAAGAAATATGGATGGATGATGCCTCCAGCGTGTAAAGCACACCATACAGTGCATTTTCCAGGATGCAATGGAACCTGCAGAACCTGAGGATCAAAATAAAATAAATGGAGGTTTATACTTGATAGAAGGTATATGAAATTATTTAAATATTTTAATTTTTACAGATATATTCTGTTAGCCTTCTACCTATTTAATTTAAAGAATTATATTTAATCTTATAACTTCAGGAATTAATGTCATATAAGTACCACTTATATCAAACGACATATAAAGTAAACATTCATTATAAAACATCCAATTGATATAACAAAATCCAATAAATATAAATTGTTAACAAAAATGCTTTAAATTAAATAATTTGAGTAGACAAAATTTTGTTTCTGCTCATTCCTCTTATAAAAAAGGTATTTTTCAAAATTGTTTAATATAATCTTAAGAAATTCATCCTTAAACTATCTTACTTAGAATATTCAATATTATTGGATATCTAACTAAGTAACATTTTAGAAAATCTCAAGATATGTAAAAACATTACTAAAAAACAAGTTTTAAGAGAGACTTTGCTTCTTCAGTACTCAATCATGTAATGTTTTCACATATCTTGAGATTTTCTAAAAAGTAACTCAGTTAGGTATCCAATAATATTGAATATTCTGAATCTAAAATATCATCATCAATCAAATAATAAGATGCGGTTTTTTACATGATAGAAGAACTATTACAAACTTTGAATATCAAAACAGATTTAATCTGTTAGTCTTTTACAATTTTAATTTCAAAAAATTTTCTTAAAAAACTTTTAGAATTAAATTAATGTTTTAAATAAGCACTGCTTATATTTAATGGACGTATAAAAATCGAAATTCACTATAATATCAAATGGAATAAAAAAACCCAAAAAATAAATTATTAATTAAAATTAAAAATAAGTAATATCGAATGTTTCGTTCCAAACATACGCACCTGAACTCGTCAGAAAGGCACGTGGTACGTATGTTTTGCCCTAGACAAACATTTGAAAACAGTTTCTGGTCTTATATTTATGAAAACTAAATCTTTTTTGAAAATACACAACATAATTCTAAGAACTTCTCCAAAACTAATTTATTTGAAATATTTAATATGTTTAAATATTTAAATTAACTCTCAAAATCATATAGCACATCCTCAAAAACTAATAAAAATTCAGATAAGGTCAGTTCAACTTTACATTTATAATATAAATTCAATTAAAAATAACCAGACAATTTCTGCAGAATCTGTGAACGCAAATAAACTAAGTAGGTACATCTAATATCCAAGGTAATCTATGTTTTATGCTAAACACAGAAATTACACAAAGATTGTAAGACATTTTATGGGCTTCATTAAACCACTGGAAACTGTATAATAAATTTCATTATTCAAAAACCTAATATAATTATATATTATATATAAAATAATAAGATGCGGTTTTTTACTTGATAGAAGAATAATTACAAACTTTGAATATCAAAACAGATTCAATCTGTTAGTCTTCTACAATTTTAATTTACAAAAAACTTTTTAAAAAACTTTTAGAATTAAATTAATGTCTTAAATAAGCACTTCTTATAATTAATAGACGTATAAATTTCGAAATTCACAATACAACATCAAATGGAATAAAAAAACCCAAAGAATAAATTATTAATTAAAATTAAAACTAAGTAATATCGAATGTTTCGTTCCAAACATACGCACCTGAACTCGTCAGTAAGGCACGTGGTACGTATGTTTTGCCCTTGACAAACATTTGAAAACATGTTCAATTTCTGGTCTTATATTTATGAAAACTAAATCTTTTTCAAAAATACACAACACAATTCTAAGAACTTCTACAAAACTAATTTATTTAAGACATTAATTTAATTCTTAAAGTTTTTTTAAAAAATTTTTCGAAATTAAAATTGTAGAAGACTAACAGATTAAATCTGTTTTGATATTCAAAGTTTATAACATCAATCAACCAAAAATATTTTCTCACCTTTTACAATTCAGAAAGCTTTTTGATAAATGAATACTGAACATTTAAATGTAGTGTAATGTTATCTAGAAATGAATAGTTCTATGATTCACCATTGATCTCCATTTAAATGGTCAGTATTCATTTACCAAGAACCTTTCTGAATTGTTAAAGGTGAGAAAATAGTTTTTGTTGATTGATGTTATATTTTATTGAATAATATCGAGTACTGACGAAGCAAAGTATCTATTAAAACTTGTTTTTACATATCTTGAGATTTTCTAAAAAATAACTCAGTTAGATATCCAATTATATTGAATATTCTAAGTAAGATAGTTTAATGATGAAATTCTTAAGATTATGTTTTACATTTTTGGAATATATCTGTTTTCATAAGAGAGATGAGCAAAAACAAAATTTTGGCTACTCAAAATATTTAATTTATAGGATTTTTACTAACAATTTATATTTATTGGATTTTGTTATACCATTTGGATGTCTTATAATGAATATTTATTTTATATGCCGTTTTATATAAGTCGTACTTATATTTCATTTGATTCCTGAAGTTATAATTATTAAATATAATTTTTTGAAATTAAATATGTAGAAGGCTAATATTAAAATATTTAAATATTTTTATGTACCTCCTATCAAGTATTAACCTCTATTTATTTTATTTCTGAAGAGGTCTAGAAACCGAAATAGCTATCAAATGTTCGAATAGACAAATCTGGATCATCATTAACACTATGACTTCCAGCAGCGTTATTTTCTTCTGTACGTACAGTTCTTTGTCTTGCTTATTTAAACCATACATTTCACGAAGTGCTCTATAAGTTTGGCGAATAGAACACTGATTTTAAAAATAAATTTCAACAATTTGTAAACTTTGTTGCGGCGTAAGTATTTCCATGATAATTTGTCAATGCTTACTGAACAGAAATGTCAAAACAACATGGCTTCTACCTTCTGTCAAATCACTTATTCTATCATTCGTGGCGTTTTTGTTGTTCTTTATATAAACCATCTACTTTATGCTTCTCTTATCATTATTAATTTTAATTGCAAGAATCTTTGTATTTTTGAAATATGGGTTGTGGTCATCTGTTAATATATGTTTGTTAAATGCTATGTTATCCTCCCATAGGAGGATATACTTCTGTATATTAAGTTTGATCTTTTCATTGGTGGAGTTTCACTTTTTGAAGGAGTGAACAATTTTTCAAATTATTATATGTTTTGCGGCATATCTTCAATTTAAATTATGTACCCTCAGAATGTTACCTATATTTTCTGATAGATTTCGTACATGAGGAATCGGGATGTATTTTTCTTCTTGAATATCTTTTCTGTTTCTCGTTTCGTTGTAAAACCTGTGCGTTCTTTATTGACTAGATCTGTCGGGTAGTTTTTGTTAATTAAGATTCTCCCAACTCTACTTAGTGTTTCTATTCTCAAAGACGGGCTAGTTAGGGTAATTGCAGGGTCTGTCATGCCTACTATGAAACATTGTTTTTGGCCGAAAGGATGATCTGATAAAAGTTCCAATATCTTCCTGACCAGATTGTTTTTGTATACCATTGTGTGAGTATGATATTATTTCTTCTGATTAGGATTAAATCAGGGAAGTTGATTTTGTTATTTTTTTCTTTTTCCATTATGAATGGTATTTTATGATGAAAAACATTAAACGCGCTTAAGATTTCGTTTGTCTTGTCGTGGGATGCAGACATGATACAATCGTGAGACTGTGTCATTATTGTAATGTCTTTTTACAAAATTCTCATATGACTGAATGAGTTTTAATTTGTTTGCCAATAAAATTGAGAATGTCCTCAACCGAGGACGAAACGTCATTTTAATATAAATAAATCTTTTCTGTTTTGCTGGTGAAATCCAGTATCCTAAGAAAAAGCAACATTATTATCATTTACAAGAATGAATTTCTATCAAGTAAAGGTCAACATAAGTCAAACTATATCAATTAGCAAGAATATCATTAACCGCTGCAAAATGCTAGTTCTTGAATTGAAATTAATGAGATTGATATCACAAGAATAAAATTGAGAACACGAAATATGAGTATATAAAAATAATTCCTCTCGTGTCAAACAAACATCAAATCGATGTTGTCTAGGAACTTACATCAGCTCGATATTTTATAAGAAAAGACAACATTCTAAATCGAAATGAAACGGTAGAGGTAAAGTTCCTAAAATATCACCAATTTCTTGTTCTTGTTTGTCCTTCATTTAATTGAAATAGTTTTCGTGACTTTCCGTCAGTTTATATATTGGTTACTTTAATTCAAGATTTGACAGGGTAAAATTAAATAGATGAGTGTTTTTCGCAATATGAGTTGAGTATACATCAAAATAAAAAATTCCTCAAAATATCAGCTGAATAAAATTACCTGAAAAGACACCAAAAACTTGCTGTCAATATACCGAGCTTTTCACCGCACGTAAATCCGTTTTCCTATGAAAATAACGATAATGAAATGAAGCTCATTAAACAGATTGCAATAAACAATTGAAGTGACATATAATCCAGAAAATGTTGAAAAAGAAACTGTTCATAAAAGCGGTAGGTTAATTATATAAATTATGAATTTGAGAGGACTTTGTGAAAGTTCTAATTTAGAATTAAAAATTAATGTCAAATCTGAAAAACTATGAATAATAAATAAAATATGAATAGTTGCGAAAAAATTTAGGAAGTGATTCCTTGTCAAAAAATAGTGTGGGTCTTTCATATAAACTTTGTATTTTTGGGGCCCCCTGTTTAGTTACAGCATAAAGCCTAAAGATGACGCCCGAAAAACAGTTTTTAAATTTTTTTTTTAAAACCAAAAAACTGACAAGAATAAAATTAAGCAGATATTTAATGCGGGAGAGAAAACACACAAAAAAACTTTTGGTGGTGTTCCTCTATGATTGAAAGGGGTAGAAAAAGCTACCCCTAAACCTTCTTCCGTAAGAAACTTTTTTCTAAATTCCTATTAGGAGTACAAATAAGTTTCCGCCGTTTTATTGTAGATGGCGCGGCCCGGAGTTTCGGTTAGTTTTCGCAGATGATAACCGGCTTAAAAAATAGTTTGGACATTCAAGAACAACATAACCTATTAATATCATTGATTTTATATTGGTAAACTATAATTTTCATAAGTTGAAAATGTCAAAATTTGAGCCAAGTAAGCGTCATTTGCGGGAAATATTAGTTTACTTCTTTAATTTAAAGAAATCTGCTGCTGAGGCGCATCAATTGCTCGTAGAAGCATATAGTGAGGGTGCTTTGAGTGAGAGAACGTATCGGGAGTGGTTTCAAGAGTTTAAAAACTGTGATTTCGACGTAGAAGACAAATCTCGCAGTGGAAGGCCAAAAATTTACGAGGATGCAGAATTGGAGGAATTATTGGAGGAAGATTCATCTCAAACACAAAAAGAACTTGCTCTAACATTAGAAGTCACTCAGCAAGCAGTCTCACATCATTTAAAATCATTAGGAATGATTCATAAACAAGGAAATTGGGTTCCGTACGAATTAAAGCCGAGAGATATTGAACGCCGATTATGCTTAAGTGAAATGCTGCTAGCTAGACATAAAAAAGGGTTTTTTTACATCGTATCGTAACTGGTGATGAGAAGTGGATACATTAGGACAATCCAAAAAGAAGAAAATCATGGGGATTACCTGGCCACGCGTCAACATCAACAGCAAAACCGAATATTCACGGAAAAAACTTATGCTGTGTATTTGGTGTGATCAGCTAGGTGTAGTGTATTATGAGTTGCTTAATCCGAGCGAAACAATTACTAGAGCCCTCTATCGAACACAATTGATGAGATTGAGCCGAGCTCTGAAGGGAAAACGCCCTCAATACTATTCTAGACACGAAAAAATTATTCTTCTGCATGACAATGCTCGTCCACATGTTGCGGCTCCCGTGAAAAAGTACTTGGAAACACTTGATTGGGAAGTGTTACCCCACCCGCCGTATTCACCAGACATTGCACCGTCCGATTATCACCGGTCCATGGCGCATGCTCTGACGGCGCAGCCATTCACATCTTATGAGGATACCAAAAATTGGGTTGATTCGTGGATAGCCTCAAAAGACAAGGAGTTCTTCAGACGTGGGATTCGAATGCTGCCTGAGAGACAGGAAAAAGTGGTTGCAAGTGATGGGCAATATTTCAAATAAATTTATATTACCGTTCTTCTATAATAAATATTTAATTTGTGTTAAAAAACGGCGGAAACTTATTTGTACTCCTAATATTTTACAATAATAAAATTAATTTTGTATAGCTTAATCCATTCTTAACAAATAAGGTTTCTTGTAATTACTTGCTAAAATTGAAGGTTTTTGAGAAAAAATAAATTATAGCGTGAGTCGTAGAGGCTGGAATTATTTCCGAAGATGTCACTTTAAAAAGCCATTGAGAAAAAAACAGAATTTAACAAATTCCCAAATACTCTTTGGGAAAACCTCTATAGTGAATGCTGTTATTTTCATGCTCCATAAAAATAAACTGATGTTCTTTTCAATTTTAAGTTCAGTTCCTTTTTGTACTCCTTTGAAGATGGTCGAAATACCAAAACACGTCTCAGGATTCTGAATAAACTGTGAAACATAAAAACTGTGAATTTTTTAAATAAAAGTAATAATATGTAATTCATCTCGTTCGTACGAGAACTCACATAAAATGATCATATTCAGAAAGTAATTTAGGAAATCTAGTCCATCAGTTCTACTCTATACAAGGAAAAGTTCATCTTTGGAAAGACAACATGAAACTCGAATGATAATAGTAGAATGTGGATGGCACAAGAAATTATTTAGTACTCTGTCAAGAAAGTACCGGGAATTTTCAATTAAAACAACATTTTTACATTTAATCGTCAAAATTTATTGGGTCGCCTTCAAAATAGGCTCCATTTGCTCCAATACATCTATGCCAATGGCACTTCCAATTATCGAAACATTTTTTATAGGCGCTTTCCGGGATGGACTTTAGCTCTTGCGCCGAATTTTGTTTTATGGCTTCAATCGACTCAAAACGGGTGCCACGAAGGGGCAATTTTAGTTTTGGGAAGAGGAAAAAGTCGCAGGGAGCCAAATCCAGCGAATACGGTGGTTGCTGAAGCACGTTTGTTGAGTTTTTGGCGAGAAAGTCAGTCACAATCGTAGCTCGGTGAGAAGGCGCGTTATCGTCATGCAAAATCCATGAGTTGTTCGCCCACAAATTTGGCCGCTTCTTACGGATACGTTTACGCAAACGTTTCATAACGCCTAAGTAATACTCCTTATTTACCGTCTGACCCTCTGGAACGAATTCGTAGTGCACCACGCCACGGATATCGAAGAAAACAATGAGCATCACCTTCATTTTCGAGTGGCTTTAGCGTGGTTTTTTCGGTTTGGGCTCATTTTTTGCCACCCATTCCGATGATTGCTGGCTTGTTTGCATATCGTACTCGTAGACCCAGGTCTCATCACCAGTTATAATGCGTTTCATGAATGTAGAATCGGAATTACAGCGATCCAGCATGTCTGAAGCAACCTGTTCGCAATGACGTTTTTGAAGAAAATTCAGGTCTTTCGGTACGAGTCGTGCGGCCACCTTTCTCATGCCCAAAATATCAATCAAAATCGTACGTGCGGACTCGTGGGATATCTTAAGATCATGTACTATCTCTCTCAAGCTGGTACGACGGTTTTCCAGCACCCTTCCCTTAATTTTATCGACGTTATCTTCGATCGAAGCCGTCGATGGGCGACCACTTCACGACCGTCCTTGAAGGCTCTGTACCACTGCACATGCACGAGTTTTCGATAGAGCATTATCACCAAAGGCCTTTTGCAACATTTTCAATGCATCGGCACACGAAAATTCATTTGCAACACAAAACTTTAAAAAAATTCTTTGCTCAACGTAATCACCCATAGTAAAAATCGGCACTCACTCTGACATCGACTGACTTAATCAGCTGTTGCAAACACACTAGTTGACAGATCCCGCTCAAGCTTGGCATAGTAATTAAGGACAGTGGTACCAACCTAGGAAAAAAAAATTTTACCTGCCTCATTGCCCCGCCAGATTTAAATCGATAATTCCCGGTACTTTCTTGACAGAATGTATTGTGCTGCGAACATCCAAACATGGTTATTCTTGTTGTTGGCACTCGTTTGTACTCCCCAGGAATCTGTTTAACGAAGTTGTCTAGTATAGAGAACTAATAGTAACTTAATTTTCCGAATTCAGGAAACTTGGATGATATTAGAATGGGAATGTTCTGCTTGTCAGACATAAACTACGTGCATAGACAATGCTATTAAAAACGATAATATTCAGACTGAAACAAAATCTTGGCTCAGGCAAAAATGATCCTAGAAAAAATCATTCCAAGCTGAAAATTGCTATAAGTAAGCAATAAAATAGAATAACACGACTAGAGCCTCTGGATGATCCATGTAGAGGTCTTATAACAGAAAAAAATGTGATTTTTAAGAGGAACTAGACTTCATGCAAGGTGCCCTGTGATCATAAAACAACCTGAGAGATCTCCGACTCTTTAATTAAAAAAAAAAACATCAAAAGCTTGAACAAGATTCAACAAAGGAAAATGAGGTATTAAATACAAAGAAAATGATTGGATAAGTGGACGATGAAATATCTTGGCAGGACGGAAATCACTTATGGTGGTTGTTGAAAAAAATTCATATCAAGCATATAAGTAAATGAATTTAAAAGCGACAACGAGTAATAACTCAACTTACCACCTCCAAAGTCATTCTCCGATATCTTACAATTTTTCAGATTCGAATTTGTAATTACAAAATACTATGAAATATTCTTCAACAACATTAACTCCAAGAGATCTTAAAACTAAAATAAAGGAAATGATAATTAGTTCCACCTTAAATAACACATTCTCCTATGCACTAGTTGGATCTAATTTAATTTTCAATAAGTATTCAATTTCAAATTAACAAGTAGTACCTAAAAGTGAAATAACACGTTACAAACCATATTTAAAACAGTTTTTAAATAAGGTTATTCTGATTTTCACAAATTTTTTCATTGTTATGTTTACAACAATCGTTTCGCTATCACAGAAGCATCATCAGGCAAGATGAATAACATTATTTAAATATTATTTAATATGGATTTTCACCAAGTAAGGACTGATTCAATTCGATATTTAAAACAGTTTTATTAAAATGCAAAATGGCGAATGCGCGTACATTCAAGTTCTTCCAAACAATTATAAAGCACTGTCTTGACATTGTAAGGTTTATCGGGGTCTTAGAGTGGAATTTAATCGAATATTTATGGAATTTGGTTTGTTAGCAAAGTTGAAATCGTTCAGTCATGTGTTTTCCAAAATTCCTTTATTTTTTTCATGCTTAGACTGTCCTACAGCAAATTCTTTACTGAATTTATCGAGACATAAGTGTTCAGCTACTTAAAAGAAATTTTTCTGGGAGTATTAAAACTTAATATTAATATCAGTTCTCTACAGGTATTGTGGAATATTGTAGAAACCATTGAGTAGAGCTGATAAGAAGTATGAGATGTGGTAACAGAAAGTATCGGGACAATGCAACTTGCATATGTGCAACAGTTCAAAACTCAAATAAGCCCGGATTGGTTTTGTTGATAGCTGGAACATAAGCAGCTGATATGCACATGTTTCGATGCTTATTGGCTTCAATAATCATCATGCGCTGTAATGTCCAATGAATCCAAGTTAGCCCACGTACAGGGACACTACTGTTTTATCAAATACTAGAGCAATCTAATTCACACGAATATTCATACACGACACACCCCAGTTTTGTACGTGATATCAACAATTTTGCTACTCTTTAAATATCTTGCAACCTCTTCAGTTTTTTCTCTCATGAAATTTAATAAGAAACGACTGATATGATATAGGCATCAAATTTACATGCTTCACTATCAAGACATTGCTTCCACTAATTGATTTCTAATTGGAATGGCTTAACACGTGATTGACAAGGATTGGATGAAGAGAAACGGACAAAATCTACGTGATTTCTGTAAACGCGTTCCATATTGCTATTATGTAAAACCTTATCAGGTATTGAGGTACTCCAGATTATATAGCTTCTTTCGTAGAAACTGATTCTTGATCTACAGCGAATCTAAATTAATATTCGGAAATGAATCTATGTTAAAAGCGTTTGAGAACTACCCATTCTCAACCAGGATAACCATCAAATCAAAGTATCGCCTAATTTTACTCGTAAATACTACAACCTACGTCATTTGAAGATTTACCATTGGTCTCAGAAATATAACACATCAAAAGAATTGTTCTGAAAATGTTTCGTAATACTAGACCTTGACAAATTGTAGAAGTTTTGAATGGATGTTATTAGGAGTACAAATAAGTTTCCACCGTTTTTTAACACAAATTAAATATTTATTATAGAAGAACGGTAATATAAATTTATTTAAAATATTGCCCATCACTTGCAACCACTTTTTCCCATCTCTCAGGCAGCATTCGAATCCCATGTCTGAAGAACTCCTCGTCTTTTGAGGCTATCCACGAATCAACCCAATTTTTGGTATCCTCGTAAGATGTGAACCGCTGCGCCGTCAGAGCATGTGCCATGGACCGGAACAGGTGATAATCGGATGGTGCAATGTCTGGTGAATACGGCGGATGGGGTAACACTTCCCAATCAAGTGTTTCCAAGTAATTTTTCACGGGAGCCGCAATATGTGGACGAGCATTGTTCAATATCTCTCGGCTTTAATTCGTACGGAACCCAATTTCCTTGCTTATGAATCATTCCTAATGATTTTAAACGATATGAGACTGCTTGCTGAGTGACTTCTAATGTTAGAGCAAGTTCTTTTTGTGTTTGAGATGAATCTTCCTCCAATAATTCCTCCAATTCTGCATCCTCGTAAATTTTTGGCCTTCCAATGCGATCTTTGTCTTCTACGTCGAAATCACCGTTTTTAAACTTTTGAAACCACTCTCGACACGTTCTCTCACTCAAAGCACCCTCACCATATGCTTCTACGAGCAATTGATGCGCCTCAGCAGCAGATTTCTTTAAATTAAAGAAGTAAACTAATATTTCCCGCAAATGACGCTTACTTGGCTCAAATTTTGACATTTTCAACTTATAAAAATTATATTTTACCAATATAAAATCAATGATATTAATAGGTTTTTTTGTTCTTGAATGTCCAAACTATTTTTTAAGCCGGTTATCATCTGCGAAAGCTAACCGAAACTCCGTGCCGCGCCATCTACAATAAAACGCGGAAACTTATTTGTACTCCTAATACGAATCCAGTTATTTGCCATAAATTAAATGAATATCAGTGTCTTATGGTAATTATCACTCCCTGAAGTAAATTTATAGTTTTTGTTAGCACCAGGTTAATTCCAAAACAGACTAACAGATTTAGTAAATAAAGATACACCAAAAATCACTCGAAAATACTTTCTAAACACATTTCTACCACACATTATAAATTGAATCAAGAAGAAAAAACAACTTTACAGAGAACTGAAAAATCAACAATAACATGAATATGAGGATACTCAACAAAGAAATTTACAAATTCATAACTGAATATAGATCTTATTTGATGAATAAAGGTTTGTATAGTCCGTCTAGAAAGTATCCGCAAAAAACAAAGCTCAATTGTAATTATTTAGCATATAATTTTAATTCTTGAATTAGAAAATTATAACAAAATATTCTATATAAAATAAAAAGACTTTTTAATCGATAGAAGGGATATAACAAAATTTGAATATCAAAACAGATTTAATCTGTCAGGTCTTGTCTTCCTGAAACTGGTCTATGCCTCATATCCATGCCATTTTTTATTCTCTTTATTGTCTCATATACAGCACTTTTTTCCAGTTCAGTCAATTGCACTAATTTTTAACGTTTCGAAAACCTTTTCTGTACAAATATTCTACCTGTTTTATTTTTTCTAGTTAGGACATTATTTCATAAATTGTATACCTGTTGGCAATCAACAATATTTGAGAAATAGTGCAACTTTGGCCATAGCCGACGACTACCTGCACAACCCATTTTATACATGATTTTTGTCTTAGGATGTTACAAAAAAAAAGTATATTGAAATTATGAAGAATAATAAATTTCGGATACTTTATAGACGGACTATATATATTTTATTAATTGTTTTTTTTAGCATCCTAATAATTGCCAATTGACGAGAAGCTGCGTCAGAATTCTGCAAGTTCTTTTTCTGGAGAATGTGCTATCTATTTCTTAAGAAGGGAATTAAAAAGACCTTTTTGAATTTGATGTGGAACATTTTTGGTGATTGAATTTGTTATTCCTCAACAACCACTCGGAACAAATTTTTATTGGGTGATAGATTTAGATGATTTTGGTCAATAATTCATGTTTTCTTTTGATTCTTTATTGATTAATTGTCGCCCACATGTGTTGATAATCTTTTTATGAAGATTAAAGTGATAGTGTTTTCTACGGCATGTTATTAAATTTAATTCTAAAATTTTTTAATTTAAATCTGAAGAAGTTTCGGAAAATTAATCCAGCTATTATCTTCAATATTAAAAAAGCTATGCGTAGTAGATTTTCAATATATCGGGCGTTCTTTTTGAGTGATAGAATTTTAAATTGAATAAATTGAAAGTGGAGTTTAAGGTCCCGATACTCTAATACCTAATTAAGTGCAATTTTGGTTTCATCGATTCCGTTCAGGTATTTTTTATATTAAAGAACCACCTCACACAGTTTTAAACCATTTGCACAAATTGAATGATTTAAGTATGCGGTTGGCTCCAAGTGAAACAATTTTATTTAAAAAATTTACACAGTATTTATATTGAACAGTTTATTCAGAATACTGACACGTGTTTCGGTCTTTCAACTATCTTCAAAAGAGTACAAAAGAAACTAAACTTGAAATTGAAAAGAGGTTCTTTTATTACACTTAGGACATCTGTGTATCTTTATGGCGCATGGAAATAACAGTATTCAATATAGGGGTGTTCCAAAGAGTCTTTGGGAATTTGTTAAATTCTCCATTTTCTCAATGGCTTTTTTGATTGAAAGAATCTCCAAATAGTCCATCAATCAACCCTTTTCAATATTATATAGTAAAGTGACATCTTTCTCATTGAAAAAATGATTATTTTCTATACAATGTTTTGCAGAACCTCTTGATTTCTAGTTTTTCAAACTAGACATCCTATTTTCTTTGATTCTATGTTGTAAATATCGACTTTTCTGCCCTATATATGTATCGGGTGTTTTTTTAGAGTGATAGAACTTTAAATCGAAATAAAACACATTTAAAATAAGTTTGAAGCCAAATTTTTTTTTATTTGAAACATAATTTTATGACATTTATGTTTTAAAAATAATTTCTGGCATATGTCAACCACGACTAGCTCTGGGGAACCGCATTCGACCCGACTAATTTTGTACCATTTTTTCGAGTAATTCAGGCCTTATTTCATTAATAACACGAGTTATGTTGGCTTCCAAAGCGTTTATTGTTTCTGGTTTATCAGCATAAACCAATGACTCGACATAAACCCAAAGAAAATAATCCCGTGGAGTTATGTCACATGATCTTGGAGGCCAATTAATTGGACCATTTCTTGAAATTATGTTATCTCCAAATCTTTCTTTCAATAAATCAATCGTTACGGTAGCAGCATGAGGTGTAGCACCATCTTGTTGGAACCAAAACACTTCTGGGTCGATAACATTCAAATTTTGAAACAAATAATCATTAATCATCGATCTGTAACGAGCACCATTCACTGTAACATTAGCTCCAGCATCGTTTTCTAAGAAATATGGACCGATGATGCCTCCAGCGTGTAAAGCACACCATACAGTGCATTTTTCAGGATGCAATGGAACCTGCAGAACTTCTTGAGTATTGTTTTCACTCCATATACGGCAATTTTGCCGTTCAACCAAAAATGAGCTTCATCACTAAACACAATTTTACGATAAAAAAGTGGATTAACTTCAAGCTGTTCTAGGGCCCAATCAGCAAGTGGCTTTAGTTCTTGAAACAGTTGAATCTTGTACCAAGCTATTTACGCAAAATTTTCCATGCGGTGAATGCACAGAGTCCAACTTGAACGTCGACGAATAGAGAAACATGGATCATCATTAACACTATGACTTACAGCAGCGATATTTTCTGCTGTACGTACAGTTCTTTGACTTGTTGTTGTTGTTGCATCGAGTAGAGAAAATGTTGTCCGAAATCTATCGACAGTTCGACGAATAAGCTGCTCTGATGGACGATTATGTAAACCATAAATTTCACGAAGTGCTCTGTAAGTTTGGTGCATAGAACACTGATTTTGAAAATAAATTTCAACAATTTGTAAACATTGTTGCGGCGTGAGTCTAGTTAGACAGTTATCCCTGTCGAAAGTTCTATCACTTTAAAAAAACACCCGATGTATTGTTTGAAATTCTCTTCAATAATCAAAACTTTTAAGAAACCTTCTTTCTTAGGAATAAACCCTCTAAATTTATTTTCTCTCAAATTGATCATTTCAATTCTTCTGGAAAAATCCTTACCATTGAGAAAATTCTCAGTACATCGTGTGTACGCAAATTCAAAGTTGTCGCGTTAGGTGAAAAAATAATCATTGGGGAATTGTCTCCCAATCAGCATGAATCAAAGTAAATCAGACTCTAAATCATCTACATTCGTGAACATATGCACAACGTAAGGAATTTTCCCCAATCGTGTTAACATTATTCAAATCCTTCGGCGAATCCCAAGCAAGAATTGCTAGAGAGGGGTTACAGATTCAATACTTACCTGATCTTATAAATCCACAAGCGTACACCGACCAAATTTCATACCTGATTCTGGGACAAATACGCGCATTTATTTCCATATTCCGAGCTGGTCATTCAAATTTGTTCCCGTTCACTATTCAAACACACCAAAGTGCGGCTTTGTACCTACGCGACAGATCACTAGAAAACTTTCGAACGCAAAGTTTCGTCCATCTTGGTCCGTCGATTTTTTTATGAATTTTGTCGCTTCGCGTACTTGACATGATCGTTTTACTTGGTTTGATCCTGGTCTCGAGAGTGGACTGCAGATCTTTCATCGAGGATATAACGCAGAGATCCATGTTTCCTCAAGTGAACCACAATTTTATCATCAGAAGTGCGTCGGTGGACAAAACCAAGGAAGAATATGACACTTACATTGACTTGAGGGTATGTATCCATCATAATTTCCTTCCGAACATTCGATGGAGTAACATTATGGTAGTTCATTTTAAAACTGGAATAAATAAAAAATTACTTCGTTTTATAACACTTATTCATTATTGAGTGCTCAGTGACCCAAGTTTCCTAGTATGTCATTAAATTTATAATTAATATATAAATTGAAAATTACTATAAGGAATTATTTGTATATTACAGAATAATAGCTAGAATTAATTCTCCAAAATCTCTGCAAATTTCAATCTAAATAAATCTCATGAAAACATTTAGAATTAAATTTTAAAACATGTCCTAAATACACTGTATCACTTTATAGACATATATATATTATCATCACATGTGGTGGAAATTAGCAAATAAAGAATCAAAAGAAATATAAAATAATGACCAAATTATTTAGACATCACCTTATAACATATACGTTTCGATTGAATGTTAAAGAATAACAAGTTCCATCACCAAAAAGTGTTCAACATATAATTCAAGAAGGCCTTTTTTTATTTTCCTTTTTTTAAGAATATATAGCACATTCCCCAGTGAGAGTACCTGATAAATTAGGACCCAAAATCTTTTCAGTAAGGATTTATTTGAATAAACAAAATAATCATTTAAAAATATATAAAAACACCTTTTTATTGCAAGACATTTCTGCAGGTACTAACCAATTATATAATAAGCATTGTCCATACAAAAATTAGGTTATATCACAGAAATAAAAACATTGTATATTATATATTATAGATATGATAGATAATGATAGATATTATCAAATTTCAACATATGTATTTCACAACAAATCAATTGTTTTGCTGATGTTGAATTCAGAAATTTATAATCCACTGTGATTAATTGTTTTCATCTGTTTTACCATTAGCTACATTAAAATTTTTTTATATGTACCTATTTCTGAATATTTCAAAAATATTAGGTTAGAATTTTTATTTTCAATATTTATAGAATATCGAACTATTGCTTGTGCTTTTTGTGAACGGTTTCAATAGATCTTGCTATTTTTAATATTACTTTTATGAATTTTTAGAAATTTCTCCCTGTTTGTTTTATGTAAATTTTGGTAATCACTACAAGTTAACATCTAATTTTTTGCTCTGCCAACTTTCGGTCGGAAATTTTCATCGCTCTTGATAAATTTGTTTAAATTGCGTTTAGTGTTAATTCAGCTAATTCAAATCATGTTTCGAAACTGAAAGTAATCGTAATCTTTCAATGTTTTTCAAAATTTTCATTTTCCCCGATTCACTAAAATTTACAGGGTTAAGTGATAATTACATAAGTCAAATACTAACTGAGATTCTGAGGTTTAGAATAGACATTAGTTTTCTTATACTCCTTATTCAATAACAGTTGAATTAATATTCGAATTTCTCCGAGTTTGAATGAAGAAAATTCTTAAATTTAAAATGAAGAAAATTTTTTTAATTCTATAGCAAATGTTTCATCAGATGACTTCTAGTTACTCAACGTAAAAAAATATTCTTGGATACCTAATTATGTGAACAAAAATTCAGTAATTTTTCTGTTGTGATTTCTGAACTTTTTCTGTACTACAGGTTGACTTCTAACCACTTGAACTAAACTTGGAAGATAGTAAGAAGATATATATGTATCGGGTGTTTTTTTAGAGTGATAGAACTTTCTATAGGAATAACTGTGACAGAAGGTAGAAGCCATGTTGTTTTGACATTTCTGTTCAGTAAGCATTGACAAATTATCATGGAAAGACTCACGCCGCAACAACGCTCACAAATTGTTGAAATTCATTTTGAAAATCGGTGTTCTATTGGCCAAACTTATAGAGCACTTCGTGAAATTTATGGTTCACATAATCGTCCATCAGAGCAGCTTATTCGTCGAACTTTCGATAGATTTCGGACAACATTTTCTTTACTCGATGCAACAACAACAACAAGACAAAGAACTGTACGTACTGAAGAAAATATCGCTGCTGTAAGTCATAGTGTTAATGATGATCCAGATTTGTTTATTCGTCGAGTTGTACTCTGTGCATCTACCACATGGAAAATTTTGCGTGAAAATCTTGGTCTACACCCATAGAAGATCCAACTGGTTCAAGAACTAAAGCCATTTGACCATAATAAGCGACGTTTGTTTGCTGATTGGGCCCTAGAACAGCTTGAAGTTGATCCACTTTTTTATCGTAAAATTGTGTTTAGTGATGAAGCTCATTTCTAGGTGAACGGCTATGTAAACAAGCAACATTGGCGTATATGGAGTGAAAACAATCCTCAAGAAGTTCTGCAGGTTCCATTGCATCCTGAAAAATGCACTATATGGTGTGCTTTTTACACGCTGGAGGCATCATCGGTTTATATTTTTTTTAAAACGATGCTGGAGCTAATGTTAAAGTGAATGGTGCTCGTTACAGATCGATGATCAATGATTATTTGTTTCAAAATTTGAATAGTATCGACCCAGAAGTGTTTTGGTTGGTGCTACACCTCAAGTTGCTACCGTAACAATTGATTTATCGAAAGAAAGATTTGGCGATAACATTATTTCGAGAAATGGTCCAATTAATTGGCCTCCAAGATCTTGCGATATAACTCCACTGGATTATTTTCTTTGGGGTTATGTCAAGTCATTGGTTTATGCTGATAAACCAGAAACAATAGACGCTTTGGAAGCCAACATAACTCTTCTTCTTGATGAAATAAGGCCTGAGTTACTCGAAAAAGTGGTCCAAAATTGGTCTGGTCGAATGCAGTTCATCAGAGATGGTCGTGGTGGAAATATGCCGGAAATTATATTCAAACCCTAAATGTCAAAAAATTATCTTTCAAATAAAAAAAAAATTGGCTCCAATCTTAATTTAAATGTGTTTTATTTCAATTTAAAGTTCTATCACTCTAAAAAAAACACCCGATATCTATCGTACAAAATTCATTCACTTGCACTTAATGAATAAATATAATTATACTCATATCGCATTAATATCAAATCTGGACACCCTGTGTAATAAATAGGTAACAAAACTTACCTGGTGAAATCCTGGTGTGACGAAGCAATCGCTGCAAAATTAAAAAATGGAGGAAATTAAGAATGATTTTTCAGTTTTGAATTTAATTAATCCGACTTCTACAAAGATGCGAAAAAGTTACTATACTAAATTTCAATTATGTTCATCTTGTAATTATTCATTTCAACCATTATCCTAAGAAAAAAAAAAGGAATGAATTGTCGATGTGATTCAGATTTATGTAAGTGAAAAACCGACATCTAATATCAAAGCATGAATCATAATGCGTTCTGGAATTGTTCGAAACAAATTTCGCGAAACGTAGATATTAGGCCATTATTACAATAAACAATTTACTACGGATTTCTCAACGATGACGCAATGACAGGTTGATATCAACATAAACTACACATTTGTATGAAATAAAGAATGAAATATGCATGCAAACAGACGTATATTATCTTTATACTGCAGTATTTGGTTCAACCAGATTTGAACTCCTTCATAACTGAGGTCGCTTATATCATTAGTTATTTTCCTTCTGTGATTCAATACGTACAGAATGCTGTGAAAAACTCTTGTTTCATAGAAAGACTGACATTTTATTCATTTCAAACGCGACCTACCTACACGATGAAAATTAAATGATTCTGAATATTTTCGTATTGAGTTTTTACTTATCGAATTCAAACAAAAATTTAATTGAATCGATCCTTACTTGATGGAAATTCATTAACTCAAATAGAATAAAATAGAGTATTTCCACGATTTATTAATAACGACAACTGTTTCGCAAATACTGTGGCTCTGTCAAGTTTACAAATCTTGAACTAACTCGAAATATTACACAAAACTTCTTATTAAGAAGTAACTAAAATATAAAAATTCAATGTTTTCAGAGCCATCTTTTGAAAACGGACAGAATTGTTTTATACTGCCAATAAGAATAAACGGAATGATATTGTAGAAATTATGCGAAGTTCTTGTCTATAAAATGTTAGTATTGTTTCGATAAACCAAAGTAAATATTATATGTTTATATTTATTAATTGATATTGTTGAATTTGGTCTTGAATTGTCAACACGCTCAATATTTTTGTATTATTATAACAGACTGGCTTTTCTAGGACTTCATAACATTCATGATCTCTGATTTTTTCGTGAAATTTAAATCTACCTTTCATGAAGCCGCGGAAAGAATTATTTTCAATATATTTAAAAATTTTAAATATCATGCAGATTTCTTCTGTTAACCTTCTACAAATTTAATTTCAAAAAAATTTTTTATTCAAAAATTTTTAGAATTAAATTAAATAAATATCTTTAGAACACACCGTGTCAATTTAGTAGACAGAATTAATACTTAATACACAGTACCAAAGGGAATGAAAGAAATTCAAATAAATATAAATTGTCAACTAAAAATTATTAAATAAATACTTGAAGAGTACAAAATTTTGTTTCATTCCTTGTTTTATGAAAACTTAATTCCCTTTCAAAAATGCAAAACATAATCTCGAGAACTTCTTCGAAAATAACTTACTCAAAATACGTTCCTTTAAAAAAATTCCTAAAACATGTAGAACATCCCTAAAAAACAATTTAGAATTATAACAAAGGAAATCTTCAGCTCGACTTCATATTTGAAAAATAAAAATAATTAATAAAGATATCTTACCAAACATTAGAATAAAGTGAACTTATAAACATCCAAAATATTCTATGTTCGTCACAAAAATAACATAAAGTTATTTTTGAAGAAGTTCTTGAGGTTATGTTTTGCATTTTTGAAAGGGAATATAGTTTTCATAAAAGAAGGAATGAAACAAAATTTTGTACTCTTCAAGTATTTATTTAATTCTTTTTAGTTGACAATTTATATTTCTTTGAATTTATTTCATTTCCCTTTGGTACTATGTAATAAGTATTAATTATATATGTCTACTAAATTGACACGGTGTGTTCTAGAGACATTTATCTAATTTAAAATATTTATACAACCTTTAATTGAGGAATGTTACAACAAACCTTTATATAGATTAAAAATCTTATCATCCAACATTTATTTGCAGGAGAATGATGCAGACAGCAACGAATTCGACATTCTTTCCGAAGAAGAACGATTCTTCTCCAATGGCCAGCAGTTTGGCACAGAAAGAGATAGACAACTGATACAAACTTACATCTTAGTGAAGACAATGAGGCAGAGAAACAAAAGATATACAAGTTGTAAGTCTACTGGATAATGATTATAGAAATAACGTATAAATTGTCGATCAAATTTCGCCACATCCTTGGAAGATCTTTTAGGTTGATTATTTCTGTACTGTTAACCCTTCTGATCTAATATAAACAATATTTGACCACAGCGTTGAATTTCGCAGTTTATATTTGAAGTTTGAAGATTCCAATAATCGGTAGAAAAATTTCTTCTCGCGGATTTCAAATTCCTTTATGAATGACGAAAGAAAATTCTTGTCTTATTTTACATCTACATGCTAAATTTAAAGTCGATCGTAGGACCGTTGCTGTGGTTCTAGTAGTGCTCAACGCTGCACGAAAATGTGCGTTGTTATCCTTCTTCTAAAAACCAAATTTGAGCTCAATCAGATTTATAGTCTGTAAAATATTATAATACAGGCAAAACCCTACCTAGAAACTTTCCGTTCGAAATTTATAATGTTCAAAGTTGCGCTCAACGCTGATCCGTTTACATTTTTTTTTTAATTTCAAATCATGCAATCCCCACGAAATTTCTGACGAATATTTGCATCATTATTATTTTTCTAAATGCCTAATTTCAGATCGATCGGACTTGTAGTTCAGAAAATATTTAGAGAAAATAAGGGGAAATTTCAAATGTGATTAACTCCGAGACAATTAGACCGATTTTGCCCATTAAAGAAATCAGCTGTGGTATTTAGATTCTAAACCTTCTCAGAGAGTTTCATCACTCAAGCTCTTTCCGTTCGAACGTTAACATGTTTACGGACGGAATTACTTTGACCTCGGATTCTTCATAAGCGGGTCCAATCTAGTCGTTTGCCACCATTTTTATCACAAAATTACAGACATTTGGGCGAAACGATAGCACGCTGTTCCATGAAACAATCGCGAAAATACCCATAATTGATCTCCAACTTTAAAAAAAAATAATAATAAAAATATATACTCCTCAGAAACTAATCAACGGAAATGCATGAATTTCGGGATATTTCTGAATGAATTTTTGTACCGCAACCTTCTATAATTCATCATTTTGCATTAATAGTACGAAACTGCAAACTGATTGGAGTAAGGACCAAAATATGGCGAATTTCGAACAGCTTTTTAGGTTATTGCGCTTTCGCCATTTTGTAGCGGAATATATGGGGGTGTATTTTTTAGAGTGATAGAACTTTATATTGAAATAAAACACATTTAAATTGAGATTAAAGCCAATTTTCTTTTATTTGAAAGATAATTTTATGACATTTATGTTTTAAAAGTAATTTCCGACATATGTCCTCCACGACTAGCTCTGAGGAACCGCATTCGACCAGACCAATTTTGGACCACTTTTTCGAGTAATTCAGGCCTTATTTCATCAATAACACGAGTTATGTTGGCTTCCAAAACGTCTATTGTTTCTGGTTTATCAGCATAAACCAATGACTTGACATAACCCCAAAGAAAATAATCCAGTGGAGTTATGTCACATGATCGTGGAGGCCAATTACTTGGACCATTTCTCGAAATAATGTTATCGCCAAATCTTTTTTTCAATAAATCAATTGTTACGGGAGCAGCATGAGGTGTAGTACCATTTTGTTGGAACCAAAACACTTCTGGGTCGATACCATTCAAATGTTGAAACAAATAATCATTGATCATCGATCTATAACGAGCACCATCCACTGCAACATTAGGCCCAGCATGATTTTTGAAGAAATATGGACCGATGATGCCCCCAGCGTGTAAAGTATACCATACAGTGCATTTTTCAGGATGCAGTGGAACCTGGAGAACTTCTTAAGGATTGTTTTCATTCCATATACGGCAATTTTGCTTGTTTACATAGCCGTTCAACCAGAAATGAGCTTCATCACTAAACACAATTTTACGATAAAAAAGTGGATCAACTTCAAGGTGTTCTAGGGCCCAATCAGCAAACAAACGACGCTTATTATGGTTAAGTGGCTTTAGTTCTTGAACCAGTTGGATCTTCTATGGGTGTAGACTAAGATCTTTATGCAAAATTTTTCCATGTGGTGGATACACAGAGTCCAACTAGTTGTGAACGTCGACAAATAGACAAATCTGGATCATCATTAACACTATGACTTACAGCAGCGATGTTTTCTTCTGTACGTACAGTTCTTTGTCTTGTTGCATCGAGTAGAGAAAATGTTGTCCGAAATCTATCGATATTTCAGCGAATAAGCTGCTCTGATGGACGATTGTAAACATAAATTTCACGAAGTGCTCTATAAGTTTGGCGAATAGATTTTGACAATAAATTACAACAATTTGTAAACGTTGTTGCGGCATGAGTCTTTCCATGATAATTTGTCAATGCTTACTGAACAGAAATGTCAAAACAACTTCTACCTTCTGTCAAATCACAGTTATCCCTATCGAAAATTCTATCACTCTAAAAAAACAGCCGATACAATGGTATCATTCTATTAATACTGGCTCTAAAGCATATAAAAAATTGTTTTGAATATAGGATAAAACGGGTTATTCGTGGTGCGAATTTCACAGTCCTGTTTCAATGACATATGTCGAACGGAACTGTGATCCGAGGCCTCATAAGTTTATTTGAATGTTAGCCATTTAACAATATGGATCGCTCGACCGAAAATATTTCTACTTGAAGTGAAAGTGTTGAAGAAGATCCAAATTTATCAATTCATCGGCACAATATTTGGGCGTCTCTTACGGCGTATTTTGCGTCTGGATTTGCATATCCATCCTCATAAGGTTCAGTTGACACAATATAACTAAAGTCAGCTGACCATAGAATGCGTAGAACATATGCTGATTGGGTATTTGAACTTCAGCGCCTTCTGATGAATTGACTATATTTTTTTCAAAACTTTTACCGAAAATTGCTTACCCTGAACCTATGGAACCAAAAGCTCGGAGTATTATTTTTGGGTAATATTTTCGATTTTTTGCACCAATTTTCATTAATTTCGCTTTACTAGTGTAAGAAAAGAATGAACCTAAGATGTACTTATCTATTCATTCTATTTTTCAATTGTTTGTACTTATTCAAAAGGAAAAAGCATTTTTTTGATCACACAAGCTTATTATTTGGCTCAAAAATAAATTGAAATCTAAATTAAAGTTATATAAAAATCAGTAAATGTACCATAATTGTAACAAGTTATTAGAAATTATAATATGTTTTTGTAAAAAATTCACACATTTATGTTACTGCAGTTTCAAAGTATTAGAAGTATTACATCACAAAAAACAGTAAACATTTTGGCAGTGAAACATAGTAATTTCTAAAAAATTATTTCAATTATAACTACCAATAGTATCAATTGAATTGATATTTAAAAGTACCATTATTTAAATTCTTTTAATCACAATGCTACATTTTACGTTTTTTATATGAAATTTTATTGGTAATTCAATAATAAAGTGATTTTTTGGTAGAAATATAAAAAGCTATCATCTCCTAATGTTTTTTTCGTCCATCAAATAAACAGTTCATTTAACTCTACTTACCATGCAAATTGATACAACGATTAATTCGATACAGTTGCAAAATACCTGTTTATTTAAAGTACTCTTCCCAGAAATTTATCGTTCGAACTGATCGACTATTAATATATTTCGGTAGGTTAAACGAAAACCAGAAAAATTTGGACCATTCATAAATGACTTACGCTTCAGAAAACTAATGTAATGATGAAACTTTGAACTGAAAATATTTCAATTCAACTTTCTCTCAGAAAATATGGAAGTTTTCTGAATAAACATTAAGTTTATGTTGTGTTTGTCCCGAATTTCATGGAAGAAACTATTAGTTATGTCATAAATAAAAAGAAAAAAATCTCATTATCAAATAAATGTATCTATCGGGTGTTTTTTTTAGAGTGATAGAAGTTTCGATAGGGATAACTGTGATTTGACAGAAGGTAGAAGCCATGTTGTTTTGACATTTCTGTTCAGTAAGCATTGACAAATTAACATGGAAAGACTCACGCTGCAACAACGTTTACAAATTGTTGAAATTTATTTTCTAAATGAGTGTTCTATTCGCCAAACTTATAGAGCACTTCTTGAAATTTATGGTTTACGTAATCGTTCATCAGAGCAGCTTAGTCGTCGAACTATCCATAGATTTCGGACAACATATTCTCTACGCGATGCAACAACAACAAATCAAAGAACTGTACGTAAAGAAGAAAATATCGCTGCTGTAAGTCATTATTTTCTAAATCAGTGTTCTATTCGCCAAACTTATAGAGCGCTTCGTGAAATTTATGGTTTACATAATCGTCCATTATAGCAGCTTATTCTCTATCTTCTCTAACTATCGATATATTTCGGACAACATTTTCTCTACTCGATGCAACAACAGCAACAAGACAAAGAACTGTACGTACAGAAGAAAATATCGCTGCTGTAAGTCATAGTGTTAATGATGATCCAGATTTGTCTATTAGTTGACGTTCACAACAAGTTGGACTCTGTGCATCCACCACATGGAGAATTTTGCGTAAAGATCTTGGTCTACATCCATACAAGATCCAACTGGTTCAAGAACTAAAGCCACTTGACCATAATAAGCGTCGTTTGTTTGCTGATTGGGGCCTAGAACAGCTTGAAGTTGATCCACTTTTGTATCGTGAAATTGTGTTTAGTGATGAATCTCATTTCTGGTTGAACACCCGATATATTCGTTCAAATAAGTATTTTTTTAAATATTTAGCTCTGCCATATTAAAGCACTTTCAAATCTTCAGTGTAACAAAAACGTTGTCTTAATTATCCAATAGAAGAAAGCAGTGGAAAAACACTTGAATCGCGTATCAACAACGGATATGTAAAATTATGTAGGATTTACACCTCAACCAGCGGATAAGGTTAGAGCTGAAACACCGTGAATATAAAATTGCTATAAATCACAAGACAATTCTTTGAATTGCAGATTTCACATCGATGTGATGAATAAGGTTTGGTACAGTACGTCGGATGTCTTTGGTTCATTATTTCCAAATAATCGCAGGGACATAGCGAAATCGGAATATATTTCATTATCGTTGCACTGAATCTTAATTTTTAGTAATAATTCACGATAAAATGTTCGCGATTTTAACAAATATTATATTTTATAGTTTTAGTATTGTACCTCTCTAATGCTGAAAGTAGAACGGAAACCTTTTACAAATCGAAGGTATGTTGGGTTTAATGTCTAACAAAAAATAAAACAAAACTGTGAAATAAATTAAACTTTTTTACATTAATAAGCATAATTGGTTGGAGTCCTCTGTTACACTATGAAAATTTATTTATTGAGTAAGAAAATTTCTTTGTTCTCTATAACATAACATAAACTTTATTCTCATAATCAATGCAATCATTCAAATGAAAAGAGGAAACCTCAAAAAATATCACAACTTCTACAAGATCTGAAAGAATATTCCATAATTTCCCTAATCGAATATGGTTCTATATCTACAATAATTTTAGTTATTTTGATTATGAATTTTCTTAAATTAGATACATTGATAACTCCTTAGGTAGTACATAGAACAATCTTATACACATATATTTTGTGTTTCTTTCAGTGTCAAGGAATGCTTCGGCAGTGGTATGGAACAGTACGTCTTCTGTTGTTTTTATTCAATAGATCATTAAAATATTAGGGATGTTTTCTCACAAATAGCAGACATTCCAGAACATATAGTCCGGAAGTGTGACCATGGAATTATTTCTAAAATGTCCTCTGCATGATTCTTTATATTTTGATCCGATTATTTCCCTCAAGGCGTATTTCTGCAGAATGAATAATATATTTAAATCATTGCTTTCACCCCATATGCCAAGCCATGTCCACTCCATGTACAAAATATTATTGAGTTTTTGCTGACCTGACTCACATGATCATTCCATTTCAGGTGACAATCGAACGAAACTACAAGAAATTCTGTCGAAGACAAAAATCTGGCCTGGGTGTTATCCAGAGTTATTGACTGAGGATACATATTTTTAGACTGAATCGTTCTAAAAGTCACACACTCAGTCTTACTGACATTGAGAAGTAACTCATTTTGAGTGCACCAATGCTATACTGAATCGAAGGCTAATCTTGTTTGTTCAATACTCGAATTAAGATTCTTACTACGCAGCAATGCACTCGCATTGTTAACAAACAACAAGAGGTCGAATTCATTGATATATATCAAAAATAAAAAGGGTCCCAGATTACTTCCTTGGGGAACTCCTACGTTGATATATTTATCCTCTGATATAAAAACTAGTCCTTCACTATCAATAGAAACCATCTGAACACGATAAGACAAGTAGCTCCTGCGCAACTCCAATCGCGAATACCATATAAAGAGAGTTTCTTCAACAGACATTCATGATTCAAGCTATCGAATGCCTTAGATAAATCTAGAAAAAGCCCATCACTCTCCAAAGCATCAACAATATCACATACTAAATCATACATCGCTGTAGTAGTACTTCTGTTTTTTAGATAGCCATGTTGTTTCTCAGAGAAAATTTTGAACTTATACATGAATGGTCAAACCCTACCGACCAAAAATTTCTCGAATATTTTTGCAAAAGAACTGAGTGAATTAAGTGGATGGAAATTATTGACATCATGTACATTTCCTTTCTTAGGCAGGGGTTTGATTAAAGCTATTTTGAGGGCAGATGGAAATATCCCTTCATCAATAAGCGGTACATAATATGAACCACCTGTATAATACTTTTAATAACAGTTATCGGTATACCACCAAGAGTTTGTATTTCTCATTTTAGTCACTATGGTGATGGTAATAGGGAAAACGTAAAATTGAGCTTCTATTAAACTTATTCACTATTTGATTCTGATTTATTTGTTCTCCATCTCGTACGAAGTTTGCTTTTCCCGAAAAAAATTCACTGAAAGTATTTGCCAAGTTTTCAAGATGCTCAATATTGCTATCACTTTTCATTGAATAAGTACACAATTATCCGAGTTTGCCAGTGTTACTGCACTGCTCGAAAATTGAACAGTATAATTTGCATACATAAAAAAAATATGAAGGGAAATAAAAAAGTAATTTTGTATATATCTGATGTATTTGGTTCACGGTTAACCTGCCTGAAAGGCAACAGTAAGCAAGACTGATTTAGAGCGACAATATAGCAGAGAAAAAGACAAAATGAAGCTTATACAACTTGAATGGGATACACTGCCGCATCTACCATATTCTTCAGATCTGGCGCCTTATACGGATTATTATTTGTTTCGGTGATTGCAAAATTTTTTAGACGGTAAAACCTTTACTTCAAATGAAGGGTCAAAAATCACCTGGATCAGTTTTTTTCCAGCAAAGACCAAAAATTTTATGAGCGTGGAATCATTACTAATAGAAAGATGGCAAAAGATGTTGGATCAGAATGGCCAATATATATTAGGAGTACAAATAAGTTTCCGCCGATTTATTGTAGATGGCGCGGCACGGAGTTTCGATTAGCTTTCGCAGATGATAACCGGCTTAAAAAATAGTTTGGACATTCAAGAACAACATAACCTATTAATATCATTGATTTTATATTGGTAAAATATAATTTTTATAAGTTGAAAATGTCAAAATTTGAGCCAAGTAAGCGTCATTTGCGGGAAATATTAGTTTACTTCTTTAATTTGAAGAAATCTGCTGCTGAGGCGCATCAATTGCTCGTAGAAGAATATGGTGAGGGTGCTTTGAGTGAGAGAACGTGTCGAGAGTGGTTTCAAAAGTTTAAAAACGGTGATTTCGACGTAGAAGACAAAGATCGCAGTGGAAGGCCAAAAATTTACGAGGATGCAGAATTGGAGGAATTATTGGAGGAAGATTCATCTCAAACACAAAAAGAACTTGCTCAAACATTAGAAGTCACTCAGCAAGCAGTCTCACATCGTTTAAAATCATTCTTCTATAATGAATATTTAATTTGTGTTAAAAAACGGCGGAAACTTATTTGTACTCCTAATAATTTAATGAAATATTTATTCATTATACGAAAATTGTCTTTAAATTCTCGAAAAAAAACGAAATTACTTTCCGAACAACTCAATACAAAATGATTAGGCCACACTGAGGCAAAACACTCGTCGTTCAACAATAAAAAGTTTATCAAATTGACTTTTATTTACTACTAGTAATAATTATAATTACCACCTAAAGTTCAAAACCAAACTCATTCCCATATGGTCATAAACTCCAAATTTCAAAACAACTTAAATTCACCTGGAAAATCAACCCTTGCATAAATCATAATGAACACAATCCAAATTGATTGTAGGCAGATGATTGAAGGCGTAATTGTCTGTCCGTCAGGATATACGTGATGTATTCAGTTTATTTTTGCCAACTATAAATAACTCATATCAAACATCTGTTCCAGATCTCACGCTTTGTCATTTCAAAATCTGCAACATGGGAAGGAAAAGAAAGACAAGACTCATACACAGAATGAAGAGTGAAAACGGAATATAGGTCGAAATACCTCTCAACCAAGGCTTAGTAAGATCTCCAGTGTTGTTTTTAAAAGTAGATCAATCTGTAAAATAGGTTCGTTTGTATTAAATTTTGAAATGCAACCATATTTATTGTTATCTATGTATAAGTGAAATTATAAGTTTTTCCAATCATAAAAGGAATTATGTTATTTATAGATGAACGACAAATGATCTTCAAAACAAGACAATTTAAATATTAGGAGTACAAATAAGTTTCCGCCGTACGGAACCCAATTTCCTTGTTTATGAATCATTCCTAATGATTTTAAACGATGTGAGACTGCTTGCTGAGTGACTTCTAATGTTAGAGCAAGTTCTTTTTGTGTTTGAGATGAATCTTCCTCCAATAATTCCTCAAATTCTGCATCCTCGTAAATTTTTGGCCTTCCAATGCGATCTTTGTCTTCTACGTCGAAATCACCGTTTTTAAACTTTTGAAACCACTCTCGACACGTTCTCTCACTCAAAGCACCCTCACCATATTCTTCTACGAGCAATTGATGCGCCTCAGCAGCAGATTTCTTCAAATTAAAAAAGTAAACTAATATTTCCCGCAAATGACGCTTACTTGGCTCAAATTTTGACATTTTCAACTTATAAAAATTATATTTTACCAATATAAAATCAATGATATTAATAGGTTATGTTGTTCTTGAATGTCCAAACTATTTTTTAAGCCGGTTATCATCTGCGAAAGCTAACCGAAACTCCGTGCCGCGCCATCTAAAATAAAACGGCGGAAACTTATTTGTACTCCTAATAAAATAATAAGGAACGGTGTTTTACTTGATAGAAGGATTATTACAAAATTTGAATATCAAAACAGATTAAATCTGTTAGTCTTCTACAATTTTAATTTCAAAAAATTTAGTTAAGAAACTTTAAGAATTAAATTAATGTCTTTATAAGCACTACTCATATTTAATAGACGTATAAAATCGAAATTCATCATAAAATATCAAATGGAATTCAGAAAAATCAACGAATATAAATTGTCAATTAAAATTAATAAATGAACAAACATTTTTTGTTTCGTTCCAGGCATGCGTACTGAACTCTTCAGACAAACGTACGAAGCACTGTTTGTTACAAAATGTATTGTTTTCTGATCCTATATTTATGAAAAATAACTCTTTCTCAAAAATATAAAACATAATTCTAAGAACTTCTCAAAAACTAATTTATTTGAAATATTTAATATATTTAAATAAATTACTTCAAAAAATCTCAAAACATGTAGCACATCCTCAAAAAATAATTAAAATTCAAATAAGACCAGTTCAACTTTACATATAAAAAATAATAAAATCAATTAACAATAAATAGACTTACCGAATGCAATCTTCAGAAATATGTGATTTTCAGGAGCATTCACATAGGTACATCTAATATCCAAAGTACTCTATGTTCTATGCTCACAAAAAAATCTCACAAAGTTTATAAGGCACTTTAATGGTCTTAGTTAAAAACATTCAACACTGTATAATGAATTTCCTTATTTAAAAACCTGATATATTTATATATTATATATAAAATAAAATAATAAGGAACGGTTTTTTACTTGATAGAAGGATTATTACAAAATTTGAATATCAATTGTAGAAGACTAACAGATTAAATCTGTTTTGATATTCAAATTTTGTAATAATCCTTCTATCAAGTAAAAAACCGTTTCTTATTATTATATTTTATTTTATATATAATATATAATATATCAGGTTTTTAAATAAAGAAATTCATTATTCAGTGTTGAATGTTTTTAACTAAGACCATTAAAGTGCCTTATAAACTTTGTGAGATTTTTTTGTGAGCATAGAACATAGAGTACTTTGGATATTAGATGTACCTATGTGAATGTTCCTGAAAATCATATATTTCTGAAGATTGCATTCGGTAAGTCTATTTATAGTTAATTGATTTTATTATTTTTTATATGTAAAGTTGAACTGGTCTTACCTGAATTTTAATTATTTTTTGAGGATGTGCTACATGTTTTGAGATTTTTTGAAGTAATTTATTTAAATATATTAAATATTTCAAATAAATTAGTTTTTGAGAAGTTCTTAGAACTATGTTTTATAATTTTGAGAAAGAGTTATTTTTCATAAATATAGGATCAGAAAACAATACATTTTGTAACAAACAGTGCTTCGTACGTTTGTCTGAAGAGTTCAGTACGCATGCCTGGAACGAAACAAAAAATGTTTGTTTATTTATTTATTTTAATTGACAATTTATATTCGTTGGTTTTTCTTAATTCCATTTGATATTTTATGATGAATTTTGATTTTATACGTCTATTAAATATGAGCAGTGCTTATAAAGACATTAATTTAATTCTTAAAGTTTCTTAACTAAATTTTTTGATATTAAAATTGTAGAAGACTAACAGATTAAATCTGTTTTGATATTCAAATTTTACAATTTAAATATATATTGATTTATAGCAAATCACCTGATGAAACATTTTGTATATTAATAAGGTAGACAATACACTTGGCTTGAGTTTCACAAAAATCCAATATATGTTCTTGACATGTTCAATGTATTCTTGGTATCGGGGTGATTTGCTAATAATGTGGGTAATCTACTGATCTCTGTTACTAGTGATACGAAAACTCATTGTGGAGTACCCCAGGGCAGCATCCTAGGTTCTGTGCCATTTATAATTTTCATGATAAATCTTGAGAGCATTATTACGAATATCATTTTTATGATTAACTATGCCGATGACATCTTCTAATAAGGGCTTCAACCTATCCCGAAATTGTGCGGCTGGCTAATTTTATTATGACAGATGCTTGGAATTGGTGTCCGATGAATGGCCTATCTATGAATGCCGATAAAACCAAGGCTGCTTTATTAAAGACAAGTCATGCTGTAATAAGCCACCTCTTTGTGGGAGGTGGTTGGATGGAAAATATTACTAGATTGACCTATTTACGAATGGGGTGCGAACCAATCCTAGTCGAGCGGTCCTAGGAAGGGTACGGCCTTCGCGAAAATGGAATGTTAATAAATTTTCTCTGTGATAATGAAAATGCTAATGAAACTCAATTATGGATTTTAAGATGTATATTGATAAAGTGCTCCAAAATACAATAATTTTATCGATCCTAAACTCAATAAAATTTAAATAAAGATGACACACTGAATAATTAAGGAGGGGGCGATGCGGATCCCTCAAGCACTACGAATCATTCGAATAATTCTTAACTCTGTTTAAATTCTTCAAACATAATAATTACGAAGAGATATGTCAACTTACTCCTTAATTTCTGACTCTACTTCAATTAGACCATTTCAACCTGAACAATATACCAAAATTTTTAGATACTTCTTACCCCTAGACTCCAAGACCATAGATTCAAAACAAAACTATGCACGCGATTTTCTACGAAACTGGAACAACCTATTTAACACGAACAATAACGACTGCCGGACTCTTTAATTCCTTGGTCCCGGAACACTATATTCAATTTTTCCAATTCTTCTGACTCAATTCTCAAACTAAAAAAAAAATTACTAATATCTCTCAATAAAATTATAATAATGCTAAATTCTGAGACCAATCAGAGCCTCGCACCGCGACCTTTTCTCGACAATCTTACTAGTTTCTCCGACGTGTCAAGACTCTATCACAAACTCTCATTTGGCCCTCTTAATACCTCCCACGCGTCGGTTTTCTCCTTCCAAATTTTTGATCCGTTCACCTGCTCAAAATTGCAACTTAGCACTTTCCAAAATCTCAGCTCTTTATCGAGCCACACGTGTTAATTTCGACGTCAGCGTTTTTCTCTGGAAATTTCCGTTCCTAAACTTATCTGAAGGAATATGTTTACGTTTCGTACATTCAGCTCTTATGAACTTTTTAATGTGTAGTTTGTTATTATAATATATAGACCAGATTAAAATAATTTCCTTTCTTGAAGCCGCCGTACGTACGTGGCTCGAAAGCGAATTCCTAAGTTTAACATTAAAAGAAGAGATTAGAATAAACAAATGAATTCTGGGGAATTGAACCTCGCGTTGCATTTGCTTTTGTCCAATGAATTAATTAATCCCTGTATCATTACAGCTCTTTCATGAATTCTAAACCTTGTTGGTTTACCATGATGCTGGATTCGATAACCCACAAGAGTTGCGTTTAGAAGCTGGAAGCCTTTCCTTCCTTCTCTTGGGAATGCTTGTTGATTAGTCATTGAACTAGAAAGACCGCATCTCTGAACTATGTAGACAACTGACAAATATATTCTATTCTCTTTATGTCCTCAGCAGGTATCTAAACAGCAAAGCACTGAAGTCAATTTATCAAGCAGTTTTTGAATCTAGGATTAGGTATGGTGCAATGTTCTAATGCAGCTCATCAAGGATGGAAGGTATAACACGATTGCAGAAAAGAGCCTCAAGAAAAATCTTAGGCATGGGAGTGGAGTCTTGTAGGAATAAATTCGTTGACTACAGTAAAACCGGAATTCTACATTCGGGTAACAAAAGCAAAAAGTTGGACCTACTCGAATATCTTGGAGATCTCTTCGGCTCATAAGAAACATTTGCCGATAACAAACGATCAGTTAGAATTTCATCTATTCCCATTACTGGCATCTGTTCCTTTGAAAAATAAACAAATATCGTCAACAGGTATAACTTACTGTTAACAACCTCAAATAATGAACTCGTCATCTGTTGTTCGAAATATATAAATTGTAATGTTAAGTAAATTCTCAAAGTTTTTAAAATGAGTTCAAACCCGAAACATATATGTCAACTACATAAATTAAATTTTTGTGAAACTTAAGCCAAGTGTATTTGCCGGGAATGGCACTGATTAACGCCCGAAGAGCTGAGGCCATTGCCGTAGATTTCAAGAAGCATCTGAAGCTATGTATAGCCGCCAAAAGAAGCCACTTGGAAACCGCTTAAATATATTATTACCAAATGTTTATGTTATTATTATTCGTTGTTGTTTTGTTTGATTGCCCGAAATTTTTCTTGTCATCCTGTATAACACTTGTTATTCTGTACTTTTTTGTTGGCGCCCACAGCATTTAATGAAGAAAGCATAAAAACAAAAAAATAAGAATGAAACAATCGTCTTAATTTGTACATATTTTATTCAAAAGCCCCAATTAAAGCACATGTGTAAAATATTTCACAATAAAATATATAAATAGGGTAATGTGCCCCAAACCTCAGTACTTATAGAAACAGTTATAAATCTTTCTTGAAACTTACCTATGTATCTCTAGGCATTTAAGCATCAACTAACAAGTACAATAAAATTCGAATAAATACTCTGCTGTTAGACATATAGCAACATTTATACTTTTACTTATCGGAAAACTGTTATTTTAATACTGAACATATAAAATATATGACAAAATCATTATGTTGTTTCAAATTAAATGTACTAATCTAAGATTCTTTAAAAATTAAAAAATAAGTGTTTCATTTGGAAAATTATTACTTTTCGTTTCCTGAGTTCAGAATTTCTCAACAACCTCCAACTAAGCTCAAAACTGTCAGTACGTATTTTAGTTGACTGGGAGCTTTATCCTGCAAATATATAAAATATATAAAAAATTTTCGAAATTTTATTCATGGCAGTTTCGATAAGCTTGCATTTAATAGTAGTAGGGCACAGTGATGGTGCTTTTCATGAATAAGGATTGGTGGATTAGTCGATGATGGCCAGAAGGACTCGTTTGTAGTCTCCGGACGTATCACCCTGAAAAGAACAGTGAGTTTAAAGCTCATGCAGAAGGGAAGGATCGAGGAACCATCACCAAATACACTGATAAATAGAGGACTTTTCAACAGCAGATTTCGTTTTGAATTGCCGCCATTTTCCATTTGGAGCCATAATTTTTATGAGTTATGAGTTTATTAGAACCTTGACATCTACGAATGAAAAACGATATCATTCAAATGACCGCCACGACTGGCCATACAGTACCCCATCCGATCGATTTTTTTGTTCTAGAGTAACATTGGAATAACATTTAACTTTATGTTCCAGTAGAAAATTTCATTGTAATTCAAAATGAAACTTATTATCAAAACGTCTCTATATAATGGTATCTACGATTATACATCTGCTGAAACGAATTATTTCACTACTAGCTCAAATTAACAAAGTGAAGAAATATTTGTTATTGCGCAGCGTTAAATTACCACAATACACTTACATATATTGAATAAAATGAAAACGAAACCTTGGTCTATTAATGTAGGAACAGCATTTATCAAATGTAGTTACAATTAGAATATCCCTAATTGGCTTCTTCGACTTGAAGGATATGGCAAACTATCTCAATTTATTTGATAGTGTTTATTGAGTTCACATCCTTGCATGGATTTCTTCAGAAAATTGCAATCAAAAAATTACAATCTAAAGAGTTCGCCGAAACGCTATTTTGTACAACATAATGACGTCACATTGAAGTAATGAATCAAGTGACATACACTAGGTCTTTGTCATACAAAAAAATACCTTTGGGAATTATGTATGAAACAAAATATCTTGTAAATGGCCGCACGGCTTTGCTGACATATGTGTACCCTTTTGACGAAATTTTCAATAACGTTATTGAATACATGTGGTGGTATTTCATTGATATAGCGTCTAATTTCTACTTTCAATGCTTCGATGATTGCAGGCTCATTGGCATAAACCTGTGACTTCAGATAACTCCACAGACAGAAGTCTAAAGGCTTTAAATCACAAGAGCGTGAAGGCCAATTCTGATCACCAAATCGGGAAACCACATGTCGTCAAGATCAAAAGCTTCCAAATGAAGTACAAGAAACTGTGTTATCATAGCACGTTACTGCATAATCTTCTTTGTTTTCGAAGAAAAACGGTCCAATTATTCCTCCACACCATACAGTAACCCGTTGTGGATGCATTTCTTTCTGATGAATCATTCGTGGATTTTCTAAGCCCCAAATGCGACAGTTTTGCCTATTAACGAAGCCATCGAGGTAAAAATGATTGTGTTTGCAAAATCAGCAAGTTGCTCAAGGATCCAATTGGTGAATTCTCTTCGTTGTTCATGGTCTACTGGCAGAAGTTGTTGAGTCAGTTGGATTTTGTAGGCACGCAGCTGTAAATCTTTAGTGAGAATTCGCTGAAGAGTGCCTGTTAAAATGTCCAATTCTTGTGCCCGATGGCGAATTGAAGTCTCTGGCCTTTCTGTCACACTCTCGCGAACTGCCCTGATGTTTTGTTCTGAACAACCTCTACGAGCTCTTATCGTATGTTTTACATCACTAACCGAATTTCGAATTTTTTGATTATTCTTTTCAGAGTAGATGAATTAAGCACATTATTTCGACCGAACATTGGACGCACCTCACGAATAGTGGCAATCAAACTTTTCCCATTTTGATAATAATTTTTGACAATCAGGACGCGTTGTTCTACCGTGTAATGCTCCATGTTTACTAACTCCCATCTGTCAACTTTCGATCTGTCACGTGATAATCATGTGACATTATGACTGTTAAACATGGCGTGCAATTCAAATATTGCGCTCTTATATAAACAACCTTTATAAAGACACCAAAAAAACTATTTGTAATTGTGCGGAAAAGCCAAAAACAGGAAAATTGTGGTTAAATCTTGCTCTTGCAGGATGAATGTAATGAGTATCTCATCATAAAGATATCACTTCAATTCTTTACCGGTCCTTTCTAGCAATCTGTTCGAGGTTAGAATTCAAAATTGTCATGTTTTTCTGTAGAACTTGCTTTTTGAATTTTTAATGTTCAATTTGCATTTAGTACTTTTTTATTGCAATTACCAATAAAACATTAGGAAAGCAAAGGAACTACAATGCCAGACATATTGTTTTTACTTGTTAATTACTTCAATGTGACGTCATCGTCGTTCAGCCTATTCAGATTATTCTCAACGTGGTGAGAGATAAAAAATTAATTAGGTTTTCGAGTTTTTTGCATGTTCAATAAAATAGTTTTCTGTAAAATTACTGCATATCTTTTAAAACCCCCAGCCCATGCGGATTTCAATAAACAAGACAATAGTTTTCACACTTTCAAATAACCTAGTTCCAAAAGTCCCTCACAGCAGATGCAACAGAGCAAGATTGCAAGATTTATTTCAGCTAAACTTTACACTCGCTGTCTAAATACTGATCCATGTTCCATTTTGATTTTATTCAATATAATATATTAGCAATATTAAGTACGGATAATGAATTTGAAAAACTTTAAGAATTTTGAAATAACGATTCTCCAAATTTATCAATTAAAAGGAATTACACACAAATTATGCTATACTAAAGATATGAATGATATTGGAATGAACCATTAATAATGTAATTTAGAAGATTTATCATATTCAGTGTGGGTCTAAAAACTATAAGAGAGAACAGTGATAATGTTAATTAATAATTAAATATTATGAACTCATTATCACCAAGACCCATCACTGAATTAGATTCGTAAAGCAGTCAATAGAAAAGATGTTTTATTCTCACCTGAATCCAATTCTCCAAAGTTTTTCCGTATTTATCCAAAAATGCCTGTTTGATATCAGCCAAATCGATTTCAGATCTTGAAACAACTATTCTGATCAGTGTTTTGTCATTGGTTCCCAAACCTGCCATACTGTCGTGAAGACGTTCAGCGAAATATCCAACCTTGCTTTTCACGCACTTAACTGAAAGATTGAAATTCATTACGTTTTTTTATGGCATAGTTTTAAAGGAATTGAATGTCAACAAATAAGAAGCTAATATTGAATAATAAGTTTAGATGGAATGAAATAAGGAATTACTTTGTTTTCTATCACTTTTTATTATATTTGATATACAGTGACTCGAGTTTCGTTGTGTTTACTACATTTTCAAACTGAATGAACAAATTAGATCTCAACTATTATATATGGGGATTGTAGGCTTCGGCAGAGCTTCAAAGAGAGGGGTTTTCCAAAGTTCCGTCTGTTCGTTAAGTAGTTTTATTATTGGTACATGCTTTTTATATTTTTCAATTTCTATGGATTCCAGGATGTCAAGTTTTTTCCCTTTCGCTTCCACGTGCAAGATAACAAGGTTGTTCAATTCTGGGAACGTGTGATCTGTAGTGAAGAAATGGTTCGCAAAATTGGAATTATTCTTCCGGTTCCTAAAAGCAGATTGGTGCTCTTTGTACCTTTTATGGAAAAGTCGGCCCGTTTGTGCTATATACACACTATTACACTCTTGACAACTCAATTTATAGACTCCAGAATTATTCAGTCGGTTCTCTTTGTCTTTCGGATTAAAAAAGAGATTAGAAATTTTATGGGAGGGTGTGAAAGCTGTTACTATGTTAATTTTTGATAAAATTTGAGCTATTTTTTGTGAAATTGGTCCAAAATATGTTAGTTTTATGAATTTATTGTTATTATGATCTGATTTGGAGATGGGGTAAATTTGTTTACGAATTAGTTGCTTTTGTTTTTTGTTTATGATGGAATTTATAGTTTTGGTTTCGAACTGATACCTGTACCAAAAAGTGATATGCTTTGCGTGTGTGGATTTTAGAATTTTTCTTTCAAAACGGGACATAAAGATTTCAGCGAGTAATGGGCTGAGAGGTGAACCCATGGCAAGTCCATCTTTCTGTTTGTAGAATTTACTATTGTATTGCAAAGCATATCACTTTTTGGTACAGGTATGTAGACGATATATTGGCTTGCTTCTGCGGAACACATTCAGAATTAAATGAAACATTAGAATATCTTAATAGTTTGCATAATAAGGTCAAATTCACCATGGAAACACAGTTTGATAATAAAATAAATTTTCTGGACATAACTTTAATTAACGGTAATAATGAAATTTTCTTTGATATATATATATCAATATATATCTATATATATATATATATAGAAAACCCACATCAACTGATACAACAATACCAAATTTTTCAAACCATCCGATAAAGCATAAACTAGCTGCTTATAGATCAATGGTACATAGAGCATTTTCAATTTCTTTAGATAATATAACGTTAAAGAGAGAATTGAATACAATCAGACAAATAGCCACAAAAAATCAGTTCGAAACCAAAACTATAAATTCCATCATAAACAAAAAACAAAAGCAACTTATTCGTAAACAAATTTACCCCATCTCCAAATCAGATCATAATAACAATAAATTCATAAAACTAACATATTTTGGACCAATTTCACAAAAAATAGCTCAAATTTTATCCAAAATTAACATAGTAATAGCTTTCACACCCTCTCATAAAATTTCTAATCTCTTTTTTAATCCGAAAGACAAAGAGAACCGACTGAATAATTCTGGAGTCTATAATAAATTAAGTTGTCAAGAGTGTAATAGTGTGTATATAGGACAAACGGGCCGACCTTTCCATAAAAGGTACAAAGAGCATCAATCTGCTTTTAGTAACCGGAAGAATAATTCCAATTTTGCGAACCATTTCTTCACTACAGATCACACGTTCCCAGAATTGAACAACCTTGTTATCTTGCACGTGGAAGCGAAAGGGAAAAAACTTGACATCCTGGAATCCATAGAAATTGAAAAATATAAAAAGCACGTACCAATAATAAAACTACTTAAGGAAGAGACGGAACTTTGGAAAACCCCTCTCTTCGAAGCTCTGCCGAAGCCTACAATCCCCCATATATGATAGTTGAGATCTAATTTGTTCGTTCAGTTTGAAAATGTAGTAAACACTACGAAACTCGAGTCACTGTATATCAGTTATAATAAAAAGTGATAGAAAACAAAGTAATTCCTTATTTCATTCCATTAAAATGAACCATCACAAAGTAACGGACTACTCCATCCAATAAATAAGTTTAGAGTCATATTCGAAATAAAGCCAGTTATTGACGAATCAAGATCAGCGTTAAACCCATCGAATTCTTTATCATTTTTAGGGGTTTGCCTTGACAAACTCCTAAAAATGATAAAGCATAATTCGAAAAAGGAGCAAATAATTCACGACGAACTGTTAAACAAAAGACCGGATTTACCCAGAAATATGTTAAAGGTTTTCTAGCAACTTCCCTCCATTATCAGCTGGCAAGTGCAGACAGAGAAAATAAAAACATTTTGTGATTGACCCTTGTATCTTTAAAATTTCTTAAGAAGAAAAGTTGTCTGCATCAAATCTTTTTTCTATTCAAGGTGGCTTTGCAAAAGAGAACTCAAAAAACAAAATATTCTTTGAATTGTCCAGGAAATACCTTCTAAAGACGGCGCTGTATACATCTTATGCATGATTTATGGTAAATTACATCACAGGAAGATGTGTGAAAAATATATCCATTTGAAACAAAAAAATAGTTATTGTTTAACTTACACACATCGTCAAAAAACTTGGCACCCCTAGGTTTCTCAAGAAATAAACAATCTATGTTCTGGTAATGAGATGAATATTTTCCTCTTCTCCAACTCCAATATATTTGATAGAAAATTTTTGTTTGTTACTCTTTGCTTTATGCAGGATGAGACAAAATAGGAGAATAGTCCGTATTACCACCTTTTCTTTCAATCAATTGCTCAATACGCCTAGGCAACCCACGAATCAAGCCATTAATGAAATTTTCAGGCATATCGTTTCATTCTTCCTGAAGGGCTAAACTCAATTCCTGAAAAGTTGAAGGTGGGTTCTGGCGATTGGATGTTGCTCTCCCTAAGTAATCCCATACGTGCTCAATTAGATTAATGTCTGGTGAGTTTGCTGGCCAGTGCATTCTCTGGATATTGTTCTCTTGCAGAATGTTGTGAACCCTTCGTGTGCGGTGTGGTGGGGCGTTATCATCCTGATAAATGAAATTATCCCCAAATTCATTGCGCAAAGGAACAATGATTGGTTCAATTATTATGTTTTCTAACCCCCAGCACATTATTGATCCGCCTTGAAAGGGCACAACTTCCCGGGCGAAATTGAGATGCTAGAGTCTGCCTGGTCCTCTCCAAACCCTTTCACGTCGACTTTCACTTTGTAAACCGCATCGTGACTCGCCGAAAAAGGAGATTGCGCCATGGCAGACTGGCAGAAAAGCCAGTCTTAGTGGTGTTCTGCCCATTGCCGACGGCTAGCTCTAAGTCCAGGTGTTAGCCGAGTTACTTCTTGCCCTTAAATTTAAGGAGCGTAACAGTCTCCTCATGCTACTGGTTGAGACTACCCGTCTTTAGCTGTTACAGATATCGTTCGATTCCTTCGAGTAAAATTTGCGATATAATAGTCTTCCCTTGCAGATGTTACTCTGGGTCGACCAGGAACCGGTCTCCAGGCAACGCTGCCAGTTTCCAGGAAAAGGGCCACTTTGAGCCATACTGAAGTCCGTGGAATATTCAATCTGGTGGTACGATAAAGCTTCTTGATGAAATTGGATGCCCCGGAATTTTCCACATAATATTCTCAAAATTACAACTCTCGTTATTCGCTGGTTTATTGTTTTCATTTAAGTGATAAGATATTGAAGATTCCATACACAGAAAATTATCATGTTACATTCAACAAGTTGAGAGTTGATATGGGGGCCAAGACTTTTGACGATGTGTGTATATTCTTTCTTACTTTCTTTGTTATATCTTTGTCATTCAGTATGTTTTAGACTTGTTCTATATACCATAAATGGTGCTAGTTTTGGAATCGTAAGTCCGCTTCTGCAGCGACATCATCTCCCTCTAACAATTAGCAAAGATTTGCAACTCACAGTTCTATACACTGGTATATTTTTCTGAAGCCTTAAACAAGTCTGGTTTTGTGCCCACGAACTAAGATTTACAGAACTGGAATTCGTCTATATAGTAGGTAGGCTGTAAATGGAATTTATTTTCCGGTTGGATTTTTATATCAATCCAAAAAGCCCAATTAGAGCCATTAACGTTTTTCTACTATCAAGCTCAGATAAAGAAATTTCTAAAACCTTTAAAAACAGCATTTGAGGGAATATCGTCTTACCGATTCCAAGCAGCCCCTTTTCTATGCTTCCGGAAAATTCTTTTTTGATGGAGGCTTCGATGTCCTTGCCCGATAATCTCTCGTATTCGGCAAAAGTTGCTCTTAACTGTTGATAGCTTCTGGTGATCAAGATTTTGTTGAACTCTGATTCCTCGGTGCCCCAACCGTCAGCTGCGCTGATCAAGTTTTCTGCGTCGGCTGTGGCTTGAGCCTCATTTACACCTTGGTTTTCATCACGGTTGGCCTAGAAATAATGGCGGATATTTCATTTATAACGTATTTGATTAAATAAACATGCGAACAGAAGAGCATTTGGACTAGTCAACTTATGTATAACAAAAAAAAGAGATATAATAGTTGATAAATTAATATAACATACCTGACAGAGAGAAATACATAATCTTTTGAAATGACCAGAGGTATCATCTTTTAAGTCTTTTTCAAGTGGTTTTCCGTACACTGAAATAAACAAAAAAGTATAAATGTGGAGTTTTGATTGTAATAATGTGAGAATAAAATTTGATATAGATATGCATACATTAAAAAGTACCCATTTATTTACGTTTTCTACTGAGGCTAACATTATATCGCTCTTTATTCAACTGGTCCAATGAAAATACTATTAAGTCCTGTGTTGGCAAACTACTCCTGAAAATATGTTTCCTTTTGAAACCATCATAAGCATTAAAGTCTAACAATATAAACCCTTGCTTTATTTATAAGTTTCTCACAATTATAGCTGCATATTAATATTTTATCAAATACAGTTAGTTAGAAAAACATTTATCTCTTGTACTAATAGCGTGTAAAAGAAATTTCTTGTATAACAACCCTGCGAACTATGGAAGCAAATCACAAGAGTTTGCATCCCTCAACCACGTTCTCAAGGACGGTTCACCTTTTCTTCCTTCAATACATACATTCCCGAGTTTAAATATTTATTTGCAGTTTTGAGCTATTTAGGGTAAATTTGGTTATAAATTATGGACATTCGAATGACAGAATAGAGTGTTTTTATTCATCATATGTAGCTTCTTCAAGAAATAATTCACAGATTTCAAATTTTCTGGGGAAGTAGAGAGTTGAACAAGCATACAAAAGCTTTCCATCCTTTTTTCTAATGTATAATCTTTTGATTTCATTTGGTTCTGAAACGCTGTGATATTCCAGGCATGTAAAAAGGAGAGAACTTAGTCATGGACATGAATTCTGTACCAAACCGATGTAAATTTTTGACCTCATTAGCTGTGTTCTCTTGCGATACTTTAATTAATTTATGAACACTCATGGAAGTAATGCCTCGCCTAGAAAAAGGTGCGTTTTCATCCTCTACATGTCGTTCCTTTCAACTGTTTATTCAAACAGTGCTGTGTAATTTTAACCAAGTCGGTTATTTTCGATAAATTTCATCAACAGGAAACGCATATTATGAAAATCATAAGAAATACAGGCCATTTCGCTATGATGAATCGACTGGATAATAATATCTGATATTAAGAGAATACAAAAATAGCCTATTCATGATAATCGTAAAACTGAATCAAGAATATCCGTTCATTGCGGTTTCATTTCCTGCAGATAATAAATCTCACATCCATCCCAAAAATAATCCAAAGCCTGAATTGATAGTTTAAGGAAGAAGGTAGCAAGATAAATCAGGAATCATGTTACCTAAGATACGTTCAAAAAACTTCATTCTAAAAATAAAAAATTGATTATTGAAGAATAATATTTCACATAATGGAACTCCACTCTGATTTTCAACGTTTCGTATCATCTTGGCATGTACATCGTCAATAACACGTCGAATGTTTGATTTAAAATTATCTATTGTTTGTGGTTTAACGGCGTATAGTAGTAGCTTAATATAAACCCACAGAAAATAATCCAAAGGTGTTATATAAAACGATAGTGAAGGTCAATTCACAGGTTGTGTGTTGCTCGAATGTTTTTTCCAATTTTAAGTGAACTCACATGCACAAGTTTTGGAGGAATAGGCAAAATGATTATCATTCAACGTATTGAAAGGAAAAATGATTAATTTGAGAGACAGAATGGTTAAAACTATACAATAATTTTAGCGCTTGATTGAAGTAAATACGTCAAAGTACCAATGTATTTATTTGAAAGAGAAAGAGCAAGACAGTGTTGAGGATCCAACAGGTTTAGGAGTAGCAAGTGTAGAATATAGCAGGTGCTACAGAGTATGTCGTAGAAAGAAGCTACATCACTTTAGACAGTCAGATAGCACTGAGGCATTTAGAGGTCAATAGCAGGGTTTCATAAAGATTCGGTGATCACTGGATCAACAGATACTCTTGTCAAATTTGACAAACGCATTAACGAATTCGGGTCATACCATACTACTACGAACTACGTTTTCAGTACTACTTGTGTGTGTGCAAAATGGAAAACGAAAAGAAATTTAACTCCGTGATCGACAGATGATACGATGACTAAAGTTTTGTGTTCCAGATTGCGCTCTTATTCATTAGAATAGTGATAAGATGCTTGTCCTAGCAAAAAAAGCTGAAATTATTTATTGGACTTAAAATTTCGTACGGTGTTCCACTTTGTCTGTTAAGGACTGCTTTAAGTTAAAGAATGCGTAAAAACAGAGAAGAATGCTTACCAGATTAACATTCGATAGCAAAGGTTTGTAAAAGATTCCAATATTTCTATACACACATATTAACAACTGAGACGTCCCCTACTAGAAGACGTCATCCTGAATACATAACAAGATAATTTCTCTTGGAGAAATCATAACCATCAACTAATGCACAAGATTTCATTGCTCTCAAAGCAAAAATTCTTCCTTAAGATCAAACAATTGCCTGAAATCTAACCTTAATCTAGGCTTCCGGTACTGATGTATTTCTCATGGTTAAACGAAAAACCCACGAGCCTAAACATAATAGTTTCTGTTTGCCGAATTAGTATAGGCTGAAAAATTCTGCCAACGCCGAAGATAAAAGTTAGGAAAGACATATCACTTACTATTTTCATAAAATTGGGCGATTGTCCTGATTCCGTAGTTGGACAAGGTGCACAAGATCTCGATGATGGCTTCTTCGTCCGTTCCCATACCGGCAACGGCATCGTGGAGTTCTTTGGCGTAAAACTGAGGTAAGGGTGTCATAAGGGCCACCATGACATCTTCGAACTTTCCACCTAGTTCGCTCTTCAGTTCGGATACCAGGTCTTTACCGTAGGAGGTTTTGAAGGTCTCGGCAATCTCAAGCCTTTGTACGATACCCCTACGCGCCAGTACGTCGATAATGGCTTTCTCGTCGGCACCAAAACCCTTCATGGCCTTCTTGAGTGTCGCCGCATCTTCGACGGGGTCGAAGGGTTCTGCGGGATAGACGGTTGGGGTACACTGAAAAAAAAAAGAGAACTCAATAAAAAAAATAGCAGGGACCAATAATTTTTCATGTAGCTTCACAAAATTAGAAAAATAAATAGTACAAATTATATTTGGTACAGATTATCAGCTGAATTAATTTATTCCAATATAAATATGATATTTATGAGCATTACGACGTAACAGGATCTGACTCGAGCATAAGAAAAGTTTTCTACGTTTGTAACGTTAGAAAAAAATCGAGAATACAGTTCCTTGCTTGAATTGGCTCGCTAGGGTATGTCGTGTATGTTTTTTTTTCTTGGGGTTGTCGTAGAAGATTCACTTTTTGTCAGCAGTCACTACCCGGTGTAAAGAACCCTCGCTTTTTTGCCTTTGAAGCAGCTGCTCACAAGAAAATAATCACCTTTCCAGGTTTCTTGGTTTCAATTCAGGAGGAACCCTTGCTTTTAAATCAGGTTCAAACGTACAGACACTGCTTTTTGAGTAATCCCTGACGTAAGTGTAACTCGTTTTACATCTTCATCGAGTAACGTCTGTAATTCATCATCTTCTAATTTTTTTGAGTATCTCTAACTAGATGTACCTTCAATGCTGAAATCACCACTTTCGAAACCATTCTCTACATGACTTGTCAATTAAAGCATTGTCATCGTAAACTTCCACAAACATACGATGAGCTTCAGCTGCCAATGTTTTTCAATTAAAACAAAAAAGTAAAAATTCTTGGAAAAGCTATTTAGTCAACAAAAAAACTAACATCAACAGCGTAGCAAAAAACGTTTTGTATGAAACTCAAAATAAATCAACATGAATGTTACTAACAGATGATCAATCTTCAGACAACTTTGTGAGATCTTTAAGCACAGCCAAAACCCTGCAATAAACCTCTTAAATGAACAAATCTACCTCTGAAATTCCCCTTTTCTAGGAGTTTTCAAGAAAATAAACACCCTTCGAAAATAATAGTAGAACTTGTAATTAATAGTAACACGCAAAATTCCGGCTACAGAGTATTTTATAATAAAAAGTGATAGAAAACAAACTGAAATGACATTAATTTCAGAATTATATATTCTAACTTCTACGATATATATGGAAACTATATACAGAAGCTATCAAAATGATATTCTTATCTATACTGAATATAAAATATTTTATAATGTCTCGGAAAAACCTTTTTTACATCCCGATATTAAACGTATTAATACAAATGTATTAACAATAACTATAGAAGTATGTATATTAACATACAAATACAAGAAAATCCACTCTTACAAAATTATCTAAAATTCTCAAAATAAAGGATCAATCAAAATAATTGAACGAGAATTCCAACATTTGATAGCTATTTCGGTTTCTAGACCTCTTCAGAAATAAAATAAATAGAGGTTAATACTTGATAGAAGGTATATAAAATTATTTAAATATTTTAATATTAGCCTTCTACATATTTAATTTCAAAAAATTATATTTAATGATTATAACTTCAGGAATTAAATGAAATTAATGTCATATAAGTACTACTTATATAAAACGACATATAAAATAAACATTCATTATAAGACATCCAAATGATATAACAAAATCCAATAAGTAAAAATTGTTGACCAAAATCTCAAGAATTTCATCATAAAACTATCTTACTTAGAATATTCGATATTATTGGATATCTACCTCAGTTGCTTTTTATGAAATCTCAAGACGTTTTTTTTTATTATAGTAATGTTTTTACCTATCTTGAGATTTTATAAAAAGTACCTTAGTTAGATATCCAATAATATTGAATATTCTAAGTAAGATAGTTTTATGATGAAATTCTTAAGATTATGTTAAATATTTTTGAAAGATATCTGTTTTCATAAGATTGATAAGCAGAAACAAAATTTTGTCTACTCAAAATATGTAATTTATAGGATTTTGGTTAACAATTTTTATTTATTTGGTTTTATTATATCATTTGGATGTCTTATAATGAATGTTCATTTTATATGTCGTTTGATATAAGTGGCACTTATATGACATTAATTTAATTCCTGAAGTCATAATTATTAAATATAATTGTTTGAAATTAAATATGTAGAAGGCTAATATTAAAATATTTAAATAGTTCTTCAGAAATGTATTGAATTTAGATTCAAATATATAACAAGATCAAAATTTAACTCACCAAATGAGATAAAACCTGGAACCAATAAACTCGAAGTAAGCTTTAAAATATCCAAAATAAATCAGAAATGACCAACGTGTTGTTACCACATATGAAAAATATTTTATATTTTGATTATATATAAGGAAATCATTTTGATAGTTTTCGTCTATAGTTTAATTTCAATTGTAGAAGTTAGAGTAGTAGTATACAATTCTGATTTTAAAGTCCTTCAAATTTTGCTTCTATCAAGTATTTTCTCACATTCAAATTGATTGTTAAATTATGAAATAAATTCATATAAAGTCTAAATATGCATAATATATTCCTTAATTATTTATTAATTTCGAAATTCTGGTTATTTTTCTTATCATAGGATATTATTTGGGGTGAATAATTTTTATTATAATTTTCTGTGTTCCAAGTACAAATGGTTACAGGTTAACGGTAACAACACATTGATCATTTCTGTTTTATTTTGGATACTTTAAAGCTTACTTCGAGTTTATTCGTTCCAGGTTTCATTTTATTTGGCGAGTTAAATTTTGATCTTGTGATTTATTTGCATCCGAATTCGATACATTTCTGAAGAGGTCTAGAGACCGAAATAGCTATCAAATGTTGGAATTCTCCTTCAATTATTTTTATTTGATCCTTTATTTTGAAAATTTTAGATCATTTTGGAATAGTGGATTTTCTTGTATTTGTATGTTAATATAAATATTTATATATTAGGAGTACAAATAAGTTTCCGCCGTTTTATTGTAGATGGCGCGGCACAGAGTTTCGGTTGGCTTTCGCAGATGATAATCGGCTGAAAAAATAGTTTGGACATTCAAGAACAACATAACCTATTAATATCATTGATTTTATATTGGTAAAATATAACTTTTATGAGTTGAAAACGTCAAAATTTGAGCCAAGTAAGCGTCATTTGCTTCTTTAATTTAAAGAAATCTGCTGCTGAGGCGCATCAATTGCTCGTAGAAGCATATGGTGAGGGTGCTTTGAGTGAGAGAACGTGTCGAGAGTGGTTTCAAGAGTTTAAAAACGGTGATTTCGACGTAGAAGACAAAGATCGCAGTGGAAGGCCAAAAATTCACGAGGATGCAGAATTAGAGGAAGATTCATCTCAAACACAAAAAGAACTTGCTCTAACATTAGAAGTCACTCAGCAATCAGTCTCACATCATTTAAAATCATTAAGAATGATTCATATTTAATTTGTATTAAAAAACGGCGGAAACTTATTTGTACTCCTAATATTTTTGTAAATACGTTTGTATTAATACGTTTCATAACTGGATGTAAAAAGGTTTTTTCCGAAACATTAAAAAATATTTTATATTGACTATATATAAAGAAATCATTTTGATAGTTTTTGTATATAGTTTCAATATATATTGTAGAAGTTAGAATATATAATTCTGAATTTAAAGTCATTTAAATTTTACTTCTATCAAGTATTGACTCACATCCAAATAGAAAACACTTATTTGCAATAAAGACTACTCCATCCAACATTTTTTCAAATAATTTGTTTGCTCTTAAATCATAAAATCAACATCACGTATTATTTGCAACAAGTCAAATAACTCCTATCAGTAAAACAACATTTCTTTATATACAAGGAAATTTTCTTTATTAAAGAAACTGCAATGAGTCTAAACTCTCAACATAAAAGTTTATGATGTGAATGAATTATATTGACATTATTATTCTTGATTACATTTGATGAATTCAATTAGCAATATGATGATATCATCTCTGCGTACGACCTACCCTAATTTGACCAACGCAAATAACATTTTTGTCACCTATCGCTGGCTGAAGAACATGTGTTCGAATGATTAATTAAATAAACATTTGTTTCGAAGCAATATCTTATCAAAAAAGAAACAGATTCATAATTTAAGACAAATAATATGTATCACTATCTGTATGGTGTTAGTAGAACGACCTGGAGACCTGTTAAGGAATGATGTCATCGTTACAGAAATAAACAAATTAATGACGCAAACGTGTATCCATGTGAATCCTAAATAACAATCCAAACTACGAAGGCTGTGGCCAACATAAAACGCTTTGGGGCACAAGGTTGTAGAATGAGTCACTTTACATAATGGTATCACTGATGTTAAGTGAATTGAAAATGAAAGTGCATACTTTCAGTGGGTGGCCTACTGTTATCTGGGGGGAAAACGCTACAAACTTCACGCACAGGTTCAATATTTTACAAAAAAATCCTATTATAGGTTTGTGAGAAACGATTGCATTTAAATATCTCAAATATCATACAGATTTATTCATCCAGCTTACCTGAATACAAATTTTAATTTTATAAAACAATTTTCTCAAAAACTTTTCGAAATTAAATTATTTAAATGTCTTAGAAAACACAGTTTTAATTTAGTAGACATATAAAATTAACACTCATTACACAGCACTAAATTAATTAAAAGGATACAAAGAAAATAGAAATTATTAATTAAAAATACTAAATAAATACTTGAAGGATACCAAATTTTATTTCGTATCAATCCAAATTCCTTTATTTGAATATTTTAATATTAGCCTTCTACATATTTAATTTCAAAAAATTATATTTAATAATTATAACTTCAGGAATTAAATTGAATTGATGTCATATAAGTACCACTTATCATATATTTATCATATTTATCATATAAAATAAACATTCATTATAAGACATCCAAATGATATAACAAAATCCAATAAATAAAAATTGTTAACCAAAATCCTATAAATTAAATATTTTGAGTAGAAAAAATTTTGTATCTGCTGATCAATCTTATGAAAACAAATATCTTTCAAAAATGTTCAACATAATCTTAAGAATTTCATCATAAAACTATCTTACTTAGAATATTCAATATTATTGGATATCTAACTAAGCTTTCTATAAAATCTCAAGATATGTGAAAACATTACTGAAAAACAAGTTTTAAGAGAGACTTTGCTTCGTCAGTACTCAAATAATTCATATTCCATAAAATATAACATCAATCAACAACAAATATTTACTCACCCTTCAACAATTTAGAAAACTTCTGGTAATTTAATTCCTGAAGTTATAATTATTAAATATAATTTTTTGAAATTAAATATGTAGAAGGCTAATATTAAAATATTTAAATAATTTTATATACCTTCTATCAAGTATTAACCTCTATTTATGTTACCAAATTCCTTTCCAAAAATACACAACATAATATGAAGAATTCCTTCAAAAATAACTTTTTTAAAAAAATTTTAAAAACATGCACCACATTTTCAAAGAGGCCATTTCGAATCACCAAATCGATAGCTCGTCAGCCCAACTTAATAAAAATATACCTCACCTGATAAAAACCACGTCTTTTTATCAACAAACTTAAAATATAGTGAAATTCTAAATATCAAAATCCTACGTATTCTATTGTATTTTCAGAATTAAAATTTGTAGTTAAAATAAAATAGAAAGGCCTTTTATTTAATAGAAGAAATTTAACAAAATTTGAATATTAAAACAAATTGAAATATGTTTATCTTCTACAATTTTAATTTAAAAAAAAAATTTTTATTCAAAAAACTCTTAGAATTAAATTAATGTCTAAAACAAGCACCGCTTACATTTAATAGACGTATATAATCAAAACTCAATATATAATGTCTGTATATCTGTTGGTTTATTTATTCCATTTGACATTATATATTGAGTTTTGATTATATACGTCTATTAAATGTAAGCGGTGCTTGTTTTAGACATTAATTCAATTCTAAAAGTTTTTTGAATAAAAAAAAATTTTTGAAATTAAAATTGTAGAAGATAAACATATTTCAATTTGTTTTAATATTCAAATTTGTAGTTGAGTTAGCAGAATAAATCTGCATGATATTTGAGACATAGTTATAAGCCTTCACCAAAAAAGCTATGTCTAATAAAATGAATTTAGTTTGACGTTGACTAATGATAACAATTTTATTTCGGAAAACACTCGTTTTATGTGTTGCACACTTTCTCTGAAGATAGTCGTTAGACCGAAACACTTATGAATAAATTGTGGAGAATATTAAGAGATTTTTCCTTCCAAGTAAAACAGAAATTAATCTAATTTCATATTATTTATTTCTTCTAATAATCCTTGGTCTACCTCAAATGCAATCGAGAGGTGAAAAATTAATTCAATAATTTTCGTAGGCATTTTCAAAAATTGCTCTCCAATATTTCAGCACAAAACTGGACGTTCAACAAACTGGTTAATTTCGATTAAATTTTGCCTCATTATTTTCAAATAAGGGACCTCAAATAATATTTAACAGGTTACGTTTAAAAATGTATAAATTTCAGTAATATTTATTGTCACCAGAATGTTCACAAAAATTTTTCCGAATTATTGTGTTCAAATTTATTGAGAAACAGGTTTTCTGCCATAACCAAAATAGTAGACAAAATAAAAAAGAATTATGATCAGTTTATCCAAAAATCAGTGGAGCAGTCTAGAGAAGTTTTTCAAAAATTCATAAAATTTTCAATTTTCATGTTAAAAACGCACTACCTTGTATTAGTTGATATGGAGTCACATCAATAGAAATTGTCATTTTTTCTATTCTTTGAAAATTTTTCGCAATCTCTCAATTATTTCTAGATAACTGCAATCTTAAATCATTCATAACTTTTTCAAATGCTAATGTGTGGGCTTCAAACCTACTAGTAAAAATCAAAAATCTAATTGACGAAACAATTGTTGTGTAAACAATAAATTTCAGCGGAAATAAAGTGTTTTACTTTAAATCATATAAGTAAATGATAATTCGAGAATAAGAAATTTTTTATCTTATAAATAATTTTCTATATTTATATTGAACGTATATTTATATTGAATAAAATTTTTCCAGTTTGAAGCTCAAATCTTATAATAAATTAAAGAAATAATTCTACAAAAATTCCTAATAAAATTCAATTTTATTTTCAAAAACCAAATTGGTATATTCAAAAACGAATAACTCAATTTTTATTTCAAATAATTTTGATGAATTTATAATAATTTAGCCATTTCAAATTTAAAAAGAATAGTTTTTATAATTATTCAATAAAACCTGATATACAACGTACATAAATATACTTCCTTTATAAGTATTAATAAATTATCTATAATAAATATTTTTTTTCTTTATAAATAATAAAAGCAAGATGAAATTTCAAATCACACAAATGAATACTTTGAGCTACACGAATTCCAACAGGCTACAGTAAAAATAAATGTGATTAAACTTGTGGAACAATCTAAAGAATAATGTGTGTGTTATAAGGAGTTAAATTACATGTCATTATATGAAATATAGTTATTGTATCAGAAACTTACACGGCTAGTATGAGAAATCTTCCTACATAGCTAACGATAGCATTTTGTTAAATAATTTCGGTTCTTATGTAATAAATTATCGTAGTTCAAGGTATTAATTATTAATTGAGTAAACTGCATAGGCGTTTATTTATGAGTAGGAAAAAATATTATTTGGAGGACTAGGGGTTTCCCAATACCAAATTGCTCTATCGACTTAATTAATGTGATTAATTTTCAAAATATACAGAAGATATTGGAAAGAGGTAACAAAAATGAAATCGTCTTTCAATATTGGTTATAATTCTATGTTGTCGTCTTATAATCTAGTAATTTAATTCTATACTAAATAAAAATATAAATAAGAATTTCATTCAGTACGAAATAACACATGAAAAATCTGACAATACAGTACGATGTGTATTTTAAATGCTTATACCGAAAGTTTTCCACTTCAGGAAAACATAATTTGATTGTTTGCTGAGAAAACACCGATTTATTATGTTCTATATCAACTTTACTGTGCTGAAGGATATATTGCAGATTGCACCGGTCCATTCAATGATATTATTGTTAATCAATTAACGAATACAAATAAAGCCATTATCAATCGTATGATTTTTTTCAATGTCGAGACCTCTTTCGATTAGAAATAAAATTATTTCCAGATATTTGATAAATGATTTAATGAATAACAGAATTGTTGTACATCGTAAAAATTACTTGAAATATTCATTTAATCAAAAAAAAAAAAAAAAATTTGGAATTCTGCATCTAATTAATTGGCCTCCAAGATCATGGACATAACTTCACTGGATTATTTTCTTTGGGGTTATGTCAAGTCATTGGTATATGCTGATAAACCAGAAAGAATAGACGCTTTGGAAGCCAACATAACTCGTGTTATTGATTAAATAAGGCCTGAATTACACGAAAAAGTGGTCCAAAATTGGACTGATCGAATGGGTTTCCTCAGAGCTAGTCGTGGTGGACATATGCCGGAAATTATTTTCAGAACATAAATGTCATAAAATTATCTTTCTAATAAAAAAAATATTTGGCTTCAATCTTAATTTAAATGTGTTTTTTATTTCAACTTAAAGTTCGATCACTCCAAAAAAAACACCCGATACTTCAAAGTTATACTGGAAAATAAGAATTTGTTGTTGGCACACCTATTATTATCCAACTATCTTAAGAAACATAATCAAGAAAAAATCAAACAATGGTTCAGCGAAGCTCTTCTCACGGCCTCGTGTAAGTTGTACGTAAAAAATTGGATTAAGAATGCGATTCACTTCAGACCTCGAAACTAAACGAACGAAAGATATACATCTTCGTACGTACCAAGGTAACATCTCGAAGAACAACTTGAATATACATATTTCGTCATAGTTCATGACCTTCTATTGGGTAATGGTAGAGTATACACTTGCTGGTATCGGAATGTAGAATGGTGATTCAGTATTCAACCACTGTGAATGGAATTCCGTATAAGTAATTTATTTTAATAACAGATCGTCATGATGAGGCCATCATTTTCAATCTAAATATCTATTTATAATTACACGAATTAAATGTGACTTTACCACAACTGAATATATCGGAGATCGGAAAAATTTTGGAAAATGTTCACGATTGTGGTTCATTCAACATAGACTGACAATTCCCAGGCTTAATGGAGAAACATCAAATTGGACTTTATTCATCAACATAGTCTCCTTTATGAGAGAATCAATCATTCCAGCGCTTCTCTAAACTTGCGATACCTTTATTGAAGAAAGATTTCTTTTTGCCTTCAAAATAGGCTCTGCCTCATTCAAGCCAAGTCTCCAAGTATATTGATTTCTCCCAAACCACTTGATGAAACATTTTCGATATTAATAAGGTAAACGAATACACTTGGCTTAAGTTTCACATAAGTTTAATTTAAATGACTTTTAACTTCCACAATATACACTGAAACTATATGAAAAAAACTATCAAATTGATTTCCTTATGCAGGGTGTCCCAGAAGTCGACGTCAAGCCGGAATCGGGTAACAGGCTGATTCATAGTAGTCATCAGAAAAATATTTGAAAAAATCTAAGTCCTGTACTTTTCTCATTATATTGCATTTTTTATTTTTCGAGAAAACGCACACCCTGTGATGATTTTTGAAATCCTGTTGCTACAATTTTCTACTTTCTTCAAATTTTATTTTTCCTATGTTATCCCGAATGGTGCTTCTGTAACCTGTGATCTTCAATTCTAGGCCGGTTACTCCAGCTTGAAAAATAGTGTCACTTTTTGTCGAACCAAGTAATCAAAATTAATATTTCGCACAACTTTAACTGACTGTACTGAAAAAAATCTGTACTACATAAGTTTGGCAAATTACTTTAAAAGTTGGCGCATTTATTAGGGATTCTAAAATGGTATAACACTTACTACATTATTTCTTAGATCGGTCCAAAAAACGGTCTTTCTTGGAGAAACAGAGTTTCGAACAATTTCTCCGAACTTTCTAAAAATGATTTTAGTGCATCCAATACTTTAAGAATATGGTTTGAATGGGATGGGGTGAGTCCTTCCATAAAGTGTGAGTGAGACAGATAGAGACTCCACTATTTGGTATTGGCACACGTAAAAGCAATACAGATCAGTACGCTACGCCCCTTGGTCTAGTGCGTATCTTTCCGTATTTGATCGTGTTATTTGTGTACTTACGACTTTTGGCTTCGTTCATTAGATTTGTTGCTTGTGATTTGGATAGTCTTTACGACGAATTTTGAATTTACCTGAACTAAAAGATACCCTAATGCTGATTGTCATCCAAATCATCGATTTTTTACGAATGTGCACTAAACAAAGTGCATGGTGAAGGAAGAATTTCATTACCTTACGACGATATTGTGCTTCAAGCAGTTGAGGAAGATCCAAGTACTTCGCTACGTGAAATTCAGCGAAGCACAGGAGTGCCCAAAAGTACAGCTCACCGACTATTGAAAAAATATCACCACCCATATCATGTACAGCGAGTACAAGCTCTGTTACTTCGGGACTATGAACCTCGGACTGTGTTTTGACAAACCATGCCACAAAAGAACCAGGAAGACCAACAATTCTTAGAAAAAATTTTGTGGTCGGATGAATCAACATTTAAAAAGATGGTTACGTAAACCTACACAATTTACATGAGTGGCACGTAGAAAATCCGAATTTAATGAGACATGATAGATCTCAATATCGTTTCAAAGTGAACATGTGGACTGGAATTTTGAACGGAAGAGTCATAGGACTTTTTGAGTTGCCGTAGGTTTTAAATGCTGAAATTTATTCAGATTTTTCACGAAATCAGTTGCCAAATTTACTTGAAGACGTGCCACGTAGTATTTTCAGAGAAATATGGTTTCAGCAAGCTGACTGACCACTATTCCCTCTCAGTTAGAGAATATCTGAATGAAGAATATCTAGGCAGATGGATAGGGCGATCTGGTACAATCTTGTGGCCAGTCCGTTCACCTGATTTGAATCCCTTAGATTTTTTTACTGGGGAGCAGTGAAAAAATTTATTCAAAACAAATTGAAAATGCATCTGAGTTTTGGGAGAGAATTAGGGAAGCAATGCAATTCGTCAATAACGGAAGATTCGCGAGTCTGATATCCCGATTTTTTTTAAGAAGATGTCGTGCATGTATTACGGCTAAAGGAAGGCAGTTTGAATATCTTTTGTGAATTTATTAAATCTTGTCATAAAACGAAACTGAGTTTCTTTAAGAAAAACTTTTTTTGTCCAATCTAAATACTTGCCAACCTGATGTAGTACAATTTTTTTTTAGTACAGTCAATGGAAGTTGGGCGAAATTTCAATTTTGAATCCTGGGTTCGGCAAAAAACGACATTATTTTCCAAGCTGGAGCAATTGGCTTAGAATTGAAGATTACAGGTTACAGAAGCACTATTCGGGATAACAGGAAAAATAAAATAGAATAGAAAGGCCTTTTACTTGGTAGAAGGAATATAACAAAATTTGAATATTAAAACATATTGAAATATGTTTATCTTCTACAATTTTAATTTCAAAAAAAATTTTTTTTTATTTATTCAAAAACAAGAATATTTAAATATATTAAATATTTCAAATAAATTATATTCTTTGAGAAGTCCTTTAAGTGTGTTCATGTTGTTAAAAGGCAATTGGTGTTCTTAAAGGTAAGACCAGAAACAAAATTTTGTCTCCTTTAAATATTTATTTATTAATTTCAATTACTTTCGTACATCTGTTGGGTTATTTATTCCATTTGACATTATATATTGAGTTTTGATTATATACGTCTATTAAATGTAAGCAGTGCTTGTTGTAGACAGAAATTTAATTCTAAAAGTTTTTTGAATGAAAATTTTTTGAAATTAAAATTGTAGAAGGTAAACATATTTCAATATGTTTTAATATTCAAATTTTAGGAAAAATAAAATATGAAAAAAGTAAAAAATTGTAGCAACAGGAGTTCAAAAATCATCACAGGGTGTTCATTTTATTGAATAAAAGAAAGTACAATATACATTCTGTCAAGAAATTACCGGGAATTATCGATTTAAATCTGGCGGGGCAATGAGGCAGGTCAAAAATTTTTTTCCTAGGTTGGTACCACTGTCCTTAATTACTATGCCAAGCTTGAGCAGGATCTGTCAACTAGTGTGTTTGCAACAGCTGATTAAGTCAGTCGATGTCAGAGTGCGTGCCGATTTTTACTATGGGTGATTACGTTGAGCAAAGAATTTGTTTAAAGTTTTGTGTTGCAAATGAATTTTCGTGTGCCGATGTATTGAAAATGTTGCAGAAGGCCTTTGGTGATAATGCTCTATCGAAAACTCGTGCATATCAGTGGTACAGAGCCACGCCAAAGCCGCTCGAAAATGAAGGTGATGCTCATTGTTTTCTTCGATATCCGTGGCGTGGTGCACTACGAATTCGTTCCAGATGGTCAGACGGTAAACAAGGAGTATTACCTAGGCGTTATGAAACGTTTGCGTGAGCGTATTCGTAAGAAGCGGCCATATTTGTGTGCGAACAACTCATGGATTTTGCATGACGATAACGCGCCTTCTCACCGAGCTACGATTGTGACTGACTTTCTCGCCAAAAACTCAACAAACGTGCTTCAGCAACCACCGTATGCACCGGATTTGGCTCCCTGCGACTTTTTCCTCTTCCCAAAACTAAAATTGCCCCTTCGTGGCACCCGTTTTGAGTCGATTGAAGCCATAAAACAAAATTCGGCGCGAGAGCTAAAGTCCATCCCGGAAAGCGCCTATAAAAAATGTTTCGATAATTGGAAGTGCCGTTGGCATAGATGTATTGGAGCAAATGGAGCCTATTTTGAAGGCGACCCAATAAATTTTGACGATTAAATGTAAAAATGTTGTTTTAATTGAAAATTCCCGGTACTTTCTTGACAGAGTAGTAATATTTCAAACATACTGGACTTGGATTTTTTTTATATTTTTCTGATTTAACCTGTTACCTGATTCTGACGTCGACTTCTGGGACGTCCGTATATAATCAATATGAAATATTTTTCAATGCCTCGGAAAAAACCTCTTTACTTTTATTAATCTATTCAAGTACTGACTCACATTCAAATGGATTTTTTTAAGTTTAATTTATGCTGTTGACATATATGTTTCGGGTTAGCGAAACAATTGTTGTATTGAATAACAATAAAAATTTGTGAAAATCAGAATAACCTTATTTAATATGGGTTTTCTAAAGACTGATTCAATTAAATATTGAATCAAGAAAAGCTTTTAGATACTGTACGGTTAAATGCAGCATTGAAAGGTGTGTAAAGATTATCTGTGAAACAGAAATCGTGAAAACAGAAGGAAGTGGTCAACCATATACTGTAAGACAGGATAATTTATTCGAATTCTAGCACGTATCAATTAAAATGGTGAATGATGTCAGAAGATCGTAAATTCAGATGCGAGAAAAAGAACATAAAACGGAATCCTGGACTGTTGTAAATAACTGAATAAGGATCTTTCCATGAGACATTTTAAATGTTCAATTAAGATTTTTAATTACATTTCAACTGTGTTAAGTTTTTATTCACACTTCAAATGGGTGCCCAATTTATTTTCACATATATTCAGTGTTTTATTGAGATCTGGGGCAGCATTAGAAATGAAAATGCACCAATATCTATAAGAACGTAGATTTCATGGATTATGATATATTATAGCTTTTTTCTTCCACATAAAGGGTTTTCCAATAAAAGGTTTAATTTTGAATAGCCCGCTATCTGTGCAACTCATCTTTCGACATTTGACAAGTGAAAGCTACGCCATTACTAAAATAGAACGATACACGCTTCAATAACGCATTGAAATTTTGCAACCACACTTGGCAAAACTAAAGCACTTTTGAGAATGTGGAATGTGGGCAACCTTTATTTTCAACAAGACGACGCTACGTGTCACACATACAACGAAACAATCACAATTTTGCAAAAAAAGTTTCCTGGCCGCGTTATTTCTCAAAGAGGTGATCACCACCGGGATCTTGTGATTTAACACCATTAGATTTTTTTGACTCCAATTGAAAGATAAGGTTGATTCAGGATGGAATTTGTGAAGTTATCGAGGACATACAGCCACAAATATACGAGTTGGTCGTAGAAAATTTTATGAAAAAGTTGTGGTGGCGGCCATATCTTCTGATATCTTCTTCCATTGTTAATGGCGTGCCTTCCTCTTTACATTGAAATAAAGAACCATCGATTTCTCTTAAAATATACTTGTTTTTTCTTAATATTGAAATGAAACCTCTTGTTGGAAAACTCTTCATTAACCTCAATCAATAGTTTCAGTGCCATTTATTTATTTTTTCAAAGTGTTCAACCCAACTTTTAACATCGTATATATCAATAAAATCCATACAGAAAACATCTGTTTATTTTCATAAAGTGATAAGAAAACGTGAAAGGATTTATTATCAGTGCGATTCATTTCAAATTAGAAGTGCAGGTGTTTTAAATTTCCATAAAAATCAATGTAAGGTTAGTTTTAGATTGTACAGTAAATTTGATATCCAAAACAAAAAATTAATAATGAAAAGGGGTTCTTTTACTTGACAGAAGTCTTACTACAATATTCTAAATATCATACAGATTTATTATGTTTTTTTGAAGGAACTTTTTTAAAAAAAAATTTTTGAAGAAATTCTTGAGGTTATGTTGTGCATTTTTGGAAAGGAATTTGGTTGTCAATACATTGATACGAAACAAAAATTTTGTATCCGTCAAGGATTTATTTGATTTTTTTAATTAATAACTTATATTTTCCTTGTATTCTTTCATTTCTTTTGGAGCTGTGTATATGATGTACTATATTTCTCTAATACTAAATTGAAACTGCGTTTTCTAAGACATTAATTTTATTTAATTTTTAAAAGTTTTTGGGAAAAATCTTTATAAAATTAAAATTTATTGTGAGGTAAGCAGAATGAATCTGTTTAATATTTAAGATATTGAAAATTAATAGTTAGATTTCATAAACGTTTTTTCACCTTCACTTCAAGCTACAATAAATTAATAAAAATAATACTCACTTTGAAAGGATAGTATTGCTGGCCGGTGGACATCTTGGAGTTGTGTTATTGACTAGAAACAAAAAATTCACTGTGATCAATCAGGTACGCTCACTAGTGTGGTGCGAGTGGGACTAACTTTATATCAAGAAAGCTGGCGATTTGTATAGCTGAACGAGAATGATGACATCATAGCCACAATTAGTTATTACCTATCTGATCCAGAGGTTACTCATTTACAGTCGTTATTATTTTTAAGAGGAATGGTGAACTGAATAATCAATTTTCTGGGAATCGATGTCGGAAAAATGTAATCATTTTAATTTCAATAGTTTCTGGGATAAAAAATTCGTTAGCTGCCGTTTGCCTTCCAGAACTTTTGACCTGTATTATTGAAGGGCGATTTGTGAAATAATGAGGGAATATCTGGCACAGACATTGTTTAGAAAACGGCTATCCTTTTCCGACAATAGATAAACTTAAAATTTCTTTCAAGGAAAGAAACTTGATTATTTAGAATCTGTTGAAATTTTCAAATCGGTTCGCAACAAAAATAAAGTAAAAATAATGAATGACTTACGGATCAATGTAAATCCAAAGTTTTTGAAATATTTAAATAAGTAACATCTGTTTACCAATCTTCTTTGACATGCCCACATTCTAATAGTTGTTAGGTGTCCTCTCATTTCAAACCTTTTTTAACCTGTTTTTATTACCTCTTCTACCTCTGTATATGCATAAATACCCTGTTCTGTTTGTTGAGCCTTCAGTTGTCTAAAGATGGGATAGTTAATTCCCGAAACTCGAGTCACAATTGAATGTGTAAAATATCAATTTATTGGTAGTAAAACATAGTAACTTCTACAACTTGTTTTAATTGGAAGTAAATCAGTCGTAAATTATTAGAATTGTAAAAAACGATCACTCTTATCATTTCAAATCATTTGAATGATATTGTTTTTCATTCGTAAATGTCAAGATTCAATTATAATAAACTAATAACTTTGAAAAAACATTCATTAGTTTTTTACTTCTTCATACTTGTCAATGATGTACCAATCGAAACCGATCGTGTGTCATATTCTTCGTAAATGAATTATGAGAATTTGACAAAATACAGCGTCTTTTTCCAATATGCGATGGATATTCATCAAATAAAAATCATCAATATTATCTAACAGTAGAATTCTCAGTAGATTACTTACGTTACAAAAAAAAAACCAAATTTTCTGTGTTCATTGATGAAATATTGCATTTCTATGGCCTAAATCGATATAATATAATGTATTCGATGTTTCTAAAATAGTATACTAGCTAACTGAAGGTTATTCACTGGTTTTCTTCAATGAATATGGTCATACGGTTATTCATATTCATAGTGGTTTCCTACATATTGACTTGCATAATATATATTTTTATTGCACTAACGCTTGATAGAATGAATAATATTTGAAAACATCAGTAAGCATAACAAAAAATGTTGCATATTCTACAGAAAGATTTATTTTAAAATTGAAAATTTATACCGGCTATTCCTAAATTGAAGGTACACAGGAAGAGGGAAGATTCCTTACATAATTTTTAGAAAAAAAAATGCCCATAAACATGGGACCGCAAACGTTTCGTTTTCGAGATACAGAGTGTTAAAGTTTGAATTTTTTTCAATTTTTTTTCTCATAGTATGTCTGCATTTCACAAGATATTCAACTAAAATTTGGCGTAGATATTACAATTTATAGTTTACACCATGTGACATGCTTATTTTGATTGCAAATTTACAGGGTGATATTTTTTCTGGAACACTGTCCCCTGTTTTACTCCAGAACTTTTTTCTGGTGAACCACTGTTAGTTTGAAAAATTTTAAAAAGAAGCTTTGTTGTTATACCAAACTTTACAGCCTCTTGTAATTTTGTCGTATCTCCTACAGATTTGGAAAAAACTTCAAGAGACCATAAAGTTTTGTGTAACAACAAACTTCCCTTCACAATTTTTTAAACTAACAGTGGTTCACCAAAAAAAGTTCTGGAGTAAAACAGGGGACGGTGTTCCAGAAAAAATATCATATCAAGATTGTAATCACTTTCCGAGTCGTTTATCCGTTTTTTTGTAATTATTGAGACCTCTTAAAGATTAGGGGGGATCAATTCTTAGTTGTTTCATGAAAAAATGTATTTTGAAACGAAACGACATTTCCACCATGTATATATTTCTGTGATTTCGAATAAGTTTGGCTGTATGTGCGACCAAATGTTAAAGCAAAAAGATAAGGAGATGTAGTGAAGAACTTGAGTAGTAGTTAATTTGGTCATTTTTACGCAAGAGCTATTCGTTATCTGAACAAATACCTCTAATTGACTTGAATCAACAGAATCAACAACAGCATATCCAAAAATAAAGTCAGTCTGACATACTCAATACTCAAAGATATCATTTGCAATAAGATGATAATGGGTATATGAAGTTTAGAGGATATAATTATTCCGGTATGAATAATTTGAATCTATTTTACAAGCGGAATAACAATGTTAAAATGCCGATATTAATTAGCATTTACCTAAATTGTTCTACAAAATCTTCATGTATTGGGTTGTTCGGAAAATAATTTCGATTTTTTTCGTAAAATAAGAGACAATTTTCGTATAATGAATAAATTATTTCATTAAATTATATATTGGCTATTCTGGTCCAACGCCATCTTTCTGGTAGAAACATGATTCCACGCTCTAGAATGTTTGGTCTTTGATGGCTAAAAACTGATACAAGTTATTTTTGACCTCTTCAGTTGAAGTAAAGGTTTTACCATCCGAAAAATTTTGCAATAACCGAAACAAATGATAATCCGAAGGCGCCAGATCTGGAGAATATGGCGGGTGTGGCAGTGTTTCCCATTCAATTATTATTAAATTATTAATAAATATGACCCCTCCCACCTAACGATTTCAAGATAGAAATAAATACAATTAAATAGATTGCACAAAATAATAATATACCCATAAATGAAAAAAACGCAAACAAACTTCACTTTTATTATATTCCACTTTAAAAGTTAGCGCATTTAATAAGAATTACAAATTGCTATAGCTAACACTTGCTAGTATAGTCCGTCTAGAAAGTATCCGAAAAAATTAAAGCCCAATTGTAATTATTTAGTATATATTTTAAATTAACTGACTGAATTAAATCATCTTTATTACGTGGCGCTGCTTGCGCAACTTCAATCTTCATTAGTCTTCATATGTTTTCGATGGGACTAAGATCTGGTGAAGCTGCTGACCATGAAATGGTTGTCACTTGGTGTTCTTGCATCCAAGCTTGAGTATAGGCCGAAGTATGACATCTTGCATTATCCTACTGAAAACGCCATGCCTCCGGATATAAAGCATGCGCCGTTTCAAGGAGAAAATCGTTTAAAATGCCACAATACTTTTCACTATTAATGGTACCATCAACTATACAGAGCAGCGTAGCACCACGCTGAGATATTGCTCCACAAACCATCAATTCTATTCTTCGTTACTTTTGTAAAGGTCTCATTATAGGGATTTTTGGTTTCCTTGATATGTAGCCTTGTCTTTTTAGTGACTACAGACGGTTTCTGGACATAATTTTATATTTCGTTGATTTCCAAATCTGTTAGTCAATTTGTGAAACCCCAGGCGCGGATTATGTCATCCTAAGGCCAATAAAGCGTTTAAATTGTTTCCTTTAATCTTAACCGGTCTTCCTGAAACTGGTCTATGCCTCATATCCATTCCATTTTTATCCTCTTTATTGTCTCATATATAGCACTTTTTTCCAGTTCAGTCAATTGCACTAATTTATTAACGCTTCGAAAACCTTTTCTATATTCTACCTGTTTTATTTTTTCTAGTTGCGACATTATTTCATAAATTGTATACCTGTTAACAATCAATAATATTTGACAAATAGAGTTGCCACGCAACATTGGCCATAGCCGACTATCTGCACAACTTATTTCATACATTACTTTGTCTTAGAATGTTACAAAAAAGAAGTATATTAAAATTATGAAAAATAATAAATTCCGGATACTTTCTAGACGGACTATAATTCAGCAATTTTTTTTTGATCATTTTTCATTGAAAAAATCCAGTTTTGAACAATTTTTTCTTGCTTACTTGAAATGATTCATGTAGCAAAAGCATATAATAATTATTCAATCGCACAAACTACAGCTTCTGAGGGATCATCATAGAAGATCTAAGATTATCAAATAAAAATTATCATTTAAATCATCCAATTAAAAATGAGAAGAGATGGTGAAGACACGACAAAATGATGTTGTGATGTGAGTTATAACAGTCTAAAAATTTAATTTTACAGAACTCTTAACTATTGCTGTGACCTGAATACTCGCTTTAAGTTTGCGTTTTCTACAAGTGAAAGAAGAACTAAAATTAATTATTCGTACATAAACCCATGTACAAAATATAATTTACATGTTTAGGAAATTTTTTACCTAGACTCAAAGTGCTATTAGGAGTACAAATAAGTTTCCGCCGTTTTATTGTAGATGGCGCGGCACGGAGTTTCGGTTAGCTTTCGCAGATGATAACCGGCTTAAAAAATTATTTGGACATTCAAGAACAACATAACCTATTAATATCATTGATTTTATATTGGTGAAATATAATTTTTATAAGTTGAAAATGTCAAAATTTGAGCCAAGTAAGCGTCATTTGTGGGAAATATTAGTTTACTTCTTTAATTTAAAGAAATCTGCTGCTGAGGCGCATCAATTGCTCGTAGAAGCATATGGTGAGGGTGCTTTGAGTGAGAGATCGTGTCGAGAGTGGTTTCAAAAGTTTAAAAACGGTGATTTCGACGTAGAAGACAAAGATCGCAGTGGAAGGCCAAACATTTACGAGGATGCAGAATTGGAGGAATTATTGGAGGAAGATTCATCTCAAACACAAAAAGAACTTGCTCTAACATTAGAAGTCACTCAGCAAGCAGTCTCACATCGTCTTCTATAATAAATATTTAATTTGTGTTAAAAAACGGCAGAAACTTATTTTTGTACTCCTAATACTTTTTGCTAAATAGTGAATTGCTTCAGCCGTTACTATTTGGTAGTTGATCATAATTGAAACACAATAGATTGGAGTTACTATGTATTTACTACCAAGGTTTTTTATTATTTTTGGTTCACATGTTACCGCGGTTTCGAACGATGACCGTTCATCTTCAGACGTAACAGAGGACTAAAGCACTAGTTACAGATTCAGTTTTGAAGTAATGTTCCATTTTGTACAAAACTGTATAACAGATGTTACAAATTATTCAGAATAAATATTTCCAGTGAAAAGCAATAACAAGGATTACAGAGGTGTTATGAGTTTTTATGATGGTACATGAACAATTCCTTTTTCAACAGGTAGCAAGTAAGAAATAGCAGAAAATAATTATGTGCAAATGTCGGTACCTTTTGAAGCTATTTCGGTTACTTAAAAACATTAAATATATTTGATTTACACAGATCAGTCTGGTCGTTCATTATATCGATATCATCATTATGCAGCGCTTTGAATATTTCAATTGATTCTAGATAATTTAATTTTCTCCCTTTTGATGCAAGATGGAGGATTTTCAGATTTTCAATTGATGGGAATGAATGACCATTGTCAATACAATGTGTTGCAAATGTTGATGATTTTTTATTCTTTTTAAAGTCAGTTTGGTGTTCTCTGAATCTAGTTTTAAAAGACCGTCCAGTCTGACCTATGTAAATACTATTGCAATCTGAACAGGTTAACTCATAAACTCCCGATTTTTCTATTTTTGGGGTGGTGTCTTTCGCGTTCAATAAAATTGAGGATAATTTGCTGACACAAAATTGAATTTGAATTTAGCCTACAAATCTGTTAGCAAATTATCCTCAATTTTATTCAACGCGAAAGACACCACCCCAAAAATAGAAAAATCGGGAGTTTATGAGTTAACCTGTTCAGATTGCAATAGTATTTACATAGGTCAGACTGGACGGTCTTTTAAAACTAGATTCAGAGAACACCAAACTGACTTTAAAAAGAATAAAAAATCATCAACATTTGCAACACATTGTATTGACAATGGTCATTCATTCCCATCAATTGAAAATCTGAAAATCCTCCATTTTGCATCAAAAGGGAGAAAATTAAATTATCTAGAATCAATTGAAATATTCAAAGCGCTGCATAATGATGATATCGATATAATGAACGACCAGACTGATCTGTGTAAATCAAATATATTTAATGTTTTTAAGTAACCGAAATAGCTTCAAAAGGTACCGACATTTGCACATAATTATTTTCTGCTATTTCTTACTTGCTACCTGTTGAAAAAGGAATTGTTCATGTACCATCATAAAAACCCATAACACCTCTGTAATCCTTATTATTGCTTTTCACTGGAAATATTTATTCTGAATAATTTGTAACATCTGTTATACAGTTTTGTACCAAATGGAACATTACTTCAAAACTGAATCTGTAACTAGTGCTGTAGTCCTCTGTTACGTCTGAAGATGAACGGTCATCGTTCGAAACCGCGGTAACATGTGAACCAAAAATAATAAAAAACCTTGGTAGTAAATACATAGTAACTCCAATCTATTGTGTTTCAACTTTTTGCTAACTTCAACCCTCTTGAAGAATTTAGACCAATTTTCAATCACTTTCGGACCCCGTGAAGTCACAATCCGAGTTAAATTCTTATGTGTACACTGGAATACGGTCCTGTATTTTCATTTTCCTTCAGTAATTTGCACCGGCCGAAATGATTGGCTTCCGGATACTACATTAAAATGGATAATTTGCGATATAAATATAAAAAATCTGTAGGAATAATAAAAAATGGATAAGGCAAGTTTCTCTCTTCAACGAATTTAATAATCCTAATCCCATATAAGGTTATTCTACATTTTCAGTTCATTGAAATCGATAGAAACGAAATGCGAAAAAGGGCGAAGCAATTTTTGTTTAATAAAATTGGATTAGCGCATCAGAAGCGATTATTAAGAAACTGAATTTACCTTGATATCGATCGTACAAGAACAAAGTGAAGGATTGGAGTTGGGGATAGCAGCAGATGCAGAAGACACCCACGGGAAGATACAAGCAACAGAAAATCTACTCTCAACTCTGACTGCGAGTCGAAGTCCTGCTTGCTGCGCCGGAATGGATTTTCGAGATACCAAAGCCGGTCACGGTCAACGGAGGCGATCAGGTCCGGATTAAGATGGAAGGAGAGGCCCCACACAGTGATTTACAGTTTTCGTTTACTATTGAAATCAAATAATGGACAATAATTTTCACAAATTTAAAAAGAAAGAACACTCCAGGTTTATATTTCGATCTAAACTTAAATAAGTAACATTCTAATAGTATTAGTGTGGTATTTTTTCTTTCATTAAGGATAATTCCCTAGTTTTTGAAATTATGTCCAAATTCTTTGAAATGACCGGCGTACACCATGATCAAAAAGTACCGGGAAATTATAAATAAAACAAAATTGCGTTAATCTTCCTCCAAATTTATTTTACCTCCTTCAAAACAACAAATAATTTGATAAAGGCAGATATCTGCTTTTGGGTCCTATGGTACTTTAAGCTCATTTTAAAATGTTGTAAAGCTACCCAAAACATCTGGACAATTATATCAGGAATAAAGTAACACCTGAAAAACAACAGCCAAACCACGAACAGAGAAGATGGATAATCGAAGAAAGAAACATCCAATACAACAAAAGGGACTCCTTTAATATCTATCTACCTTAAGGTAATATACACTGAGCTCCTTTTTTAGACTACATCCAATAGAATTCGATTAAGTGGATTTTCAAATTCAAACGAAGGTGAATCGGATAATTCATAACAAATACACAAACCAAAAGAAAACTTGATAACTTAATTAAAGGTAAAGTCAAAAGTAATAAGGAACTAAATAAAACAAATTTTCAGACCACAAATTCTTTGAAAGATTCATAAACCTCTCCAACACAGTTTTTTTGGATAATGGACACAATATTCTAAAATAAGGGTATAAATACAACATCAAAAAAAGTTTTCAAGTTAAAAAAGCGGAAGCATTAGGTATAGAAACAGCATTAAGAAACTCCTATAATAGCGCACATAATAAATTTCATAGTTCAGAGATTATTAAAAAGGAATTTTATGTGAACAAACATATCGACAGTAGTGAATAGAAAAAAGCAATAGATTTGAAAAAGAAAGCAGATCAAAACAGCATTATTTTTACACAATCAGATAAAGACGTTACGATAGTGGCAATAGATATAATACTTTATACCAATAAAACAATAAATATATTGATTTCTCGCAAATCACTTGATAAAATATTTTGGATGTTAATAAGGTAGACAAATACACTTGGTGTAAGTTTCACAAAAATTTAATTTATGTTGCTGACATATTTATAGTTTTATACCCCAACAATTTCCGACTGCTCACTTCATTCAGAGCGAGAATGTTATAAAAATTATCTCAAATTCATGCGTACGAATATAGTTTACCTGATTTAGTAATTCGTTTCGGGTTTCAACCAATTTTCAAAACTAAGAATTTACTCAACATTACAACATATATTTCGGACAACAGATAGAAGTGACAGGGATTTTTTATTTGAGGTTGTTAACAGTAAGTTATACCTGTTGACGATATTTGCTTATTTTTCAAAGGAACTAGTTATTAACAGATGTCAGTATTGGGGATTGATGAAATTCCTACCGATTGTTTGTTATCGACAAATGTTTTTTATGAGCCAAAGAAATCTCCAAATATTAGAATAGGTCTAAGTTTTTGCTTTTGTTACCTGAATGTAGAATTTCCGTTTCACAGAAGTCAATGAAGTGGTTTTCTTTTATGAAATGGGCAGAAAAACCAGTTCCCCCATTTTGGAGTATAGATTTTTTCTTTATATTTTTCCTATAACTATTATGGCTTGGCCTTTCGCCCATTTCCACCTTGACGTCGACTTTTGGAACACTTGTATACCTTTTAATAAAACCATTATTCAATATATTCACTAAAATTCACCAGAGGAAAAAATGATGTGATTCAGAAATTACAAAGCTTGATTACAAATAATTACCCATTATTTGAATATCAAAGCAAATTTAATCTTCTACAATTTTAATTTCAAAAAAAATTTTTAGTATTAAATTAATGTCTTATAAGAACAGCTTATATTTAATAATGTATAAAATCATACAATATCAAATGGAATAAATAAACTAACAAATATAAATTGTCAATTAAAATTAATAAATAAATATTTGAAGGAGACAAAATTTAATTTCTGATCTTACAATTATGAAAACTAATTTCTTTTGAAAATACAAAACATAATTTAAGGACTTCTCAGAAAATATAATTTATTTGAAATATTTAAATAAGTTACTTCAAAAATCTCTCAAAACATGCATTACATCTTCAAAAAACAATTAGGAATTCCTATAAGTTCTTAATCGGTCCCACTTCATATTTAAAAAGTAACTTATTTAAATGTACTAAATATTTCAAATAAATAATATTTTCTGAGAAGTCCTTAAATTATGTTCTGTATTTCTGAAAAGGAATTGGTTTTCATAATTGTAAGATCAGAAACGAAATTTTGTCTTCTTCAAATATTTTTTTATTAATTTTAATTGACAATTTATATTTGTTGGTTTATTTATTCCATTTGATATTGTATATTGAGTTTTGATTTTATACATCTATTAAATATAAGCTGTGCTTATAAGACATTAATTTAATCCTAAAATTTTCTGAAAAAAAAAAATTTTGTTAAATTAAAATTGTAGAAGACTGACAGATTAAATCTGTTTTGATATTCAAATTTTGTTATATTCCTTCTATCAAGTAAAAAACCTCTTCCTATTATTTAAATAATTACCTTACTGCAATCCCAAAATTCAAATAAAAATAAGATGAAATTTTACTGAATTTTTTGAATGAACATTATTAGTGATGTTATTAAAATCAGTGAAGTTTTTAACCATGAATCACAAGCGTACCAAAGATTCTAAGGCATATTCTATAAATTTTTTTATCCTGATGCCTTAGGAATAATCTTTAATTGGAAAGGAATATCACAAATAATAAAAAAATTATCATAATATCAATGTATTTGTTTCACATATAAATGCATGGAAATACACGTTTAATCCTCCAAAAAGAAATACTGTCCCGAACGTTTCTGATCGCAATCCTTCACCGATTCCAACTTGTTTATCCTGGGACGGAAATTATTGGGATCTCTTCGGAAAGTGATGCCCAACAACTCCAAGAAGCGATTCATTCCAGCCAGTAGGGTTTGGGGCGAATGCGCTGTAGTGTTAACGGAAGGTTGACCTTCAAAAACTATTACTCTGTCCGCCAGGTAGGTGGCCATGATGAAATCGTGCTCTACCACAAATCCGGTCTTCTTAGCGTGAAGAATGAATCTGAAATAAATTTGTCACATAAATCGTTCGAAGAATTATAAAAAAGAATTCATTATCAGTTTAATAACCTTTCTAAAGGGTGTTACATTAATAGGTAGAATAAACATAAAGATGGAACGATAGATTCAATTATTCTTTGTATCAGAGTTCTTAAAACTTTTTTCAAATTGCACCCTATATTTGTATGCTGCATTTTGTTTACCTTGGTGTGTAGTTAACAATAACTCAAGTTAACTATGGGAGTAGATTTTTTGTATTTATTCAGTACATTTCAGTATAGATGAAACAATGGATGGTGGAATTGCGGGACATGACTATGTAAAAATCGTTATTTTAGACAAGCCTCTTAACAGGATTAGAGTTCTTTTGGAATATCCAGTGGTTTGTGCTTCTTCAGTTTTCCAGCAGTGTGGAAGACTTTAAAATATTTTTAATCTTTGCTTTGATTTGTGCCAATGTTAAATCCCTATTTTTTCATTTGAATCTAGACATGCCAACAGAGTAGTATCTAGTGTGAATGAGATGTGGATCTATCACAAATCATTGCACTACAACCAAGCGCTTTCAGCATATATTGAAATAAAACATGCATGACCAATAATAATATTGAATAATGTGAACGTGTGACATTAATGACAGAAGTTGAAAGATTCACAGTTGCATTCACTAAGCTACAATCCTTATAGATTATCTGGAAATAATCTGCGTGTTATTCAGGAGATTTATACAGGTTGTTTCATGAGAGTCTCAGTGTGATAATATGTGTTTATATGTTCATTCTGTTCTAATTTTTTAAAGTATTCAATCAATTGCCTGTTGTAAATATTGGATGGAGTAGTCCGTTACTTTGTGATAGTTCATTTTAATGGAATGAAATAAGGAATTACTTTGTTTTCTATCACTTTTTATTATAACTGATATACAGTGACTCGAGTTTCGTAGTGTTTACTACATTTTCAAACTGAATGAACAAACTAGATCTCAACTATTATATATGGGGATTGTAGGCTTCGGCAGAGCTTCGAAGAGAGGGGTTTTCCAAAGTTCCGTCTGTTCGTTAAGTAGTTTTATTATTGGTACGTGCCTTTTATATTTTTCAATTTCTATGGATTCCAGGACGTCAGGTTTTTTCCCTTTCGCTTCCACGTGCAAGATAACAAGGTTGTTCAATTCTGGGAACGTGTGATCTGTAGTGAAGAAATGGTTCGCAAAATTGGAATTATTCTTCCGGTTCCTCAAAGCAGATTGATGCTCTTTGTACCTTTTATGGAAAGGTCGGCCCATTTGTCCTATATACACACTATTACACTCTTGACAACTTAATTTATAGACTCCAGAATTATTCAGTCGGTTCTCTTTGTCTTTCGGATTAAAAAAGAGATTAGAAATTTTATGGGAGGGTGTGAAAGCTGTTACTATGTTAATTTTTGATGAAATTTGAGCTATTTTTTGTGAAATTGGTCCAAAATATGTTAGTTTTATGAATTTATTGTTATTATGATCTGATTTGGAGATGGGGTAAATTTGTTTACGAATTAGTTGCTTTTGTTTTTTGTTTATGATGGAATTTATAGTTTTGGTTTCGAACTGATTTTTTGTGGCTATTTGTCTGATTGTATTCAATTCCCTCTTTAACGTAATATTATCTAAAGGAATTGAAAATGCTCTATGTACCATTGATCTATAAGCAGCTAGTTTATGATTGATCGGATGGTTTGAAAAATTTGGTATTGTTTTATCAGTTGATGTGGGTTTTCTATATATATCAAAGAAAATTTCATTATTACTGTTAATTAAAGTTATGTCCAGAAAATTTATTTTATTATCAAATTGTGTTTCCATGGTGAATTTGACCTTATTGTGCAAACTATTAAGATATTCTAATGTTTCATTTAATTCTTAATGTGTTCCGCAGAAGCAAGCCAATATATCGTCTACATACCTGTACCAAAAAGTGATATGCTTTGCATGTGTGGATTTTAGAATTTTTCTTTCAAAACGGGACATAAAGATTTCAGCGAGTAATGGGCTGAGAGGTGAACCCATGGCAAGTCCATCTTTCTGTTTGTAGAATTTACTATTGTATTGAAAGTAATTTTCTTCCACGCAAAGTTCGAAAAGAGTTAAAATTTCGTTTTTTATCACAGGATTGATGTTATTTTTTGTTAGGATATTTTCAATTATATTCATGCATTCTATATTTGGTATATTCGGGAACATATTAACTACATCAAACCACACTAGAATACTATTAACTGGAAGGATAACATTTTTTAGCTTTTTTGTGAGCTCGATTGAATTTTTTATTGAATAGGGTGAGTTGAATTGTGTTGTTTCTTTAAAAATTTGGTTTAATTTAGAGGCTAGTTTCGCAAGGGGGCTATTAATATATGATACCACAGGGCGTATTGGACAATTATCTTTATGAATTTTAATAAGGCCATATAGTTTGGGAGGTGTCGGATTCATATTAATAAGTTTGAATTTATCATAATCTGATAAAATAATTTGAACATCTTTGTTTTTAGTTTTAGTTGAATTTTTGCGATGGGATCTCTTTTTAGTTGTATGGGCGATTCTTTCTCTAATAAATTGTTTATTTTCTGGTCATAATCTTCTTTGGATAGAGTAACAATAGAGTTTCCTTTGTCGGCTTTAGTCATTATCAAATTATCATTTCGAATTTTGTTTTGATTGATTTTACTATTGATTTTTCTTTTTTATTCTGTGAGTCTGTATGGGTTAGTAGTAAGTTTTTTATTTTTTCTTTGGTGAAGTTTGGGTTCGGTGTTTTAATTAGCGCTAATTCGATTTCGGAAGTTAGTGTTTCAATGATATTTTTTGAGGTTATGTGGGGATTGTAATTTGGACCTTTCTCAAGAAGCCTAATTTCATCTGTAGAAAAAGTGGTATTCGAGAAATTTATGAATCTATTATATGGTGTTGTGTTAGGAATTGAATTTTTCTGTTCACTGTTATTTTGTTTAAATATTAGGTTCTTTAGTTTTTTTGATTGATTGATATATTTTTTGTGTTTTATGATAGATATAGTATGTCTAGTTTTATCATCTAGTAAGTCAAATTCAACCGGGTGGAGTCTATAAGTTAGTTCAGAGTGCAGTACCTTAATATGTAGAGACAAATTGTTCCTGATTGACATATATAATAATTCCTGATTGTTCCCCATATATAATAGTTGAGATCTAATTTGTTCATTCAGTTTGAACAGTAAACACTACGAAACTCGAGTCACTGTATATCAGTTATAATAAAAAGTGATAGAAAACAAAGTAATTCCTTATTTCATTCCAATTGCCTGTTGTATTATCATTTGCTTGCACTTAATTGTGATTTAGGATATGAGAAAATGTGTTTAACTAGAGTTCCTTTAAAGGAAAACCGATTAACGCAGAGTTAATTTTATCAAATAAATGAAGCTATAAGGGGAAGTCTCACCTTTTTATAACTTTAGCGGCAACCAAACGCTGTTCGGAGTCCAAATAAGCACTAGGTTCGTCAATCAAATAAACATCAGCCGGTTTACCTAAGCACAAAGTCATTGCAACTCTCTGCAATTCTCCTCCAGATAAATTCTGAACTTCCTGGTCAATGATGTCTTCAATTTTCAGGGGCTTCATAACATCAGTAATGAACTGAAAGAAAAAAAGAAATCAAACGATTGGACAATTTAAACCTGAAAAAGATATAATTATACATGTGAAGGTGTAATGAATTCAAAAAACTTTGAACCTATGAGGTGTGTTTTCAAAGATATAAGGAAAACAAATGTTAACTTCCGCTACTTTATTGATTTACTCGACAATTGTTTCGTCATACCGTGACTTCATCAGGTGAGTATTAAAACTGAGGTATACAATGCAAAACATGATCTTAAATACACAGCTCTGATACAAAAAATAGAGGGGTGGAAAGAGATGGTTTACAATCAATGAAAAATATTAAGTAGGGGGATCTGTTTAAATCTATTTGATCATTCAATAAAATTTGTCTTTTATTATATCTATTGATCTCTAAAGTTTCTCACAGATTCAGTTTCTGACTTTTGTTTTCGATATGTAATATTTCATAGTTCATATTAAAATTATGACCAGTCTCTAAAAAATGGTTGGCATAAGTTTAATTTGGTTTATTATTAATATAACATTTTTCATGTTCTTGTATCCTTGTTTGAAGTGAACGGCCTGTCTGTCTCACATATACACATGGGCAATCACTACATGTTTAATATTGAATATTCTAAGTAAGATAGTTTTATGATGAAATTCTTAAGATTATGTTAGATATTTTTGAAAGATATTGGTTTTCATAAGATTGATCAGCAGAAACAAAATTTTGTCTATTCAAAATTTTTAGTTTATAGGATTTTGGTCAATAATTTTCATTTATTGGATTTTGTTATACCATTCGTATGTCTTTTAATGAATGTTTATTTTATATGTCAGTCTATGTCATTTGATTTAACATTAAAAAAAAAATTTAATACAGATGTAACAACAATTAATAGACGAATAAACTAACCTGTGGATGTACATGAGCATCTCTGATCTTTTCATTAAGTAACTGCCTCACCAATCCCTGAGATTTTGGACTAATTTTTTGTGGTTTATAACTAATATGTAGTTGTGGCAATTCAGCTAGAAAAAGAAGTTACATAGTATATTTAATACCTTGAAAGTTTTAGCCGTTTTCGAGTATATGACACCAAAGTACTATAGCATGAAATATATCATTGTTCAAAAATTTAAAGAAATGCTTCAGTTTTAACACCAAAAATTAAGTATTTCTGGGATATTGCATTGAATCACTTCAATAAAAAAATCTGCTTGCGAAGCAATAAAACATGTGTGAATTGAGGGTTCGCATTTTAACAAGAAAACAGAATTTATAGAATATAAAAACAATTGCGAAAAGACATTATGTATAAACTATAAAAATTGAGGTTATGTTGTAGAGGAATAGTTAAGCAAAAAGACCCAATGTGAAGTACAAACTACCTGGGACAACCGATTGAATATAAACATACCTGTGCCACCATCTGGTTCAAGATTACCAGCCAACATCCTAATGAACGTAGTTTTACCGGTACCGTTTTCACCCAACAGCACTAAAATTTCAGAATCTGAAAATTGTCCCTTGAGCACTTCCAATTTAAAGTTTCCCATGGTCTTCTTCATAGCAGGATATTCGTAATGGTTCATTCTCTTGACTTCTTCTTCAGTTGCGGATTCTGCTACTTTGAACACCAAAGATTCATCCCTGAATCTCAAGTTTTCCGTTGGTACAAAACCGTCAAGGAAAATGTTGATACCTGTGACGTTTCAAATTTATACTTCGACATTGTGTCTTATTTATTGTGAAACAAACCTTCTCTCACTGAAAAAGGCATAGTAACCACACCATAGGCTCCTGGTACTCCATAGAGACAACAGATGAAATCAGATAAATAATCGAGAACGCTCAAATCGTGCTCCACTACGATTATGAATCTGAAAGAATATTATATTCATATTATAATTTTAATAAGACATGAATAAAGTAACCTGTGGATGGACATGTATAACTACTTCATTAATTCCTGAGATGTAGAATCAATTTGTTTTTTTTTTGACATCAACTATACAAAAATCATCACTACAACAGTTTCCAAGCTAATTTGTTGTAGTGCACTAATGTTTTCCAGGAATTTCCGTTTACTGAGTTATTGCAGGGAGGGGGAAAAGATCTGTTATAATATTCTCATACAATGAGAAAACATCCAAAATAGCTTTCATTATTCTATTATCTTACCACAATCCATTACTTCTCCAACTGTTACATAGGTAACCAATAAAATCCACCTTTACAGGCTAGAAATGCTTGAGAGTAAACATTGACAACAAATAATTTCAAGCGACATACAAGGACAATGAAAAAAACAGCAATAACTGTATCAAACCATTTGTCCAAATTAATAATCAGGTCTATCCATCCAAACTGCTGTAGGGCTATACAAGGCAATATGTAGACCAATATTAGAATATGCACATCCAATTTTAATCAACTATCGGGTGTCTTTTCAGAGTGATAGAAATTTTGATAGGGATAACTGTGATTTAACAGAAGGTAGAAGCCATGTTGTTTTGACATTTCTCTTCAGTAAGCATTGACAAATCATCATGAAAAGACTCACGCCGCAACAACGTTTACAAATTGTTGAAATTTATTTTCAAAATTGATGTTCTATCCGCCAAACTTCCGAGCACTTCATGAAATTTATGGTTTACATAATCGCCCATTAAAGCAGCACTATCGATAGATTTCGGACAACATTTTCTCTACTCAATGCAACAAAAATACAAAGAACTGTACGTACAGAAGAAAATATCGCTGCTGTAAGTCATAGTGTTGATGATGATCCAGATTTGTCTATTCGTCGACGTTCACAACAAGTTGGACCCTGTGCATCTACCACATGGAAAATTTTACGTAAAGATCTTGGTCTACACTCATACAAGATCCAACCGGTTCAAGAACTAAAGCCACTTGACCATAATAAGCGTCGTTTGTTTGCTTTTTTATCGTAAAATTGTGTTTAGTGATGAAGCCCATGTTTGGTTGAACGGCTACGTAAACAGCAAAATTTCCATATATGGGGTGAAAATAAGCCTCAAGAAGTTCCATTGTATCCTGAAAAATGCACTTTATGGTGTGCTCTACACGCTGGAGGCATCATCGGTCCATATTTCATTAAAAACGATGCTGGAGCTAACGTTACAGCTAATGGTGCTGATTACAGATCGATGATCAATGATCATTTGTTTCAAAATTTGAATGGTATCGACCCAAAAGTGTTTTGGTTCCAACAAGATGGTGCTACACCTCATGCTGCTACCGTAACAATTGATTTATTGAAAGAAAGATTTGGTGACAACATTATTTCAAGAAATGGTCCAATTAATTGGCCTTCAAGATCATACGACATAACTCCACTGGATTATTTTCTTTGGGGTTATGTCAAGTCATTGGTTTATACTGATAAACAAAAAAAAAAAAAAAGTTTTGGAAGCCAACATAACCCGTGTTATTGATGAAATAAGGCCTGAATTACTCAAAAAAGTGGTCGAATGCAGTTCCTCAGATCTAGTAGTGGTGGACATATGCCGGAAATTATATTTAAAAAAAAAAGTCATAAAATTATCTTTCAAATAAAAAAAATTGGCTTCAATCTTAATTTGAATGTGTTTTATTTCAATTTAAAGTTCTATCACTCTAAAAAAATACCTGATACCTGGCAAATAAAAATCTGTAAATTGCAGAACTGCCCTTAAGTGTAACTAAACTAAGATACTCTAACAACACACTACACAAACTACTAACTAAATGAATTGCTGCACAAGAAAACAAATATTGAACCATGGCTAACAAGAAGCCGAATTCTTTATTTTACAAAAAGTGCAAGAAATTTCAAAACTCTTCAATAAAAGACCCCTGTACAAACACAAACAGAATATTTCCAGAAGCAACAACCATCCAGATGTTGGAAAATAACCATAGAACTCAAATATAGTTTCATTTTTTAATTATTACCTTTTTTTACCTAAGATTAATGGCTCATTGTCTATATTCAGTCAACAAGGACTGTTTCATTTAATTGTCAATGCTAACTTAGTTTAAGTGAAGAGATTAAATTCTTTTGCACCAACCCTTTATTTTCAAGACATTTGACGGTTGAATATATATGAATTCAAGATTGATCAAACCACAAGGTGGATCAGAACACAAGTTTTAATATTGAGATTAAAGTATAAGATCCAAGAACGAGAAATATACCTTTATAAATAAAAGTATATTCAAGCTAAGTATTTATATCTGCCGATAATACAATTCATCGGTATTTTATACGTAGTCTAACTGAAGATAATTAGCTTACTTGTCAGGATGTATTAAAGATCTTATGGTCAAAGCAGCATTCAGACGTTGTTTCACATCCAAATAGGAAGAAGGCTCATCAAACATGAAAATGTCACCATTTTGAATGCATACCATTGCACATGCGAAACGCTGTAACTCTCCTCCAGACAGAGCCGATATTTCTCTCTCTTGGATATGAGTCAAATCTAAAATCGGAAAATATTTAAAGGAATAATTCCCAATAAAATGTTGAAAATCATACCCAACATTTTACAAATTTCTTGCTGATTATCCATCTCGCTTTTCCTTGCTAATAATTGACCGACTGTTCCCTTAACAGCTTTAGGAATTTGATCCACATATTGAGGTTTTATCAGAGCTTTAAGATCATCTTCCAAAATTTTCGTAAAGTAATTTTGCAATTCACTACCTCTAAAATGACTTAGAATTTCTGTCCAGTCTGGAGGTTCCTAAAAATATTTTTTTGTAACACTTTACTGTGAAAGACATATTACTCCTTACCATATACTTTCCAAGATTAGGTTTCTGCTTTCCAGCCAATATCTTCAAAGCAGTAGATTTACCAATACCATTGGTACCTACCAGACCCAAAACCTCTCCAGGTCGAGGGATTGGTAGCCTATGTAATTTAAACGAATTTTTACCATAACGGTGAGTAGTATCACGTTCCAAATTACTAGGAAGATTAATGATTGTGATAGCTTCAAATGGACATTTCTGAAAATTATTTGCTTTTTTACAGTATTCCTCTTGATATTGAACCCTTTACCTTCACACAAATACCGCAACCAATACATAATTCTTCCGAAATGGAAGCTATTTTACTGTTGGGTAAAACTTCAATACATAATTTGCCCATACGCACTACTGGGCAAGATTTTTTGCATTCTTGTCTACATCTTTTAGGTTTACACTTATCAGCATTAACTATGGCTATTCGAGTAAGCTTATCACTCTCCTCTTGGTTCCTTTTTCTTGACATTTTTCTGTAAGCAATCCATATGTTAAAAACCACTTATGAATTTGTGGAGTTGGTCATGTTAACATAATCTAACCTAATAAGAACAAATAAAAATTGAATATTGGTTATATAAAAAATATGGAACCTACGTGTATTTAGATGCCTCAACTATATAAGTATGGAATATGGATTGCAATACCAGAAATCAAAATAAAATTTATTGAAGCAAGCACAGTCCTTACGACTGGCCGACCACAAAAAAGGAAAGCGGAAGCATGGAGGATCTATCTTGAAAGTTGTTGCCATAGAAAGTTGTTCCTAGTATTGAAGCTATAGTAACACTAGGAGAATGCGAAATTGTAACATTACGTACGCTAATATTTCAAAAGAAATAAGTGAAATTCTATCAAAAAATTAAAAATTTGTTAGAAAATCACTGTAGAAATATAAAAATAGTGCGGATTGGTAACAAGCTGTAAAAAATTTTACACCATTTGACCATAGACAACATAACGAATGTTATTTATTACGACTTATGGCTGAAATCGTAGATACGGCCGAAATAAAGAATGTACGTAACCCTATACCGAAAATGTAACACATATGTTACAATACAATTGTAACACTTTGTATCTGATTGATCATTGCACAACAAATCATTATATGCGCTTCATTAGTTTATTATTCCATAGCTTTGATCGGGATGAGCTTGTGAATCGACGTGCATCTAATTATCATTTGGGATACGACGCAATTGTTTTTCATTATTCTTCCGCTAATTTATCGTTGGAAACCAGAGAATTCTTTCTCTTTTGGTAACGAAATGAAATTTTTCAATGGAGTAGTCATTACTTTGTGATAGTTAATTTTAAAAATGGAATAAATGATAAATTTACAGAAAACGTATTTCGTTTTCAATATTCCATAGATGAGGTAATATTTGTCCATTACTCTTTTCACAATGTCCACGGCATCTGAGATATTCAGATACAGGATTTTATATTAGACAGAAACTCTCACTTCTTTACACTAAATCATACTCTCCGAGTAATAAACTAGTTTAAATTAATTTCTCATTTCTAGACATGCACACACCCACTGGTAAGAGTGAGACTCGAATTCGAATATCCGTCTCCATTGTCGGATATCTAATCCGCTATATTAGGTAATGTTATTTAAAATCGTAGTTCTAAAATTAGCTTCTCTCTGTTCTATGAGCGGCAGTATTCTGTGACATCGAAATCCGAAATCAAGAGTATTCGCCGAAACGCTAAAAAATACAGCTGATAAAATGTCGAAAGTTGATTTAGAACTCAAAAAGGTGAAATAAAACAACATAATTTGTTATTTTCGAAATTAAGAATTTCTTTATAGGCCTTTACAGAGCTCCAAGAGAAGCAAATTGAAACTAGTCAGAAGTTGAGATTGGCAGATATTCAGATTGAAAGTTTCAAGAAAAATAAACAGCATGCTTTATTCACTGTAAGGTAATTAAGTCATTTTTGTTGTGATATCAAGTAAATTGTGATTTAATTGATTAATTTCAGAGAGTTATCGTCACTAGATGAAAGTACAAGAACATATGAATCCGTGGGTAGAATGTTTGTGGCTACTCCCATAGAAACCATAAAGGATAATCTTCATAAGAAACAAAGTATGGCTGAAGAGAAAATTGCCATATTAGAAAATAAGAAAGTGTACCTCGAGAATAATTTGAAAGAAGCAACTAACAGCTTGAGGGAATTAGTGAAACAAAAGAAATAATGAAATGTTTTATTTATATTAAAATATAACAAAGTATAATACATAAATTATCGAAATCTATTTATTAAAAAGTCTTCTTTTCTAAAAGGTTTTGGAACATTTTTATAGTTTGTTTTCAGTAATAACTTGAATGTCCCAGTCCCAACAGGCGCTTCTGAACCTACTATAATGTTTTCAGATACTCCATCGATTTTATCTGTCTGCCCATAATATGCAGCATCAAACAAATGATCTGCGGTTTTCTCGAACTGAAAAAAACAATAGAAATTAGAAATTCCATACCATTGATAAAAATAAATATCAATAGCCTAATGTATGAAAAGAGGGCTTGTCAACTGATTGGGCCATTATTTTTTTGTGTTTGAAAGAAAATTCACAGATAGTCTGAAACTTTGATATAAAAATAAGTGAATGTTCAGTTCTTGATACATTAAAAAATGTTATATACGATTTATAATTGTGAGGATACAAAATTTGTATGAAATTATTGGATAATCTACAGGAAATGTCAAAAATTGAAACAATTGAAAACATTTGGAAATATCTGAAGATATGTTATCCAATATACTTGAACTGATCTGGCCAACGTTTGGAGGAAATCATATATAATTAACTTATTAATTATACTATTTAATTGACAGCAAATTTTCTTAACCATAATTTTTGGCCGTACTAAGCAAGCATATCCCAATCGTTATCCCAAAGGGCATCTTAAACATTATCAAAAGTTGCGTTTATTGTATAAATAATTTGAATGTAATAAGGACTGGTTTCAGTAATTGAAAATACTCACAGAAGCTAAATTAAATATTGATTCCTTCATTCTTTCAAGGCCGTGTCTTGTCACTCCCAGTACTTCTCCAGTATGCGTCATTTGAGCTGCTAATAACATAACATGTCTAAAATCGATACTGATGCAATGATTGTCCATAACCATCATCATTTCATTCACTATAGTTTGCCTAGAATAGAAAAATTCGAATGATGACATAATAAATCAATTGTTTGATATTAATTTAGTCATTTTGAATCCTGACTTGATTTGTAATTTTTTTCTTCAAAATTTGGTTACTACATATGGAATTCAGTATGCTTGAATTTGGATAAGCCAAATTGTTTGGTCATAACAAAAATACTAATTACTACAAGTGGCCTAAATAATTGGAGGTACTTTTATAACATGACTGACTGCAATATTAATCGAAGAATAAGATTTTCCAAACATTATTAAAGAAAAGAGATACACTTAATTGAAGCATCATTCTTGACAATGGTGCTTCATAATACTTGCAACAAAGTGTACTTTTTTTTCTTAAAAATGTTTGAAATGTTTTTCCCATTGACAATTCAATCGGTTTATTACTTGATTAGGAATTAAGAGTTTTTTATGCAAATCCCGCTCACAGTATATGCAAAATTTTTCAAATAATCGCAAAAATACAAATACAAAAACCCTCCAGTTAAGGTCATTTTATTTGCGCGAGTAATACTAAATTTCAATCTTTTAAATTTTACCACACTAACGATCTTAAACAAAATTTTTAAAAATTATTTGTTACCCTACTTTAGCAGGCTTCAAATTGAAATAAAATTGTTATTTTTCCCTAAAAATATTCACCTAGTATAATTAATCTTCTACCTCAGTTTAGAGATACTCACTTCATTTTGTGAAATATAAAACCAGTTTTTAAAAATCATTGATTTTTTAAATTTTAAATGAAATTCAACCTTCTCTTTTAATATTAATTATTGCCGATTTTAATAATTTAAGAAAGTATTATCTCTGATTTCTATGAATTAAAAAAAAATTTATATATTACTCAATAGAATTTCCTACCAATTCGAATATTATCAGATATATTTAAATAAAATTCAATACAATTTCGATATATAGTGTGATTAATACTTTACCTTGCTGCTTCAATACCCAAAGTTCGATAAACTTCCATTAAATTATTAGAGGAGGTTTTTGTGCCATCTACTCCAAATGTAGCTAAGACTTCTCTGAAATTATTGCCCTCAACACATAAATTAAAAAGACCTTTATCATTATTCGCAATTACAACTCTATTCACAGTTGTGTAACCCTGAAAAAAATATTAATTAATAAGTGCCATACGTGGAACTGCAGGCTGAAAGAGCATTTGCAGTTTGGTCAGGTTACTGACCAACAGCGAACCGAAAAAATCAACCAGTGTGAATACAATCTTTTGCTTTTCATGCTGGAATTATGTAGAAAAGTAACTGTTAAAAAAACTCTAACTGAAACAGCAGGTGTTTTATAATACCTAAGACGAACTGAAAACCAACTTTTATAAAATTTAGCCCTCATATCAAGTCCATTGAAGCTGAGGGTATATTCCTAATGGTATTTGACACAATGCTGAAAGTAACCTTTTTCGGCCCATCCAAAGACAGAAGAGAAAGAAAACAGTATGAGTGAAATATTTGCCAAAGCAATAAACATTTTCTATCTCTCTGTTTCATTAGAATAACAGGTGATATGGTTGGATAATTTAGATTTTTTTGCATTAAAAATTATATATTTTGAAATAGGACATCGTGAATCATTGAGAAATGGTTCAAAGATTATTTGCGAACTAATATATATTACAATGTTTAGTGACTGGTTTTAAAAACTGAAATAAAGATTCCTAAACTTTGTGGGTCCGTAACTTCCAAACTAAGACACAGCGCCCTTTTTTGACTTCAAAGCAATGGGAGCGCATTCTCTTCACAGACAAGAAGCTGTTCACCGTAGAACAATCCCACAACCACCAAAACGACAGAGTCTAGTCCGCAGAGGCTCTTGGTACGTCGAATATATCGTCAAAATCCGCAATCCGTCATGGTCTGGGGCGGAATTTGCGTCAGCGGCAAAACACCCTTGGTTTTCGTGGATCAAGGGGTCAAAATCAATCAAGAAGTCTACCGCTGCGACATTCTCGAGGACGTAGTACTTCCGTGAACCCAGCAGCACTTCGGTGACACGCATTGGACCTTCCAACAGGACTCCGCTCCGGCTCACAAAGCGAAAATAACGCAAGAATGATGTAAGACCCATTTTCCGGGTTTCATCACATCTGCAGAATGGCCGCCCAACTCGCCGGATCTCAACCTAATGGACTACAGCGTTTGGTCAATTTTGGAGCTCAGGGCGTGTGCTAAACACCACAAAAGTTTGGAGTCGCTAAAGCAATCTCTGCGCCGGGAATGGGACCGATTAACGCTGCGGCCCACTGCCGAAAATTTCAAGAAGCGCCTGAAGCTATGTATCGCCGCCAAAGGAAGCCACTTTGAAACCGAGTAAATATATTATTACCAAATGTTTATGTTGTTTTTATTCGTTGTTATTTCGTTTAATTTCTTATGTTTAATAAAGTTCAATGAAAAAAAGTTTGTCCGAGGTTTTTCTTGTCACCCTGTACAATAACATGTCAGTTCTTTTGTGTATGACTGACTGACTTGAACAAATTTTTAGTACTTACCTTCACCATAACATTTGGTAAAGCAATAAGCAGGTCACTGATGAGGAAAACAAGAGGTTTCTTTTTCTGGCCATCAGGCTTCACTACGATACAGTTATATTTCTCAATTTTCACTTCATTTTCCTTCAATTTCAATTTCGACGTACACAAACTATATTTCACAGTTTCAGCATTTATCTCCAGTTTATTCATTTTTTCTACGTCTAACTCGATGAAAAGAAACAGGCCTTTCCCGTCTAATTGACCTTCACTCATTTTTGTTGCTATCTGAAAAATGTCCAAATGGAGGTTACCCAAAATCAAACACTCAATATTTCATTTATTACCTCTCCTAGAGTTGTCTTCTGTATGCGATTTCTTGTTTGTTCAGCAAAGCTGTAATCTGTGGGCTTTAAAAGGGCAGCACGAATAATTGGCGTGCTTATATTAGCAGTGGCGTTCATGATTTCTTTCAGTCTAAAAAAAAAATCGCAGATTTTAATCAATGATGTGAACTTTGCAATTAATAACTACAGTAAAAACTGAATGTTTTGCAAAATCAGAGTTATCTTTATGATGCTTGATGTTCTTTGAATATTTTTGTGAATGTTCTCCTGGTTTGTCCAACCGTACTCATGATAACTTAATTCATAATCCTGAGTTATTAAGTTGGTTGTTTTGATCTTTGGCATTAAATGATAGAAAGGGAATTTTGTATGAGGATGTGAAAGCTATTTTTACATTAGTTGTTGAAATTATTTGCGATATCTTTATGAAATTGGTTGAAAGTTTTAGAAATTTTCTGTTTTGGAAGTGTGGTATATTTGTTTTGGAATAAGCAGTTTTTGTTTGTTTATGAAAGAATTTATAATTTTTGTTGCTGAAAAAAAAAATCGCAGGTTTTAATCAATGATTTGAACTTTGCAATTAATAACTACAGTAAAAACTGAATATACTAAATATACTAGACCTATTAATCAGCGCGCTTATTCTAGATAGATGTAAAATACCAACATGAAAGTGAATAGATTGTGAAAATTTGATTAGAATAATTTCTATTTGAATGAAACAAATAGTAAAATCAATACTAAACTTTTGCAGTTGATTGATCGATATAATCAATCAATAAAAATTTTTCGGGTAGTTAAATGAGCCGGTAAGTCAAAAGAACCAATATGACATTTGTGACGTGAAGGCATTTCTAATTGTTGTCTGTGATTTCCGATAATCGGACAACATTGAGAAATGTCACATCTTCTTTCGTTCGTAGCAAATAATCGGAAAACCGTATGTGAATGAAAATGCTTTCATAAATTACATCTGTCTTTCAATTTTCGACCCCTACACGCACTCTTTCTGTAAGCCTCATCAGAAAAAAGCTTTTCAACTCACAAAAATGGCAGTTTTGAGGTTAATCTTCTGTGGTCGGTGCTTTAGTTATTATTATTATTAGTATAGAACAACTTCAAAAATAATATTTCATATTATAGAGGATGTTTATAAATTGAGGTACAAATGAAGAAGGGGTGATTACTTCGATAATATCAAGAATAAAAGCCTCATAAACATGGGTCTGCTAACCTTCAGTTTTCGATAATGTGTTAAAGCACCTGCGTTAATTTGTCAATTGTGACTGAGGGTAGAGGACATTTAAATAACATACCTGGGAACTCCTTGTGTAATATTCATGCTAGCAACACCGGCAAAATGGAAAGTTTTAAGGGTCATCTGTGTACCAGGTTCCCCTATACTCTGGGCAGCTAGGGCGCCAACTGCTGTACCAGGTTCGACCACTGACCTTGAGTACTTATGCCCGCAAGCATGGAAAAAGCACATCAATTGACTGCAGGTCAATCTTTCTATCTCTTTGGAAATCTTTAGGTCTCCGTAAATGTTTTCAATTATCTCAACTCTATCTGCAAATCTCATCACGAATTCCCTGCAATATTCATTTTGAATTATATGTAAGATTAAGAAAACTAAAAGTTCATCTAGGAAGAAAAATTGAAATCGTTGCTCACTTACCTTAATTCACTTATGAAAGTCTCGCTACAATTCTTAAGTTCATCCGTTTTGAAGAATACATTTGTTGCTGATCTAATTTGTTCACTTGTTAGGGGTTCCTCATTTCTAAAGGGACTTTTGGCCTGGATATGTTTCATGACCCTTGAAAAATTTACAGGAATGCCATCACCTTTAATAGAGATTCAAAATTAATTAAGTATACAGAATGTTTCACGACATTCCTGGTGAAGAAAATCAATCTGAAACTTTAATGTTATGCATTTCACATTTTCCATTTATAGAATAAAAATCAATACCCAAATGTTTTGATCAAAAATTAATTTAAAAAAACTGCTTATTTTAGAACATCCGATAGGTACTACTACAATGAAATTCATAATGGAAAGATGCCATCTTTCTTAAGGATTCTGACCTCATACAGTAAGATGCAGATACATCCTTCACGTTAGAAAATAGAACACAATCTATATTTACAAAGGTTCAAGCTCTACATCAAATTTGAGATTGATTTTTTTAGAATATCCCTATTTCGAAATCTGTTTTCAAGGTAAACCAATTCAAACAAGCACTGATATGCACTTTCCTTGAATGCATCTAATCATTTTGAGATCAAGCATAACTATATTATCATTAAAGCAATAATGGTTTTTATCTTGAGGTAGTAACGACAATACAAAGATAATTAATAAGGAGTATGAACTATGGTAACAGAAAGTTCTTCGAATCGGGACATGCAACTGTAAAATAGTTCTAAACTGAAACAAGCCCAAATAGGTTTTGTTGATCGCTGGGAAATAAGCAGCAGACAAGTGCATGTTTCGAAGATTATTGGTTTCTACTGTCAGTGCGCTGTAATGTCCAATGAATATAAATCCGCCGAGCACCCATATCCGCCCTGCATTGAAGCACCAATGTACCACTAGCGTCCCAGCGATTAACAAAACATATTCGGGCTAGTTTTGAGTTTAGAACTGTTATACAGGTGTATGTTGGACTTATTCTTACCTTCCATATAGGTTGGATCTAAGCCATCGCCTCCATATTTAACTTGCACGATATGACTTTCGGCATTTCTTACTGTCCCATCGTAAGCCACCACCAAATCTTCAAGTACCTAAAAAAATTAAAAAAACTATTAATGTGACGTCGGCTGAAGTTCACAGAAAATAGAATAATCAAAAATAAGAAAAGTCAAAGTGGACAACATTGCACCTGATGATGCATCCATCTGACATACCTCTCAAACGTGCCAGCTAAATCTTTTGATAAAGGATATATTAAAGCTAAGATTTCTAAAACCTTGGTATATGCACCTGTAAAAAATTTGGCTCAAGATGGATTATGTCCCATAACTGATTATAGAGATTACTACCACAGATGAGATCCACATAGTAGCTTTTAGGAAATTCTGTCATTGGTAAATTTTGAGGTTAAATAAAATTTAATGCATGTGATAGTATCGTGAAGATTTCCAAGTAGTTAACATTAAACTTATCAAAATATCTTTTATTGACGAAACAATAAACAAGTGTATGTTTTACCTATAATTTTCAAGTTAATTACCGAATATTGGATGGAGTTATGCGTTAGTTTCTGATGGTTCATTTTAAAAATGGAAAAAATAGGAAATTATTTCGTTTTATATCACTTTTTTATGAGTATACGCAGAGTTTCGTAGTTTTACTTCATTTTCAAACTGATTATAACAAGGTTTTATATATTTATGTAGAACTTCAAAAGACAGGGAATACCAAAGTCCGTTTTCTTGTTTAATACTTTTACTGCGGGATGATGATAATTTTTGTAAACTCCTATTGACTCCAAGATGTCTATTTTCTTGCCGATCGGTTCCAGCTAAAGTATTTTAATATTATCTATTTCTGGGAAAATAACTTGATTCGAAAAATGTTTTGCAAAATCAGAGTTATCTTTATGATACTTGATGATTCACATTTTTGTGAATGTTCGTCCAACCGTACTCATGATAACTTAATTCATAAACCCCTGAGTTATTAGGCTGGTTGTTTTGATCTTTGGCATTAAATGATAGACAGGGAATTTTGTATGAGGATGTGAAAGCTATTTTCACGTTAGTTGTTGAAATTATTTGCGATATCTTTATGAAATTGGTCGAAAGTTTTAGAAATTTTCTGTTTTGGAAGTGTGGCATACCTGTGTTTTTGTTTTTTTATGAGAGAATTTATAATTTTTGTTTCGATATTATTATTTATAGCTATTTGTTTCATAGTATTCAGTTCCCTTTTTAACGCAATATTATTTAAGGGAATGGAAAAGGCTCTATCTATCACTTATCCAAAGGCAGCATTAATTTTCCACTCCCTTGAATATTAAAAAGAGAACTAAATAATAATAAACAATTTTGAAATCTTATTTTTCCACAGTGAGTGAACAATTTAGGCACAAAGATTAAATGCATTTTTTTTTTAGTTTTCGAAAAAAAATGAAACTCGTTTACTTCAAAGTCAACTTGAGGTATGTTTTCCACTTACCTTAACCAATCGTCTTTGCATGTATCCTGTTTCAGCAGTTTTAACAGCTGTATCTACCAGACCTTCACGGCCAGCCATTGTGTGGAAAAACATCTCTGTGGGAGTCATACCAGAATAGAAGCTGTTTTCTACAAAACCCTTTGCTGCAGGTGTGCGTGCTGCAATATAACGTTAACATTGTAGAACTGTTTGATAGCAAAAATATTTGAATGGAGGTTAAACTCGAACTAAGATGCATAAAATTTATAGGTGATAATTCGAGGAAATCTATACATTTTCAATTTATACTTTTTATATTGATAATAATGAAATAATTGTAACTCACAGTTATGTCTGAAATGTGGTAGGGAACGGTCATCGAATCCATTTGGTACCCTTTTACCGTTAACAGCTTGCTGACCAACACATGATATCATCTGAGATATATTACTAACACTACCTAAAAAAGAAAATCAAATAATATACAGAATAAATATTGAACAAGAAATTATTGAATGAGATGAAGAAGTAGGTAAAAGTTGTATAAAGGAAAAAAAGTAACAGAAATGGGCAAGTAATACAATAATGAATATTAAAAAAATGTATATGGGACAGTAATTTGTTTCACCACGATGTGGCTTCTTCAGGTATTACATTGTTGTAGTAGTACAAACATTTTTGTGGAAATAAATTACTGTCCCATATACATTTTTTTAATTAAAATGAGTTTCCACCAAGTAAAGACCGAATCTATCAAATATTCAATAATGAATAAATTATTCGGAAATAAATGAATGAATAATAAAAAGAATGTACCTTTAGACCCTGACACAGCCATGATAACAGGAGCATTAGATGAAGATAATTCATCCATGCAAACCTGTCCGCAAGTATCTCTGATTCTAGATAATTCATCTAAAAGAAGAGATTCCAGAGATTCTTCAGCTGTACATCCAGGCTGGCAATGTAAGCTACCTTTGTTCATATCTTTGATCAATTCGTCACATCTTTTGTATCTGAAATTGGGGATTATCAGTAACGCAAAAAGATTACTACTCAAAAAACACATATGTGATCTCGTGTTACTTGCAAAGCTGAGTAACATTCGTTTTCACATTCAGATGATGTAAGGTATTCTTTGATTCTAACTGAACTAGTTTGAATTTGTTCATAAATTCGCATCTGCAAGTCGCCTAGACTGTTATTATATCGGGTGTTTTTTTTTAGAGCGATAGAACATTTAATTGAAATAAAACACATTTAAATTAAGATTGAAGCCAAATTTTTTTTTTTTTGAAAGATAATTCTATGACATTTATGTTTTAAAAATAATTTCCGTCACATGTCCACCACACCTAGTTCTGGGGAACCGCATTCGACAATTTTGGATCACTTTTTCCAGTAATTCAGGCCTTATTTCATCAATAACACGAGTTATGTTGGCTTCCAAAGCGTCTATTGTTTTTGGTTTATCAGCATAAACCAATGACTTGACATAACTTCAAAGAAAATAATCCAGTGGAGTTATGTCGCATGATCTTGGAAGCCAATTAATTGGACCATTTATCGAAATAATGTTATCGCCAAATCTTTCTTTCAATAAATCAATTGTTACGGTAGCAGCATGAGGTGTAGCACCATCTTGTTGGAACCAAAACACTTTTGGGTCGATACCATTCAAATTTTGAAACAAATGATCATTGATCATCGATCTGTAATGAGCACCATTAGCTGTAACGTTAGCTCCAGCATCGTTTTTAATGAAATATGGACCGATGATGCCTCCAGCCTGTAAAGCACACCATAAAGTGCATTTTTCAGGATACAATGGAACTTCTTGAGGCTTCTTTTCACCCCATATACGGCAATTTTGCTTGTTTACGTAGCCGTTCAACCAAACATGGGCTTCATCACTAAACACAATTTTACGATAAAAAAGTGGATCAACTTCAAGCTGTTCTAGGCCCAATCAGCAAACAAACAACGCTTATTATGGTCAAGTGGCTTTAGTTCTTGAACCAGTTGGATCTTGTGTGGGTGTAGACCAAGATCTTTACTCAAAATTTTCCATGTGGTGGATGCACAGAGTCCAACTTGTTGTGAACGTCGACGAATAGACAAATCTGGATCATCATTAACACTATGACTTACAGCAGCGATATTTTCTTCTGTAAGTACAGTTCTTTGTCTTGTTGTTGCATCGAGTAGAGAATATGTTGTCTGAAATTTGTCGATAGTTCGACGAATAAGCTGCACTGATGGACGATTATGTAAACCACAAATTTCACGAAGTGCTCTATAAGTTTGGCGAATAAAACACTGATTTTGAAAATAAATTCAACAATTTGTAAACGTTGTTGCGGCGTGAGTCTTTCCATGATAATTTGTCAATGCTTACTGAACAGAAATGTCAAAAAAACATGGCTTCTACCTTCTGTCAAATCACAGTTTATTGAAAGTTCTATCATTCAAAAAAAAACACCCGATAGTATTACAAATTGAACTGTCATTTGAACATATCTGGTAACCACTCGTTTTTTACACTAAACTAGAAATATTTATAAAGGAAAATATTATTCATCGAAGTAACTCCATTGACCTTTTCCAAATTAGCAATAATTTTTTATATAGTTTTTGCTAAATGTATTTTAAATGAAAAAATTATAATATTCGAGTATTATTTGAAAGTTTTCTACTCCATTCAGCGATAAAGATTAAATAACAATTAAGTAAGAGATGACATGATAAATATCCAACTAGTCTGGCATCGATAAATTAGTATATTACATAACAAGAGCTGTAAGAAGCATATTACACACGACTAGAAAAAGTTAATTCTAGAATTGTCTTACAACTCGAGTCGTGTACTATACTTTTTCTATGACCGAATTAATTCCTATAAAAACTTAGGATTCTATTAAGTGATGAAACGTCAAAATCTTATCGGCTGCGTGGCCTGATATTCGTTTCCATGGCAGCTACTGTAGTTATACGTCGTGCATTTACCTTACATATGCCACCGTATTGGTTGTTGATCGTGCATTTTGTTTACGGTAAACTTAAAACGTTCAGTTTTATATTGCACAATGCATAAATAGCCAGTTACAGAGTTGGCAATTGGTACAAATTTCGTCATTTGCAGTGGCGGGAGTAGAAAAACACGTTTATTGTTTTCCTAGAGCGAAAAATGGTTTTGTTGGCTGATCAGCTGCCTGTCTAAGAAAAATATAATTATAAAGTACCAACCTTCAAAAGACGATCTGATGTTTTGTTCAAATGTTACAGTAGTTCATAGCAGCAACTATACCAAATTGGCCAGTTGAAAGAATTTTGGAAAAATGAATGAGTGACTTTATGAAATTTGCGTATTTTAGTAGGGATGCCTTATACATGGAAAATATTGTGCATAAATCATTATCCATTCACATTTATACTAAACCTTCGACAACATATACTAATATTTCAACTTACCCTTTTTCAAGAACTTGTTTCCTTCTAAATAATAAATTTTTGCTAGGTTGTACATCACCAATACCAATAGAAAAACCTCCAGTCATCAAATAATATGAACTCATCCGTGCTGAAAAAAATTGAACAATTATTTCTGGACCTCGATCAAAAAGCAAAAATTCAAAGGTTGAATAAAATAAATCACTAATTTTCCATATGCACAGTCTTACATATTCTCCACATTGCTCGAATAGCAAATTCTGCCCCGTAGTCCTTCAGTATTATGTAAAATACGTTTTTTTCTTTTCCTCCACTACCGAGATTGGCTTTAGTTAAGGCACCAGCAAGAAGTTCAGAATTTCTAATCAGCACATAAGAGTCTTTCACACAAAACTCTTTATCCTTAGACCCCTTGCCTGCTTCTAAGTTAACTTTAACTGGATTCCTTTTATTTGGTTGAAATATCATGCTTATAATCTGTTTTCCTGACCACAAACGCTGAGGCTGAAAATTAGAACAATCTGATTTGTAAAAATTTATAAATTAATATATCGTCAATATAATAGGCTGAAAAAAAATCCATTATTCTTGCATGAATTTCAATACTTTATTTAACATGTTTTGGATTGTCCGATTTGAGTCAAATATGCACTATTTTGCAATGCGTGCAAAAGATGGCTTAGTGCCAGACCTGGACTATATGGTGGATGCATTAAAACTTCCTAACCAAGCCTACTGGACTTTCAGGCGAGTCACTACAGACGTGTGTGGCCTGGCGTTGTCCTGATGGGACACAGCACCTCTTCTGTTGGTCAAAGTGTTTGACCATATAGGAAAAACTCATAATAAATGATTCCTTTGCAGTCCCACCAAATGCAGTAGAATCTTCCTGGTTGTTAGTCCAACCAGTTTGGCCACCATTTAAGCCGCTTCATCTCTTTTTAGCCACGATCCTTTTTGCATAATACTGTCGTATGTGACTCATTTCTCATCCCCAGTCACCATTCGTTTAAGAAATGGGTCGATTTCACTTCGTTCGGCCGAGGCTTCGCAGATAGCAATTCGATCTATCATATTTTTTGGTGTTAATTGGTGTGACACAGCCAAACATCGAGCTTCTTTCTGGTCGATCTTTAGCTCCTGGGCCATGCTACGACTACTAACATGCCGGTCAACTACGATTATTTCTATGATTTTATCGACATTTTCGACATCTTTAACATCAACAATATATAAATTAGCTGTTACAGCAGCGGGACCATAAACACCATTCACAATTTCAGCCGCCTGGCAGGCATTTTCGCCTTTATCAAAGAAAAATTGTAAAGTGCCCGGAATTTTCTCTTTGTTGTCTTCCATTTTTAACGCCCTGCAGCTTATAACTGAATGGACCAAATAAAAAACAGCAACAAATTTTTTTTACTGCGAAATGTCACCTTGACAACGAGTATAAATCTGAAATTGATTGATCGATACTTTACGAGATATCGATCAACTACAATCATCTACCGAAAAAATATTACCTTGATTATACATGGTTCTGGCATTTCGATATGTATTTTAGAATCTCTACTGGCACAAATTGTAGCGACCATTTGAGAAGCAGTATTCCAATCAAAGAAGCTGTCTTTGTGGCTCAACAAATAGGCACCCGTAATAAAATCTTGAGTTGCTGCAATAAGCAATTCACCATTTCTTGGGGTCACCAAATTATTTTTGTTCTGGAAAAAAAATCATAATCATGAAATACTTTGAAACTGAACAACGAAAATTACAAAAATGACAGAACAGCACAACAGACTAGTAACCAAAGTAAAATCTACATTTTCTTTAGTGGGTACTCAGGTCATCAGTCCTGGGCATTGATTGTAAGGAAAGATAGACAAATTCTGTTTCCCGATAAGAGCGACCAAATTAAAAAATTAAATGAAAAACAATATATTTCAACAAATATTTTGCAAAATGGTTTTAAACGGTGCGGCAGTAAATACGTACTTCTTTGAAACAGCTAATAATAAAAATAGCCTTTATTGATCCATAAATCACAAAGAGTATTGCTTTGGACACGTCACAGATAAAAATAAAATATTATAATTACATTTTAAATAAACAACAATAAACTGGCTTTGATAACTGACAATACTCTGTAAAGAAGATTTCAAACTCGGTTAAATTGTAGAATGCTCGAACGGCGAATGGCGAACAGCGCACTCAGAAAGATCGAACTTGATGATGTTCTGCACAATTTCCAAATGATATGCTAACGTAAAACAATTTATTATAAAATGGCATTATCTGGTCGTTGGGAAACAGGTTAGAGCATATCTTAAATAAAAGTACTTGAAAAATACATAAACATACGAACCGCCATTAAAACATCAGCCTCCGCTTTCGCTTCAAGCGTTTGTAGCAAATGTAAGTTCATTTCGTCACCGTCGAAATCAGCATTATACGGATTGCAGACACACTCGTTGAACCTGAGAAAGAAAAAAGTATTTGGTGAGAAACATCAAATTTGTCAAATGGGACTCAATTACCTCAAAGTTCTATGCTCGTGTACCTTGACTCGGTGTGACATAATAGAGAGTCTGTGCAAACTTGGCTGCCTATTGAAGAGAACTACATCACCATCGTATAAATGTCTTTCTACCATATCGCCGGTCTGAAATAAAATATGAAAATTATAATGACTGGAGATTTTTTATAACATTTATTTCACTTGTTCTACTCAATTTTATGTCCTGAAAATACATTATCAATGTTTAAACATAATGGTAATTGCAGAGGTATTTTCCGGGATATGTAAATTATGACATGACTTTGCACTTACGTTGAGGGTGACCCAACAAGCAGTGTATGTACATTTGAAATCTATGAGCCTGATTCAAAATCAAGGCAATTAGGTTCCTATGAATTGAAATCAAGATATCTGAAAAGGCAATCATTTTCTTGTGAGAAGCTGCTTCAAAGGCAAAAAACAAGGATTTTTTACACTGGGTAGTGACTGGTGACGAAAAATGGGTCTTCTACATCAATCCAAAAATAAAAAATTCTACGTTTTGCCCAATCTAAGCTGAACATTCATGGTTCAACTTACGGCCAGTTTCATAAACGAAATTAAAGCCTCCTTTTTCCCAAAAAGTCTCCTTTAATGATAAAACGTGTTTCATAAGCAAATTTTAACTTAAGGGAACTTAAAAGCGTCCTTTATTTTAAACTGAGAAAATCGGCCCTTTACGGCTGGATGGGATCCTTTAACGAGAATCTAGACACTGCCGAGGTGCTCGATAAACACGAAAACACTGGACATAACCTTCCTCTTTCACATTTGCCCATTTTGTTTGATTTTAGCGTACTACGAAATATGTTGCACCAAATGTTGAATGCTGATTCAAGCTCTAGTTCTTTATCAAATGATGAAGAAATAATTGTGAGAAGACCAAAAATTTACAGAAGGAGAGAGATTTTTCCACGTTAGATTTCTTTGATTGTTTTCGCCTGACAAAACCAACTGTTTTATCTTTGCTTCAAAAAATTGCAGATCAATTGTACTTCCCATCTAACAGGTGAACAAATTTCGATTTATTATTTTGTTGATATAAAGAGGCAGCTGTATTGAACCGATGAACCAACTACTTTTGACATTAAGATTCTATGGAACTCGAAATATGCTGATATCAAACAGCCGGATATTTCTTGGGAATTTCTAAACCTTCCGCTTCTAGAATTATTCGAAGAGTTTCTTGTGCAATCGCATCCCTGTGTCCACAATATATATAGATGTGTGAAGGTGATCATGAAATGCAAACAGCAGAAAAGTTTTAGGCAATTGCTAGTTTTCCATGTGTCATTGGTGCTATAGATTGAACATTAATTAAAATCACTTCTTCGGGTGGTGATGATGCAGAGATATTTCGATGTCGAAAACATTATTTTGCCCTTAACGTTCAAACCATGTGTAATTCAGACTTGAGAATCAGAATTATTGTAGCTAGATGACCTGGCTCAACACATGATCAAACCGTCTCTAATAACAGTGTCTTGAAGAGACAATTTGAGAGTGGTAAATTTGGACGGTATTCGTTACTTGGTGATAGTGGTTATAGTTTGCAGACTTATCTTATGACAAAGTTACCGGAAGCTATAACTACAGCTGAAAATTTATATAAGCAGTCAATTATACGAACTAGAAATGTGGTGGAGAGAAAGTATGGCGTTTGGAAACGTTGTTTTCCTATCCTTTCTAAAGGAATGAGTGTTAAGGACCATAAGGGCAATTATTGTCGCTACCGCTGTTTTGCACAATGTAGCTGTAGATATGAACGAAATATTTCCAAATGAATGATTGCAGGAGGAAGAGGGCTTTCAAACAAATTCAACTAATGTTAATGCAGCTCGTTAAGTGCGAGTCTATTATTAATGAACATGTTGCTAATTTAATTTATTCTCTTCCTTGACAGCCACTATCTGAGCTTTTACTAGAGCTGTTTTTTTTTATAATACATCTCTTTCGTTTCGGCAAGTGGGTTTGTAAAAGTTGGGCTCAACTGTTTGGAAATTGGCTCCCTCAATTTTAATGGAGCCCCACCACCAGTCCCTTTAATTTGACTGCGTTGAGCAGCTGCCACCTTCCTAGTTTAAGTTTTTATATTGTCATATGTGGATTTGAGCTGGTCCCCATTTCTACAATGGAGAATTGTTGCATTGACAGCAGTTGCTATTCTCTGCCATACTTAATCCTATAACATTAAAATTCTTTTTTTCAATCAATTCCAAGAGACGTAGTTCCTCCTCAGGTTTTGAAGTAATAATTGTTTTTCTCTTTTCTTCCATATTGATTCATATAACTCACGTTTATTAAAATATAGCAATTCGCACGTAATAATGATAGAAATTCCGATATACTTCTGCACATAACCATGTTTATGCAAAGACTGATTTATGCTTCATTTCGATTTCTTTTTACAAGTTCCGACGCATAACTCACAATTTCAACAGATTATCACCAACTATATTCGTAAAATCACTAGTTATTAAACGCGCATTAAACGAAGCTTTAAGTAAAGGACCGTCGATCTGCGTTAATGAAACTGATGGTCCCATTTAAAGGATCCTTTTTCATAAAGGGACTTGATCATAAAGGAGCCTTTTGATGTGTTTATGAAACTGGCCGTTAGTTATGAATCGAAAGTTATGCTGTGTATCTGGTGGGGACCAAGGGGGCATTGTGTATTACGAGCTCCTAAAACCTGGTGATTCCATTATGGGTGATCGGTACAGACTGCAATTACATGGTGCATTACCAGAAATCAAAAATTGCCTTCAAAATTAGATCGCCTTAAAAGACGTGAAGTTTTTCCGAGACTGGATTCGAAAATTGGCTGAGAGTTGAGGAAAAGTAGTAGCACTGATTGACAATATTTTGATTGTTTTGTTAATTCATTATCTTTTTAAGTAAATGCATTTTTTGAGCTTTTTCGAACAGACCGAATTTATTGGTACTCCCAGTATGTGAAAAAAATTCTCACAAATTTGGAATCATATTCACTTAATGATTATCTTAATTGCAATATTTCTTTTGTCTCTCTTTTAATAACTGTATGCATAGAGGTGATATGAAATAAACGAGTTAATTATTAGTATAAATCTAATGGGTTTCCCTAATATGTGACAGTCTGGAGACTTATAGAGTGATGTAGTAATGTCGCAAAAGTTCCTAATTTACTAAGTTCTTTCATGAATTTTTTACTTACCCTCAATTCATGTGCTATCTTTTCCCTATTACCATATTTAAGATACTTCTTAAAACCGTTCTTCATTGTAATGTAGTTTGCCCCAGGCCACACATTAGGTCCATTAATCACCAGTTTTCTCATTAAATTTATGTTGGCGGGGAAAACCAATTCGGGAAATGTCAAAATTTTGGCTATGTGCTTAGGCACACCGACTTCATCGATCTCTAAATTCGGATCGGGTGAAATTACTGTTCTTGCGGTAAAATCAACGCGTTTTCCGGAAAGATTTCCTCGAAATCTTCCCTGTTTTCCTTTCAAGCGTTGAACTAGACCTCGGCCGGGCTTTTTATTCTGAAAAAAAAAAGTGAGGGTGATTAAAAGGTAGTCTTTGAATGTAACTTGTAATCGAATTAGGAATACTTACTAACGCCGCCATTTGTGCTGGAACAGGCATTTCACTATGGAAGAAGAGGGCTGTTTGAAGTTGCAAAAGGTCCCAGCCTTCTACAAACGTGCTGTGCGACGCTCCAGCACTGTTCTGTTTACGGATACATTCATTAATGAATACTATTTCAGACTGTTTCACCGTTAAATCATCTTCATTTCTGAAATATATTAGAAAATGCAATAAATAAAGCCCTACAATTTTGGAAAAAAATTTAGAACATGTCATTTTCAACTTTATATTCACTGATTTATTAAAACTACGCTCAATCCTAAGAAATAATATTTAAATAAGGTTATTCTGATTTTCACAAATTTTTATTGTGATGTTTACAACAATCGTTTAGCTATCACAGTAGCATCATCAGGCAAGATTACATTTTGAAAAACTGAGCTTGTTTCCAAAATCCGTTGCTATTTATATTACAGTAAGAACAAATTTTTATTGAGCACTAAAACCCAAAAAAGGGTCTCTGCAAATTCCAGCTTATCTGAATACTACTCTGTCAAGAAAGTACCGGGAATTTTCAATTAAAACAACATTTTTACATTTAATCGTCAAAATTAATTGGGTCGCCTTCAAAATAGGCTCCATCTGCTCCAATACATCTATGCCAACGGCACTTCCAATTATCGAAACATTTTTTATAGGCGCTTTCCGGGATGGACTTTAGCTCTCGCGCCGAATTTTGTTTTATGGCTTCAATCGACTCAAAACGGGTGCCACGAAGGGGCAATTTTAGTTTTGGGAAGAGGAAAAAGTCGCAGGGAGCCAAATCCGGCGAATACGGTGGTTGCTGAAGCACGTTTGTTGAGTTTTTAGCGAGAAAGCCTGTCACAATCGTAGCTCGGTGAGAAGGCGCGTTATCGTCATGCAAAATCCATGAGTTGTTCGCCCACAAATTTGGCCGCTTCTTACGGATACGCTCACGCAAACGTTTCATAACGCCTAGGTTAGACTCCTTGTTTACCGTCTGACCCTCTGGAACGAATTCGTAGTGCACCACGCCACGGATATCGAAGAAAACAATGAGCATCACCTTCAATTTCGAGCGGCTTTGGCGTGGTTTTTTCGTTTTCGGCTCATTTTTTGCCACCCATTCCGATGATTGCTGGCTTGTTTACATATCGTACTCGTAGACCCAGGTCTCATCACCAGTTATAATGCGTTCCATGAATGTAGAATCGGAATTACAGCGATCCAGCATGTCTGAAGCAACCTGTTCGCGATGACGTTTTTGAAGAAAATTCAGGTCTTTCGGTACGAGTCGTGCGGCCACCTTTCTCATGCCCAAAATATCAATCAAAATCGTACGTGCGGACTCGTGGGATATCTTAAGATCATGTGCTATCTCTCTCAAGCTGGTACGACGGTTTTCCAGCACCCTTTCCTTAATTTTATCGACGTTATCTTCGATCGAAGCCGTCGATGGGCGACCACTTCACGACCGTCCTTGAAGGCTCTGTACCACTAATATGCACGAGTATTCGATAAAGCATTATCACCAAAGGCCTTTTGCAACATTTTCAATGCATCGGCACACGAAAATTCATTTGCAACACAAAACATTAAACAAATTCTTTGCTCAACGTAATCACCCATAGTAAAAATCGGCACGCACTCTGACATCGACTGACTTAATCAGCTGTTGCAAACACACTAGTTGACAGATCCCGCTCAAGCTTGGCATAGTAATTAAGGACAGTGGTACCAACCTAGGAAAAAAAATTTTTACCTGCCTCATTGCCCCGCCAGATTTAAATCGATAATTCCCGGTACTTTCTTGACAGAATATATATTCAACAGAGGCGAGTTATTTAAATCTATTTGTTCGTTAAGTAATATTCCAATTTTATTATGTTTATTTATCTCTAGGGATTCTAACAGATTTAAGGCATAACTTTTACTTTCTATATGTAGAATTTCAAATTTATGGTTGAAAGTATGTCCTGTTTCTAACAAATGGTTGGAATATGTAGAATTACTTTTATTATTGAGGAAACTCTTCAAATGTTCACAAATTCTACGTCGGAAAGTTCTTCCAGTCTGTCCTATGTAAACTTTAGAGCAATCACCGCAGGTTAACTTATAAACCCCCGATTTATCATCTTTTTGTGTACAATCTTTATTATTTTTAATAAATTTACTCAAGTTTGAATTGGTTTTAAATAAAGTTCTTAAATTATATATATTTTTGAGGTATGATGCTACTGTGATAGTCAAACGATTGTTGTAAATATAACAATAAAAATTTGTGAAAATCAGAATAACCTTATTTAAATATTATTTAATATGGATTTTCACCAAGTAAGGACTGATTCAATTCAATAATCAATCCTAAGAATTCTGGAGTTCAAATCCTTTTATTTTTGCAGCATTCATAGAGGATACAAGCGTTTTATTATAGTATCCATATAACAAAGTGAAAATATTATTTTATTTATTACTCTCATAACAAAGGAAAATAACAGAATAAATATACTTACGTTCCTGACTTCAACTCTGAGATTACAGATGGTCTGATCGCTCTTGGAGGAACTAACATACGAGTTAGAATCAAATCTTCTGGTCTAGCCCTAAAATGTTCATATTTATAATAATATTTCTCAAATTCATACTTATAACCTTTTTTTACCTTTCGAAATTCATTCCTAATAGACAAATGTCCTGTTCCGGAATTCTTTTGAATATCTCTTGAACATCAATGGGATTCAAGATGTCAGTTATTGAATCCATTTCAACATTTCCTGCCTCTGGATTTTCAGGTGCCGATTTTCTTAGCTTAGCTGGAAAAGATAAGAATATTCATTATTCAGAAAATGGGTTCGGTATGAACTAAATCAAGGGAACAATAAAATTGAAGAAGCACTTGTGAAATGCTGATCAACAAAGGAATGTCATTTATCCATCAAGACTACTGCAAGGTCACACTTTGGAAAGAAGACAATACTCCGTGCTTGATGGGATCAGAAGGGTGTAATCTATTATGAGCTGCTAAAACCTGATGAAACCGTTAACACAGTTTGCTACCAACAACAAATGATCGATTAAAATCCAGCATCCGGAATTTGGAAAAAGGCAACACAAGGTCATTTTGCTCCATGGTAATGCTCCATCACACAAAGTAAAACGGGTCAAGGAAATGATCAAGACGTTCAGTTGGGAAATACAAAAAATTTCTCAAAATAGGGACAATTCACATACTCGAGAAGAAATGAACTCTGCCCAAAAATTCTAGACAAAATCATACTTTTGCAGTGCCAGTTGTAATTTTATCAACATTCATTGCGTTGACCTCTTGCTATTTTATATTTGCCAAACATTTTTTTATCTACTTATTTTGATTTTTTCAAACTGAAATTTTTTTTTTATTTACTGAACACTGCTGTATTTTGTTTTATTATTCATTTATGACTATTTTTTTTATTTTCAATAAAATTTTTGAAAAAAGAACGGTTCATAATCATTAAATCAATATATTCAAGTGATAGAAATGCTGCATGCTGAATGACCAATTTCATTTCAAACATAAACCCTTTCCTCATTGGATCCAGATGAACCTTAAAAAATTCAAATAAATTTGCTTACCTAGCTCCTTTTTCACATATTCTGTTTTTTCATTTCCTTTGCTCATTTCATGAATAATAGTCAAACCGGATCCACTGGTTCCTTTAACAACAGGTGCTTTTTTAACTGAACCATTAACACTTAAACAATGTGGGCATATCCTTATCTTTTTACACAAATCTACCACAGTTTTTCGTAGTTTCTTCTTAGTCAAGTAACTTATATTTTTATTTTGGAATCTACAACAAAAAAACCATCTTATATTTCCTGTCAATTTTATATGAAGTTTTGTACATTACATTCTTTAAAGCATGTAAAAACATTAATCGGTAATATACTCAGTATAGAAAGTATCCGGAATTTATTATCTTTCATAATTTTAATATACTTCTTCTTTGTAACATTCTAAGACAAAAGTGATGTATAAAATGGGTTGTGTAGATAGTCGGCTATGGCCAAAGTTGAAAGGCAACACTATTTCTCAAATATTGTTGATTGCAATGTCGCAACTAGAAAAAAGAAAACAGGTTGAATATTTGAATAGAAAAGGTTTTCAAAATGTTGAAAAATTAATGCAAGTGACTGAACTGGGAAAGAGTGCTGTATATGAGACAATAAAGAGGATAAAAAATGGCATGGATAAGAGGCATGGACCAGTTTCAGGTAGACCGCGAAAGATTAAAGAAAACAATTAAGATGCTTTATTGGCCTTAGGACGACACAATCCGCGCCTGGAGTTTCGCAAATTGGCTAACAGATTTGGAAATCAACGAAATATAAAATATATCCAGAAAAAATCCATATAATGACACCTTCGTCCATAATGGACGAAGATTAATCCAAGTCTGTGAGACACATAATTTGAAAATCAATAATGGATTTTACAACTACAAAAATATTCATCGTTTCACTTGGACACAAAACACACGTAATCTAAAATCGATTATTGACTACGTAATATGCAAACAATCAACAGCCTTAAAATGGAATGACATGAGGGTTCTTCGGGGAGTTACGTGTGGATCAGATCACCACCTTGTCAGAGCTAAGGTGATTCTTCCTTTCAAAAAGTATAATCACAACAACGAGCTTAGTGAAACCAGTGGGATGGAGACAGTTGAATTGCCCATTTACAACTTTGCAAGTTTTATGAACGAGAGTACCAAGAGATTATATCAACAACGTTTGGATGAAAAATTGATAGACCATCATAACCGTTCATACATCGAAGTTTATGATAACATCATCGAAAGTTTACACGAATCTACTAAGGAGGCAGTTGGTGTGAAGGAGAAAAAGATCAGTGAAAAGATTTGGTGGACAAAAGAGATCGAAACGTTGGTTCTGCACAAAAAGCAAAAATACCTAATATGGTTGAACACAAAAAAAGAAGAAGATCATGAAGAATACAAGAAAACTAAAATGAAGGTGAGAAAGTTAATAAAGACAGAGAAGAACAAAATATGGGACAAGAAATGCCAGGACATCAATACACATATAGGAGGAAGGAAATGCGCGGAAATATGGAATTTTATTAAAGCGGTGAAGCACCCAGGTAAGGATGGAGCAAATTTACAGATAATCAAACCAGAAGAGTGGAAAAACCATTATCAAGACCTGCTTCAGGAGACCAGAACTGAATACCTTGAAAATCCGTCTATACAGCCGATAAATGTGCAAGGAGAACCTGTCAACATTAGCACTGATACTCTCAGAAAAGCAATAACCAAGCTCAAAAATAATAAATCCTGTGGACCAGAAGGGGTATACGCTGAAATGCTCAAGAATGGAACCCCAAAACTCAATGAAAACCTGACTTATGTGATCAATCAATGCCTAAATGGTTCCCCAATTCCGGAACAATGGAGAGTTGCCTACATTACATCAATCCATAAAAAGGGGAATAAACTTGATTGCAACAACTATCGCGGACTCTCTGTGACCAGTACACTCAGTAGGTTGTATGGGAGGATTCTTCGGGATTTGATAGGGGATGACTACAGGGAGAACGAAGATGAAGAACAAAGCGGATTTCGAGCAGGGAGATCATGTACCGACAATGTCTTCTGCTTGAAACAAATAATAGAAAAACGGAACGCTAGGAATATGGAAACACACATAACTTTTGTAGATCTCCGAAAGGCCTATGATACCATCCCAATTTCTAAACTGTGGGAAGTCCTAGAACAATCGAATGTAAACCATACATATATAAAAGCTTTACAAGAACTATATAAGAACTCCAAATCAAGAATTAAAATAGGTAAATATGTCACCTAGGAGTTTTCAGTAACCAAAGGTTCGAGACAGGGATGTTGCGTATCACCAACGCTGTTTAAGATATACTATATATTGCCGCGGTTTTGAAAAGATGGAAAAGGATGGTTCGCGACATGGGAATTGATGTTGACGACACATGCGTGTGCACTCTTCAGTTTGCTGACGATCAGGTGGTGGTTGCTAAGAGCAGGGGTGACATGGTGTATATGATGGACAGGTTAATCGAGGAGTACACTATTTGGCGTTTGACGGTTAACATCGACAAAACGAAATATTTAAGTGTAGGAGCCGAATCCGCAGATCTGGAACTAGAAAATGCACAAAAAATATCCTCCAGTAAGAGTTGTGTTTATTTGGGGATAACTTTCGATGAAACCGGTACAGACGCAGAGGAAATTGAAAAACGTATCGTCCAGGCAAAAAAGGTAATTGGCTGTCTCAATGGAATATTTTGGAGTAAGGAAATATTGAGAAGAACTAAATTCAATATTTATGAGACGATGGTCAAGAGTACACTATATATGGTGCCGAAACATGGAGAATAACAGAAAAACACAAGAAAAAGGTGGAGGTAGTGGAAATGGACGCGATACGACTATCTTTATGTATTTCAAAAAAAGACCACATAAGAAACGAGAACATCAAAGAGATTATGGGAATCAAAGGTAGAATAACACAGGATAAAGAAAATAAACAACTAACATGGTACGGACATATAAGAAGTATGCCTGAAACAAGACTCCCGAAACAAGTACAATCATGGCAACCTGCACAATCAAGGAAAAGAGGGAGACCCAAAATTGAGTGGCACAAATCAGTACAAAAATCCATGAGTGCAAAAAATTTAAGAGAAGAAGACTGTGCAGATAGGAAGAAATGGCGATCAGGCGTCGGACAACGTAGAAAATAAAAATATATATATTTTTATATTGTATAATATATATATATATATATATATGTTTCATATTGTATAAGCACTGTCAGAATTTATTTATGTTAGAATCTAAATATATATATATATATATAATGACACCTTGACAAAAGGAATGAAAGATAGAATTTTGTCGACGTTTTCAAGAAGATAATTTTAATAATGTCTTTACATCCGATGAAAGTTGTTTCCAACTTGGTGGAAATCACTTGAAAATCCTATCAAAACAACCTGTTACCGTTCAAATTTGCCACTAAAATAATGGTTTGAGGAGCAATAAATATCTCAGCATGGTGCTACGTCTCTCTATATAGTTGATGGTACCATTAATAATGAAAAGTATTGTGGCATTCTAAACGATTTTCTCCTTGAAACGGCGCATGCTTTATATCCAGAGGCGTGGCATTTTCAGCAGGATAATGCAAGATGCCATACTTCCGACTATACTCAAGCTTTGATGCAAGAACATCAAGTGACAACCATTTCATGACCAGCAGCTTCACCAGATCTTAGTTGCATTGAAAAACATTTGGGTACTAAAGAAGACTGAAGTTGAACAAGCAGCGCCATGAAATAAAGATGATTCAATTCAGTCAGTTTTACAGTCCTGGACTACCATCACCGAAAATTATGGAGATGATCTAGTTTCGGGTGTACCTAGACGTTTAGTCAATTGTTTACAGTGAAATGTAGGTTGAATAAGTAAATGAGATGAATATTTTGTTATAATTTTCTGATCCAAGAAATAAAAATATATACATGATTACAATTGAGCTTTGTTTTTTCCGGATACTTTCTAGACAGACTATATATCGAAATAACTTATAGATTTTCCAAAAACAGTTTACAAACCTCTTTATGTAATAATCCTTCTGCTCGTCATGAAGTAATATATTTGCACAGACTTTGCAGACACATCTTAATACATTCAAGACATGGTTAAAAAAGCCAACATGAAAAACTGGTTGTTCTAAATTGATGTAACCATAATGGCCCGGACATTCACTTAAGATTTTTCCACATGTTTCGCAAGGTTCTGCTTCATTTATACTTCCCTGAAAATTACCATTGAAATTAAAATAATGGCAAACTAGCAAAGATTTCAACTGCATATAATTTAATATGTTCAAATTAATTCCCAGGTTTTCTATGAAACTTACGACCCGGAAAATATTATTAGAATATATTTATTATTAGAATAAATATTTTTCAACTCTAGCAAACTACTAACTAGTTCCTTTGGCTTGATGATTTTTTTTAATGTAAGATTATTATATTAATTTCAGTATAAACATTTATATTATCTACCTTATGCCTATGACTTCATTCACGTGGACTTCATCTCAACATATGAAAACTAAATTTTGCATAGAGTTGCTTGAACATAGGCGTAAATTAGGTATTTGATTTGATAAGACTCCACATAATTATAACACTTATTTTCTATTTCTAGTTATTCCGTACAACTTGGAATAAACTATTGAATTTGACACTTCAAAGCTATTTATTGTATATTTATATAAACTGAATATTTTATTTCTTGACAATTGTTCAAACAGTTGCATTACAATGTTCATTTGAACGGCACCTACAGCTGTCCTCTTACCCTTAGGATCATAGTAGTCATATGCAGCCAGTAAATTATTTCGTTAATTAATACCATAATTTTAAATCTTTGAACATTTATTGGAATTGAGTACTAAGTATTTAAATGTATGTTACAAAAAGAAAAAACATCTTATGTCCTTAAAAAAATTTGATAACTGGAGGTAGTAGCGTAACATCCTAATAGAACTACTACAATCATTAAAATCTTACCAATACTAGTTTCATGAATATTAATATCTCATATCATTCGTTGTTTAGCTTACATCTTAGATCACCAGAAATAAAGTGAATAGGAGGCGAATATGCTTACCAATCTAGTATCTAAAACGCCATACCGAACTGGTCTTCGTGGTCCTTGTTCATACAAATTAGGTTGGAAAACTGGAATTCGGGCATGCTTTTGCATATGCCCTTCACTTTCCACACAAAACGTAATTTCGGCGCTAAAATTAAACAATTCGTTAGATATTCAAGAATAGAAATTTTAAAATGGTATAATTACATTGCTTTAGCCGCATCTGTTTCTCTAAACATTTCTTTAGGCATCTTTGCCAAAATGTGTTCTATTCTGATTAATTGTAAAAATAATTTTTCCTTTCTTGTAAATGTATGTACACAAAACCAAAACACTTTACGTCTAGAAATGACAACAATTTAATAGGTTAACTTACAAAAATTACTTCATTCCATAGACTTATAATCCTAAAAAATTAATATGTCTATGCTTCATCCATTTATTTTCATTTTGGCCTTAGCTCTTAGGTTTTGCATAGATAAACTATCATTTAATTTAATTTATTAAATATTAATTGTTTATCTATGGACAAATGTATACGGAATCTTGGTTACTGAAAGATTCATAACAAAAGATTAATCTGCCATACAGAGATGTCAGTTATTGATTGCCAAATATGATGAACTTGAAATTGATATTTCTCGATTTTTTCAAATGTAACACCCTATTTATTTTTTACTATAATGCAGAGAATCAAATGATTCACATTTTTTCACTCCTGCGTCTGGTAAATAAAAATATGCCATCGCAACAGACAATTTGATTTGAATATGAATAAATAACTGAAGGAATTCAAAAAAATGATCGAAGCCATGGAACCTACCGTAAAAATTATTCGGGTTATATTCGCTACAGAATCACTTCATCATGGACATCTATAATATACAGACTGTCCGAAGTTAATTGATAAATGGGTAGCATTTCGCTGGGATATTTCTCAATATTCTCTGATGTAACATTCTGAAGTTCTTATGATTATCAAAATTCTCAAACAATAGATAGTTCTAGAAATACTTCGAAAGATTTTTTCACCCATGATCTTACCTGTCATAAATCCTCAGTACTGCGTCGGGTATCCAAATTCAAGTTGCCAAGATTTTCAAACGGGCATTTCATTTCGATTCTCGATTTTTATTTCAACATAGCTGGTAAAATTAAAAATGTATTCTAAAGCACCAAATGATTTCCATTGAGTGTTATTACAAACGAAAAATATAATTGAGTTATTACAGATATTCAGAATATTCTCAAAATCATAGGTGTGAGAATATCCTTAATACAAAATGATATGTTTTTCTGATTACCCATCACATATGGATCAAATAGTCGAAAAGTAAAAAAAAAACATCTGTATTTAACCGATATGGATTTCAGGTATGTAAATGTTTATAGGCATTTCAAAAATTGTATTTTAAATGAGAATTGTGGCATAGTGAGCAGGTTCAAGCCCCGCTGCGCCCATAGGTGTATTTGTGTACGTCAGTTGGTGGGGTGTGGCCATAGACTTATTATCCTTTAATACGTCTATGGGTATGGCTAATGACCACAGCAGTCGATGCATAGATTAACAATGATATATATATATATATATATATCTTCTTCTTCTTTTTCCTTTTTTTGTCCACGGCTACGGGGCCATTCAGATAAGATAGAATAGAATAGAATAGAAAACGTTTTTATTGCAAAGAGTCATTGCACATATCACAGTATGAAGGATAAGTGACAGCAAAACATACAACAGGTCAACAACAACATAAAGGTCTCATAGCCCTGACTGATTCCTACAGTATGTATAAAATTCCAACATACTATAGGGTTCACACGCAATAATAAAATTTCTCACCACACTTTTAAAATGTTTGCCCTCTCTCGCCTTCATAATACCTATAGGAAGTGAGTTCAATAATTTGATGCACATGTACTGCATTCCTTTCTGAGACAAGGTGAGGGAACGCATCGGACAATGATAGGGACACACCCGTCTAGTATTATTTTCATTTTTAAGGTTTTCAAAAAACTCTGGATGATCCTGAATAAAACAGATGCATCTATACACATACATCCCCGTCAATGTCATTAAGCCCATTCTTTTGAAGTGTCCTCTGCATGACTCCCGGTACTTTAGATTCAGCAGGATCCGCAAGGCGCATTTTTGAATAACGAATATTCTATCCACTTGAGATGAACTTCCCCAGAAAACAATTCCATATGTGAGTAACGGTTGGAAAAAGGAGTTATATATCATTTTCAATGTGTCCGTATTTAATTGATATCTTAAAATTTTCATACTGTATATAGTAGAGTTTAATCTCCCGGATAGAACATCGATGTGTTTGTGCCATTTCAAGCTGAAGTCAACATGAACCCCCAAAAACTTCGCGACTCCCCGAATAGACACAGGTCCATTTTCGGTCCGCAAACTGCCGGATCGGAAAGCCGCTCCTGTCAGTGCAGAAAGCAACGCACTCCGTTTTAGTGACATTAAGCTTCAACCCGTTCTGACAACACCACTCATCAGCACACCTAAGGGCATCCTGTGCCTCAGCCACAAGTTGTGTAACCCGATCAGATTTGACCATTATGTTCGAGTCATCTGCGTACAGGATAGCATCCCACAGATGCCCTTCAATATCTCTCGGAAAATCGTTGATGTAAAGGACAAAGAGGAGAGGTCCCATAATACTCCCTTGGGGAATCCCCATCCCAACGGTCCTCTCAGCCGAATGATATTTTTTCCCGTCTCTGTGTATGGTGACTGTTTGTTTTCTGTTATGTAGATAATTTCGAATAAGTTGCAGTTGTTTGTCTCTGATACCTATATATATATATATATATATATATATATATAGACTTGTTGATCTATGAGTCGATGCCATAGGTCACAAAAATAAAGAGCTGTTTTAGTGCACAGAGTCGCGATTTGGATAAGTCAGGGTGAATTTTAACAAAAATGACATGATTATATGAATTTCATGTTAGGGTAGTGCCACAGAAACTATTTATTAGCAAGTAGAACTTATGCTGCAGAATATCCTGGAGAAGACATCCAAAAGGATCGAGTTTTCGGAGTCCTTTAAACAGATTTATAGTAAAATGTAAGAACGTCCCGTCTCTCCTATAAATTTATTACTGCACGTCGAACAAGATAACTCATAAACTCCCGATTTGTGTATGTTTGGAGTTGGGTCCTTTGCGTTACATAATACGGATGATAATTTGTTTTCTGTTTTGAAAGCAATATTACCATCTAGTTTTGAAAAACTATTGGCCACTTTTTGACTTATGCTACCGAAGTACTATAAAGTAATGAATTTTTTGTTTTGTGTAGTTTTCATGGTGGGATAAATTTGGTTTATAGCTATTTTAGATTTTTTCTGTCGAATTAAATTATCTGTAGCGAACAACTTCTTCGCTCCTGGTCCAGAAACCTGCCTAAATCTGTCGCAGCTTGACCGGCGTACCAATAGATGACCCGACCAGTCTAAAGATTCATGACTAACCGTCCCTGCCGAGTTCAAATAGAGCAAGGCACAGCGTTTGACGATCACCGTTCCAAGCGGAATACATGGTCACGGGCGTCACAGGCAGAGCCTGCGCATCACGCCTGTCTGATGAGTTTCAGATTCGCAGACTCGGAAACGAGACGCCGTCTCCCGAATCAAGATGTTGGAGCTCCCTCATCCTGACAACACCACATATCCTTCGAGAGCTTCATACCTATTATATTGGGGTTGAAACGGTTGTTCGCGGTTATTGATTTTATAGTTCACACCTCAGCTTCGCGGCTATTTTTTGATAAGGGTAATGCGAAAGCTCTATGGATCATCGATTGATACGCTCTCATTTTTTGTGAACATGGGTTCTCCATATTTTATACTGGTCCTTGTAATTAAGCCCTTTTTGTACAACCCTTGTCGAAGAGTAGACAATGGCGGATCACTTTTTAGCCACTTCGCTCAGACGTTCTCTTTTCCTCTATACTTCTGGTATAAATGAGAATAATCAATTGAACAATTGATTTAAAAAAACGACATAAACAACTGTGTACATCATCATAGAGTTGAAAGCATTGTAGTAGTGAAGAATGAGAGCACAGAACACAAATTTTTTTTTTAATTTCGTTTCATATACCGTGATTCAAACAGCTGTCAACATATAAATAAGTTATTTATTTTGATATTTTTATTATTAATTATGATCCTATTTAACATTTAGATTAGGTTTATTGTAAACGTTGAATTATTGCTTAATGAGTAGGTAATTGCATAAGGTGCATCAGAAAATATTTATAATTCAGGCCGATTAATTACAATTCAACACTGAAAATGGTCATGGAATCAAAAACTACTAGTAAAACAAGTTGTTTAAAAGCGTTGTTGCTTCGTGCTTGGAGAGAAAGATGGTCTGATCTTCAGTGGGGCATTAATATCAAAACAGTTCTTCCTCGAGGAGTTAGTGGTGATGTTTACAACTTAGCCGACTGCATACTACAACAGGCTGTAGTTGGAGCCGGAGCAAATCAGTTAGTTCTAAGTTACTTGCGTCATTCCTTAAGTGCCCAATTGGTTTCTCATGCTGCCGTTCTACAGAGGCTGAGTAAATATAATCAGTTCAGTAAAATATTCTGTGTATGTAGTCTGTTGGAATTCTTGGAGAAAATGATTCCTGGGGTAACATGTTGCAGTAAATTAGAAGAAACTGAGCTTGCTACTGCTATTCTCTCAACGGCTTCTTGGTTGCTGAATATTATACAGAATTGTAGAGGCCCATCAGAATTGAATCAGAAAGCTACAATTTTGGCTTCATGCATCTTAAAAACTATTTTATGTAATGATTTCTACATTTCAATGATATGTTTAGCAAGATATAATGACACTGGTAAGTGATAAGATTACACGTTACAATTTCACCACCAACAAGCGTCTGTCTCAAATCACATTGTCGTTGTGGTTTTGTTAGTGTTAAAGTTCTTGAGAAAACTTTCTGTGATATGATAATGGGGATGATTTTGATACTAGACATTCTTCCATGGCTATTTTATTTCCAGTTTATGAAGAAATATTAATACTATAATATTTTAATATTTCTCTGGCTACATCAGTTTTGTCACTCTGAATTAAATTTTTCTGAGGGCAGTTCTACAATAAGTTGATTATGATTTTTTTTTAATTATTGGATTTGGACAACTAATTGAGATAACTGATGGATTATGATGAAATAATAAATAAAACCTTTCTCACTTGAACCACTATAATTTAATACCTGCATTTATTATTCTTTTTTCAGAGTTATTTGCTGAAACTAGCCAAAAATGTTCAGAGGTACTGACATTCATTCCAGAAACCGAAGAATTTTATCAATATGTAAAGAAACTAGAGAACATAGATGTGAATATGCTCTCAATGAATATCCAGAGTGAAAAATGGCCTGGATGTCTTATACCATATTGGTTGGAAGTTAAATTAGTTGGAAACCCTGCTGCTTCCACATCAACTCTAGTTGATCAACTCAGATTGTTCCAAAAATTGAAAGGATATGATGATGCGAGGTGAGCAATATAATATGGGGACTGAATGGTATTGTCGTTTCTGCACATGTCAATATTTGATTGTCATTTGTACTTTAAAATTGTGCCAACATTAATATCCCACAATAAAATATTTAAAAAATGTATGAAAGGATTACAGAAGTTGACTGGTGTCTGGTGGCATGGATGAGGCGTTGGAGGTTACAACCTAACCCAGCAAAATCCAAACTCATCATCTTCAACCACAAAATCAATGCTAACTCTCCCAATATAAAACTTAACTCCTGTGAACTTATCCACGCATTTCCAGCCACGGTTTATGACGTGCGGTGGGTCGAACGTGGGATAGAGGCGAATCGGCAGACGGTGTTGCCAAACCTTCTTTTATTCGAGAAATTGTGTTATTCACTGATTTTTTGATGTGTTTAGCTACTGAATCGCTAAAGAATAGGATTTATAACTTTCGAATTGTCTCGTACAAAGCTGCATAGCAAAAATTAAAAATTTCATGAAATAAATCATTTAATTCCCGTGAGTCATTCTCTCACAAGAGTGAAAAATCATAACTCCGAAACTAGACACCGCTCTCAGAACATTTTTTCATCGTAATATTCTCATTGAAATGCTGTAATTTAATCAACCTTCAGATAATTCCAGACTAGCGACCGAAATTCGTCATAGCGAAAAAACCGTCCAGTCGAGGATATCTCAAAACTGGAAAAAAATTCATAACTCCGAAACTAGACACCGCTCTCAGAAAATTTTTTCATCGTAATATTCTCATTGAAATGCTGTAATTTAATCAACCTTCAGGTAATTCCAGACTAGCGACCGAAATTCGTGATAGCGAAAAAACCGTCCAGTCGAGGATATCTCAAAACTGGAAAAAAATTCATAACTCCGAAACTAGACACCGCTCTCAGAAAATTTTTTCATTGTAATATTCTCATTGAAATGCTGCAATTTAATAAACCTTCAGATAATTCCAGACTAGCGACCGAAATTCGTCATAGCGAAAAAACCGTCCAGTCAAGGATATCTCAAAACTCGAAAAAAATTCATAACTCCGAAACTAGACACTGCTCTCAGAAAATTTTTGCATCCTAATATTCTCATTGAAATGCTGTAATTTAATCAACCTTCAGGTAATTCCAGACTAGCGACCGAAATTCGTGACAACGAAAAAACCGTCCAGCCAAGGATATCTCAATACTCGAAAAAAATTCATAACTCCGAAAGTCTCTCGAGTTTTAAGATATCCTTGACTGGACGGTTTTTTCTCTATGACGAATTTCGGTCGCTAGTCTGGAATTACCTGAAGGTTGATTAAATTACAGCATTTCAATGAGAATATTACGATGAAAAAATTTTCTGAGAGCGGTGTCTAGTTTCGGAGTTATGATTTTTCACTCTTGTGAGAGAATGACTCACGGAAATTAAATGATTTATTTCAAGAAATTTTTAATTTTTGCTATGCAGCTTTATACGAGATAATTCGAAAGTTATAAATCCTATTCTTTAGCGATTCAGTAGCTAAACACATCAAAAAATCAGTGAATAACACAATTTCTCGAATAAAAGAAGGTTTGGCAACACCGTCTGCCGATTCGCCTCTATCCCACGTTCGACCCACCGCACGTCATAAACCGTGGCTGGAAATGCGTGGATAAGTTCACAGGAGTTAAAACTTAAAGGTGACACAATTTCTCCAAAAATTCATGCAAATACCTGGGCATATAGATTGACGATAAGTTGAACTTCAGAGCACATTTAAAACTCCAAAAGAAGACAGCTATCACATGAGCGGGACACTTTAGGTCTCTAACTTATAAAAACAAAGGAATCCGCAGAAAAACAGCAAGCATGATCTACAAAATGATATGCAGACCTTAATTGGACTATGGACATACAATATTTTCAAATTCAGCAAAACAGCTCTGAATGTAATTGAAGTGGCGGAAAGAGCTTGCTTACGAAAAATTACAAAATTGAGACATCCTGACAACCCAGTCTAAAATCCATCCAATCAACTTTTATCTCAGATAACAAAAATCGAACTAATAATGGAAAGAATGCAAAAACTCAGCAAGCAACTCATCACAAACCAAAATAACATCAACATAATCGAGCCATTGATACACCATTACAATAGAGAATCTACACCAAAGGCAAAGTTGCCAGCTTTGCAACTTTTTGAACACCTGAAATCACTAGAATAACAGTAATTATTTTTCAATAGTCTCTGATAATTTCTAATTGTAATATAAAATTGTACATAACTGCTGGAAGACTGCGGTCGATGGCCATTTGTTTGCAAGATCAATCAATTTAGTTTCTTTCTATTCACTCTCTCTCTTGTGTCAAAGACATTTTAAGGTTATTGTGACTTGTTCACTTCAAAATAATTAAATATTAGAATTTTTTTGCAATTTGGGGTGAAATGGCCAGCCAAAAACCTGAAAAGTATATCCGGTGTTGTAGACTTTTTGAGTTTTCTTAGTTGCAACCAAAAATATTTGCGATATTTATCTAGGTTCAGATCTGGTAATTTTGATCATCCCAAAAAGGTATTTCTGTGTGTTTGGTGTAGTATACGTGGAATTGTTTATTTCGAAGTGCTGAAACCTGGACAAACTGTTAATGTAGATCTTTATTGTGAACAAATTAATCGAGTGAACCAATCTTTAATCGAAAAGTATCCGGCGATTGAAACAGAAAAAGCCTTATTCTGCAACACAACAATGCAGGACCGCACTGTGCATGACGAACCTTGGAAAAAATTAATGAATTGGGGACTCACCATACTCGCTCGATATCGCACCACAGATTTCCATTTATTCCGATTGGTACAACATTTTCTTATGGCAAAAAATTTTAATTTTTATTTACTGAAAAGCAGATTGATTTTTATCGGTTCGGCATTGAAAATTTGCACACCAGATGGCAAAATGTTGTTGATAACGGAGGTGGTTACATTATTGATTAAAAATAAAAACTTGTTAATAATTTTCTCGTTTGAATTCAATTAAAATATGCGACATTACTTTCCAGTCCAACTAAATTATTTTTTTTATATTATTACGAGGGGTGTTCAATGTTTCTCAGTATAGGCATGAAAGAAATCTCAAAAAATTTGGGAAAAATTCTATTTTCCAATATAGTCTCTTAGAACTTCGATACATCTGTTGGATCGAGAAAAAAGTTTCTCTATCTCTCGGTCTTTTGGGATTCTAAAGGTATTTTATTGATAGAATGCACTAAACGGGGTGAAAGCATCATATGCAACCACTTTGCTTAATTTAAGAAAAGCAATTAAAGGAAAAAAGCCAGGAAAACTCACAGAGGAGTTTCTGCCGCTTAACGACAATGCGCCGGTTCACAAGGCCCGTTTGGCGAAGGCTGCTGTGCGGGAATGTGGCTTCGAAGAAATTACTAATCCTCCGTAAAAAGATGTGAAAAAATATCTTTGTGGAAAGCGATTTTTCGACGATGATGAACTGAAAGTAGCAATTAATACCTATTTTGAGGAGAAGTGGAAGAATATTTTTTACAAGCTTTAGAGAAGCTTATTTCTCGATCTAACAAATGTATTGAAGTCCTACACACATATATATATATATATATATTCCCAGTATAGTCATAAAAGAAAATTCAGAATTGGAACAAACCTATTTTTCAGTATATATATATATTTTTTTTAATGATACTGTGAAAATATCATTCATGATAAAAAAAAATTATCGTGAAAGTTTGAGCCCTTAATAATAGTATTAAGGGGTGTATCTTTACGACTCTAGGGTTTTTTAACAGTAATCGCATTTTTTCACTCAAACCTGCCAGTGTTCTCGCACAACCTTCAATTGGTAAACTCATTTTATGAAATTGTTTCTTTCAGAGAGTGGAAAACAAACTTTTCAATGACCAATGTTGAACGCAACTGATAAACAATGAATTTATCATGAACAATTATTCGAAGATGGTTTCTTTTATCAAGTTTTTTATCCCATGTCTACATTTTGCGCATACTTAGTTGATTTTCTAATGAAAGATAGATGATGAACAAAATATTTTTGAATCAATTTGAACACATGAGTCTATTGGAAAAAATAGTGTAAAATCTAACGACCCGTTTTTTTTTTGTTCGCCAGTGCATTATAACCTTACATCTAAGAATTATGTTGATGAGCAAATGAGAGCAGCGCAAATATATGAGTGACGTATATATATATATATATATATATATAGATATTAGACTGGGCCAAAAAGAACCACCTTTTTTTTTTAATGATACTGTGAAAATATCATTCATGATGATAAAAAAAAATTATCGTTAAAGTTTGAGCCCTTAATAATAGTATTAAGGGGTGTATCTTCACGACTCTTGGTTTTTTAACAGTAATCGCATTTTTTCACTCAAACCTCGTCAATTATTAATCTGAAAAATTGGAGCGATGCGTATTTTCTAAAGAAATTTAATTCCCTACAAAAAAGCTCTCCTTGTAAATTAATGTAAAACAAGCCGTCTGCTTGTTATCGTGCCTTAAACATTGATTAATTTTTTCAATTTTGCGTTTCGATTTTGCATTTTTGTAACTACCAGAAATATCAATATTTTTATGGTACAAAATACCTATTTTAAAGGAAATTTAATACTCTACAAAAAAAGTTTCTTAACGTTTTTCATTAATTTCACTCCTTCCAAAGTTATTTGACGTTGAATTTAAATTCAAAAGTAATTTATCGTTTTTTTCGCGTTACACATGATTTTTTCCACTTGATTGAAAAATTTATCACTTAAATATTGAAAGTAACTTTTTTCTGTTGGACCACTAAACTTTTTTCTATAAAATCATAATTTATTAATGTATTATTTTGCTTTTTAACGATTAGTTATATACATAAAATCATTTTTAATGTATTTAACTAACTCTAATAATACAAAAAATTTGGTTTCTTAATCATAAGTTATTTATTTGTGTAGAGACAGTTTTATTTACAGAAAAAACTTGAATAATAAGTCAAAACAAATAGAAGTAATAAAAGAGATAAAAAATCATTTTATTTTCACTTATAATTTTTATTTCACAAAAAAAAGCTCATATTGCTTTAATTATTATCAAGTCGTGGAGAATGATCAATTGAAAAAATAACTACTCAATGAAATTACTTTTATTACAATTTGGAAACTTTTTTCGATGTTCACTAAGGGCTAGCAACAAATATGGAAGTTGCTCTTCGTTTTTAGTGAGACACTTATTGTAATCTTCAATTAATGATACACCACGCTCAGCGACATCATTGACGACAGCTAATTTTCCGAAAAATTGCTTACACTCTTGAAAACTATCATTATGTGGCCAATTGCTTATATCTTCATCAATAAAATCATACTGAAAATCAAATTCTTTGAATATGGTGAGCGATTCGACAGAAATGAAGTCACTGATATCTTTTTCTAGCAATTCATCTGAATCGCTTGCTACTCATATTTTCTGGTTTTAATATTTGAAGATTTTTTATTTATCAGGTTTCCGATCATTTTTTTCTTCACTGTCAGGTCAATAGAATCATCAAATAGAGATATTATGGCTAATTGATCACTCAAATACCATAAATGTCTCACTATTTTCTTGAGGGCAGCTTGCGATACAGTCAAGTTAATTTTTTTATATAATATCAATTGTTGCATCAAAGTCAGATCATTATTTGGAGCCAAGATTGCCGAGGGTGAAGTAAACCAAGCTTTTATATAAGTTGTAACAATGAAAATACAAATATGACGAAGATTATTCAATTCACGAGCTGTCATCTTGAACTCTGCTCGAAAAATAAACATTTTTATACAATAAATCGTCTTAGACATCCAACGAGAGTGACTCGTGTATTGTTAGAGTTAGTTAAATACATTAAAAATTATTTTATGTATATAACTAATGGTTAAAAAGCAAAATAATACATTAATAAATTATGATTTTATAGAAAAAAGTTTTTTTTTATATCAAAACAAATTAAAATATGTTTATCTTTTTTGATTTTGTTTTGATATTAAAATTTTGTTATATTTCTTCTATCAAGTAAAAGGCCTTTCTATTTTATTTTAGAAAAAAGTTTAGTGGTCCAACAGAAAAAAGTTACTTTCAATATTTATGTGATAAATTGGATGGAGTAGTCCGTTACTTTGTGATAGTTCATTTTAATGGAATGAAATAAGGAATTACTTTGTTTCATTCCATTATGTGATAAATTTTTCAATCAAGTGGAAAAAATCATGTGTAACGCGAAAAAAACGATAAATTACTTTTGAATTTAACTTCAACGTCGAATAACTTTGGAAGGAGTCAAATTAATGAAAGATGTTAGGAAACTTTATTTGTAGAGTATTAAATTTCCTTAAAAATACGTATTATGTACCATAACAATATTGATATTTCTGGTAGTTACAAAGGTAACATTAAAAATGATTTTATGTATATAACTAATCCTTAAAAAGCAAAATAATACATTAATAAATTATGATTTTATAGAAAAAAGTTTAGTGGTCCAACAGAAAAAAATTACTTTCAATATTTAAGTGATACATGATAAGTGGAAAAAATCATGTGTAATGCGAAAAAAACGATAAATTACTTTGGAATTTAAATTCAACGTCAAATAACTTTGGAAGGAGTGAAATTAATGAAAAACGTTAAGAAACTTTTTTTGTAGAGTATTAAATTTCCTTTAAAATAGGTATTTTGTACCATAAAAATATTGATATTTCTGGTAGTTACAAAAATGCAAAATCGAAACGCAAAATTGAAAAAATTAATCAATGTTTAAGGCACGATAACAAGCAGACGGCTTGTTTTACATTAATTTACAAGGAGAGCTTTTTTGTAGGGAATTAAATTTATTTAGAAAATACGCATCGCTCCAATTTTTCAGATTAATAATTGACGAGGTTTGAGTGAAAAAATGCGATTACTGTTAAAAAACCAAGAGTCGTGAAGATACACCCCTTAATACTATTATTAAGGGCTCAAACTTTCACGATAATTTTTTTTTATCATCATGAATGATATTTTCACAGTATCATTAAAAAAAAAAGTCGTTCTTTTTGGCCCAGTCTAATATCTATATATATATATATATATATATATATATATATATATATATATATATATATATATATATATATACGTCACTCATATATTTGCGCTGCTCTCATTTGCTCATCAACATAATTCTTAGATGTAAGGTTATAATGCACTGGCGAACAAAAAAAAACGGGTCGTTAGATTTTACACTATTTTTTCCAATAGACTCATGTGTTTAAATTGATTCAAAAATATTTTGTTCATCATCTATCTTTCATTAGAAAATCAACTAAGTATGCGCAAAATGTAGACATGGGATAAAAAACTTGATAAAAGAAACCATCTTCGAATAATTGTTCATGATAAATTCATTGTTTATCAGTTGCGTTCAACATTGGTCATTGAAAAGTTTGTTTTCCACTCTCTGAAAGAAACAATTTCATAAAATGAGTTTACCAATTGAAGGTTGTGCGAGAACACTGGCACTTATTGAAAATGAGCTGAGCCAGGGATCTGTTGCTAGAAGAGTGAATGTTATCCTATCTACAGTCTAAAGAATATTGACAACGCATCAGAAGACAGGCAGTCTGACCAGAAGACCTGGATCTGGAAGAAGAGGGAAGAGGAATAACAGATTCATGGTTTCCACAAATCTTCGGAATCACCATCTTATTGAAGTTCGAAATCGATTGGTGGAGGTATGTCAGGTAAACGTAAGTAAATGGACCGTGAGACGAAGTCTCTCAGAATCGAACTTACAACCATTCAGGTCTGCAACAGGTCCAGAACTTCTCAGAGAGCACCGAATTGCGCGTCTTCAACTTGCACGAGATCACATAAACTGGTTAGAAGCTCTGTGGGGCAAGATACCTTTCTCTGATGAATCCAGATTCAGCATTGGAGGAGCTGATGGTCGCGTTTATAGAGGTCCAGGAGAAAGATACGCCGATGTATAGAGGAGCAAGTTCCATGCGGTAAAGGATTTGTTATGGTCTGGGGAGGTGTCTTTAGAGGGCCACGCAGACTTGGTTTTTATAAACGTATCTTTAACAGCAGTAAGGTACATAGAGGAAATTCTTATGGACCATGATGTACCTTATATACCATTTCCGGGAAAGCAGTGAATTTTTATGTATGACAGTGCACGCCCACATACTCCTCGAATAGTGATAGAATACTGGAATGATGTTGGAATTCAAGGTTCAACTGGCCTTCACAAAGTACTGACTTGAATCCCATCGAACATCTATGGGACCAACTGGGAAGGCGAGTCAGAACTATGGTTGCCAAATCATTTACGAAGACGTTTAAAAGCTGTAATCAGATCTAGGGGAGGTCACACCTCATTCTGATACTGAAATTTTCACAGTTACGATACTTTTTTCAATTTTGAAGTTTTTTATTTTTCCAAAAAATTTTATTATTTTTATACAAATCGAATAAAAAGTTTCATTTTTCTTTCGGCTACCATTTCAGAAATCTCTTTTCCCTACCATTTCAGAAATTTCATGATTCTCGTAAAAATTTTAACTAAGAAAGGTATTTGAACAGTAATGATCCAGTGACCCGTTTTTAACTGCTCTTCAGATTCCTTAATGGAAAATCTGAACTCTTTTGTCTTTTGTTACTAACTGTTGTTATAACAATAAACATACATTATTATTATACTTGTATAATACCGAAGATGAATTATATGTTTCAGATTGTTTGGAGAAATAATAAGGGGAAGCCTATTAGCCCTTCATGACGTTAACCAAACTTCTCATGAAAGCCAATGGGGTGCATTTGCTTTTCTGAAAGTCCCAAATGTTTTGGCAGAATTGGCGAAAAAATCAGACGGATGCAGCGTGGCTGATTCAGTAGAGTTACTTTTGCAACATACTCCCCTGCTAGATGCGATGGATGCAAATAGTGGATGTTCAAGTTTGGAAAGTCTCCTGGGGGAACTTGCCAAAGTCAGATTATTAACAGATGTGCAGGTGAAAGAACTTCTGGAAAAGAGAAAAATGCCAAAACCTATTAAATTAGATAACGGAGATGGAACTGCTGGTATTCCAAAGGTTATAATCTGCGCTGAGCCCACGTTAAATGGAATATTGAAAACTTTGTCTACTGATTATCATAAAATACAGGTAAGTTCCTCTACATTGCAAATATAACTATTGATAACTCATTTCGAAGGAAATATTAAATGACAATGAATTAATTCTATCCTTTTTTTAGCTCAAAAAATGCATTTATTTGGTACCTAATGAATTAACAAATCAATCAAAATATTGCCCATCACACCTTCCTTTCCTTTAATTCTGGAAGAAATGATTACAATCCGATATAGGTTAAATTGAAATATTTTCAAAGGTACACATATTTTTCAGGACGCCCTTCTTGGAATGTTGCATCAAATCTTAGCAGGAAAAAGTTTCGAACTCATTTTGGCTGTTGCTACAGTTCAAGGTCAGTTAGGGACTTTAGTGAGCAGACTGATACGTTTCAACGAGTGCTCGAAATCGGGCGGAGATAAAAACAGGGCTCAATTGTTCGACATCAGTTTTTTGATGCTTGTAGCGATTGTTCAAAATTTCGGAGCGAACACAGTATTTGATGTAGATGGAAATTCGTTGGTCGAGCAATGGGTAAAGTCCTGCATGGTCGAACGGAATAAACCGAAAGCTCCTGAAGAGCTGTTGAGATTGGGCGACCCGGCTATGATAGAAACGCTACTACAACAGTTTAACGCTGGCGATACAGAGATAAAGGTCAATGTAAAGTGGCAAGATGTTCTTTTCAACATTCCAGGAGTGATGCGTGAAGTACTAGGTAAGATAGTATTAAAGAGCATTTTTTTTCACAACCAGAGAATTAGCATCACTGTTTTTTGTGATCTCCAATTTTATAGTTGATTTTAGCTTTAATTGCAAAGTAACTTGATTATTTTGATTTTGGATTTCCATTGGCTGAATTTTTGTACACAATATACCTTAATGTAGACCTTGGGTGGATGGCCTTTTGCTATGAGCTATAAATTCCTGATATTATTATTAGCAACTGAAATAAATTATCGGCGGATTTTTTCCTAAATATATACAGGTGTTCCAGAAGTTGACGTCAAGCCGAAATCAGGTAACATGCCGACTCATAGTAGTTATCAGAAAAATATTTTAAAAAATGTAAGTCGTGTACTTTTCAAATTATATTGCATTTTTTATTATTCGAGAAAATGCACACCTTGTGATGATTTTTGAACTCCTGTTGCTACAATTTTTTACTTTCTTCGAATTTTATTTTTCCTATGTTATCCCGAATAGTGCTTCTGTAACCTGTGATCTTCAATTCTAAGTCAATTACTCCAGCTTGGAAAATAATGTCACTTTTTGCCGAACCAGTATGCAAAATTAATATTTCGCACAACTTTAACTCACAGTACTGAAAAAAAACTGTACTACATCAGTTGGGCAAATTACTTTAAAAGTTAGCGCATTTATTAGGGATTCTAAAATGGTATAACACTCACTACACTATTTCTTAGATAGGTCAAAAAAAACGGTCTTTCTTAAAGAAACTAAGTTCGAACAATTTCTTCGAACTTTCTAAAAATGATTCTAGTGCATCCAATACTTTAATAATCTGGTTTGAATGAGATGAGGTGAGTCCTTTTATAAAATGTGAGTGAGACAGATAGTGACGCCACTATTTGGTATTGGCACACATAAACGCAATACAGATCAGTACGCTACTATTTGATCGTGTTATTTGTGTACTTACGACTGTTGGCTTCGTTTATTAGATTTGTTTGCTTGTGATTTAGATAGTTTTAATCTCTTTACAACGAACTTTGATTTTACCTGGACTAACCTGTGATTGTGTATTGTCATCATGTCTGTGTATACCATACAGGAATATTCAACATGCACCTCATTTATGGGTAATGCAGATGTAATGCTAGTGCAGCTTCGAGAATGTATCGCGAGAGATACCCTAATACTGATCGTTATCAAGATCATCGAGTTTTTATGAATGTGCACCATCTACTCTTTACAGCGGGCCCACTTTCAAACAAAGTGCACGGTGAAGGAAGACTTTCCTTATTTTACGACGATATTGTGCTTCAAGCAGTTGAGGAAGATCCCAAAAGTACAGCTCAACGACTATTGAAAAAACATAAGCTCCACCCATATCATGTACACCAAGTACAAGCTCGGGATTATGAACCTCAGATTGTGTTTTGCCAAACCATGCTACAAAAGAACACCGGGAAGACCCACAATTCTTAGAAAAAATGTTGTGATCGGATGAATCAACATTTAAAAAAGATGGTTACGTGAACCTACACAATTTACACGAGTGGCACGTAGAAAATCCGAATTTAATGAGACAAGATAGATCTCAATATCGTTTCAAAGTGAATATGTAGACTGGAATTTTGAAAATTTTGAACGGAAGATTCACAGGACCTTTTGAGTTGCCAGAGGGTTTAAATGCTGAAATTTATTTAGATTTTTTACGAAATCAGTTGCCAAATTTACTTGAAGACGTGCCACTTAGTATTTTCCGAGAAATATGGTTTCAGCAAGATGGCTGAAGAGAATATCTAAATGAAGAATATCCGGGCAGGTGGATAGGGCGATCTGGTACAATCTTGTGGCCAGTCCGTTCACCTGATTTGAATCGCTTAGTTTTTTTTCACTGGGAAGCAGTGAGGGAAAAAATTAATTCAAAACAAATTAAAAATGTAGCTGAGCTTCGGTAGAGAATTAGGGAAGCAATGCAATTTTTCAATAACAGCAGATTCGCCCGTCTGATATGCCGATCTTTTTTAAGATGTCGTGTATGTATTGCGGCTGAAGGAGGGCAGTTTGAATATCTTTTATGAATTTATTGAATCTTGTCATAAAACGACTGAATTTCTTTAAGAAAAACCTTTTTTTGTCCAATCTAAAAAAGAATGTAGTTAGTGTTATAGCATTTTATAATCCTTACTAAATGTGCTAACCTTTGAAGTAACTTGCCAAACTGATGTAGTACAATGTTTTTTCAGTACAGTCAATTGAATTTGGGCGAAATTTCAATATTGAATACTTGGTTCGGCAAAACGTGACATTATTTTCCAAGCTGGAGCAATTGGCTTAGAATTGAAGATTACAGGTTACAGAAGCACTATTCGGGATAACATAGGAAAAATAAAATTTAAAAAAAGTAAAAAGTTGTAGCAACAGGATTGAAAAAATCATCACAGGGTGTACATTTCATTGAATGATCTGATGACTATTATGACATTCCCTGTTACCTGATTCTGGCTTGACGTCGACTTCTTGGACACCCTGTATATGGGGGAATATAGGTGCGAGAAGATGAACCCAAGCTTCAAAACATGCATGTCTGCTGCTCATGTCACGACTATCGATGATACCTATTTGAGAATATTTAAGATGTGAACTATTACACAGATGTAAGTTGCATTGTCCTAATTCAAAGAGCTTTCTGTTATCATAGTCCAAACTCCTTATTTTATTTGGGAAAAACATATCTTCCAATAATTTAATTCATAAGGTAAACAAATACACTTGGTTTAAGTTTCACAAAAGTTTAATTTACGTTGACATATGTGTTTCGGGTTTCAAACCCATTTTCAAAACTAAGGAGAATTTACTTAACGTTACTATTTGTATATTTTTCGGACAACAGATGGAAAAGACGAGGTTTTGTTTTATTTGAGGTTGTTAACAGTAAGTTATACCTGTTGACGATATTTGCTTATTTTTCAAAGGAACTATTTATTAACAAATGTCAGTAATGGGGATAGATGAAATTCCAACCTATCATTTGTTATCCCAAAATGTTTTTTAAGGGCCAAGAGATCTCCAGATATTCGAGTAGGTCCAACTTTTTGTTTTTGTTACCTGAATGTGGAGTTTCGGTTTTACCGAAGTCTATGAAGTAGTTTTCTTTTATGCAATGAGCAGAAAAACCAGTAGTTGTTTTATTTCGGAGTATATTGATTGAACGACCAGTTTGACCTATGCAGGGCACTCGCTACGATGCAATTTGTATATGCCACTTTTTTCTCCATGCTTCAGACAATCTTTGTTTTTAACCAAAATTGACCCTAGATGCTTCTTATTTGTACATATGGCGTTGATGTTGATTTCTTTGAGTCTATTGCAAATTTGGGTACTAATTTTTGGAATATAGTTGATACTGTAAAATTTTTCTTCATCTTGTTCTATAGAGGCGGATACATGGATGCTAGAGATTTTTATGCTGTTTTTTGGAAATTAATTTATAATAATATATATTATGATTTGTTAAATTTGAAATAACTTTATTTCGGGCATATTTCGAATAAAACCATTGTTTCATGTATAATTTTAGTGGTGAGTGATAGATTTTTATGTAAAAGTTCTTTAATTATGTTTTTCATTTCTATGTTTGGTATGGAGGGGAATAAATTGACACCATCAAACGAAATAAGTTTTGGGTTAGGAGGAATTTTGAGCGATTTAAGTTCGTCAGTAAGTTGAATGGTGTTTTTGATAGAATATTTTGGAGTGTGTTGGATTAAATCTGATAAAATCATGTTTAGGCGCTTACAGAGTTTCGTTGCAGGTGCACTTATATATAAGACCTTATTAATATCCAAAATGTTTGCGAGAAATCAATAAGTTTAATTCATTCAAAACATTCATGTCAGCAGCATATTATTTCTTGTGAAACTAAAGCAAAGTTTTCTTCTCGCCTTCTAATTTACATTGGGATTAATTCAAGTGGCCTGGGAGCAAGGTGTATTAGCAGCTGCAGATGTAAAGCGCATTCTAGATGCTCTAAGAGGTCGCATGTGTTGCTTACCTCTCGCAGCTGCCGCTTGGCTATGTTCGTATATGCGAACTGCTCAGCAGGACACTCTACTGAAGCCCATCAATATGGTTCAGCAGTTGTTGGCTCCACCCACTACAGACGAAGACAATTTGAGAGATCGTTGGCAACTGACTTGCGAAATAATACGTAAAATGCAGAGGGACGTGCAGCTACAAGCAAAGAGTAGTCAACACCTTGTTTCAAGGCAACCGGCAGTTCAACAACTTCATAATATGTGGACTAAGGTGAGTCGTCTCTTTGAATTAGAAATTAAAAGATTTGCTTATAAAACAAAAAATAAAAACTCTTAATATAAAAAAGTTCCTTGAGTTTATACTTGATAAAGTATAAAATATTTAAATTTTAATATAAAAACAACATTTTCTTACGTTTACAGTATTACCTAATTTTTGAAATATTAAATTGAAAATGTCTTAGAGAAACAAAATTTTTCCTTTAGTAGAAATATGGAATTTTTAAATATTGTTATTGATTGTTTGGATTTTACTTGACGGAAGGAAACTCATTGAATTTTATGAAATATAAACAATGTTAATTTCCGCTAATTTTTATTGTTTTTACAACCATGAATACTGTATTATAACAGATTGGATGAAAAACTACATATCTGTCCCTAATGTGAATGAAAATATTTGATAATATTGCCAAGTATTAAAAAAAAATTGACTCTAATGTAGCTTTTAGAACGTTTCAAAATTTAGGAATTCTTACCAAAAACAACAAAGATAAAACTAATAAAGACAATAAATTTGGAGTTAACTTGTAATTATTGCTCTATTGTATATATAGGATGACCAAGTTATCTCTGGCCAAATTTCATACGGTGATTCTACGGGCAATTTGCAACACAAAAGCTGCTATGGAGTATGGTGCAATTATCGTTCGTTGTTATTCAAGATTCTACTATTTTGTAACGTTTCACAATTTTTTCACTAAAAACATAGCATAACTTGAAAACTATCATCTAAATCAAAATTCAGTGTACGCCATTGAAAAGAGCGAAAGATTCTCCTAAGACTGAAGTGGTTTCATGGAGATTTTTATGAAATATTTATTATAGGGTGGTTAAGGAAAAAATTATTATAAAATTTTCTTCGTCCATAATCTTTAGTTCACTCTAAATTCCCCCATGGAAGTTATGTGCAAAAACTGCCTTATTTCTAAAGCTTTTCAACGACGTTAATACATTTTATTGAATCTTTCATATCTTCCGATAATCTTTTAACTCCAAAGGAAGAACTCTAGGAAAATATTCCGTCTATTAACATGAATTTTCAAAATCAATTTCACAACAATTTAGACATTTTTTTTAACATATAACGTCCTATTCCAGGCTATTACAAGAGGTTGGTTGGATCATACTTCAGCAAAAGCCGTTCATTGCTTACTGGAAACTGCAGGATCGACGTGGTTAGTACCTTCAGTGGTGCATGAATTATGTTCACTTCGTTACAGAGACCAATTGGTACGAGGGGTTGATTTGGCTCTCGCGATATTTCACGTGGATATCGTAAGGTGTACTTTTGAACTATTGGCCTATGTATTACCACACCTGTTATATAATACTTTGGAAGCCGATCTTATGAAGGAACCCCAGATGCCAGCAGTGGCACGTTTGACCAGCTATTGCATTTACACAGCTTATGATGCGTTGTTGGTAAGTAATAATGACAATATGTTGAATAAAATTTGAAAAATGTGATTCTCCGTTTTTGGTGATGCATTATTTAAAATAATTTTAATGTAAAGGTTTATTTTTATTTAATACCAACATTATTTGATTTCTGGCATAGATCTCTTATTCCTGGTTATTATGAGGTCATACATAAGATAATATTTCATTTTTTTAAGCTCAAAATTGTATAAAATCAGATTAGTAAGACCGGAAATTAATATTGACAGGAACAAAATATCGAAACCAAAGACGAGGGTTGTTTTATCAAATAACGATCTAGTTTTCACGAAAAAATTGATCCACAAATTGCCATGAGGGCATTTAATTTTTATTGAATTTTCCACGTAAATTTCTAACAGTTTACGTAGAAGATTCACCGTTTTGGAACTAAGTTTCCTAATATTTCCCAGTTTTGTTTTAACCTAAATCGAACCATTTTCTTGATATCAAATATTAAATAAACTTTTAGTCAAAGCACGAATGGCGGCAATGTTGCCAGACTCAAAATAACCACTGCTTCAAAATGCAAACTCTAGATGGTCCATCCTTTATACGAAACCCATTTTCATATTCGTCCATTCAAAACTCATTTCTTGTTTTTGAATTTTAGACTCATGTAAGAATACCAGTGCCTTCTGTACTTGCATTAGAATATACTTAATTTTCTTGATGCCATGAAACAATCGACATATTTCGTTCATTTCAGGTGAGTGAAGAACCTCCAAGTAAAAGGATGTGCCTTCGTGAAGGATCGGAAGAGATAAATTTGGATCATCTGATGAATAAATTCCGCCAACTCTTTGTAATGTTCGACGGCGGGATTCAAGATGGTTTGATCACACAGCAAACGTACTTCGCTTTTCATTTGATCCGATGCTTGGTGGAAGTCAGCAGTCCATCTTCTAGCGCCATTTTAGCAGTCATTCCTCACGCTCTGATATCCGATCTATTGAGAACTTTGCCGGAAGAGTTTAGCTATTCCCTATTGCTGAATCTGCACGATGTCAAGACCACCCCTGGTAAACTCAACATGGCGCGTGACTTGTGCATCTTACGGAATCATTATTTGAAAAGTATTCCCTCTACTAATTCCTCTTAAGTTTATTAATGGAGATGTAAAATATTCCTTGTATGTTTTCCACTATGATAGCACTACTTCAAGTTGTGATTTTTAAAGGCTGTGCGTTACAACTGACCAATGACAAAGTGTTCAGATGTTGTCTTTTTTAATATTTTCAGAGAATCACTACTTTAATTTCCACTAAATCACAAACTTCAACAGTTAATAAATAACGGATTTAATTCAAAATTCTCAAAGAACAATTTAAAACAAAAAACAATTTTTTCACTATACAGGCTGTCCTAGAAGTCGACGTCAAGCCGGAATCAGGTAATAGGTTAAGTCATCGGAAAAATATAAAAGAAAATCCAAGTCCCGTATTTTTCAAATTATATTGCACTTTCTTTTATTCTATAAAATGCACATCCTGTGATGATTTTTGAACTCCTGTTACAATTTTTTACTTTTTTCAAATTTTATTTTTCCTATGTTATCCCGAATAGTGTAATCTGTAATCTTCAATTCTAAGCCAACTGCCCCAGCTTGGAAAATAATGTCACTTTCTGCCGAACCAAGTATTAAAATTTCGCCCAACTTCAATTGACTGTACTGAAAAAAAATTGTACTACATTATTTTGGCAAGTTACCTCTAACAAACTAACTTTTGAGGTAATTTGCCAAACTGATGTAGTCCAGTTTTTTTCAGTAGTCAGTTAAAGTTGTGCGAAATATTAATTTTGAATACTTGGTTCGGCCAAAAATGACGTTTTTTTCCAAGCTGGAGTAATTGGCTTAGAATTAAAGATCACAGGTTAAAGAAGCACTATTCGGGATAACAGGAAAAATAAAATTTGGTGAAAGTAAAAAATTGTTCAAAAATCATCACAGGGTGTGCATTTTCTCGAATAATAAAAAATGCAATATAATTTGAAAAGTAGACAACTCAGATTTTTTAAAATATTTTTCTGATGACTCAGCCTGATACCCGATTCCGGCTTGACATCAACTTCTGGGACACCTGTATACAATATTAAATTTATTGAGTTATGCTTGATAAAGGTTAATATTTGATTTCAAATATGAAAACAGAATATTCCTCACATAATTTATTGAATTTGAAAAAAATTTAATTCGAAATGATTCAGAAAAACTAAGTTTCCATTTTGCTAGAGATGGAATTTTCAAATATTGCATAACATTCCAAAATATATATAAAATTAAAAAAATTGGTTTTCAAGTTAAATATTGTAAATTGTAATCAGTTCAGAATTTAACATGATGAAGCCACAGTGTAATGCAACAATTGTATTATACAATAAAATTTTTGGGTGGAAATTGAAGGATATCATTATTTTTATTTGTAAATGACTTTCCAACTAGTAAGGACTGAATAAAATAAATATTCATTGATGTATTCACACAAGGATGGTTACTACATGTAATAATCAAATAATACAAAACATAACAGAAAAAAAATAAGGTTTAAATCCTGATATTGTTATAATTTAAAATCAGTAGTATTAAATAATGTGGTTAGTGCATTGCTCTTGTGGTTCTTACAAAATGGTGAACAAAATTTTCAAAACATTAAAGCAACTTATGATTTTTTTGTGGCCCATAACCTTTGAAATCTTTACTTAAAGCAGTGCTTATCATTCAGAAAATACTTTGTACACCTAAGTTGATGATATTTTTAACATGATTTATGACTCGTAAAAAATAGCTTTACCAAATACCATCGAAATAAAAATTCCAAAGTAACAAAGTTCTAAAAATCTCTGATAAACCAAAAGTAAGCTTTATCCTGATTCAGATAAAATCCTCTTCTTCAGGAATGGTTTTTCGTATGGTATGAATTTGTTTATTAATGGCAAATCCACAAATCATTTATAGAATTTCGATGATGTTTTCTTAACTAAAATCTTTCCCCATTTTGATGTTATCTTTATCGCCACAAGTCAAGATCAAAAGATTTTTTTATTATAGTAAATTTTGGTATCGTTCAAGAATGTCACAGAAGCTGTATAAAAATGTCAGAACAGCCAAGTAATCACTCAACCCCTTTGAACTCTACAAAATGGCACATCAGTGCAGTACAAGAACCACTTGTAAGATCCCTATTAATCTTATTGATTCAATGTACACTTCAAATCAAGGATCCTCTGTCATTTTGTATAAAAGATTTTTTGTGAAAATTTTTATTTTAATCTCATGTTTAGAACCTGTAAATATTACTCTGAAAATAGATATTTCCCAAGTATCAATAATTATTTGCAATTGTTGGATAATATGAGTATATTACTTTGTTTTCCAGAAAAAAATATTTTTATTTCATTGTGTTCATTCATATGTAGCTATTTTTGTAAGGTTGAAAACATTCGAATTATTTATTTAATGATAATTTGTATATAGTTATAATACAGAAAGAATTACTTGTTTCATTGCACCTTTCTTTTTTCTCAAAGATCCATCTTTTTGATAAAAGATGTATTATTAAATAATCAGAAATGTGGAATAATATTTAAATAATGTTATTCTGATTTTCACAAACTTTTGTTATGTTTATAACAATCGTTTCGCTATCACAGTAGCATCATCGGGCAAGATTACATTTTGAATAACTAAGCTTGTTTCCGAAATCCGTTGCTATTTATATTACACTAAGTACAATAAATTTTTATTGAAACTAAAAACCCAAAAACGGTCTCTGCAAATTCCAGCTTGTCTTTTCAATAGAAATGTGGAATGGATCCGTAGAAAATAAATTTTAGTCCTATTTATTGAATGCACGTTGTTCATTGTTGAAAATCAATGAATTTTTTGAAAATTTATATGAAACAAACCTCTTGTTGGACGACTTGACATTTTGATTAAATTTCTGGGGCTAGGTTAAGGGTGAATAAGGTAGAGATAAATTTTCAACATTTATTGGATATGGATATTTTTATACATCCACAGAAAAAAATTAGAAAATTAACACTAAAAGAATAATAAATTGCAAACCAATGAATCATTACACAACTATTATAATACTGTATTACATACAAGAAATGCACTTGCTGGAAACTTACAGAAGAGTATAGAAGTGATTATTTCATTTAAGGTGTCTTCTTAGAAGGCCATTTTTAATAATTCAGTTTAACTAAGTAACAAATAAATAAGACTCATCATTCCGATGGGAGGTTTTAAACACCACTGGGCAGTTATATTTACCAATAACCTCTGAATTGAAAGAACAAATTTCGAAAAATATTAAATATTTATAAAATCGTTAATCGTTGAGATGCAATGGCGCGAATTGATAACATCATAGAATAATTAGATAACTTTTGTGCAAAAAATTGCACTCAGTCCGATCAGAGAGTTACGCTACTCCTCTTTTCAAAAGAAAAACAAAATTAGAAATCCTCGTTTAAGGTTTCCACATGTCCTATTTGTAAAAACCTTCATAAAAAAAATATAGTTATTTCAGTCTTCTTACAATATATAACTATATAGAAAATATATCACATTCAACCAATGTAATACAATGTACAAACTGTCTACATTCTTGTGAGAGTTTTATAATCAAAGACGAAAATTAACTTTTATACTTGGCAATTTCAAGGTTGAAGTTTATAACTGCACATGAAACTCGACATTTTTAAACAACTTTTTTCAAAATATTCAAGAAAAAATAACACTGTTTTTTATATAAGCTATCTGATATATACTTTGTGATCATTCAGACATTTAAAATGTATCAATTAAAAATCTCACTTGAAAAACAACTACAAATAATGCAAATATTCAATCAATTTGAATTTGCTGAAAATTTATTAGGTCTCAAATGTTCAAAGAAGTTATTTGAAAATGTTTATTTCGAAAATTTCTATACGCTGTCAAAAAAGAATAGTCAACTTTGAAATTGGTCCGTATATCTAACAGTTTACTTGTGAACATTCTGAAATGATTAAAATTGGAATGTTTAACGGAAAGTAGGATCCTGAAAATCGCCCACAGAATCGACAAGTTGTACATTTCTTGGCGTACTCACAGACACGGAAAAAGTTATGATTATTCTGTTGCTACCTTTTTTATTCGCTAATATCACAGATGTACGTGAGCCTAGAGAGCACCACGCTTAAACGACGAACGAGTTAATACTTAATACTACAATATGTACATAGCGCTCGAGCCATTCATCCACTCAAGCAATGTACTTTCGACAAACGAAAAGCTATTTAAAACAATACGAAGACCTCTCCTCGCGAGAAATTCAGATTCTTATCTTCGAGAATTTTTCGTTAAAGTTATTGCAACAGTGTAACGGAACCAGGGCTCTTGACTGCAATCCCATATACGCCTAATTGTCTATCAACTTCTTTCATTTCATTCAGATCATTAGCGTTGTTGAAAATAAATTAACTAACGATCATACTAAAGTATTACCTAATTTTACTCTTTTCAAATATGTAAATTTAGTAAGTACGGAAATATATTTGGAGGAAAAAATTTTAATATCACATTAATCAACTTGACTAGGAACTTAAAGCATTAACGAGTTCCTTCGAATTCTGATCAAGCTTGCTATTTTATCACAGTTATTTGTAATCAACACGAAATATTGAGTGATTTCATGATTTGTTGCATAAATTTCCAAATTTACACGGCAGAAAAAATATATCTTTCCAATACTCAACGGAATTTTGGTCGTTTTTAAGACTTCAACCATAAAGTCATCTAATGAACAAAAACAAAAATAAATAACTAAAGTATAAAATAACAAAATATTTCAACTTTTAATTAAAAATTCGATTTTAACCTAAATGACTAGTTAGCAGAAGTTTTTCAATTCTTCTAAATGCAGTGTAACGAGAGCCCCGCCTAATGGAGATGTATAACCTTTCATGTTCAAACTTAGGTTGCTGACGTAGTAAAAAATATCACGTCATCACAAAAACTAAACACGAATCATTTTTGTTTTTTTCTCATTCGAATAGTTTCAGGTACATCATTTTGTTAACTACGATAAGTCTTGCAACCTATAAACTTCATTGTATAAATTTTTCTTCTCAAAATGAATCTGTATTTTTAATAAAATTATCACGGCTTACGAAATAATGCCCAGAAGCTGTATATATACTTATTACTGAGCATCAATTTAAAATAATTAACAAATAGCTTGGGACTGGTCGAAATTTATTGGAAAAAAGTTGAAATATACACAGGATGGACACATTTTTTCAGTTTAGTAGCAAGGTGAAATATTGTAGTTGAAAATAATTATTTTTTCAAAAAAATCTCAATTAAAATCATTTTATTTGAAATGTCATGGATACCTAATGTCTTCGTTGTTATAATGATTATAATATATATAGGTTGTTAGCTTTTGTTATTGAAAAATTGATGGAGGCACAAAAATCTAATTGACTATTTAATAGTCAAGGTCAACCATGATATATTAGAAAAAATACTGAGTTTCTATTTATAATTTGAAAAACCTCAACTACATTTTTGGTAGAAACTTCTGAAAACAAAGTTGGTTTATTAACAGCCATTGAATTGATATCTTATACAGGAATGTTTGAAAATTCACTCTCCCCAGCGATCGATATATTCTATAATTATAAATAATACAAAAATAAAGGAATCAAAATCCCGAAAACAAGGTACTTCTTAGTAATATTGAAAAGAAAAATTCGCATTAGGAATTTTTCATTTGATCTAAATCAACGCGAATACACTAAAAGCTAGTTTAAATATTAAAAACAAAGAACCTTTCAGGTCATGTTAATCTTGAAAAACATTTTTGTTAATACATTTTTACAATCAATCAAATGTTTCTACAAAATTTTCTACACGTTTTTGACTAGAAGGTTCCTTATTATATATTCCTACTATTTTTGATGTATTTATGTTTGTTAGGATGAAATAAAAAATTCAATGTGAATTTTTCTTTTTAATATTCCCCGAAAACGATCTTGCTTTCAGGATTTTGATATGCCTTATTTTTGTCTTAGGTTTAATTTGAAGAATACATACTTGAATTTATGATAGATTGGGCCGTTGCTTGGTAGAAATCAGTTGTAATTGTCATTATAAAATAAAACACTTGTTTACATTTTCTACTTTATTTTTGGTATTGACGTACGTTTCGTCTTTGCTAGAAAGACTTCATCAGAAAATCAGTATTCTGATGAAGTCTTTCTAGCAATGACGAAACGTACGTCAATACCAAAAATAAAGTAGAAAATGTAAACAAGTGTTTTATTTTATAATGACAAATACATACTTGACCACTGGGGAGTGAATTTTGAGACATTCTGTAAAAAGAGGGCAGCATTTTCTATAATTGCAAATATTTTGCAACATCCTGCTATTTTTGCTTATATAAGTACTTATATATAAACGGAAAAACCATACAAAAGCATTTGCAGTAAAATTTCCTCCCAAATGATTAATGATTTCACTATCCTAGTGAATAACTAGTAAACAAGCCAATCTTGCTGGTTAATGTACTTTTAAAATACATCCTTAACATTTTCCAACTAAGATCACCTAGCTGCCAAACTGAAAGAATTTCATCCATCCTATACCTATCACGAACTTCAATTTAAAACATTCAATAGTGCTTGAAAAAAGTAAAGTTGTAATTTGTACATTGCTGCAAAAACTCAATTTTGATTCATAAAACGTATTACGAATTATTACTGGCGGTGTAATATCATAAGAAAGATTCAAACGTAAAACATTTCCATAGGAAAAATATTGAAAGGAACATGACAAAGTTACAGAGATGAGAGCAGACAAAAAAAATCTTCCTGCGTATTTCACAGTGTTTCAACATTCACCATGTTGATTTCGCACTGTTTAGGAGTGTAATACGTATGTAAACTACTAACAAATACGTCCGAACTCCCCTTCTATATGTTTCGTGCATTTCATCAGCATACAGAGACAGTTACTGTTTTACTTAAATTACAGTTTTTCTCAAGAAGGAAGAACATACATTCATTAATATAATTTGTAGAATACTGGTGGATAAAAATGACAGAGATTTCATAATTTACAGGTTAATTCAACAGTACTACATTAGGACCCTTAACGGCTCTCCAAACTCATTCTAGGCCACCAAGCCAAGAATAGAATTTCATCACTTCGTGACATTAAGTTGAGGGTGGGTAAAAAACATCAAACATTCAAATATGGCTAGGAAAAAGTCTTCAGTTAGGATTTTTTTTTAGAAAATTTGTTTCAATACAGGTTCCCACCATGTTTATATCTCCTTCTATTATTGTGAACCCTTCAGTTGATTTGTCAATAAAAAATATCTTACCGAGAGAATAATAGTTGATAATAATAATTTGAAACATTAACATACTCTGAACTACATGCTACATGAAAAAACCACACTGAAGATAGAGGAAGTGACAGACGCTTACTGCTGTACGGCGGCTGTAGATGGCGTGAATTGGTAGGCGTATTGTACCGCGCCCGGGTATTGGTTGAAGGGCGTGCTTTGACCTTGACTTATGGATTGGTAGGCACAGGGGTTGCTCGCGCTTGGAATCCTGTTGCTCTGGAAAAACTTGTGGTTGATGATGGACTGCATGGGATCGGGGCCGCCCGCCTGTTGCATCATGTATGGTTGTGCGGTCATTTGGTACACGTTCGGGTTTCCAGTTTGGTTGTAATTTTGCCTATTGTATCTCGGATTATTGTTGTAACGATTTCCACCTGAAATTATATGTTGCGACTTTGTTGAAAATGATTGAATTTTATATCATATATCTTAATATAACCCGATCATAAACTGTACCGTGATTGCAAAAAGTTCTTATAAAGACAGGCTTTCTTTTCATGGTTTAAACAGTTCTAACCTCTTAGGGGTGGAAGGAAAAATGGCCTTTCTTTTTAAAAACCAGAAGGGTTCATTATGGGGTTTGAAAGACTGATGAACAAAAGAACCCACTTTAGACAGTTAATTTTGTTTGATCATTGGATGATTACGGTCAGTATTTTATGTTTTGTTTTGATTCTTTATTGGTTAACTGTGGCTCTTATGTGTTGATAATTCTATACGTCTATAAAGTGAAACAGTGTTTCTAAGGCATTTTATTCAATTTAATTCTAAAAAGTTTTCAAGAGATTTTTTAGACTAAATTTGTAGAGGGGTTTTATTGAATTAATCCAGCTATTATATGTAATATTTTAAGAATAATTAATTGATTCTCTCCCAAAGTTGGCTAATCAAAAGACCATTACAACATGGAGTGAAAACAATCCTCAAGAAGTTCTGCAGGTTCCATTGCATTCTGAAAAATGGACTGTATGGTGTGCTTTACAGGCTGGAGGCATCATCGGTCCATATTTCTTTAAAAACGATGCTAGAGCTAATGTTACAGTGAATGGTGCTCGTTACAGATCGATGATCAATGATTATTTGTTTCAAAATTTGAATGGTATCGATCCAGAAGTGTTTTGGTTCCAACAAGATGGTGCTACACCTCATGCTGCTACCATAACAATTGATTTATTGAAAGAAAGATTTGGCGATAACATTATTTCGAGAAATGGTCCCATTAATTGACCTCCAAGATCATGCGACATAACTCCACTGGATTATTTTCTTTGGAGTTATGTCAAGTCATTGGTTTATGCTGATAAACCAGAAACAATAGACGCTTTCGAAGCCAACATAACTCATGTTATTGATGAAATAGGGCCTGAATTACTCGAAAACGCGGTTCAAAATTGGTCTGCTCGAATGCGGTTCTTCAGAGCTAGTCGTGGTGGACATATGACAGAAATTATTTTTAAAACATAAATGTCATAAAATTATCTTTCAAATAAGAAAAAATAAGCTCCAATTTAAATGTGATACACCTGATACTTAAAGTTATGCGATATATTTAAGGGCACTGATATATTTATGTCTTTGTATAATTCACAAATAATCTCTGAAGCATATTAAAAAACCTATCCGAAAAAGCTAATATGATAATATCAATTTCACGAAGAAAAACATTCTACCATATAGTGTATGAGAGATACTTTCAGATGTTGATGAATTAAAAATTTAAACTTATGCGTCTTTCTGTGAAATACTCACCATAATTGTTACGAGGTCCATTGGTATTCTGTTGTGGTTGGAATACTTGATTTGGAGGACTGTAGGAATTCTGATAACCTTGACCATTGCTAAACTGCGAATTCTGATAGGCGAAGGAATTATTGAAATTTCTCTGATTCCTGGGTCCCTGCTGTTCGTTCCTCATACCGTTCATCATCATTTTTTGGTTATTCTGTTTGAATTCGATGGCACTATTACTGAAAGTCTTATTGGTCCACGTTTTGACACGTCCACCAGAATTACTTGAGTTTGGAGAAGAATTGTCCCTTTAAGAACAAATAATGTTATAATTTAAAGTAGCAAAGATTAGCGTAAAATCAATAGGTTACGGTCAAAATATATTACATCACATTTATTGCACAGATATATATACTAACTTTTTTTTGTTTGATTGTATTGGTCTCTACTTGTCAGAAATACATCTCGATGATTAAAGTAAAACAACTTAATTTCCGCTAATTTATTTAATTTCACAACAATTGTTTCGTCATGACAACATGACTTCGTCAGGTGAGTATGCTACTAATTACATATTTGAGATTGAGTTCTTTAAATATTCAAAATGTACACAAAAGAAGGTAGTGGGTATTTACAGTAATTTGTTTTCTTATTATTACACAAAGTTTCAGAAAAGATTAAGTAAGGGGGATTTATTGAGGTCCGTCTGAACAGATTCTAGATAATCGATTATCTAGAATCTGTTGAAATTTTCAAATTAGTTCACAATAATAATAATGTAAAAATAATGAATGACTGTACGGAGCTATGTAAATCGAAAATATTTGAGATATTCAAAAAGAAACATCTGTTTAAACCTTTTTCAACGATCATAAAATGAATTCAATAAAAAATAAACAAAAATTCAACTTTTGCCACTCATTCTTTAGAAAACTGTAATTCCTTTCGATAAAAGAAAATCTTAAGAAAATTTTCCATGTAGATTCAGATGAAAAGAAACTTGATTATTGAAATTTTCAAATTCGTTCACAATAAAAATAATTTAAAAAATAATGAATGACTGTATGAAGCTATGTAAATCCAAATATTTGAGATGTACAACAAAATAACGTAAAAATAATAAATGACTGTACGGAGCTATATAACCCCAAAAATTATTTGAGATATTTAAATGGGTACCATCTGTCCAACAACCTTCTTTGTCGATTGCCGACATTCCGATATCTGTTATAACAGAAGGCTCACCTTCTTTAACCCGGTTTTTTTTTATCACGTTCCGCTTGTAAACCTCTGTACCACTATTAGGTGGTATCTAGAATCTATTGAAATATTCAAAATATTTATCACTTTTGTTTAAATACCTCTGTACCACTGTTAGGTCTTTAGTTGTCTGATGATGGGATAGTTCATTTCCCGAAACTAGAGTCACAAGTGTAATATATATTTTTATTGGTAGTAAAACATAGTAATTTCTACAACTTGTTTTAATTATGATCAACTACCAAATAGTAACGGCTGAAACAATTCAGTATCTTCTAGGTGTAAGATTTTGTAGTTATTGTCAAAATCATGTCCTGTCTCCAAAAGATGATCAGCAAATGTTGAATTTCCGTTTTTTCCGAGATATGGTTTCTGGTGTTCACGTATCCTAGTGCCGAAAATTTTACCTGTCCGACCCACGTATACAGATGGGCAAGGACCGCAGTTTAACCTATAGACTCCAGACTTTTTGTTTTTATGGATCAAATCTTTATTATTTTTTATTAAATTTCTTAACATGTCTCTTAACTTTTTTTTGGCTTGTTGCCGAGGATTTTAGAACTGATTTACACTATAGATGAAGAAGTAAATCCAAAACGATATCAGTTTTTCTCGATCAGCTCTACTTATTTAGATATATAAACTTTTATATTAATGCTTTTTCGATCAATACTTATTCAAGTAATGGTGCTCTAAAATTATCATATTTAGTATGATCAAGGTATGGCATTGACCTTAGGACTGTAATAAAACCCTCAATATCCTTCTAGTCATGAAATGCGCCATAATTTTTGCTATCTAACGAAGAGAAGTTCCACCAAAACGTTAGGCGACAAACAACAAATTCGAGTCTGTGATTGCACCACCAGGGTTCTAGATATCTTATTCAACTTTTTCCTTTAACAAATCAAATCTGAAATTTTATCAATCTCAAAAAATAAATCCACTTACCTATTTCTGTTCTGCCAACGGTTCTTATTGTTCTGACCCACACGATTGTTGATCGCCAGATCGGCCAACTCTCCACTGATATGCTGACCTGCCTCTTTCAGCACGGCAATCAGATCTTTACTTTGGCGAGCGTTCGACGACGTAAAAAATGCGTACGCTGTTCCGGTCTGTTGACACCTGCCAGTTCTGCCAATTCTATGTACGTAGTCCTCACTGGAGTTGGGATAATCATAATTGATCACATATTTCACGTCGTCCACGTCGAGACCACGGGCGGCAACATCTGTGGCCACCAAAATCCAGGATTTTCCACTTCTGAACTCGTTCAACACATAATCTCTCTCAGGTTGCGATTTGTCCCCGTGTATGGAGATGGCAGAGTAACCTTCGCGTCTAATGGCTTTCGTGATATCATCCACCTTTTTCTTAGTCTCAACGAATACAATGATTTTGTTCAACCTGTCAGATCCTATTTCTTTCAATAACTTCATCAGTTTTTCCTCTTTATCATTTTCTTCGCACACATCTACTATTTGTTTAATGTTGTGGTTCGCTGACAGAGCCAGACCTCCAATGTTTACCTAAAAACATCAAAAATGAGTCTAGTTACCAGTGTTGTCTTTCAAATAGGATTTTAGGAACAATTTTGAATTTTGCATATTTTCAACAAAGTGTTACCACCCATGTATGTGTATTTAACAAATTTTGAAGCCTTTTGATGACATTTTACTTATTTATGGAAGAATTTTTCCAGGAATGTACATAGCTGAATAATTTCTGATTTCCATTCAAATAACTTGTGGCTTCTATCAATCGTTTTATAATTTTCATTGATGAAGAACCAATCCAGTAAGGTATGCAATAATATACAGTACAAGCAAGTCAGCTGGTGCTGACTATTCCGTTATATGAAAATAATACAACCTAACCTGTTTATTTCTTTCAAAGGAATGAATAGAATTTTACAATTTATCATAAATTTATTCATTTGTTCACCGGTACATATATGCATGCCTAAGTTGCGCGCAAATTTTATTCTGAATCAGACTATAGATTGAAAGACTTCAAAATGGTGAAAATGAGTGGAAAATCTTCGTGAGGAAACTAAAGTCCTGGCAGACATCGACAAAGGCCCTACTGGCAAAGAAATATGGCTTGGCCCCGAGTCAAAAACAAAAACACTAGAGAATACATTCAGTTTCAGTTTAACCAAAAACTGCAGTTTAAGGAAACCGAAATGCCAAAAATGAAAATTCATGATTCGTTGCCAACACAAAAGAAGAAATTAATAATAAATTTTTTAAATGAGCTTGCACTGTATTAATTGAAGATGTTTGGTAAGGTAAAAAAAAAAATTAAGGCAACTAAAAAAAGATTTACCTGAATATAGTCTACCAAGAACTCTTCAGCTAAGGCCTGCACTTGTTTAGGCCACGTTGCGGACCACATCAACACTTGTCTGTCAGGTCTGACTTGTTGAATGATCTTCCTAATTTGAGGTTCAAAACCCATATCCAACATACGATCAGCTTCATCCAAAACTAAATATGTGCATCTTGCCAGGTTGGTAGTTCCTTTTTCTAGAAAATCGATCAATCTTCCAGGTGTGGCAATTACGATTTCCACTCCCCTTTCAAGATCTCTTGCTTGAGGTCCTGTAATTATTTTTCAAATAAAAATCTGCAAAATCTACATCAGGTTTGCTGTGTCAATGTAGTAAAAATTCATTTACAAATTTCAAACAATAATCAGATCAATACAAAATTTCAAAAAAATTAAATTTGTTAAAAGTTTCAACATTCTAACATATCGGATAATAAGTTCCCGGTTTTAATGAAGAAAATTAAATAACAAACATGAAAATGGGTTTCACACTCCCTAAATAAAATTTCCAACCTCTTTTTTAATGCTAAAAAGTGTTATTTTATTTTGTTTCAAGTTTAGACTACGGTCCTATAATAAAATCTTTGATAGATTTACCTTTGGGGGAACCACCGAAAATGCAGGTATTTCTGATCATAGTGGATGAGCCAAATTCATGGGCAACCTTTTGAATTTGTTGCGCCAATTCTCTGGTTGGAGCTAGAATCAGAGCAATGGGCCCTTCTCCCCTTTGGGGACGTTGCTGATGATTTATATGTACTGTTGCCGGAAGCATATAAGCTAATGTTTTACCAGATCCTGTCTGAGCAATGCCGACAAGATCGCGACCAGATAGAGCTACAGGCCAGCCTTGTGCCTGGATTGGTGTGGGTTCAGCGAATCCTGAAAAGACAATTCGAATCATTATACATTTAAGATTTATCATAATCGATTATCTAGATGAAGACTCAAGTGTGAGTGGTCGATTATTGTGAGTTTTTGACTTTCGTGAATTAAAAAAAGTTAGTTTTATTCAAATGCTGAATTTGTTGCATAAAGGGTGCAAGCAAAATACAAATTTAACATTTTGCATGAACAATTTGAGAGTATGATAATCTATCAATGAGATGACGTGAATTGGCCACCAAGATCATGCGATTTGATCCCATGACTTTTTCTTGTGAGGTTTCTTGAAGTCGCAAGTCTATGCCAATAAATCAAAGGCAACTGTTGCCCTTAAAGTCAATATGACCGATGCATTACTAAAGTTCAGCGGCAGTCGTTGAAAATTGTGGCAAAACAAATATAAATAATTAATATGTATAAATTTTAATAAATCTCATAATCATCTACCATTCCATTGGATTTCCATCAATTGAAGACTATTATTCATTTTAAATAAAAGGCGTGAAAATAGAAAATAACCTACCTTGTTTAATAATGCTATTCATCAGATAATCCGGAAAACTTCCTTCTTCGAAGCAAAAATTTGGCTGCGGGACGGCATTTCCCCTAACGATTATATCATTGGCATTTCTGTATTGCTCAATATCTTCTGGAGTCCTATTTTTGGCATTCTGATGCAGAATATAAAAATTTTTCCTGAACGGTTTCAATTCCGTCTGTGTCCAGTCGGGCTGTGTGAGCAATTGCTGTTCTTGTGACTTGTACTTCATGTTCTTCATTTGGGAATTTGGTCCTCCAAAATCCTGCACAGGAGCTATGTTATGCTGTGAAGGACCGCACCAATAATTCGACTGTTTTCCATAGTGATGTTGTTCATTGCGTTCTGGTCTAGACCTGTTCCTTTCCAGAAAACAAGCAGTTAATACAAGAATGGGCTTTTTTTTACAAGTGAGAGAACAAATAATATTTGCTCCACAGTCTACTGTTTCGGATGTTTGTTTCAAACTAAGTTAGGTTTCTTCATAAGATGCATAGGACCCGACAGGTCGTCAGGAATTTTCACAATTAACCTAAAAGATAAATGTAAAAATTTCCTGGCGATCAGACGTTTGGTCCAAAACTTATATTTTTTTTAATGAAAATAAAACTTTTGTGATTCTCAAAACAATAGAAAAAATAGGAATTTGCTGTTGATAAAACACGACCCACTCTATCATTTTGATGAACTGATTGAAGACAATTGACAATTGAAGATACAGAAATAGCTGACACCCTAAAGATATCAAAGGAGCATGTAACTTTTATTTTGCATTAACATTTGCCTATGATTCCGAGCCCTGTTTGGAGCTATTTAAGCCGAATATAAAGATTTTTTGTGTCGACATGTGACAATGGGTGAAACATAGATCCGTTACAATAAGTCTGAATCAAAAAGAGCGTCACTTTAGTCGACAGCAGCAGGGGAACCTTGTTCAAAGAGGCTAAAGTCGCTAGCAAGGTTATGGCGTTCGTATTTTAGGACGCGTGCAATTTTTTTTATAGACCCTCTTGGAAAGGGCAACACAGTCAGCAGCTATCGTTACAGCACATTAATGGAGGAAATTTCGAAGAAACGCCCCGTATGCAGAGAAAAAAAAATTATTTGCCACCCAGACCGTTATCAAAAATTTTTGGGCAAAATTGCAGTGACTTTTACCTTTTCACAGGCCTAAAACAAATTCTTGCCGAAAAAAAGATTTGGTTAAATAGAGCTCTCGCCGAGACAAAGGCCTATTTTGAGACCAAAGATAAATCGTTCTTGCAGAAAGGTATCGAAATAATGAACGTATCGCTCTTGAAGAAGACTATGTTGATGAATAAAGTGAAATTTGATAAAAAAAATATGTGTTAACTTCATTAAACAGGACGGTAATTAGGACTGTTAACTTTCGTGAATTTATTGAAATACCAAATTCATTCAAATAATTAACATTTGGAAAGTTCAAGCAAGATGCATCATAAATATACCAATATAAGAAAAACAAATGTTAACTTCCGCTATTTTATTGATTTACACAATTGTTTCGTCATACCATGACTTCATCAGGTGAGTATTTAAGCTGAGGTATACAATGCAAAACATGACCTTAAATACAAAGCTCTGGTACAAAAAATAGAGGGGTGGAAAGAGATGGTTTACAATTAATGAAAAATATTAAGTAGGGGGAATCTGTTTAAATCTATTTGATCGTTCAATAAAATTTGTCCTTTATTATATCTATTGATCTCTAAAGTTTTCTAACAGATTTAGTTTCTGACTTTTCTTTTCGATATGTAATATTTCATATTAAAATTATGACCACTCTCTAACAAATGGTTGGCATAAGTTGAATTCGGTTTATTATTAATATAACACATTTTTCATGTTCTCCTATCCTTGTTTGAAATGAACGACCTGTCTGTCCCACATATACACATGGGCAATCACTACATGTTAACTTGCAAACTCCTGATTTTTTGTTTTTAGGAATGACGTCTTTATTCTTAGGCAGCTTAATAAAAAATAATAAAGACGTCATTCCTAAAAAAAAAAAAAAATCAGGAGTTTACAAATTAACATGTAGTGATTGCCCATGTGTATATGTGGGACGGACAGGTCGTTCATTCCAAAGAAGGATACGAGAACACGAAAAATGTTATATTAATAATAAACCGAATTCAACTTATGCCAAACATTTGTTAGAGACTGGTCATAATTTTAATATGAACTATGAAATATTACATATCGAAAACAAAAGTAGGAAACTAAATCTGTTAGAAACTTTTGAGATCAATAGATATAATAAAAGACAAATTTTATTGAATGATCAAATATATTTTAACAGATCCCCCCTACTTAATATTATTCATTAATTGTACACCATCTCTTTCCACCGCTCAATTTTTTGTACCAGAGCTATGTATTTAAGGTCATGTTTTGCATTGTATACCTCAGTTTAAATACTCACCTGATGAAGTCATGGTATGACGAAACAATTGTCGTGTAAATCAATAAAATAGCGGAAGTTAACATTTGTTTTTCTCATATTGAAGATGAATTTCCGTCAAGTAAAGACCGAGACAATCAAAAATAAATAAACCCGTTGGGAACTTCATTATTTTGAATTACAAAGGTTATTCTTTTCATATCAAGGGGTATAGCTCATCAGAATGGGACATTTTAGAAAAAATCGTCTAACTAGAGTTACAATACTCGTAAATATAGACGTATATAATAATTCTAGAATTGTCTAGAATTATATTTGTTATTATATATCATTTGGATGTCATATAATGAAAGTTTATTTTATATGTCGTTTGATATAAGTGGTACTTACATGACATTATTTTAATTTAATTCCTGATGTTATAATTATTAAATATAATTTTTTGAAATTAAATATGTAGAAGGCTAATATTGAAATATTTAAATAACATTGATACAAAACAAAATTTTGTATCTTTCAAGTATTTAATTGATATTTTTAACCAATAATTTAAATTTTCTTTCTATTCTATTCCATTTGAAATTCTACTACATGTCTACTAAATTGAAACTGGGTTTTCTAAGACACATTTATTTTATTTTATTCTAAAAAGTTTTTGAGAAAAAATCTTTATTAAATTAAAATTTTTAGTGTGGTTACGATATTTAAGATATTTTCAAAAATACTGACGATTTTAAATATATTATAAAAATCAAAATTATTCTATAAAACCTCATTAATTCGATTAGAAAAAAAAAATCAAAATGTCTTAGAAAAAATAGGTTTCTATTATAGTGATATCAAATTATAAGGAGAATCTGTAGATTATTGAGAAGTATAAGCTATGATAAAAGCTCATATTTAGAACAGATTATCAGCCGATTTATTTTAATTTTAATAGAATATACATTGTTCAATTAGGAAATATGACTAACAAATTACGTGCCAAAGAATGCCTCTAAACAACCCGGTTATTTTGGAATCTTGGGTTTAGGATGATGAAATTCAAAATGCTTTAAATATTATAATCTCTGAATCTCTGCAAACATGCAGATACGTCGTTCACCGAAGAAATGAGGTACCTATTTTTTACGAGGGACACTCTCAATGTATTCTCGGTATAGAGGTGATTAGCTAATAATGTGAATAATCTAATTATCTCATTTAATAATGACACTATCTGAGGATATATAAATAAAATTTCACTAATTTACGATCATTAGTTTTCTAGATATCCTCAGTGAAAGACGACCAGAATGACTGAGGCCACAATGATGAAGAAAATCGAGCACCGCGCCGCTATAAGCAGGGAAAGTCAAAATATCATTCATGAAAAGATGGTTGCTGTTTACAAAGACTGTCCCATCGTTATCCACCGTTCAAAAGTGGTCATGTGAATTTAAAAGACACAGAGAAAGCATTGAAAACTACCCTCGCTCGGGCGGGCCCATTAGCGGCACCACTGAAGAAAATGTGAACAAAGTAGAAAGGCTGGTACTTAAAGATGCCAGAATAATCAAGATGTTAGCAGAGATGTCAAACCTATCCGTAGGTACCCTATATTCTACCCTTCATGACTATCTTAACCTCTCAAAGGTCAGTGCAAGAATGCTCACCGAACCTCAGAAGCAAGTGCGAGTCGAGTGCTGTAAGGAGTTTTTAGAGCTCTGTGGAGAAGACCCATAGACTATTTTCAACGGCTGGTTACTGGGGATGAGACGTGAGTTCATCACTATGACGTCCATGCAGAAGATCGAAAAGGGTGCACCGCGCCCAAACAAGTTTAAAAGTAACCTCAAGCGCTGTCAAAATATTGGCTACGCTCTTTTGGGATTCTAAAGGTATTTTATCGATAGAATACACTAAAAAGAGTGAAAACATCACAGCAGTATCATACGCAACCACTTTGCGTAATTTAAGAAAAACAATTAAGAGGAAAACTCACAGCGGGGGTGTTGCTACTTCACGACAACGCGCCGGTTCACAAGGTCAGTGTAGCGAAGGCTGCTGTGCAGGAATATGGCTTCGAAGAAATTACTCATCCCCCGTACAGCCCAGACTTGGAATATCTTCGTGATATTCCCAAATGTAAAAAAATATCTTTGTGGAAAGCGATTTTCCGACGATGAAGAACTGAACGTAGTAAATAAAACCTATTTTGAGGAGAAACCGGAAGAATATTTTTTACAAAGTTTGGACAAGCTTATTTCTTGATCTAACAAATGTATTGAAGTTCTAGGGGATTACATTGAAAAATAGAATTTTTCCAAAATTTTCCGAGTTTTCTTTCATGCCTATACCGAGAATACATTGAACACCCCTCGTATAATATACCATTGAAAAACTTTATTTTAGGTCAGTTTCTCATGTGAACAAAGTATCTGAATTTTGTGACACAAATGAAAATCTGGCTAGAAAGTCTAAATTCTCAAGATATCTCTATTTTGAATTTTATTTTCATCTTGGTGTCTAAAATTATTAAGCGTTCTTGTTCATTTTCAGCTGATTTGTGCGAGACAAAGTTGTTAAGAAAGAGATAAGACGTCATTATTATAAACAGAATGTTCCAGTCGAAAAAACTTATTGCTACTTTTAGAAACAGCATCGTAAGTAAATCGTGTGGATCAAATTTTCAGGCCAAACATCCTGATATTAGATTAGGGGAGATTGTTAGGATTTAAAATGGTATCCATGTAATTTCTTACAAGGTAACACCGTTTTAATCCAATTAATGAATTTGCAAATTTTGAGGTTATATCAAAATTAACAGAAAAAATATTGAAATAAAGGGTTTTCCAATGACCATTCGTTAGAAAGAGACAAAGTACACTTCTTGTAGTGCTCAGACATAATCGCAAAATACCCTAACAATCCACTAATCGTGATTAATTTATTGAAAAAATATATATTAAATATAAGATAATAGAAAGGGGTTTTTACTTTAATTCTATGTCTACTAAATTCAAACTGTTTTCTACGACATTAATTTAATTTGATTCTAAGTTTCTGAATATTTTTTTTTAATAAAATCTGTAGGAGGTTAATAGAATAAATCCGTATGATATTTAAAATATTATATTAAGTATACTTCTGCTCAATTACAATAAAATGACGAAAGTATAATAATTAATATGACAGTTATTTTACTTCTGTGGCCTGTTATATTGACAAATAATATCAAGTATATAATTATTCCCATAATAAATCATGCTTTTTTTGTAGTCCATGATAAATTACTTAATTCTCAAATAAGCAAATGCAAACAGTATTTCCTAATGAACAGTGGACAGCAAGATTAGTTTTCATAATACCGACGTTGGTGCCTCTAATACATTAGGAGTATATAACATTTTTACCTAAAAATCTTGACTTTTCAAATTTGATAACAGAATTGTAACATATATAGTCAATCCTTTTTACAACATTTGACTGAATGTGTAACGCGGCCTTGAAAACCTAACAGTCCAGAATAGTTGCCGTACACTTTCTTATATAAAATTTACTTTCCAAGTATTAGACAAATATCTAAAGATTGTACAGAGGATTTGATCTTCTCGATATTTATTAGAGCAATCCAATAATAATGGATAATTCATCACAATAAAATTTCGTATCTAAGTGAAAGGAAATGAATTTCAACCGGCCCGATAGTAAAATAGCAAGAAAATTGCTTCCTTTTCTATAACTTTTTATGAAATAGTTACACAGTGATCAGAGTTTCGTAGAATCACCACATTTTTAAAACGCAACTCGGGGCCACTGTGTACCTATTCAAGGAAAGTGAGAACACAAAATGGTTTTCTTATTCCATTTGAAATTAACAGAGTATTTCCATCACATATCCAATTAGCATGAAATATAGTTTTGAATGACATTTGGCAAGAATTTTAACCGAGGAGAATGAATATGGCGGACATATGCCGCCATTTTGTGGATTAAAAATAGTCTTATCTAGTCCTACTTCCAAGACTATCACATCCCTGAATGTTCATTTCCAAAAATCTTCTGTTCAATCACCCCAAGCAATTCTGTACAAATAACAGAGAAAAGGTCCTCAAACTGACCTCAAAAAACCACATTTTCAGTACCTACTTAATTCATTTTCTAATATGCAATACCTATATTATAAAGTCCCAAGTCCATGCATTACCAGGTATATATCAGCACTCACTCCTAAATCAACCCCTCTCGTTATATGAAGACCCGAGAAGAGAATGTGCAGATTTTTTTCTAAATAAATATAATTTTCTTTTTAAAATGAAACGACCAATCTCTTCAGTTAATTAATCTGACGATATTAAACTATTGAAAAGATGACCATAACATGTTTCGCAACGTAACGGGAAATTGCGAATTCGCAAAATGGCCACGTCAATTTCAAGAAGTCTAGCAGTCTTAATAAAGTCCGTTAAGGGAATAGTAATATGAATTAGAAACAACTCCGTAAAAAAACTTACAAAGAGTTTCTGAAAGAAACTTACATGTTATTACTTGGATATACATTGTACTGCATTGTGTAATTCGTTAATTGGGCCACTGTTATCTATGAAATGGCTTCTGATCCTTACGAAATCTGCAAAAAAGAATTGGCTCAAGGGAATCGCAAAATACATGAATCGTGCATTTCATATCATTCAATTAAAATTTTAACATAGTTAGAAATAAGAATGATGGTAATAACGTAGATTTTGGTGAAATTTACAAGGAGCCTCACCTAACTTGCTCCAACCAGAAGCGCTAACACCTTTTTGATCAGCGGCGCAATGTTGTGCGTCAACCTGACAACAGCCCTCTTGCGCACAGGCGTAAATTGATTTAATTTTCAACATCCGTTTCCGGAATACTTGAATTCGAATTTCAGTTGTTTAAATCGAATATGTTTAATCGTTTACGATATTTTTCAACATTGAAAAACTACATCCGACAAATATTATATCGATATTTACTGTATAAATTATTTAGTAAACGTTATTGAAAAGGTCAAAATCTTCTAATCCGTAATAAATTAGAAGAGTTGTCAGAGCATAGAGAGTTTGCCAGAAACCACTGCAATCTGTGTTCTGCGACGTTTAGAACGCACCTCCCACTACAGAATTCTAAATCGAAAATCCTCTACTACAGCTTTAGTCTAGTGTCTCAGTCTTTATGTCCTTGCTTGGTTGTAAGGCAACTTCGCCAGAGTATAACAACTGCCTCATTTTAGAACAGTTTATTAAATTATTTTAAGCATAATAGATTAAGTATATCAATCTTACTAACAGTGAATAGTTACTTAATTTTTCCCAACAAGAACTCTCATACAAAAATGTAAGTACAAATTAGACATTATCAAGTTTTCCTACTTATCGCTTGGACGCCATATTGTTGAGAATTTCTGTCAATGGAATTTGGCCCTCAATATACATTATTAATTTGTTCAATATTTCTTGATAGCTATTGTTTGAAAGTATAAATAGTGGTCGATGTTTTTCATTAGGTCTTACGGAAGTAGGCATAATGGTAGTGGAACCGGCTTTCGTGGCACTTCACATAGCACCAGCGGTAGCCGAAATATGAACGGTGGATCTTCATACAATAACAGTCAGAGAAACGGTTTTGACAGTTTCAAGAATAATAATGGCCCGCCCCGTGGTGTTGGTGGGAGGCCTCGAGGTGGATTAGGAGGCTCTTTAGGACGAGGAGGAAATCGCCCAGCAGGTATAAGAAATTGAAAAAAGAGAACCTTATATTTTCAAGATCAACCGGGCAAAATGTTTTACCATTTTTCTAATAATAATGAAAGATGAACGAAATGAGGTAGGGTTATTTTTTTAAACTAAGTCAATTTTTTTTTGTAATGGATATTGAAATTAGCCTCTCATTTTGGCATGCTTCTATTTTGTTCATCGATAGATCATGAGTGCTCATGAGAGGTAAATAGTAGCGGGAAATATGCCTTCGGTGTCTACACAAATAAAGTCTGGATCCCATCCTCAAGTTTCCCTACATTGAATTCAATTTTAAAACTGATTCAAGATCAGCTTGATTGTTATGTTCTGGAATTAGAAATGTAATTTTTTTTAGGTGGTAATGGGCCACGTTCTTTTGTATCTAGTTCGAGGTCCATGCCTAAAGGAGGTAATCTTGATGCTGGAAACAGATTACGTAAAATAAATTGGAACCTGAGAGATCTCCATCCATTCAAGAAGGATTTTTATGAGCCACATCCTTCAGTTGCAAACCGATCTTCTTACGAGGTAGATCAATATCGTAGATCTAAGGAAGTTACAGTAGATGGTAATCATGCTCCAAACCCGATCCAACATTTTTCAGAGACAAGTTTTCCTGATTATGTTATGGAAGAAATTAAAAGACAAGGTAGGATATTTGGTTTTGCCTTAATGCTTGTATAATTGGTTTTAGTGTGGGTTTAATTAGCTACTTTGGAAAAGTCTTTTTGACATTTGTTGATTCAACTATTCATTAAATTTTGTTCATGTTTATAAGTAATTATTTAGAAAAGATCTATGGGTAGGTAGCCTCTTATTTTGGCATGACTCTTCGTTGTTTATCAGAAGAGCGTGAGTGCTTATAAGAGGTAAATTAATTTTGGGAAATATGCCTTCGGTGTCCACACAAATCTAGTCTGGATCCCATCCTCAAGTTTCCCAACATTGAATTTTGTGATAAATATATTTTATCAGCTGGAAAACACGTTTTTAAAAATAGGAAAATTGTTTTTTATCTAGAATATTACATGTATGACTCATTTCTAACAACTGACAACATGATGTACAATAACTTTTAATATCATTTGCTGAATCAGCAGTACAGTGGTGGTCACTAATATCTTGCAAAACTATTCATTCCCATATTTTAAAGGAAGTATGGGTTCAGTTTACACATCTGCGTTTAGTGCAACAGGAGTAATTTTTTGCTCTATTTATTCAGTATTTTTTGTGAATATACCAATACATTATGATTATTTCATCCACTGAATCCAATTTATCAAATTTAGTGTCGAGGGGAGTTATTTAGATAGTTTTTTAAATGTTCGTATTAGTTTTTGACAAAATAATACTTGCTAGAGCAAAGTTAATACTATACTAAGTGCCATCTTTTAATTGTAGGTTACGATGCACCCACGGCTATCCAAGCACAGGGCTGGCCCATAGCGATGGGTGGCCGAGATCTGGTCGGTATTGCGCAGACCGGTTCTGGAAAAACTTTGGCTTATATTCTGCCCGCCATCGTTCACATCAATAACCAGCCACCTTTGTCTAGGGGCGATGGTCCCATAGCCTTGGTTTTGGCACCTACAAGAGAGTTGGCCCAGCAGATACAGCAGGTGGCATCTGATTTTGGTCGTTCATCTTACGTAAGAAATACCTGTATATTCGGAGGTGCACCAAAGGGACCTCAAGCACGCGATTTAGAAAGAGGTGAGTTGGAAATGAAATTCCAGGATCAGTAATTTTGTTTGCTAGGAGAACAAGCCTTTGTTTTAAACCTCTCCTATTTCAATTTAGGTGAAAGATTATGAAGAAAGGAAAGAATTAACTAATGCTGGGTTTTTACTTGGATTTACAATATCTTGAATATAGATGGGTCGATTAATTTTGTTTTTCTGTTTTCTCAACAATGTTTCTAATTTAAAAAACAAGCCTTCAAAAAAGGAACCAGAAATTGGCCTCTCATTTTGGCATGATTTTACCTTGCTTATCAGTAGAACATGAGTGCTTATGATGAGGTAAATAGATTTGGGAAATATGCCTTCGGTGTCCACACAAATTACGTCTGGATCCCATCCTCAAGTTTCCCTACAAAAATTTCATTAAGCTGAAACTATTAAAAAATTGAAAATATAGAAGAAAACAATAAAAATTTAATAAAGATATTAAAAAGTTGACTGAAACATGTATCTATGATTGTTTCGGTCTTTACTTGACGGAAATTCATCTTGAAAATATGAATAAAAACAATATTCTCATTTCCGCTAATATTTTATTGACACTACGATCGTTACGTCATACCATGACTTCTTCAGGTGAGTATTACAAGATACTGAGTATACCGTGAACAAGAACTTCATTTTATAGTACATGGATATAACAAAAATAGAAGAGGGGGTGAAGAGAGTTTTACAATACTTTTGGGAAACTGAAAAATGGTTCAAAAAAGATTCAACAAATTGTTCAGTTTCCCAAAAGTATTGTAAAACTCTCTTCACCCCCTCTTCTATTTTTGTTATATCCATGTACTATAAAATGAAGTTCTTGTTCACGGTATACTCAGTATCTTGTAATACTCACCTGAAGAAGTCATGGTATGACGTAACGATCGTAGTGTCAATAAAATATTAGCGGAAATGAGAATATTGTTTTTATTCATATTTTGAAACATGTATTATAAAATAATAAGAAAAGGTTTTTACTTAATAGAAGGAATATTACAAAATTCGAAACCAGTTTAATCTGTGTCTTCTATAATTTCTATTTTAAAAAAATTATTCGAAAACTCTTAGAATTAAATTAACGTCTTTTAAGCACAGCTCATATTTAATAGACTTATGAAATCAAAACTCAATATATAATATCAAATAGAATAAATAACTGAGCAAATATAAATTGTCAATTAAAATTAATGAATAAATATTTGAAGGAAACAAAATTTTGTTTCTGATATTTTACAATTATGAAAACTAAGTCCGTTTCAAAAATACAAAACAATTTTAAGAATTTCTCGAAATGTAATTTATTTGAATCATTTAATATATTCAAAAATCTCCTCAAAACATGTTGCACATCCTCAAAAAACAATTAGAATTCAGATAAGGTCTTCATCGGTCCAACTTCACATTTAAAAACTGCAAAACAAATAACTCACGTATTTTTTGAGAAGTTCTTAAAACTATGTTCTGTATTTTTGAAAAGAATTTAGTTTTCATAATTGTAAGATCAGAAACAAAATTTAGTCCCTTCAAATATTTATTCATCAATTTTAATTGACAATTTATATTTGTTGGGTTATTTATTCCATTTGATATTTTATATTTAGTTTTGATTTATGTCTATTAAATATAAGCTATGCTTATGAGACATTTTAAATTCAAAAAATTTTTGAAATTAAAATTATAGGAGACTAACTGATTGAATCTGTTTTGATACTCAAATTTAACATATCTATATAAAAAATATATAAGACTGTATTTTAATTTCCACAAAAATGTATATAATTCAACAATTGTTTCACTACAATGTGGTGGTATCTACATTCTTCTGGCTTTTGTAGAAAGTTAAATACTGTCTCTTATATATTTTTTTTTATTTGAATTAGTTTCCACAATGTAAAAACTGAATCAATTGAATACATATATATTTCTGTTTATTATCTTTAGTTCACATAACTCGATTCCTTAACTTCTTCAGATGTTGACAAACAACTAATTCTGTAACATGCGTATATAAATATTGTCTGTTTAGAGATAAGGGTACAACAAAATATATTGATTACTTTTGGTAAAACCACCAGGTCTCTAGCATATCACTGCATAGATTTTTGACAATTTCTTTATCCCCAAGTAATTTTAGTCTAGAGTTGAATTTAATTAAATAAATAGCAACCAATAATGGTTATTCGTCATAATAGATTTCAAGGATAGCTTAAAGCTCTTATTGGAAGATTGGTGTCATCGGCATAGTTAATGATAAAAATATTGTAATATGCTCTCAAGATCTATCATGAAAATTATGAAGAGCACAGGACCTAGGATGCTGCCCTGGGGTACTCCATCATGAGTTTTCGTTAGCTCTGACCAATTTCTGTTGTGTTGTCACATAGAAGTACTCTTTGTGAGGGATTCATTGAACCATTTCGAAGTGTTTCCTTTATACTGAACTTGCTCACAATCTGACTGCGACTTTTGAACGCGTTACTCAGATCCACAAAAAGTCCAATAGTTAGCACTGATGCTTCTGAAACGCTTATGGTGTCTTTGATTGAATCCAAAGATTGCAGGTTGTGTAGACCCTTCATTTAACCATGTTGAGAGGCAGCAAGTGAATAATTTTTGTGGAAAAAATCTACAAACAGTTCACAAACCATCTCATAAATCTTGGAAAAAGCACTTTGCACACTAATAGGTCTGTAATTACCTATATCATTGATAGCCCCTTTGTTGAATGTAAAAACAAGAATCAAAACATCGAATAAGGGACGTTTTATTATACCCATAAGACATTAATCTTCCTGTCATCCTCTATTAAAATCTTAAGATTATTCATATTGATTTCTCTATTAGGTGTCGAGATTTGCATCGCCACACCCGGTAGACTTATCGACTTCCTCGAAAAAGGTACTACAAACTTAGAAAGGTGTACCTACCTCGTCCTCGATGAAGCTGATCGTATGTTGGATATGGGTTTTGAACCTCAGATTCGAAAGATAATAGAGCAGATTAGACCAGATCGTCAAACTCTCATGTGGTCTGCAACGTGGCCTAAGGAGGTCAAGAAACTGGCAGAAGACTACCTGAACAACTACATCCAGATTAACATTGGATCGCTTCAATTGTCTGCTAATCACAACATTCTCCAGATCGTAGACGTATGTCTAGATTCTGAAAAGCCTGAAAAGTAAGTTATAATTGATCATTTCAATCTATGTACACTTTCTGTTTTTAATTCGTTTCCAATTAAAATTTCTTTGTTTTCAAATTTTGTTGTAAGAAACTTTTCTTTTAATTTTACAATATTTTTATATGATGAGACAATAATCTGACAATATTTGATGAAATCGCATTAAATACCTCTAAGAAGAACTGACTTCTTCAATATTTACTTAGTTAAATTTTCGTCTTTTGGAATGTTGTTTAAAAGATCATTTTTTTAAAGGCTCAATGCACTCCTCCAAGAAATCGGCAACAATGCAGAGCCGGGCTCTAAAATTCTGATATTTGCCGAGACCAAAGTCAAAGTGGAGTACATTACCAAACAGTTGAGAAGATACGGCTGGCCGGCCGTCTGCATGCACGGTGATAAGAGTCAACAAGAGCGAGATTATGTATTGAGGGAGTTTCGTAATGGAAAATCTTGCATTTTAGTCGCCACAGATGTAGCTGCAAGAGGATTAGGTATGTTTGAACTTGTTGTTTATTATTTAATTTTGGAATTTTCAAATTTAGTTTGTGAATTCGGGTAAGTCTAAGTAATAAATGTTAGTGAAGATGGGGATAATGTTTGTCATATTTTTGTAATTTAATTTCCTGAATAAGGTTCTAGTTGGAATTGTCAGTGTCAAAAGGTAGTTTAGCACTTTTTCCACCATCAGAATCCTGTTTTCTTGTAATAATCACCTGTGGGCACAAATATTTAGGAATAACTAACATGTTTCAGCTGTTGGAATCTGTGCTTCCTTAGGATAGAGCAACATAACCAATTTTTTCTGATCTCATAATTTGGTTTGAAACTAATTGATTAGAATTCATTAAACATTACTTCAAATTTATTTGTTAGCAATTTTAAGGGGAAAATACTTGAAACGAACAAATGAAAAAAAGTTCAGTACTGAGCACATGTTTGTGTTCAGGAGGTCAATCACAATAATATAACTCTTTTTTCCCTATCTGCCGATACTTATTACTTGGTTTATTCAAATGTGCAAAAATAAAACCGATATTTCTTGGGATAAGTGGGACCATTAAATGTAACAAGGTTAATTTACTTGAAAACCTCTTAATAGCAAAAAAATTAGCTATTTTAAATGAAACTTATTCAAAAGTTCTTTTATGGTTGAAAAAATTTAGTATTTATTTGAAAAAAACTTTAAAAAGCATCACTTTTTATACAAAAGTAGCCTTAGGATTTTCCAGACTGGTTTGATTTTAGAATTTTTAATGTTCTGAAGGGTTTTAAGAACACTATGGAAAAGCAGCACTTGTTTTAGCAATTTCAACAAAAAAAATATCAATTAGCATTTAGAACATTGAACCTAGCATGTAACTAACATTAAATACGTAAAGTGTAATCAAAGAAAGCAGGTGAAAACTGTTAATAGAACATTACTATTTGTCATTGATGAACTGTTCCATAAGTGTGGGTACAAGTCTGATTAACGAAACAATTTGATATGAACCAAAAAAAATGTGACATTCTCAATTTTGACCGATTTTCCAGAGATACAGACGCTGTAAACACCGCACTGGTTCATTTGGCCTACCAACTTGTAGAACTACCTGAAAAAGATTTATTAATTATTTATATTGATCAATAAAGTAAGAATCGTGCAGTAGTAGATACACCATAGTCAAATCCGAAGGTACTAGGTTCAATTTCAGCAATATTTTGAAATTTTATAATTTATCACTTTTTGAACCAAAATTTCAATTTCATGTATACATGTCTAAAAGGAATCTCTTTCATATTGAGCATACAGTTTATTTCAGATATGAATTTCACAAAGCTATGGAATGATTGTTTTATCATAACATTTCAGGTTCAGCTTGATTAATATTCTTTAAATAACTATTTAATGATTCAACTTTTACAAACTTGATTAATCAGTCTGGGTATCCCCTTTTTTGTTTCAGAGGCACATGCAGGATGAGCGTATTCTGTAAATCAAAAAGTGTGAAAGCGCGCAAACGCGCTAAATGAGTAATAATAATACGCCTCAGATGCGTTCTTCTAAAGGATGCAATTCTGCCTCTTGCGGTGCCTCTGGGTGGCTACTCGCGCCCCCGTTGGTCGGTGCAGTGGTTCAGTTGAGGTGGTGGATGACCGATGGGAGATTTGATGTGACCTTTGCCTCCTGGTGTTACGCTCACATCAAAGATGGCACATGTTTGTTAGGACACACTCAACACACTCTTCCTTTCCTACCATTTTGCCCTCGTTCCTTTGTAATTCTCATTAGGATCTCGGTATGACTTATAAATGAGGAAAAAATGATTCGCAAACAACTCAGCTCAAATTGTAAGGACGTTTGAGCACCGTTTGAAAGTTTGCGTTACCATGGGAAAATACTGCCCTTTCTGTATTGACCAGATTATTCAGTTCCCTTTTCCTTCCAATACACCTCCTTTCCTCTGTATTAATGTGTGCCTCGGCTCAGCTTTAATCATCGTGGGATGAAGATACTTTTTTGAGCAAAATGCCGAGATCAAACAGATGTCATTCAAATTTGAATTGAATTTGTCTTCCTGTCGGTCCTGCAGTGTACTCCGACTAATGTAAAAAAAAAAGTGTACAAATGAAAAGGTACACGGAATGTGGTCCACTGCAGCAGTTCCATCCCTCCAGTAATACCAGCTGAATTTTTGCGAACTCAGAAAACTTAGTTTAAAAACGAGACAAATCGATGAGGAATTTTGAAAGTACTTGAGTCATGGTTAGTATTATGCTAATTTATTTTTTAAGCTTTCTTTCAGAGTATGAGAAATGATCCAGTCATAAAAACGCTCATGTTAGTCAAAATGAAATAGTTTAATTGTTAAAGTGATGATGAAGGAACAGATGATTTTATTGATAATAATATGAATAGTTTTTGTGCTAGGGATGGAAATTTTAGAATGAAATATCAGAAATAATGAATATTTCTCCATTTCTATTTTCTTCAAAAAAATTAATAAATTTATATATGTGTTGAATACAATGTCGTTAAATGAAATTGTTTTCTAGATGATTAATAATTTTATATTGAACTAATATTAAGAGTACGAATAAGTTTCCGCCGTTTTATTGTAGATGGTGCGACACGGAGTTTCGGTTAGCTTTCGCAGATGATAACCGGCTTAAAAAATAGTTTGTTCTTTCAAGAACAACATAACCTATTAATATCATTGATTTTATAATGGTAAAATATAATTTTTATAAGTTGAAAATATCAAAATTTGAGCCAAGTAATCGTCACTCAGCAAGCAGTCTTACATCGTTTAAAATCATTAGGAATTATTCATAAACAAGGAAATTGGGTTCCGTACGACGGAAACTTATTTGTACTCCTAATATATTCATTTTTTTAATGGTGAAAGATTTCTGTTATTAATTTCAATTGTAAATCGGAACTTCCAGCAAGTACTCAACATTAATAATTTATATTCAAAATACACACTCCTTATTAATGGTTAATAATTTAATTATAACAATTTTCACAACAGAAGCTAGAAAAGAGAAATTATATTTTTTTATTGTCAGTCTCAGATGCCTCTTGAATTCAGTGTGAAATCATGTTGCATAAGCTATATGCATCTTCTATTGATTTAATTTTAAATTCTAATTTTTTTTTAGTGGGTTGAATGATAAAATTTTGTTTTCTGTTGACCGGTTCTGGGAATAGAATTAATATAGCTTACAATGCAATTTTGGACCCAACCCTGAAAATATGACAAAGACAGTCTTGACTAGAAAATTTCTCTTCTGTCTAGACAGGACCTGAACCGGGTGCTATTCTGTCTACAGTTTGGTGCACTATCCACTGAGCTATCTGCACTCACTCTTATCTATAACTTTCTAACTCATGTTTGGAAATACTAATAGTTCATTCAAAATTGACCATTTTAACATTTGGGTTTTAGGCATCTGGTGGCATTAACCTCTAGTAAATTCATTTAATTACTAAACTTCTTCAATAGGAGTTCTTAGCATATACCATATTGATACTTTGTTTCAGATACCAAATTGTTTCAGCCGTTACTATTTGGTAGTTTATCATAATTAAAACATAGTAATTTCTACAGTTTGTTTTAATTACTTCGTTTCAATTAATACAAAATCTTTATACATGTTTGGTGTTTGTATGTTCTATATTTTAATCTTGGATATTGTTTAAAAACAATAATTTTTTCTTGAAAATTGCTCAACCTAGAAAAGAAAACAGTTCGAGACAAGTATTTCTCTCAAAAGAGGCTCTTTGGCTCAAATGTTCTGTAGCCTTAATATGTTATAAAATACTCTGAAAAGAACTAAAAGCTGCTGGCTATATAGGTATATGCGTCTTAATTTCATCCAATGCTGTAACGAACTCTAGTATTTTGTGATAAGTTGTCACATATGCTTCCCATCAAAACTTTCTCTATAACTGCAGATAAAACCTTTAGTAGAAGATCCGAACCTAAATCGACCTTCACCAAGCTGATAATTAAATAAAACTAATTTTATAATAAATTTAGTATATTAGAAAATATATTGAAAATGGGTTTTCAAAAAAAAATCCTGGACAAAATATTTCTTATTATTTTTTAAAAAAAAGATTTTTCATTAAATTTTGCAACGTCAAGATAAAAAGAAAATTTTATACTAGACTTCAAGTATAAAACATATAGAATGTGCAGACGTAGGGTTTTCTATAATTTACCTGGACTAACTACCAGGTATAAACAGGTATGTCGATGCCAGTTACTTTCACTAGTGATAATTGAAAAAAAATTATATCACCATAAGCGCTGTTTTATTGCGAACACGTTGATATAGGGTTGTCTGCAAAAAATTTGGTCCAAATAGAGGTTTTCGAATTTTAAAGATTTAAATTTCAACGCGTGTGAAAATGATTCACAGAGAGATCCGAGGTAAGTATACTGTGTAATAACAAAGGACCACCGAACATTGCAGTCGGCTCTGATCGGGCCTTCAATATAAGAAAGTGCGCATCAGAGCCGACTGCAATGTTCGGTCCTTTGTTATTACACAGTATACTTACCTCGGATCTCTCTGTCAATCATTTTCACACGCGTTGAAATTTAAATCTTTAAAATTCGAAAACCTCTATTTGGACCAAATTTTTTGCAGACAACCCTATATCAACGTGTTCGCAATGAAATAGCGCTTATGGTGATATAATTTTTTTTCAATTATCATCACTAGTGAAAGTAACTGGCATCGACATACCTGTTTATACCTGGTAGCCTGGTAGTTAGTCCAGGTAAATTATAGAAAACCCTACGTCTGCACATTCTATATGTTTTATACTTGAAGTCTAGTATAAAATTTTCTTATTATATCAGCTTGGTGAAGGTCGATTTAGGTTCGGATCTTAGACTATTTTTGTTTCCTTTGGAGCAACTTCTCCTAACAGTTAATTATTTTGTGGGTTTTCGTCTGTTTGAAGTGGTGGATGTACCTTTACTAAAAATGAAACTTTGCAACACTGATTTCTAGCATTACTATTTTCTACAATTGTCTGTTTCTTTGTCATAAATTTCATTATAAAAAACTAAAAGAAAATGAGTTTTAGTTGATTGGATTATTTTTCAATTGAAAAATAGGTTTTTATCTTTCAGGAGCTATTTCTTATGGTAATTTTTCAAATGATATAAACCAAAATTTAGGAGTGAGAGTTGATTCTGAACTAAACAAATCTTTTTATTACCTAGAAATTAATGTGGATTTAGTATTTTTAAGCAATCAAAATTTCATTTGCTAGAAGAATCCATTATTTTAATTTGTTTTTAATATTAATTTATAATCTTATCAAGCAAAATTTTCAAATTTTTCATGATAACTGTTCATTTTCAACAACTTTTTTTTTTCTTTGTGGTAGATGTGGATGGTATCAAATACGTTATAAATTATGACTATCCTAATTCATCAGAAGATTATATACATAGAATTGGTCGTACTGGCCGATCTGACACTACTGGAACATCTTATGCTTTCTTCACATCAAATAACTACAGGCAGGCCAAAGACCTCGTTTCTGTCTTGCAAGAAGCAAATCAGGTAGGGCTTTGTTGAATTTCATTTTTTATTCTGAATAGCCTCTCATTTTGGCATGATTCTACCTTGCTTATCAGTAGAACGTGAGTGCTTATGAGTAGGTAAATAAATTTGGGAAATATGCCTTCGGTGTCCACACAGATCACGTCTGGATCCCATCCTCAAGTTTCCCTACATATAAGTGTCTATTATAACACAAAATTTGACCGACGACGAAAAAAAATCTATAATTCACTATAGGTGCTGGGACTTTACATACAGTGAAATTCCTTCATAAATATATATTTAGTTTATTTACCATTTAATGAATGTCTTACGAAAAGCAAATGTGTTACTTTTAGGCTCTTTTTTCCAAAATCTGATGCTTCATATTTAAGAAATATTCTGAATTTGCAGAATTGATGGTAAAATTTAAAGAAACTTCATTACAGCTTTATGTAATTATTTTGCTTAGAAAATATTATAACAATTGTGTCGTAAACACTCTTGCTTTGTCAGATTTTTTAAAATTACATCACAGTATGATTTAGGCAAAAACTAAAAAGGAAATTTTAGGGACAATTATTGGAAATACCTATTCCATGTCATTTTATTTGAATGTTCTCCATCAAGTAAGGACTGATTCAATTAAATTCTTTATGATTGGAAGGTTTTCATGTAACATATTCATCACTTACAGATAGTGAACCCCAAATTATTGGAATTGTCGAACAGAGGAGGCGGCGGCTATGGAGGTAGACAAAACAGATGGGGAGGCGGTGGAGGATTCCGCCAAAGAGATAGCGGAAGTAGTTTCCGTGGGAAAGATTCTAGACGTATGGGAAGTAGACCTATGGGCGGAGGAAGCAGAGGAATGAATGGTCATACGTCTGAAAGGGGAATGGGTTCCCATTTTGGTAGGAGCAGTGGAGGACCCAGGCAAAATACTAGATTCAGTCAAGATAGCAGGAGCCATAACAACAATCATAACTGGAATGGAGGAAATAGGGGAGATAGTAAGTAAAATTGGTTTTTAATTCTTTAAAATTTAAGCATCTATAAATAAATATCGGATCACCTAATATGATTCTTTATTAAGAATGTTTTTTGAAGCATCTCTTTGTGTATGATTATTAGGTTATTACAATCACATTATCAGCCTTACAATCCACGTGTAATTTTCTCCATCTCATTATAAATTATTTGGAAATGTCTATTTTAAAGTAAATTAAGATAAACATTCCACTGAGTTGCTTATTTCGTCTTAACTTTTTTTCAATCTTTTATGATGTGACATTAATTTGAAGTAACAATTAAATTTTACAAATTACAGTATTAATACCAAAAAGATATATATGTTTACACGTTTTGGTAACTGGCGTCTCCAAGTATTACTTTATCTTCAGGTACGTTTCTTTTATAAATTTACATGATGATCCAAAGACTCTGACCTTCAATGACGAAGTCCTAATTATCCTCTAAGAAGAACTGATTTAACCATGATAATTTTTTCTAAATATTCTGCTATGATAGAATAACTCATTAACCTGTTTTTTTTTTTTTTTTTCAGATTATTGAATGGGATGAAAATTCATTTGAAGCTGCAGTATTTTTGATGCATTCCTAATATTAAGTGCATCAAGACAAAAAAAAAAGATTTAATTTATATTTTAATTCAATATTGACATTTTATCCTAATTTTGATGACTCTCAAAATAATCCTATGTTCCCTGCATATTTGGATAATATGTGTTCTATCTGTGATTAATCTCTTCTTTACATTTGGATTATTTTTCTTTGAAATTGTTTTCATTGATCATAATATATCATGTTTGAATTTTGTAAATATTTACAAAAGGGTCATTATTAGAAGATTAAAGATCAAATTAGGATATTTCATGGTGTAATAATTCCATTATAACTTTGTTCATTAAATATGTTTCCCCAGATCTATAGGTTGTAAAATGAATTATTTGGTTTAATTAAATTTATTATTTGTATAACTATTTTATTATTAATGTTACCCCAGACTATTCCTCATTACTACTGTTCATACTTTTTAAATAAGTTGATTATTATATTTCAAATATAGACAATTATTCTGTAAAACACTTTCTTTACTTAAATCAAAGTGTGCTAGAAATACTATTTCTATTAAAGTAAACATCGTCTTTGTGTATGTATTTTTCATACTCTATAGGGCGCTAGTGTATTGTTAATATCTTGGTGTCTCCGTGTATAGCGAATATAGATATTTGACAGATTTCGAGTCACTAGCATACATTGCACCGACGAAAACCAATCAGTTTGAAACATGCGCATGTCTGCAATTTGCCTCTGTGATCTACTAAACCTTGTCAAGTATAGGATTGTTATACAGATGTATGTTACACTCTCGATTTCTAGAACTTTCTATTACCATAGCTTATACTCCTTACTAATAATTGTTGGTACACATCAGCCTAATTAATTTATTTTAATATGAGTATGCTAATTTTTGAGCATTACAGAAAATTATAATCTGATTTGAGAATGAGGAAAGTTCATCCTGCGTTGGTAACGTGAAAATATCGAAAATACAGTTCTTTACTTTAATTAACTCTCAAAAGTATGCCTTTTATGTACTTTGCATACTCTAGGTGGGGTTAGTGTGTTATTGATATCCTAAGTCTCTGTGTGTATATTTTTATACTATAGATGGCGGTAGTGTATTGTTAATATCTTGGAGTCTATGTATAGCGAATATAGATAATTGACAGATTTCGAGTCGCTAGCATACATTGCACTAACTAAAACCAATCAGTTTGAAACGTGGGCATGTATGAAATTTGACTCTGTGATCTAGAAAACCTTGTCGAGTTTGAGTATAGAATTGTTATACAGATGTATGTATGTCTCAATTCCAGAACTTTCTATTACCATAGCTGATACTCCTTATTAATGAGTTTTGCTACAGATCAGCCGAATTAATTTATTTTAATAATGAAAATCACTGCATGATCAGGATCTTCTGGGCGCTTTTTCATATCACTCATTATCCTCTCGTAATTTTGCATTAGCCTCGTCGTTATTTTACATCTTAATGTTAAGCTTAAGCTCTATCCTAGGACTTAAGCTATGGTTCCGGTAGCGCTCAACACAGCTCTGCTCACGAAATATATTTTTCTTATCTTCTAATCATACAATCCTTACGAAATAATCTACTTTTTAATACCAAATTTCAGATCGGTCGAATGTGTAGTTTCAATAATGATGGGATTTAATATGAAAACATTTAAAATGTAAATAACTTCAGAACCATTGGATCGATTTTGCCAATTTACGAACTGCTACACAATAGTAGTTTTAAGGTTTTTTGTTCGAGGGTTTGCGTGTTTTCAGAATTACTTTTAACCTCAGATTATTCATGGCCATAGATTAACAATAATTTAATAATATAGTCTTATTAATCTATGTTCACGGTTTATGAAACCTAGTCCTCAAAATTAATTTATCTGTGGCCTACGTCACTGCGATAATGATATTTTATCCGAGACTTCGTTAGATAAAATCAATAAGATCGATGACAGCGTAACTACTTTGTCTTCAACCTAACCGCAGAATCATAGATTGATTAACGATCTATCATTCAGCATGCATAGTTGATTTAGTTAGCATGGTAGCACTAAATATGAGAGCATAGACAAACTATAAATCATAGATAAACGACCTATTAATACATAGTTTATATATGTATGAGATTTGATGCGATATTACGGTAAGTTCTTTTTTCCTTAAATTAAAATCGTAAGACAGTCTTGCAGGACCAGATAAATCCGCTGGTACTATAATTGTTTAAAGAAAAACTACGTCTAAGTACCAATACCAAAAATTAAGGTCTTTTTACTTCTGTAGCCAATTACCTTGTACACCATTTTAAAAACGGTAGAAGAAATTACTTCTTTTCTATAACATTTCATTAGCGGGGATACAGTGTCTCTCAATTCAAAGATATCTAGTTTTTTCCTTTCTCCTCAAGATGTAGGTTCTTTCAATTCTGAGAAGACAATTTGTTTCGAAAAAATATTTCAGAAAATTTCTTCTGTTCTTAAATGAATGCTTGATGACTTTAGTGGAAAAATCTTCTGGATTGTGCTACCACTCATGACAATTTAATTTATAAACCCCTGAATTAATAAGCTAGTTGCTTTATTTATTATCATTAAAAAAAAAGAGGTTAGAAATTTTATGCATGTTGTGCAAGTTTGTGTGGATTTGTGTATTGAAATAATTTGTAATACTAGTATTCGCAGACGGACAGAATTACATTTGGCCGTTTATTCATCAGGAAGTCCAATCTAGCCCAACAGGTAGGAACTTTGAAAGGCCATTGGTGTTCTTAATGGATCAGAAACAAAATTTTGTCTCCTTTAAATATTTATTTATTAATTTCAATGACTTTTTATATCTCTTGGTTTATTTATTCCATTTGACATATATAGAGTTTTGATTATATACGTCTATTAAATATAAGCGGTGCTTATTGTAGGCATTAATTTAATTCTAAAAGTTTTTTGCATAAAAATTTTTTTCTTTAATTAAAATTGCAGAAGAATAACAGATTAAATCTGTTTTGATATGTAAACTTTGAAAAAGGATCGAAAGATAACCTCACACAGCCATTCTGCAATCTCAACATATTACAACTGTCAATCACCATATGAAACATAAAAACCCTGAAATCCTGCATAAATGTGATAATAGCTATTGAATGGAATTGAAGGAGTACTTTGAAATAAGCCTTTAGGGAATATTTGATAGTGCAGAAATTAATTAATAAGTAACAAAAAATTTTCTTTGGTGTCTTTATTTTTCAGATTCTTTTTGGGGAATCTGTATAAAAATTAATAAATAATTAATATTACAGATTTCAAATCAATAAAACCAGGTATATACAAAGTTATGTGTGTATCACAATAAAAATATCATTCTTATATAATAAATAAACTGGATGACGCACATCGGAATGCATCTTTAAATACTGTCAGATCTGCATTTCAAATAATTGCCCTAAAAAAAAAAAAATAATCAATTAACATTTCAATTTTCAAAATCCTGTGAAATTTTACATAATTTATGAGATTCATACACTTTTATTCAATTTGTTTTAAACCAATATGAGGTTTTTAATTACAATTAGTGAAATATTTCATCAATTTCTATAGAAAGAAGGTAAATATTCAAAGTCTTTTTCAAATTTATCTCCAGTGCATTCAACATGACAAATTTAATGTACATAATTTAATTTTATATATCAACAATTAAAATTTTAAAATAGTTGTTTAATACAGATACAACTTGCAGGACTGAATTTAAAATATAAAAATTTCACATAAAAAGAAATAACAAATATTGAATTTAAAATTGACTCACCTTTCACCATTTCATACGTTTGGGGTTATTCTCTCTGCCTCTGTAATTTCCATTGTATCCCCATCTGTTATTCCTATATCCACCTCCATAACCGCCGGACCTCTTTGCCATATCTTCCAATTTAGGGTTAACAACCTAGACAAACCACAATTAGTAAAATCGTTCATGGTTACAACAAAATCAAATAAGCTCTGTCCAATCAGAGGTGGTATGAAGCAGTTGAAATAAGCTGTTTGATAAATATTAAGGTTATGTTCTAAAATGTATCAAAGTGAGCAAATATATCCATCAAAAACACAGAATTCTAATATAGTCTGTTGAAAAGTGAAATAAAATAAATATAATGCACCTATTTTGACAACTGAAACACCTGAACTAACGAAATGGTTATTTGAATAATATTTAACCTATTGGAAATCTAGTATTCGTTATAATTGAATCGGAAACTCAAAATACTTTTCAATTTCAAACTTATAAAATTACCAACTGAAAGGGGTTCAAAAACGCCGTTGACATAATTTAAATTCAATCCATATTGACTTTTTGATAGTAGGTTTGAAAGATGCACTTTCAAATAGATTTGATTTATAAAATGATCTTCCATTTAAAAGAAACCTCAACTTCTGAATACCTTCTGTGAAAACAATATCAACAGGATCCGATAAACTCACCTGATTGGCTTCCTTGAGTACGGAAACAAGATCTCCAGCCTGTTTGGAGTTGTTTGATGTGAAGAATGCGTATGATGTTCCTGTAGTGTTTGAACGACCTGTCCTTCCTATCCTGTGGATGTAATCTTCGGACGAGTTGGGGTAATCATAATTGATGACGAATTTGATTCCGTCGACATCTACACAGAAAATCCGAAATTAAAAAATTAGAGGGACCAAGGGTCAAATTATTTATACCAGGATTGAAGAATAATCTTTTCAGAATCAACAAAATCTCAACAGATCGACTCAATCATGGTAAAGAAATGGAATGTCATGGGAGGCTGTTTCTTTCTCAGGAATTAATTTGATTAGAAAAAAATAGATTAAAATGTTGCTGGCAAAGTAAGATTATATTTTTAATTATATATATATATATATATATAAACAATAAACTTCAAAGAAGATTAAGAATCAAGATAAAAACTACAAAATGGTTGTAAAAAATTCACAAATGTTGGGATATACTCTAAAAGACACAATCATGGATTGAATCTGACCAGACATTTGTTAAAAATTTTTAAATTAAATGGTTGTATGGTTAAATTCAACTCAAAATAATTGTTTTTGTTTCAGTACATTTTTGACTGACAATTATGTATTCCATTTTGTAATTTTTATCCTAATCCCGCATTTTTCAGAAGTTTTTTGTTATAGGTTACTGTATGCAAAGATTAAGGCAATGAGAGTCTGAAAACAAAATAATCAAGAAAAAATTTTTAGCCAAGCATGTTTCATTCCATTTCATTGATTCTACTGTAGTAGCCACACTATAACAAAAGGTTCTCTAAAATACAATCATTTAAATTGACATTTTCTGCTGATTGGAACATGAAATGAGAGAGACCTTCAATTATAGCATGGTTCCTCTAAAAATTAATTATGAAATTTTAACAAGCAACCAATAGGACAATTTCCTGCTGACAATTATATAAATCAAATGAAGTAAATAACTAAAAATCTAACCAAACAGTTTTTAGAAAAAAAAAACTACCAAACAGGAAAATAAAAAGAAAGCTGAATTGAAAATTCCCACACAGGAAACTGCCCTAAATGATTAGAAGGTTAATATCACAAGAAGTCACCTAATACCAATGTAGTGTAGTGATGTATCGCAACACATTCAATATGTTGCGACATAAATGTTAGTATTTAATGTATAAATAACCAACAAACCTTTGGTGAAAATCACGTTGCTAGAAAATTAATTACAAGACTGCAAAATCATAATGTTGCGATACAACATTACGCTTCATTTGCAGCAAATGTGATGTAAGTTCAAAATGAGAGACTATTGAAATTAAAGCTTGTGAACCCATTTTGGTTCCTCCATTAGCTAGAGTTTCAGTGAAAAATTCACACTTGTTTTCAATAGTCTTTCGGAAATAATAAATAAAGTACAAACCTTTGAGACGAATATGTTATATCCGAAATCATCTTGAAGTTCAATGTCAACGATTTATGTGGCAGAATAGAAAATCAGGCTTGTGTAAATCTTTCAGAAAATTTACCGATGGAAAGTTTCTACTCTAAGTTGAAAACAGACATTTAACTACTAGTCCAATAGCCTCAAACTTCCTGAAAGATATTACGACCAACTCTCCTTAAACTGACCCATCGTCCATGGCTAAATGCCGAGCCAAGCAGCAGAGGCACCGCAGAAAATCAGGAATTGCATCCTATTCGGACGCAACTTCAATGCATACATAAATGCTCAGATTTCTACATAGCTTACTAAATAAGCTTATCCTGCAAGTGCCTCTGAAACAAATAAAAGGACATCCAGACTGATTAGTTATATTTACAAATCTCAAGTATTTTGAACATGATAATAAACTGCACCAAACAGGTTCAACCAAAATAGACTGACTTTCCAAAAAGGAAATTAACCATAAATAAAAACATTTCAATCATAAAATTCATCAGTCTATTTTGACTTCACAATAAAATAATGTTCAATTTATACATAACCAAAATTTCAGAAAAATAGGTTGTATCCTCAAATGGCTGTATTTTAAACAGTACTGTCCTCTAGATTCAGTGCCACCTTTCAATTTACAACGGTAACTTACTAATCTGTCAAGAAAGTAATTTTCAATTAAAACAACATTTTTACATTTAATCGTCTTCAAAATAGGCTCCATTTGCTCCAATACATCTATGCCAATGGCACTTCCAATTATCGAAACATTTTTTATAGGCGCTTTCCGGGATGGACTTAAGCTCTCGCGCCGAATTTTGTTTTATGGCTTCAATCGACTCAAAACGGGTGCCACGAAGGGGCAATTTTAGTTTTGGGAAGAGGAAAAAGTCGCAGGGAGCCAAATCCGGCGAATACGGTGGTTGCTGAAGCACGTTTGTTGAGTTTTTGGCGAGAAAGTCAGTCACAATCGTAGCTCGGTGAGAAGGCGCGTTATCGTCATGCAAAATCCATGAGTTGTTCGCCCACAAATTTGGCCGCTTCTTACGGATACGCTCACGCAAACGTTTCATAACGCCTAGGTAATACTCCTTGTTTACCGTCTGACCCTCTGGAACGAATTCGTAGTGCACCACGCCACGGATATCGAAGAAAACAATGAGCATCACCTTCATTTTCGAGCGGCTTTGGCGTGGTTTTTTCGGTTTCGGCTCATTTTTTGCCACCCATTCCGATGATTGCTGGCTTGTTTGCATATCGTACTCGTAGACCCAGGTCTCATCACCAGTTATAATGCGTTCCATGAATGTAGAATCGGAATTACAGCGATCCAGCATGTCTGAAGCAACCTGTTCGCGATGACGTTTTTGAAGAAAATTCAGGTCTTTCGGTACGAGTCGTGCGGCCACCTTTCTCATGCCCAAAATATCAATCAAAAGCGTACGTGCGGACTCGTGGGATATCTTAAGATCATGTGCTATCTCTCTCAAGCTGGTACGACGGTTTTCCAGTACCCTTTCCTTAATTTTATCGACGTTATCTTCGATCGAAGCCGTCGATGGGCGACCACTTCACGACCGTCCTTGAAGGCTCTGTACCACTGATATGCACGAGTTTTCGATAGAGCATTATCACCAAAGGCCTTTTGCAACATTTTCAATGCATCGGCACACGAAAATTCATTTGCAACACAAAACTTTAAACAAATTCTTTGCTCAACGTAATCACCCATAGTAAAAATCGGCACGCACTCTGACATCGACTGACTTAATCAGCTGTTGCAAACACACTAGTTGACAGATCCCGCTCAAGCTTGGCATAGTAATTAAGGACAGTGGTACCAAACTAGGAAAAAAAATTTTTACCTGCCTCATTGCCCCGCCAGATTTAAATCGATAATTCCCGGTACTTTCTTGACAGAATGTTAATCATTCTCATATTTTCAAATATATGTTATTAAAATCCATCAAACAAAGACAGATACAAGAAAATAATCACTAGTGAAACCGATTGAACATTTTATTCCAGTAGTAAAATAACTTGGTAGGTCAAATGAACCAGTACATTTACGGCATGAAGGCGGGTCCAATTGTACAGACATAATTGGGAAATATCACATTTCATTGGTAATGAAAATTCTATTTAATCGCTCTTCATTTATACCTCCGGTGCTGGAAAAAGCCTTTAGATTCACCAAAAGAACAGTTTCGATTTACTCAAAATAAATGTAAATATTTTTAAGCAAACCAATTTGAGATATCATTGAAAAATTGAGATAGAATACCGCCCTAACACAATTGCATAATATAAAAAGCTAAATCTGTTGAAGGACTAATTGAGGATAGAGGAATTCTGAAAAATTGACCACAGAAATCATAAAAATAAACAGTCGCAATTCAGTCTGATGACCTCTAAGGCACTTATGCCACTTGAACTCAAGATTTTTCATCATTCAATCCGTCATACCATCCGCATAAAAATAGGGATAAAGACTTACCTAAACCTCTGGCTGCAACATCGGTGGCTACTAAGATTGTAGACTTTCCATTCCTGAATTGTCTTAAAACATAATCCCTCTCTTGTTGGGTCTTGTCGCCATGCATACAGACTGCGGGCCATCCAAATTTCCTAATAGCTCTGGTGATATCTTCTACTTTTCTTTTTGTTTCTACGAATATGATGACTTTAGAGTCTCGGTCAACGTTGTCTCCTATTTCTTGGAGAAGATTGTTCAATCTGAAAATGAGAAACAAAATTTTAACTCACAATCGACATATTTGTCTTCTAATATCTTTTCTCTATCAGTTGAAAATATTCAATTTTTAACGAAAGAATTAAATCGAATTTGATACAAAAATTAACAAAACAGCAATTTAATTTATTGGAAATCAATATCATTCATATGTAACATGACTAGAAAACTTTTTAAAGATGACATATCTTGAAAAGGATTTTTAGTCATTTTCAAATTTTAAAACAAATAAAGACATATTGAATTTTTAATTCGAACCTGCTTATTGAAAACACAATTTGTAATATTTCAGGGAAGATGTCGTCCGCAATAAATTTTTCAGTAAATTGACGCTGAACATGACAATTTCCTTCCTACATTTTATAGTATCGCAATATACTTACTTGAATTCTTTCTCGTTCTCTTGGCATACATCAACGATCTGAAGAATGTTATGGTTGGCGGAAAGTTGGAGAGAACCTATATTGATCTGGACGTAATCGTTCAAGAAATCTTGTGCCAATCTCTTTACCTCTTTGGGCCAAGTAGCGGACCACATCAACGTTTGCCTGTCGGGCCTGATCTGCCCAAGGATTTTTCTGATCTGAGGTTCGAAACCCATATCTAACATACGGTCGGCTTCATCTAAAACCAGATATGTACATCTTTGCAAATTGGTGGTGCCTTTCTCCAAGAAGTCAATAAGTCTGCCAGGGGTCGCAATCACTATTTCAACCCCACGTTCCAAATCGCGAGCCTGGGGCCCTTTAGGGGCTCCGCCGAAGACGCAAGTGTTACGGACATAAGTGGAATGGCCGAACTCGCTTGCGACTTGTTGGATCTGCTGTGCCAACTCTCTGGTAGGCGCTAACACAAGGGCTATTGGTCCGTCACCTCTGGTTAATTGGGGTTGGTTGTTGATGTGAACTATGGCAGGCAAGATGTACGCGAGTGTTTTTCCTGAACCTGTTTTAGCTATTCCAACCATATTTTTACCGCTAAGGGCCAAGGGCCATCCTTGAGCTTGTATAGGTGTAGGGTTTTCGTAACCTTGAGATTTGATCTGTTGCATCGCATAATCAGGGAAATTAGTCTCCTCGAAGCTCTGAATCGGACTAGGAGCATCTCCATCAATGGTAATCTCATTCTCTTTTCTATATTGCTCTACCTCATAAGCAGTACGTTTCTTCACATTGGCATGGGGCTCGTAAAAGTTCTTCTCGAAAGGCATCAGGTTCTTGGAGGTCCAGTTGATGGTCTCTAGACCCTTTTGGTCGTTCCAACCACCACCATTCTTCCATCCGCCTTTGTTTCCAAATCCTCCGCTTCTTTGGCCACCGTAATCGCTCTTCCTTCCAAAACCGTTCCTTTGAAATTTGTCATAGCTGCCGCCATTCTTGTCATATCCGTTCTTGTTTCCACCATTGTAATCGCTCTTTTGAGCACTGTATCCGTTGGACTTGAAAGAACCACTACCGTTTTGTTTGTAAGACCTGAAAAAAGTTAAGATATAGAATTGGAAATAATAAGATCCATTATTTATTCATCGAAAAATTGTTCTATTTTGTTCAAGTAATATTTTTAAATTAAATAATATATAATGAAAATAAAAAGAAAATTTACAAGACTGCATACAAATAAACTAGGGAGTTAACAATTTCTACATAAATTCCAAAACAAATTGCAGTTTTTCTCCTATATGTGCACTTCCCACAAATTATATTATTGTATCAGTAACTTGAAAACGGAAGATACTATTGCAGAAATCAACAATATAATTTGAACATAGAGAATAACTATCAAGTGAAAATATCAAGAAACAACTGTCAAAAAACTGCGGGAAAAAGCCATTAGACAGATTGATCGTTTTGATGCCAGAATATACCAATCAAATAATTTAATTAGAAGACTTCAGTTGAACAAAACTTATTCCAATTGTATCATTTAATGAGATAATTTGCTAGTCAATTTATTAGCCAAAATAATAATAATGCCCACAGTATCTGATTTGGCAAATTAACGAAAATTTGAAATAAAATCGCAATTTCCTTCCGTAATGTGGATTAGTACTTCATAATTGCTTTGCAAAATACTGAATTTCTCTCATAACTGTGTCCTTTAATTGATAAGTTAGAACGGCAAGTAGCGTTATACTTGATAGGAAGTTATCTCTATCACTCATCAAAGAGTTGCATTATTCTACTTACAAACTCAAAATACGCGGCACAATATTGAAGGTTCCCCTTTTGACCCATTGGCTGAATAGCGTCATTCTGTTCCTAGCTACCGATGGTAGCTATTGATAAAAAAAAAATCTTAGCTACTGCATTGGGATTAGGAGATTAAAAAGTGAATAGCTCATGCTAACAAATGATGATCATGGGGATCAAATAAAAACATGCTTACGTTTAATTTCAATTCTAATTAGATATTCGAATCATTAGATACATTGTATTGCTATCTAAAATTGCTTCAAAAGTGAAGATGAGAAATTTCCGACTCTAAGGAATAAAAATGGTATGAAAGATAAACCAAACATCAGGAAATGAACGAATGGGCTCAGTTTGGACCCTAATTGAAAAGAGACTGCCATATAAAAAAAAATGGACCACTTTCGCGCAGCACGTTATAATTCCTTAAAATATATTTCGAGATAGTGTAATATAATACTTAGATCAAAACTTCAATACGTCTAAATAAATCATTATAATTCATACGGATTGAACGTATAAAAGAAAACGGTAAAATATGGAATATCCACATGGTTGGGTAACGATGACTCATTAAGTGAGGTTAGCTTACATCAACCGAAATCCCTACTTGATATCTACGTAAGATATATCAATTATGTGATAAAGAAACTTTCACAAGTACACATTTCGCAAATGAAGCGAATCGTTACACTCTAAAAAGCAGACATGTCATTACATAAAATCGATAATCAGCATTATGCCGAATGGTTCAAACTAAAATGGCATTTTAAGATGTCTAACAAACATAATATTCAAAGAAATAATACTTACATGTTGAAATATTGATAAAAACTTTTCACAATTTAAAACACTTTAATTAAATATGAATATTGCAGAGTATGCTTGAATAACCTTCTCGTAGGACGGTATAACGTGGAAAGGACTTTTATACATAGAGAATACCAAAGCTATGACTTCGTTATATCGATCATCGTAGATTTATTCTATGTTATTCTGTGGTTCTTTTTTTCTTTGAATGACATTAAAGATTTATTTATGCTGGCTAATTGAAACTTAAAAAATTGGAAGATGATAAACAGATTTAAATATTGTATTATTTATTATAATAATTTTATTAATATGTATATATAATATATAATATAATATTATAATATATTTATTATAATAAATAATATGTGTCTACCAGAAGAGCAGAATTTATCTGTCAAATGAGAGAATGATAAAAGAGGCTTAAAGGGGAAATTGAAGTAATCTCTTAAAGTTTAAAATAATATAATACTACGGTTATATGATTTTTGTTTTGATAACCATTACAAATATTATAATAAGTGGTATAATTTAAGAATTGCATGGAGAGAATCAGAGTGTATGTGGTCCCTTGTGCGCAGCCACAAATTTGATTTGCACAATAGTTTCCGTAAATAAAGATGAAAAGAAAAATATGATATAGATTATGTTTTCTGTATTTACGCAAATGTAGGATTTATGTTCACTTTCACCCATACAATTACGAATTTGTATGAGACTTCTAAAAACGTGGCTAGGAATGATTTTGAAGTTTGGTTTTTAACAGTGTAAACGTTCCCCCCCATAGACAAACTCAGTGATGCCAATTTAAGGATTTTAATCCGATTTGCACATTTTTTCAGATTTCAATAATTTGCGGATTTTTTCCAGGATTCAAGGATTTTTTACAACAGAAAATTCTGTAATTATTTTACTGAGATACTAGATATCGCATTTGTATCAAGCAGATTGACTAAAAGATAACCTCATAGTTATATACAACTGGTTAGTACTCTGAGATAATTAATAAACCGTATTGTCTTAAATCATAACTGAATGTCAGACTTCGACTTTTTTTGTGAATATTCTGTGAATCGATGAAAGAAAATATTTTTTTCGGATATTTTTAGGAATACTTCCCATTTTTTTAGAATATTTTGGATTTTTCGGTGGAAAACCGTAGGCAATACTGCAAATTTTTTGTATCGATTAGTAATCTCTAATCAGGAATGCAGATGGATCAAAATCACTATTCATATTAATAATATTAATATAGTCTCAGGACTTTCAGGGTATGCTTGTTGGGCATACATAAATAAGACTAATTTGGTAATCTGTGATATTGGGATAGAAGAATGAGTTAGGAAGTCAGCATCACGACAACTGACGACTAAATTAATTTTTAATAATTTATGCCTAGGTTTTGAGTATTTTTAAATGGAATAACGTTTTCATCTTGGTATTTTCCTGTTTCAAAATGAGAAATCTGTTGAAACCATTTTTGATTTAACCTCAAAAGTTTTGAATTACAAAATTCGGTAAGAGCAATGTAAGCGTCATGAGAAGTTCTTGATTGGTAAATTGAATACTGGCTAATCCTAGTTGTATAGGTTACGTGTATAGTACTTCATTCATTCATTTTCTCTATTATTGTCCCAGCCACATAGGCTATGCAGACAGTCTCTACGTGATAATCTTCGTTTCATTTCTCATTCATACCAACCATTCACACAACACACACAAACACACCCATGGGCGCAGCTGGATTCGAACCCGCAATCCCTGATACTACTGAAGAGATCCGTTTTCACTAAGGATCGTACGAGTGACAGAATCCCTCATAGATTATATGAATTAATCATTACATCACGGTATTTACCCGCTTTATTTATGTGTGAAATATTCTGTAGCACTATAACTTGACACGTATGTGATCGGTGACAACAAAGAGAACAAAGCCCTTATGGCGTTTCCATTGTATTTTGAAGCGGCAGAGAAGAAGGTTCTTGGAAATAAACCTCTTGAGCGATTTAAAAAAATACTCGAGATAATAATACTTATAACAGTCCCTCTTGGTAACTCTTAGTAAGTAAACTTCTTTTAAATGCTTCTGATTAATTGCATGCTTTACGCTTTGAATACTACCTTAGTTTTAATGTAAAATTAGTGATTGCACTCTTGACCATTGTATTTCCATTCATCGCTTTTCATTCTGGTATTTTTGCTTCAGTGTTATTTAATCCGACCGGAAATTTTTTGAATAAAATGCATTGCCTTTGTATGTAACTAAAGCGAGACGACCCTCACAAGTTATTTATTTATATTGCATACTTTCTCTCGGTGCCTGGTTGCTGTTTGTTTTATTTATTAATAGTGGTTCTTTATTTGTACTGTTCATGGTCTTCGCAGAGCCTGATACGTAGCTGATTTGTATGTACTCTTGTGTGATCCCCCTGTTACCTATTTCTTTGTTTGCTTTTATTGTAACGTTCATTAACACGCCCAGGTGATGGGGTACTGTATCTATTTTATAATGTCCTAGTCAGTTTGTGTTACATATTTGCCAATATACATGCACCCGCTTACTTTGAGTAATTGTATTCCTTATGAACCCGTGGTGTTCTTTAGGGTAAATGACTGAGTAGTCCTGGAAGAGGACGACGTATCGTATAGAGTCAGTAAATAGCTCCGGATATCCCATGCTACTGTGAGAATGTGTGAGCTATTGATAGATCATTGTTCCAAGGTATTGTGATATCCCCAGGACAGTTTGCATGACCCTTCAGGTACTGTTCGGTTCGTTCTTCAGTAATATCTGAGCCTTCCTGGGCCTTGGCCACCCCGAGAAAGCCAGATCTCTTCAAGGACATTTCCTGGGCATACCACGTTAGCCACCAGGTTCTGCACTGGTTACCGGAAGTACAGTTGAAGGTGCATGCTGGCTGTATACTGTGCTCTCTAACCCTTTCCACTGTATAAGAATGATATCAGATTCGAGCAAGTTACCGACCTAACGATATATAGAAATAAGTCATTTAGACCCAGGGTGCTATCGGGTTCACTGTGGAGCTTTACGAACTAATGAGTAGAGTTGATTTAACCGCAAGCTGATAAATGTTTGTTTCCATTCATTGAGGGTTGTTGCTTTGCAATATTACTAATACAAATATATTATATATTATTCTGATGCTACTGTGTTTTGAATATTTGAACCTCCCGTCACTGTTTCCTTTCTCTCGTTAGGTGTAATTTGGGTTGTCTACACAACGTAAACGTCCTATTCTCCCGCCTCTAGATGATCACGATAAAAAGGTTAGCGTTCTTTAGAGTACTCCGTATAATCCCAGATATTTTAGAGTACTCCGTATAACACGGGATAGCACAGTACTTCAGATTAAACCTCATCAAACCGATGAAAATAAACTCATTTTTCAAACTTTTTATCGGAGAAAATCCAAACGGAACCAGAAAATAATGCGAGACTGTAAGTCTCACTTTGTTTACTAATATGAACGTAAGTACGACGCAACCTTAGATTTCAATAGTATTATCCATAATCTATATTTCAAACTAACTTGTCTTTCACATTACAGTTGCGTTGGGTTCACGAATCCAAAACACGCTGCGTCCATGTTAAGACTACGTCATCAGAATACGTGTGACAATTTAGACGGCAATAGACGTTCGTTTCACTCAACGTTGTCGTTGCGGTTATGTGTATTTTAGCCTTGATGTGAACGACTAATCCGGCTTGATTTGTGACGTTACGTCGTTTTCATGTTGTAAATGTTAGTGAACCAACTATTACTTTCAGTTTTTGATCGATTACCACCTACACTTCGATTACTTTTGATTAAAATTAGAAAAAAATGGATGTTGAAAGACTCATAGAAGAAGTGAGAAAATTACCATCACTCTATGATCAAAAAGACGAAAAATATAGAAATACAGAATATAAGAATGCACTGTGGAAGAAAATTGCTGCAAAATTGAAAGCTAAAGGTGAAATTTACTGCTTACAATAATGACTGGACTGTAATGATAAATATTTTCATTAATGTCATTTGTAAGAATAATTTGTATCCTTCTAATCAAAGTGAATTTTAAGCCGCAAATGGTCTTCAACGACTAAGTTGGTCTCACTGATGAAAATCCGAGGTAATTCTCTCCGACCGGCCGGTCGGTCAGTTCGTAAATACTCTACCTTTCGAACGGAAAGAGTTAGCACTTTCAGGAAAGATTTGGGATTTGCATATTTCGAATAAGTTCGTTAATGGGTGAAATTTACCCAGTGGATTCGCATTTGAGAATTTCTCTTATTTTTCTAAAAATTTTGTAAACTACAAATCAGATTGGTCTGAAATTCAGCATTTAACAGTAAAATAAGAACGCGCATGATCGTACAAATTTTCATAAGGATCTTGTGGTCGGAAGTTTCAAAAAAAGTGAGCGGATCAGCGTTCAGCGCTACCTTAAACACTATAACTTTCGAATGGAAAGAGCTAGAGTCTTCAAACTTTTAGGCTACATTTGGGGACTCGATATTCTAGCTGAATATTGTCAGTGGGCAGAATCGGTCCAATAGTTCCGCAGTTATTCACATCTAAATTGTTTTTTTTTTATTTTCTACATATTTTCGAAACCACAAATACGATCGATCTAAAAGTTTGTATTTAGGAGTAAAATAATAACATACATATTTATGCGAAATTTCGTGAAGATCCCATAATTAAGTTTCAAAACAAAAATATTTTTTCAGCGATACAGAAACCATAGCAACAGACCCACTATCGAGTTTAAATTTAGCATTTAGATTTAAATAACAACACAAAGGCTCATGCATCTTTCGTGAGGATAAATTTCGATAATTCTCTGAATTCTTTATCTGATTTCGGCAAAAAGTGTGAAAAAGATATATAGTTTAGTTTAATATATTCTTTTTGCATTGCCATTATGCAACGATGCAGATAGAAAGAAGGAAGATGGGGCCTTTTAACCACGTTTTTTCCATTTTCATGAGCTTTTCCGTTTCTTCAGTAGAATAGTTCTGAAACTGCAAGAAATGACGTATATTTGATTTTCGGATGACAGAATACATAATTCTGTGTTTCCATTCATAGTATGCAGCTTTTTTGATAAGAAATAGACTAATTGTTAAGGGAAATGTAACATTTGAATGTTATAGGTGGACCAGAAGAATGCAAAAAGAAGTGGATCTCAGTTAGAGATCAGCTTCGTAGATCAGTAATAAAGAGGAAGACTGCCACAGGATCAGCGACAGTATTTCAGCGAAAATATAAGTACGAATATTTATTACAATTCTTGATGCCACTTTTGTTAGAACGGGAAACAATTTCAAACGCTGCTTTGGAGGAATCTCGGGTAGAAGGAGGTGATGAAGACAGTATAGATCCAGAAGAGGAGGAAAGTAACGAAGTCGAATTTTCGCAAAATGAAGATAATGAGCCTGGAATGGCGTCTCAGCAAAGCCAAGAAGAGACTATTACTGCAAACACCTCAGGCAGTAGTGTTAATTTTGCAAGATCTTCATTAAACCGTAAAATGCAGCATCTTCCAATGTCTCCAGATCAGGTATCTAGCCAGCTTATGACTTATACTTTACCCCAGAAAAATTCTGAAGAATCAACAAAACATCCAGTAGATGATTTCTTAGCAGGAATAGCACATCCTCTGAAGTCCTTGAATCCAATTCTCCTTAACCAGGCTAAAAGCCGAATTTTTTCAGTGGTGCAAGAGTTTGAGATGAAGCAGCTAATGGCTTCAGGGTCTGTTTCAACCTCATATACGTCACCTCGTGAATATGTGGTCCGGAGTCCTCTTATGTCACAAGAATTAGCAGCTACATTGCAACAATCAGAATTACATATTCCATGTAAACAAGATTCAGATCTTCACAATGAGTCAGATTCATTTATGTAATCTCAATTTGTTTATATAATGTAAACATCCAAGAAAAGTGCCTTTTGTATAAATATATTGTATGTTTCATATTTCGTTTTTGATGAAACTTGGATTAAACATAGCGACGATTGCTATTTGACAGTGTGAAAAATATTATCTTATTCATTTACACCCGCATATGCGAGTGGTTTTCAGGCTATATGCAGTCATTCGACAAAAAACTCTTAAAAACCTAATTTATTTGGCTTTATTAATGGTTGAGCGTACGATGACGTCTCAGTAAAGTAAACAACACATTCTTGGTAACTTCTTCAAAATACGGTATCTTCTACTAGTAACTAATAATAAAGCCGATGGTGTCTGAATTTTTCCCATTTGCTGCAAAGAACCGAGCAAACATCTATTCTGAAGTATCTCGAACTAAGAAGGTCGTTCATTTGGATCAGGAAGAGGGTGGGCGTCAAAACTGAGCCTTTGGGCACTCCAGCGTTGAAACCAAGGGAACCAACATCATCAGGCCCCTCTTCCCCACTGGGCACTATGGGCACGTGCCCAGGGCCCCGCGATCGAATGGGGCCCCCTTAGGGGGCCCCATTCTTTATCTATTGTAACTAAATAGTGTTTTCTCAAGGTCATAGGGGCCCCATGATCCTAATGTGCCCAGGGCCTCAAATAGTTTAAAGACGGCCCTGAACATCATCTACGACCACATGAACGTTCCTGTTGATGAGGAAACTCTTCATTCAATCGTAGAGACTACCGGGAAAACCATACGAATATAGCTTATTCAAAACAGCTTTATGCCAGACACGATCGAAGCCCTTTCAGAGTAACTTACCTAGATTCTCCATAGCTCTCAATAGCCCTTGTCCACACTTACCTCACATAGCTAAGGAGCCTGTTGATTGGTGTTTGCGAAAGCCATATTGTTTGCCGCTGAAGAAATCTTTTCTCTCTTGGCATCTAACCATTTCGAGATTGATAGCTGCTTTTTTGCAGGTTACATCTAAACGACATGATGAAATTACACAATTTTATCCAAACTTCATATGAGAATAGCTCATGGCGTTATGTTATCTATTTAGTCGGTGGGTATAGAAAACTAAATATTCCGATTGTAACGTATTGTATAACGAATTGAAAGAACATTACTAATTATCACAATTAATTATTAAGAAATTCAGTGTTCATCCTATACTTCTACAAATTGCAGCAAATTTTAAAAATCCGTTTTTCGGGAAAAATTATGTAACTCGGCAACGCCGCCTGTACAATGCGGGAAATCAATAGCAAATTTGGGTCAATACGTTGGCGTTTTTACAATGGTGGGGGAAATAACGGAAATGAATTTATAGTCAGTAGAAGCACTTCATTTTCGCTAAAATAACAAATTTCATATTTCAAAGTAAATTCCTAACTGAAAAAATTTAAGAAATTTGAAATAGTATTAAAAAAGGGAACAAAACCTACCAACGTTTCAACAGGGGAGTGTAGTTCAATAATTTTATTAAGGAACCGGAAAATCGGCCATATTCGTTTTGGAACTCTGATACCTTGATTGGTTACTTAAACAAGGAAACGAGGCACCGTCGATCAATACATGTAGGCAAGCAACCCCCTACTCCTTTACCGCAATTTCACGGATTCGTCATTCATTCCAACAAGAGACCATCAGTTGAACGCTTGTTCATATTGGTTTCTGTGAATCTAGATAAATCTAAGTTCAGTATTACTCAAATTTTTAACCATCTGTTTAACATTATAAAAGGTGAGGTACCTTATTTACTCTTGAAGTCTAAACATTTGAGATCACTCCAGACTAATTCTAAAGTTTTTGACTTTTACGGTAGACATTTTGTTGAGGAATTAATTTTTTTATTTCAGGAGCTGAACATTCGATCAGTTAGCATACTACAAGTATTGAACATGTGAGTTCCTTTTTTTTCAATTATTAGTAGTTTCGTCCAAGTTGGGTTTATTATTTATGATGTTCCAAAATCTAAATTTTAATTGCCCCTTATAAAACTACGAGGCTATTTTCTTGAATATGATATTCAAACAAAAAAATTAGATAATCATTCATATCCAAACATACTTGGAATTTTTCAGTGAATTATTGATTATGGCTTCTTTTGGGTGGAGATGTCCACCATTTCTTATCTCTCATATCCGCCATCTTAAGTTTACCATAGCAATGAGTTAAATAGTAATAGATCAATATTTACCTCTATATATTTCACAATATTTTTACGAAATTGCATCATGTGGAGTGGTCAAGTAAAAATATTGTGAAATTATTGGCGTAAATATTAATGGTCTAGGGGCCCCTTTATAATGCTTAACTGCTCTTGGATGGGAGTACATTTTCAAACTGCATTTGATTTTGCGTCTAATAGTTTATTATATTTGGGAGATGCGTATTTTTATGAGAACAGAAATGGGTAATTCCAAAGGTCAGTCTGTTCATTTAGGAGGTTTATATTGTAGTACTTCAAGGTATTATTGATTCCAAAGATGTCCAGTTTTTTTGCATTTCGGTTCCAGATTTACAACTTCAATGTTATCATGCTCTGGGATAACGTGATTAGTTTCGAAATTTAGATAATCTTGAAATCTATTTAATATTTTAAGCGATTAGTTTGAACGTGCTTCCTCAGGGAATGGCTTAGTTTGTAAAAAAATATTGGAACATCTGTGCAAATTCTTTTCAAAAACTATAAATTCTTTAAAATATGAATAAAAACCATACTCTAATTTCCGCTAATATTTTATTAACACTACGATCGTTACGTCATACCATGACTTCTTCAGGTGAGTATTACAAGATACTGAGTATACCATGAACAAGAACTTCATTTTATAGTACATGGGTATAACAAAAATAGAAGAGGGGGTGAAGAGAGTTTTACAATTCTTTTGGGAAACTGAAAAGTGGTTCAAAAAAGATTCAACAAAGGGAAGTTACTTAATTCTGTTTGGTTATTCGATATTTTTCTTTTATGATATCTATTAATTTCTAAAGTTTCTAACAAGTTTAATCTAAAACTTTTGTTTTCTGAGTGCAAAATTTCAAAGTTACTATTAAAACGATGTCCTGTGTCTAGAAGGTGCTCTGCGTAGGTTGAATTTCCCTTTTTGTTACAATAGCATTTTTCATGTTCCCCGAGTCTCGTCTGGAACGATCTTCCTGTCTGACCAACATATACAAAATGGCGAGTACCGCAAGTTAACACCTGATTTCTTGTTCTTAGATGTTTTATCTTTATTATTTTTTATTAGTTTTCCTAGGGAGTTGTTCGTTTTATAAGAAATTCTAAAATTGTGATTCTTCTTTAAATATCTAGCTACCTTTTCTGTTTTTGGTCCCAAGTATGTCAACGAAATGTATTTACTTTCAATTGGGTCATTATTTATGGGATATACTAATTTCAAAGCCAGCTTTAATTGTATTTTTGTGAAAAGATTTTCAATAATCGGGACGTTGAAACCGTTGTTCAACGCAATCTGTTTGATAATGTTATATTCTTTGTCAAAATTCTCACGTGACATGAGTATGTTGGCTAATCTATATAACATGCTATTGTGTGCTGCTAATTTTTGTGAGTATGGGTGGTTTGATGTGAAGTGAATTGTGCTATTTGTATGGGTTGGTTTCCGGTATATTGAAAAAACGTGTCTATTATTAATTTTTGTGATAGTTAAGTCTAAAAAGTTTATACTATTGTTTTTTTCCCATTCATAAGTGAATTGTATGGTTGGGGATAATTTGTTTATGAAATCCACAAACAAAGAAAATTGTCTATCAGTGCCATTGAATAAACATAGAACGTCGTCGACATATCTATACCAATAAATGAAACATTTAAAATAGGGCTATTTATTATTCTAGTTTCTAAGGAATCCATAAAAATTTCGGGTAGTAACGGACTCAAAGGATTTCCCATAGTGAGGCCATCGTTATCTATGTAAATCTTGCCGTTGAACGTGAAATAATTTTGTTTCAAGCAAACTGTCAAAACATCCATTATTTCTTGTTTTATTACCGAATTGGTTCTTTTTCGGAGTAGGAGGTTATCTACTAATTTTATGGTTTCCTTGACTGGTATGGACGGAAATAAATTCTTTACATCAAACGATATAAGCTTTGCATTATCTGGAACACGTACATCTTTTATGTTATTCACCAAATAGTATAAATGGTATAAACAAATTTTGAAGCAAAATTATCTATAAAGAATACATACCATTTGGTGAATAACATAAAAGATGTACGTGTTCCAGATAATGCAAAGCTTATATCGTTTGATGTAAAGAATTTATTTCCGTCCATACCAGTCAAGGAAACCATACTTACCAACTTTGAAATTTTGCACTCAGAAAACAAAAGTTTTAAATTAAACTTTAATTAATAGATATCATAAAAGAAAAATATTATTGAATAACTAAACAGAATTAAGTAACTTCCCTTTGTTATTTTTTTTGAACCATTTTTCAGTTTCCCAAAAGAATTGTAAAACTCTCTTCACCCCCTCTTCTATTTTTGTTATACCCATGTACTATAAAATGAAGTTCTTGTTCATGGTATACTCAGTATCTTGTAATACTCACCTGAAGAAGTCATGGTATGACGTAACGATCGTAGTGTTAATAAAATATTAGCGGAAATTAGAATATTGTTTTCATTCATATTTTCAAGATGAATTTCCGTCAAGTAAAGACCGAAAAAATCATAGATAAAAATTCTTTGATCCAAACTATAAGTACTTTGTGTTGGATGAAACCTTAGCCAGTATCAATAAAATATAGCAGAGAAGGAAAAAGTATTTTGTTTTATTTATTAATCTTTTAATTTTTAAAATGTTTATCCTGAATATCGAATAAGCTTCAAATTCAAAGGTTTGTCGAAATATTTAAAGTATTTAAAAACGAATGAAAAAGTCTTCAGTTTGTGAAAATGAATAATTAAGAAACAAAATCTTAAAATTTTCAAGAATTATGTGTGAAAACACTGCAGAAGAATCCAAAAATAATTTTCAAGTTCTGTAATTGGCGAGAAACAACCCACAATTTTATTTTTAAGAGGAGAAAATTGTTCTGCCATTAAATAAATAAATTTGAATTTGAATTTCAAAAAGTGTTGAGTTTGTTGCCATCCTCAGGTAGTTGTTTCGGAACACGAGTACCAGTTTCCAATTTCTGAATTAAGTCAATTATTAGATAGCTGTACTGGTTCAAAGTCAAAAATATACTGACCTTCAATGGAAATGTTACGAAAATAAAAGATGGCCTCCTGGTTAATCCGAAAATATCGACTTTATTGGCTTCAAAAGAAAGTCCGGCAAATGTAACTTTTAACTCGTTCAATTCTACCAAGTCATAAATCAATCAGACTGAACTAAGATGTTCAAAATGGACTTCGACATCGTCGATAAGGAAAACATAATTATGTAGTAACTTCACACAAGAAAAGTGTTCCTGGCGAGTATGGAACTAAATAGACTAGGGGTACTTATAACTCGATAAATTGTACGATAAATGGATTTTTATGTCAATATTTCAAAATACCCAGATATCAAAATGGCGAAATTGAAGTGTGTGACAAGTAACCAAAAAAAATTTCCAATATAATTGCTTGTATCATTGCATAAACGAAATTAATCCATAAATTTCGATTCTTGTCTACATAATTAAACCTTCATTCTCGTATGTTGAGATAAAATCCACCTGAGCGAAGTCACAGGATTCTGCTAGTTTCAGATTTTAATAAAGGTATGGAAAAGATAGTCTGAAACATAGGAAATTCAATGTTAATCTAAAGAAGTAGGAATGTCCAGTGGAGCAGTGGAAGAATCAAAACCTCGCGATGAGATGACGAACAAACGACTGTTCTCTCTTAATAAGTGGTGGGGATGCTTCGATCGAAACGAGCAGTGCAGAGACTCGCGGCTCTGCATTGCCTCATCCCCACCACTTCATTGAGAGAAAACAGTCGTTTGTTCGTCATCTCAACGCGCTGAGATTTTGATTCTTCCACTGCTCCACTGGACATTCCTGCTTTTCTAGATTAACATTAAATTTCCTATGTTTCCGACTCTTTTCCATACCTGTATATCCTATGGTAGTTGATGAAGACAAAAATTAATGATGTATAAACATTAATGAAGTTAAATGGTAACTAATAATACATTTGCCCCATCAGGTCGTTTGGAACTAAGCAATTCGTTAATACTAGCTATAAACCCCGTCCCCAAAATGGTGGAGGGTATGGCTCTCAAATGAACGGAAACAGAGGAGGCGGTTTCGGTAATAACCGTTTCCATAATGGCGGAGGTGGTGGATACGGGGCCAACAACAGGAACGGAGGCGGCGGAAATTTCCACGCTCAAAAAGATAACATGTTCAACAACTTCAAAGGCCCCTCTAACCTCGAGAAGATCAACTGGACAACAGAGACCTTGATGCCTTTCCAGAAGGATTTCTACGTGCCCCATCCGGCGGTACATCAGCGATCCCCTTATGAAATCGAGGAGTATCGTATGGCCAAGGAGATCAGAGTGGAAAATGGCGCTCCTAATCCAATTCAAAATTTTTCCGAAGGCAATTTCCCTGATTACGTCATGAATACGATCATTAAATTGGGATATGAGAGTCCTACCGCAATCCAAGCTCAAGGCTGGCCGACCGCCCTGAGCGGAAGGGATCTTGTTGGAATAGCAAAGACTGGATCTGGTAAGTTTTGCGTATACTGGGTAGTCTAGAATTATCCTAACAAGTATTTCTGCTATGGGAATGAAGTATTTCAACAATACCAAACACAAGTTTGCTCAAATTGAAGACAATTAGTTTCTGTTTTTTTACTGTTAAATTTTTAGATTATATTAATACAATAACACTTTTTAATAATGATTGAAAAAGCATTTTAAATAAGGTGTATTATGAACTACTCATTTTGCTGTGTGTGATACAGGACATTATCATGTTGCCTTTTTCCATATTCCAGTCCTTTTTCTGATGGATAGCACCATCTTATAGCTGAATTCCAGTTTCACACTTCTATACCTGATAATGTGTGTATCAAAAAATGTTCATTTTGTATACTATCTTCCTGCGTTTTAAAATTTTACATTTTGTTTTCAGGAAAAACACTGGCTTATATTTTACCAGCAATTGTTCATATAAACAATCAGCAAAGACTTTCACGGGACGATGGGCCTATCGCCTTAGTCTTAGCACCTACTAGAGAGTTGGCGCAACAAATACAACAAGTCGCCAACGAATTTGGACACAGCTCCTACATCCGCAACACCTGCATATTTGGAGGTGCCCCCAAAGGGCCCCAGGCTCGTGACTTAGAACGGGGAGTTGAAATTGTCATCGCCACCCCTGGTAGACTGATCGACTTCTTACAGAGAGGCACCACGAATCTGAAAAGATGCACCTACCTGGTTCTGGATGAAGCTGATCGCATGTTGGATATGGGTTTCGAGCCCCAGATCAGAAAGATCCTGGAACAAATCAGACCCGACAGACAGACTTTGATGTGGTCCGCCACATGGCCCAAAGAAGTTCAGAAACTCGCGCATGATTTCTTAACGGATTATGTTCAAATCAACATAGGATCACTTCAGCCATCAGCGAATCATAATATTCATCAGATTGTCGATGTTTGCCAGGAAACGGAGAAAGAACAAAAGTGAGTAGGAGAATAGAAACAATTTTTTTTTCAATCATATTTTTTCGGAGGTAAAAGTTGTAGCATTTTGATTAATTACGCTCCTGTGAGTTCCAACCGAAGCTTTCCTTAGATATAAAGGGTTTTCCGATCTCGATATTGGAAAAAAGCGAGTATATTTTAAGAGAAATCAATGGATGTTTATTTCATTGTAAAGAGGAAGGTATGCCATTACAAATGGAAAACTATATCAGTCAAATTGCCGCTACAGCTACTTTTCTTGCAAAATTGTGATTGTTTCGTTGCTTGTGTGGCATGTAGCGCCGTCCTGTTAAAAATAAACGTCGTCCACATGATCTTCCAATTCCGGCCATAAAAAAATCATTAATCATAGCTCTGTAGTGCAATCCATTCACTGTAAGAGTTTCAGCAGCCTCATTTTCGAATAAGTAAGGTCCAATCATACCGCCAGTCCAAAAACCGCACCAAACAGTGACGCGTTAAAGATGAAGAGGCTTATTCTGCTTATTAAAACCTCCAAAGTGAAAATGGGCCTTATTACTGAAGGTGATTTTTTGATGAAAATCTGCATCATTTGATGCAATTTCAAGGACCCAATCAGCGAAGTTACGACGTTTCTGGTGATTGACCGGCTTGAGTTCTTGTATCAACTGAGCTTTAAAAGCCTTAACACCTAAGTCTATGCAAAATACGGTGTAATGTTGTTTGTGGAATGCCTAATTCAAAGGATCGATGAGGAATCGACAAACCTAGGTTTTTATCAACATTGTGTGCTGTTGTGCAGTTGTTCTTGAGCGACACACACAGTTTCGATTGTTCACATCACTATATCTTTCATTTTCCACCATTTTCAGTATTGTCAGCTGAGAAGTTGCTTCACGACAACCCAAAAGTGCTTTAGTTTTGCGAACTGTGACTGCAAAAATTTCACCATTTTTGTACTGAATTTTAACATTAATTTGTTGTTGAAGCGTGTATCGTTCTATTTTTAGTAATTGCATAGTTACTTGTCGAATGTCAAGATGACCGCTTTAAAAGTGACACCTGACCAGATAGCGGGCTATTCAAAATGAAACCTCTTGGTGGAAACCCCCTATAAAAACTTTCAAAGTACAGTTTTGTTATACATTAATTTGAAAATATAATATGACCAGAAAACTTGTGTTGCTGTATCCTCGACAATAAAATATTGGTATATTCTTGTAATATTTAGATTAATTTACAATTACCTTTGTAATTATTCTTTATTTCCTTATTTACAGATTGAGTATGCTACTGCAGGAAATAGGAAATACCATTGAAGATTCTAAAATTATAATTTTTGTTGAAACTAAGAAGAAGGTAGAAACAATCACAAAAACAATAGGAAGCTATGGCTGGCCCGCTTTAAGTATACACGGTGACAAAAGCCAGAATGAACGTGACTATGTCTTGAGGTCCTTCAGAAAAGGAGGACAATGTTCCATTCTGGTGGCCACTGATGTGGCCGCCAGGGGGCTTGGTGAGTACAAGAATGGTTGATTGGAAGCGACGGAAGAATTAAGTTAATTTCATTATTGAAAACCAACCATGTTCTTAAAGAAATTTTGATGGTTTATCCGAAATAACGTCGGTCGTATTTAAGCTTAAATAGCTCACAGAATTTACAGAAATTACCCAACTGGTTTAACCATTGTTAAAAAAAAGTTTTTTTTTTCTTCATAGTTTCATTATTGGTCATTTTTTGATATGCATTCAAAAGATTTAATTCAAGGGCCCTTTTAAAAATTGATTTAGCAAGAAATAATTTGTGTTCTGCTTATCAACAATGTTGGTATAAAAAAAAATGTAACATTCAAAATTGACAAGTATGACATTGGGGTTAGTATGTTCATTCAGGGCCTACTCGTCTTTTATATCTTGAAAAAAACGGTATTGTTGAATCATTGAATTTTATATATAATTGCAAATCGGGACTTTTGTTGCTTTTTATCGAATCTTAAATTACCATTTTTAGGTTATATTTGTTTTATTGTTTTATTATCAATTATGTGGTACTAATCAGTATGGGATCTATTTGTTTGTTCTAGAGGCACATGCAGATTAAACATATTATCAAACTGAAATATGTGTGATAGTTGCTTTCTTCTCGAAGGATGCAATTTTACCTGCGGTGCCTCCGTGTTGGCTATCTTTGCTTAGTTGGACGATGGCTCAGTTTGGTGGTTAGAAGAATTTCAGATGGAGGAAATTTTCAATTATCCTCTTTCTCCTGTCCTTGATCTGTCCCTATCGGATGATTATTTTTCAAAATTTAAATATTGGAAAACCTTAAGCTTTCAAGTTTGAAGACATTAAACTAATTAATTCTCTAGCTGCAAAAAGAAAGTTTGAAGGTGATTTTGCAATTTCAGTATGTTTGAAATTGCTGGTTGCAAGAAGCTATTAAATATTTTATAGTATGGTTTTGGGCAAGTGGTATGCTTAAACAATTAAGAGGTTTGCATATGCTTCATTTATTCGTTAGTTGAATTAATGCAGTTTTACAATGAAGTACATCTAGTATCAGATGTAAATATTTCAAAATTGAATGGGTTGTGGTGTACCGGTAAACTAATCTGTCTAACTTTTCTGAAGTGGCACATCGGTTATTTCAACATTTTCCTGGTCTAACTGGCAAAATGAAATCATCAAATTTCTATTTTCTTGATGTTTCTATTGCAGTTTCACTTTCTCATACCTTTAGTAGTTGTTAATAAACTTTAAAACACAAGTAGCAGAGACGTTACTGTTTGCTTGTTATTTTTTACAACTGATGACTAATTACAAAAACGTCTACCTAATTATTGATATAATTAAAGCAGTAAGAGTCAATACAACCGACCATAGAAGAATAAAGTCTTTTTGCGAGTCGAAAGGTTTTTCCGGCGGGTACAAGCTGAAAGACTGATGTAATTTGTCAGTTTTGCTCTATTTTCCGAGATCACTGTCAACGATGAGACTGTCACCAGTTTATTTGATATACTAGTTCATTGAACTACTTGAAAAAATATCAATCAATTCAATTGATTACTCGACAATGCTATCATTAATTAAATGAATTAGTTGAATTTTCTACTGTCAAATTTTTTTTTGATAATCAACGCATTAAATTTTCAACTTTATTTCAATGCACAATTGCAGAAGAAGAAATTTAATAAGCATTCTTGCAACTGTTAAAATTTATATCAAAGTAAGATTCAAATAATTATCCAATTCAAAAAAAAAAAGGTTTTCTCAGTTTTTAGTAAAATTCAATAGATTTTACTGTTTGTGTATGACACATTCGGTATGAAATTTAAATTCAACATGAGACATTGTGAGAAACTTCCACATACAAATTGTCCCATGGCATGAGAAGCCAGTTGAGGACATATTGGCTGTATTCCCTAGAAAAAGCGGGAAGGAATTTGTATAGACAAGAAAAAAGGTAAATACAGATTCAAAAGTGGCCGCCCTTCACTACTACAACTGTTGCCTCGAAAGTCGATCATATAAACGGACGGAATAACAGGCTAATTCTAGTTCATGGTTAGTATTTTCATTATTGTCATTTCAATTTAATTTTTTCCTATTTGATTTTTATTTTTTTTGGTATGTAACTCTTTCAAAGTACAAACTAGAAAAAAATTATTTCTTTGTTTTAAAATTGTTTCAAGCTCATGTTATCGAACACACTTTCATTAGATTTAAAAAATATTTGCTTGTAATCGAAATTTTGATTTGGTTATAAACAGTATTGTATGCGCTCCATCAATTAAAAAAAAATTGATACATATCAGAATTGGCGGAATGTGTACTATTATGTGCCATCAATTTTCATTCTGTGATTTATTGTGGAGAGGTTCCACGATTTCCGAAAAATTAGGACCATAACTGGAGCTTGAAAGTGTCAAGGGTACTTGGTCGTTCTAGATATTTCAATTTAACTCTCCGCTTTAGATGTTGACGGTATCAAATACGTCATAAATTACGATTATCCCCACTCCTCTGAAGACTACATCCATAGAATCGGCCGAACTGGCCGGTCCGACACCACAGGAACGTCATATGCGTTCTTCACACCATCCAATTACAAGCATGCCAAAGATTTGATCTCAGTACTCCAGGAAGCTAAGCAGGTGAGAATTATATCTCCATTAACTTAGTTAATTGTCTTGTTGGAAAGCTGGGGTTTTTACATACAAATGATGATAGCAGGACTGTATTAAATAGTTATTATTGCAATAATTGAAATAAGAACAAGTGCATTGTGATAAAAAATAATATGTCGAGGAACTTATTGGTAAAATTTGGCAAAAGACGAATCGAAATTAGTTTCATGATACTGGAATTAATAAAAAGAACGATTTTTTTAAATGATCAAAATATCAATAATTTTATATTTTTATTTCCTGAGTTTTAATTTCCAAGAAAAAATTCGTCTTCTCTTTTTTCATAATCATCAATATTTTTTTAAAATATTCGTAAAATTTTTGATTCTTAAGATTTAAAATCAAATTTTTCATGACATACTTGATGATCAGATTATGTATGTAGCAACTATTTGCTTACAATTGACTTATATCAAAAGGTTTTCCAAGGGAAAGTATTATTTTCAACAGGAGGTAGAATTCTTCAAAATAAACAATAATTATAAGTCAACAGGACTTCATGCAGCTTAAAATTTTTATGTGTTGATTAATCCTGTAAATTGTCTCCGGTAGGCCAGCAACATGGTGGGTTATACGTCCTAATGAAAAGTCTCCCTAAAAACTTCAATTCTGATATTCGTATTCATTGCGTTTTCAAGAATTAGATACTCCATAATTGAATGAATTTCTATTCTCCTGCATGCGATTGTGATTTGTGATTCACTGTATCTTTAATGCTCTCAAATTTTTTAAAATTTTTGTTAACCAATGTTTTGAAATCAGGTAATCAACCCTAAATTGAGCGAAATGGCGTCCAGGTTTGGAGGTTTTGGAGGTAACAAGGGGGGCAGATGGGCCCAAAGTGGCAACTCGTTCAATCAGTACAGGAATAATATGAATAATGGACCACGACGAAACTCAAGGTGGGGAAATTCCACAGAACAGAAGCCATATGGCTCATATAACAAAAGTGGTAAGTTCTCAAATATTACGATAATCGGGTCTCATATTATTAAACATCAAGTAATTTTAGCTGACAATGATCATGAATAAGATCAGATTCATATATTTAATTAACTGAAATATATGAATCTGATAATTTCATTATCTACAATATTTTTATTGAATAATTCCATCAATGAAAAGCATTATTTGATTTCTAATTTGAATTAGTTCAGTACCAATTACAATAAAAATGTTGAAATGTAATTATGCTATTATATATCGTTCCTTGAAAATTAATTCTTATTTTTTTTATTTCAGTTTATTGAATTCCTGGTATGAACCAAAGTTCTATGTGATCAGTATTGTTAATTCCATTTTTAAGGATTATTTTTGAATTCTCAAATATTTATATCTTTACTTTCTTAAAGAAATATCACTTTTAGAAAGTTCTTCACTATTTTTTTTGTAAATTATCATATGAAATAATAAATGTTGAGTGTGTTATCTTTCTATCATTAAAATACTAGATTGAAATGTATTTATGATAATGATAAATAAAATGTACACTTGGCTCTCTATTTTTTGAAATTTGTGTTTGAATTTCTTTTCTAGTTTTTACTGGAAACCAACTTCCAAAAAATTATCTATCCCTCTATAGCAAGTTCATGTTCAGATTTTTTAACTAATTTTATGAAGATCCAATAGTAACCAATGAGTAGATAGGAACTGAAGAAGTTATTTGAAACATCCTAATTGAAAGCAGCTTTCTTCAAACTTGCAATATTATTTGCTGAACGTTCTGAACAGGTTTGTGATATCCGAAGCCGTTCAGTTCATTCTCTTATCCGATTAGACTGAAAATTAATTTTATTTATAACGTTTAAAGTTCTTCGAGCCAACTTTCTCCGTCCACATCATATAGACGGCTTGAATCTTTAACTGAATATGAATGGAGGAAACAGTCACAAAGTAAACCAATTAACAAAAGAATTTTGATTTAAAAGCAACCAAAATTATAATTTATAATCTACTGAAAAAATCATTAAAATGGTGGAAAGCATTGATGTAAAGTCGGGAGCATTTGCGCGCTTATTCATATTGCCTATGATCCTCATGAAATTTTGCTTTAGCTGTCTTAATTATTTTACATTTAAATGCTAAATTTAAAGTGAATCGTAGGACTGACTGCTGTAATTTCGGTAGCAGTTAATACTGCTCAGCTCGCAAAATAAACAATTCTTTCTGTGTGAAAGTTTATAGTGTTATAAATAGTATCCAGCGCTAATCCGTCCACAAATTTTTTTTTTCATGAGATGCCGAATTTCAGATCCATCGCATCTAGTTTGAAAATATTAGGACAAATATGAAACTATTTCAAACGTGAATAACCGCGAAACTAGTAGTAAACTGATTTTGCACATTAACGAACTCACTTGAGATAATCAATATTAAAGGTATTGTAGTAATTTATTTAATTTTATATCACTAAAGATATTTAGACCCAAAACCCTCTCTGAAAGATTCGAGACTCTAGCTTTTTCCGTCCTAAAGTTAATGCGTTTATGGATGGATTGGCCAGACAGAACCAATCATTCCCAAACTTTTTGCATGCAGCATCACATTTAGCCATGCAGTTTCGCTCACTTGCTCTAGGGAACAACATGGTATTGTTTTGTCGAATTTGTATTACTTTCGAATTTTGAGCCAAAAATGTTCTCAAAAGACCTAAAGACTTGAAATTTGTAGGGTAGGTTTGGGGCCTAAATATCTATGTTAAGTTCGTTAAAGGGCAAATTTGATTAAATGTTAAAATTTTATTTTACGAAATTACAAACATTACATGTTTAAATTTGGTCTCAATTTCACGTCAGTGCATTTCTTGATTTTTATTTATCCAGATTGACATTATTAATATTATGAGTTACTTCCATATGACCAAAAACTACATTCGTATCTTTACTATTAATACAACTGGACTGTTTGAAGCTAGCGATTGATCAGAAATGGCCAGAATTGACCAACAGAAGAGGTGTTGCGTTCCCTCAGGACAACGCCAGGCCACACACGTCTGTAGCGACTTGCCAGAAACTCCAGGAGCTTGGTTGGGGAGTTTTAAGGCATCCACCATTTAGCGTGGACTTGGCACCAAGCGATTGCCATCTTTTTCTCGCATGGCGAAACTTCTACACCTGATGTCCTATAATTTCGATTTTTTCGCATTGAGAATATATATATTTTGAAATGAGACGACTCGAAACGTTGAGAAAAAGATTCAAAGATCGTTTGGACCGATCGTTTTTGGGGTCTAAAGAGTTAAATTCACATTAGTTCAAAGATTTTTCAATGACACTAACTTATTTCAAGCTACTTTAATGGTATTCTAGTGTCTAATATGCTTAAGGTTGGTTACTGAGAAAGTGTGAAATTGAATTAAAAAATTATTTATTTGGTATATTTTGTACATAATAGAATTCAATACAAATAATAATTATTTTTCATGATATCTATATAAAAATCAATCAATAAGTAATACAATGAAAAACATTAGACCATATTTTTGGTTTTTGCCCTCATGTACCAGACTATTTCGTCAAAATTTGAGTATTTTCCGAATTTTGAGCCGAAAGTAGTCTTGAAGGATTACATTGAACATATATAGTGTGGAAACCACTTATGGAATAAAATTCGTTGTGTTCTTATGTTAAGAAGTTATAGAAAACACTGGGACACGTCAAATTTCAAATTCAATGGTGCGCTTTTTAAGTATAAATTTGAATATACAGGTGATCCGCGCAAGTCCATCATCTTTATTTTAAATAGAACACGCTGTATATTTTTAAAGCTCCTTTAACAACCTGATTTCAACTAATGCACGGTCTATTAAATAATGGTATTTTTTAAATAACCTAATAGGAGTACAAATAAGTTTCCTCCTTTTTTAACACAAATTGAATATTTATTATAGAAGAAAGCTTGCTGAGTGACTTCTAATGTTAGAGCAAGTTCTTTTTGTATTTGAGATGAATCTTCCTCCAATTCTGCATCCTCGTAAATTTTTGGCCTTCCACTGCGATCTTTGTCTTCTACATCGAAATCACCGTTTTTAAACTTTTGAAACCACTCTCGACACGTTCTCTCACTCAAAGCACCCTCACCATATGCTTCTACGAGCAATTGAGGCGCCTCAGCAGCAGATTTCTTTAAATTAAAGAAGTAAACTAATATTTCCCGCAAATGACGGGATTTTCAACTTATAAAAATTATATTTTACCAATATAAAATCAATGATATTAATAGGTTATGTTGTTCTTGAATGTCCAAACTATTTTTTAAACCGGTTATCATCTGCGAAAGCTAACCGAAACTCCGTGCCGCGCCATCTACAATAAAACGGTGGAAACTTATTTTTACTCCTAATAAATACAGACAGATACGCTAATGCATCTTGGTATTGTTAACTTTTTTTTGTCATGAATACCTAAAAAACTATCTACAAATACCGATAAATAATGAAATTCTGCAAATAATGTGGATTGTTATCAGTTAGATGTCGCAGGGTTGAAATTTACATTGAAATAGTAAATTCCTAATTGAAAACGCATTTTTTGTAGAAGTAATAATGAAATATTTAACTGAGACCGAATTGAGATTTTAACGATGATCGGTTACGGGGATAATTGCAGAAGTCAAGTTGAAGTGGCAAACTTATTTAATCAGAGGTATCCACAATGCCTAATATTTCACAAGGTACTGTGTCTAAATTTGAAACTCAGAGAACTTGGACATGTCAAACCATTAAAAAGAAAACCACAATTCGTTCAAGATACTGTGAAATTGTATATTTTGTTAGGTGTTGCAGAGGATCCAAGGACAAGTACACGTGAAATTGCCCGTGAAAATAATGAAACGCTTGGCAAAAGATTAGAGAGGTTTACAATTTTTGGTTATTCATTGAGGGCATTTTTTGCTTATCCAGAGAGCTGCAACCCGACACTGATTCTTCTCCGTCTTCTTATTGAATATGGTAGTTTGCTAATGTTCAAGTTTCATCAAAGGCACGAGTCTTCTTATGGTCCAAATCTCACTTTCCTCGTGAGAGTACTCAGGGTACACAAGCACTGCTTGTTATTGTTCCATTGTTCTTCTCTAGATATCGAGGAGAAATTTATTGCTATTTTATTATTAGCTATCGTTAAAATTGTTAACAAATCACGATGTATATTCTCGTTTAGCGCCTCAGTTAGATACTTGAAGAAATGGGATCCATTTTTGCAAGGATTATGGTAGGCGATGTAACCTGAAAAAATCCAAATGTAGGGTGTTTCGGAGATTGATATTTTTTTATCAGAAGGTAGAACTCATCAAAATGGATCAAAAATAGCCTTTCTTAAATATTCAAGGGAACAAATTTATAAGGCCTTAAAATTGAACTTTATGCCGTAAAATTTCAAGTTAGGTTCTACTGCAATACTTCAAACCTTTTGTGCAGTGAATATTGTACCGAAGAACATATGTCAACATTTCTAAAACCGATTCGTTGGGTGATGAATATTTTTTAGGAATATTCTGTATATTACAAAATCATTTTCTGAGATGCTTTCGAACGAAATTTCTAAGATGGGTGGTCCGCCAGCGAAACGCACTATTGCAGTACCCTGTATATTTAAAACCTCTTACCTTGAACAGTAGCATACACTTGCAAGATGTCTGCTTCTAGAGGTATTCTGTATTCCTCCAAGGCATTGGAATCTGTTTGTACTGGACCTACAAGAGAGATCCCATGATCAACTCTATCTCCTCTACAGGCTCCCAAGAAAAATATTTTTGGTTTTCCAAACAGCGTCTTGTTTTCCTTGAAAGGCTCATATAACACCTCTTGGGGTTGGTATGTGTCATCTTTGGCAACTATTAGATCGATGTGCTTTCCGTGAGAACTAATTGCAATTACTAAAGATGCATAGTTATCAAAGTTCTTTGTTGAAACTAAAAAGGAAAATAATATGGTCAGTTTAAAATACTTTCAATTTCGGTCTCTACTTGAAAAAATTCATCTGACATGATTTAAAGTATAACACTTTATTTCCGCTAATATTCATTGTTTGCACAACAATCGTTTCGTCAATTAAATTTTAACTTCATCAGGTGAGTATGGTAACTAACTACTTTTACAAAATTGGTCTAAATACAAGTCTGAGCAAAAAGGAACGTTATAACATGGAGGTTTGTTTTGGGAATTTTCAGAATTTATTCAAAAAGGTTCAATAACGGAGATTGTTTTTAATCTGTCTGCTAGTTAAGTTAAATGTGTTTTTCATGATGCCTGTTCATTTCTGGTGCTTCTAAAATGTCTAGTCTATTGCATTTGTTCTCGATATGAAGAACTTCGAAATTATGGTTAAAATCATGTGCTGCTTCTTGTAGGTGGTTGGTATAGGTAGAATTCGATTTATTTTTAACAAATGAATTCTGATATTCCTTGATATTATGTTCAAAAGTTCTTCCTGTTTGGATAATGTACTACTCTGTCAAGAAAGTACCGGGAATTTTCAATTAAAACAACATTTTTACATTTAATCGTCAAAATTTATTGGGTCGCCTTCAAAATAGGCTCCATTTGCTCCAATACATCTATGCCAACGGCACTTCCAATTATCGAAACATTTTTTATAGGCGCTTTCCGGGATGGACTTTAGCTCTCGCGCCGAATTTTGTTTTATGGCTTCAATCGACTCAAAACGGGTGCCACGAAGGGGCAATTTTAGTTTTGGGAAGAGGAAAAAGTCGCAGGGAGCCAAATCCGGCGAAAACGGTGGTTGCTGAAGCACGTTTGTTGAGTTTTTGGCGAGAAAGTCAGTCACAATCGTAGCTCGGTGAGAAGGCGCGTTATCGTCATGCAAAATCCATGAGTTGTTCGCCCACAAATTTGGCCGCTTCTTACGTATACGCTCACGCAAACGTTCATAACGCCTAGGTAATACTCCTTGTTTACCGTCTGACCCTCTGGAACGAATTCGTAGTGCACCACGCCACGGATATCGAAGAAAACAATGAGCATCACCTTCATTTTCGAGCGGCTTTGGCGTGGTTTTTTCGGTTTCGGCTCATTTTATGCCACCCATTCCGATGATTGCTGGCTTGTTTGCATATCGTACTCGTAGACCCAGGTCTCATCACCAGTTATAATGCGTTCCATGAATGTAGAATCGGAATTACAGCAATCCAGCATGTCTTAAGCAACCTGTTCGCGATGACGTTTTTGAAGAAAATTCAGGACTTTCGGTACGAGTCGTGCGGCCACCTTTCTCATGCCCAAAATATCAATCAAAATCGTACGTGCGGACTCGTGGGATATCTTAAGATCATGTGCTATCTCTCTCAAGCTAGTACGACGGTTTTCCAGCACCCTTTCCTCAATTTTATCGACGTTATCTTCGACCACTTCACGACCGTCCTTGAAGGCTCTGTACCACTGATATGCACGAGTTTTCGATAGAGCATTATCACCAAAGGCCTTTTGCAACATTTTCAATGCATCGGCACACGAAAATTCATTTGCAACACAAAACTTTGAACAAATTCTTTGCTCAAGTTTTTTGAATAAAAAATTCTTTTGAAATTAAAATTGTAGAAGATAAACATATTTCAATTTGTTTTGATATTCAAACTTTGCTCAATTTGTTTTGATATTCAAATTCTTTGCTCAACGTAATCACCCATAGTAAAAATCGGCACGCACTCTGACATCGACTGACTTAATCAGCTGTTGCAAACACACTAGTTGACAGAGCTTTCGAAAATGGTTCAAAGAACATTGTCAAAAATAAATCGAATTCTATCTATGCCAACCACCTACAAGAATCAAGACATGATTTTGACCATAAGTTGAAGATCTCCATATCGAAAACACATGCAATAGACTGGACCTTTTAGAATCACTAGAAATAAACCGGCATCATAAAAAACACATTTTACTTTATCACCAGACAGATTTAAAACAATCTCCGTTATTGAACCTTTTTAAATAAATTCTGAAAATTTCCAAAACAAACCTTCACGTTATCACGTGAAGGTTTGTTTTGTCATTCTTTTTGCTCAGACTTGTATGTAAGGAGACCGATTTTGTTAAAGTAGCTAGTTACTAATAACTACTTCTACAAAATGTAATTGGTGAAAATTGTGAACAATAAATATTAGCAGAAATAAAGTGTTTTGCTTTTAATCATATAGTCAGTTTAGATGACGAGTTTGGATTTATTTCTATACAGGGTGTCTGGATTTGACGTAATTCAGGGGGTCTATATATTGATAAAATGCCATTATCACCATTGTCATCCTACTGAGTGTAAAGGATACATTTAAGTCTCCCGTATAACGATAAAACTCAAGATTTTCCGAAGACATCACCGGTTATTATCCTAGGCTCCTGAGTTATCCATCTTGATACAAAGTATCAAGATGATTCATGCAGGATCTACTCATATATTATTGGGCAAAAACAAATTTTATCTTGAGATATTTTGGAATTTTATAACTTAGGAGAGCATAAGTTAACTCGTGGTGATTATCAATAAACACTTTACAAAGACAATCATGTAGATTTTTCGAAAAATTTTAAATTAAATTCAAATGAATAAATTACAAACAAGTTTTTATTTTTAATCAGTAACGTGATCACGTGCGATGCCAGACAGATAAAAATCAATTGGTTTTTGAGCGAAATATCTCGAGAATGCATTTTGGACATCATCCAAATTTTGATTTAATTCTAAATTTTTTGCCACTAAGAAAATGTTGTAGCGACCGGAATAAATGGAAATCCGAGGGTGCTGTATCGGGCGAATATGGTGGGTGAGGTAGTACCTCCCATCCCAATTAATTAATTTTTTCATCTTGCAGTGCGGTCTTGCATTGTTGTGTTGCAGAATAACGCCTTTTCTGTTGACAATCACCAGATATTTCTCGATTAAAGATCCAATTGTTCACAATAAAGATCTGTATTAAGCTTGTCCAGGTTTCAGCACTTCAAAATGAACAATTCCGCGTATACTCCATCACACACACAGAAGGGCCATTTGGAATGATCAAAATTACCGGATATGGATCTTGTAGCAAACAACTTCTTCACTCCTCGTCCAGAAACCCGCCTTGCTCTGTCGCAGCTTGACCGGCGTACCAATAGAGGACACGACCAGTCTAAAGATTCGTAACTAACCGTTCCAGCCGAGTTCAAGTAGGGCCAGGCACAGCGTTTGATGATCACCGTTCCAAGCGGAACGCATGGTCACCGGCGTCACATGCAGAGCCTGCGCATCACGCCTGTCTGATGAGTTTCAGATGCGCAGACTCCGAAGGAAACGTCGTCTCCCGGATTAAGAGGTGGAAGCTCCCTCGCAACAACGCATTTTTCTTAGAGAGCTTCCGTCTAATGTACTTGAATAAACATCTCAAATGTTTTTGGTCGCACCTGATGCGTTACTACTCTGGCGAAACTCAAAAAGGCATAAAATGCCGGATAGGCTCTTCTGGTATTTGGCTGGCCATTTCACTCCAAATTGCAAAAAAAGTCTAATGTTTAATTTGAAGTTCTCGATTGAATGCGGGTGTTGTGAGGGAGCTTCTATCTCCTAATTTGAAAGGCGGTGTTTCGTTCCGAGCATGCGCACCTGAACACTTCAGACAGGCGTGGTATGCATGTCTGCCTGTGACGCCCATGACAAAAGAAATAACAATATTGAGCTTTAAATCATCAATCACCACAAAAAGGATGTGTTCCAAAAAATTTCTTTACAAATCTGCCTTCAAAGTATCATTTACGACATATACAGGCAATCATTGTTAAAAATACTACCGACAACGTTGACACTAAAACTTTGTTGAAATAATCTTGGCCTAATGGCAAGTGGATTTTGCAACTTCTTCGTTAAGATTGTTGTTTAAAGAGTCTCTAGTAAAACAAGCTTCGTCAGACCACATACAAGCGAAATCAATCTATTATTTTGTGCATGTTGTTGATGTACTCATTGACAACATTCTAACCGTTGTTGGACTTCTCCAGCATGTGAAGCTTTGTTCATGAAATGGATGCAACATTTGTCTGTTTAGGAATGAAGACTAGTAGCTACACTGAGGAGTTGCCAAGAACAGCGTCTAATTTATTTTCTGCATTCAATTCAGTTCGGTGTATGGCTTTTTTGAAGCAGTACTAACTGTTTCTAGAAGTCTTCGGAATGATGCACTAAATACTGGGCGAGTAGGTTGATCTCCACTTGGATACTTCCTTCAATATTCCCGAGCTTCTTTTCTGGAGTTTCCATTTGAATACCCATAAACAAACACAATATCTTCATACTCCTGAGTTGAGAAATAGTGCATTATTTATTCTGTACGTACGCAAAGTGCTAAATGAATAATTGAAATAACACAAGCTGTGATATCAACCGGTATTTTCGCTTGTCAGCCTACTTTTAGTTTAAACCTGAAAAAATATTTTTTCGTGCGAAAAAAATGTTCAGAATTAGCACAGCTGACATCTGTTAGAGATTGTCATAGAGCTTATAAAACACCGTGAATATCATCGATCCATTTTTCATAAAATCATAATTTTTACTTGTGAAATATCAAATCCTTGTCAGTTTTATTTTGGCACTTCCAAAATACACTGAAATTTAAACTGAAAACTCATGTTGAAAGAAAAAAACTCATAATTCAAATTTTCACCTTCTGCTATAATTTTTTTGATTTCCTTGAGAGTTTGATCTCTGCATATCCTTATTTCGAAATCAAGTTTAGAGAATGTCTCAGTCATTACTGTCACATCCAGTTCAGCATTTCTGTCACCACAACCACCTATGCAGAATTTGGAATGTGCGAACATCAATAAATAGCCCTTGTATTGGTAATCCATGCTATAATATTCGTCGTATTTGGCATTTTTTGAATCAAACACCTCTTCGTTGAACCTGAAAGTTGAACATTCATATATTATAATAAATACATTATTCAAATAAAGTACTGAAGAGATCCGTATTCTCTCATACGAGTCACAGAATACCTCATAGATTATATAAATTATGTAATTGTATTTACCCGCGTTATTTATGTGTCAAATACTCTGTGGCACTGTAACTTGCCACGTAGGCGATCGGTGACAATTACAAAAAGGGAACAATGTCCTTATAGCATTCCGCATTCCCATCGTATTTTGAAGCAGCAGAGAGGAAGGTTCTTGGAAATAAACCTCCTGAGCGACTTTAAAACATACTCGACATAATAGTACTTAGAACAGTCCCCCTTGGTAACTCTTAGTAAGTAAACTTCTTTTAAATGCTTCTGATTAATCGCATGCTTTACGCTTTGAATACCACCTTAGTTTTAATGTAAAATTAGTGATTGCACGCTCGTCCATTGTACTTCCGCTCATCGCTTTTCATTCTTGTATTTTTGCTTCAGTGTTATTTAATCCGACCGGAATGTTCCGATTAGAATGCATTGCCTTTGTACATAACTAAAGCAGCACGACCGTCACAAGTTATCTATTTGTATTGTATACTTTCTCACGGTGCCTGGTTGCTGTTTGTTGTATTTATTAATAGTTGTTCTTTATTTGTACTGTTTATGGTATTCGCAGAGCCTGATACGTAACTGATTTGTGTGTACTCTTGTGTGATCCCCGGTTACCTATTTCTTTGTTTGCTTTTATTGTAACGTTCATTAACACGTCCAGGTGATGGGGTACTGTATCTATTTTATAATGTTCTAGTCAGTTTATGTCACATATTTGCCAATATGCACGCGCTCGCTTACTTTGAGAGATTGTATTCCTTGTGAACCGGTGGTGTTCTTTAGGTTAAATCACTCTGAGTAGTCCTGGTAGAGGACGAAGTATCGTATAGAGACAGTAAATAGCTCCGGATATCCAACGCTATTGTGAGAATGTGTTTGTGATTGCTAGATCATTGTTCCAAGGTACTGTGATATCCCCAGGATAAGTTTGCATGACCCTTCAGGTATTGTTCGGTTCGTTCTTTAGTAATATTTGAGCGTCACATTGCTTTAAAAAAATATGGAATTGCGAAATCAACTGTATGCTCGATTAAAAAAAACAGACCAAAATCATGAGTATTGTGAATCAGAGTAGTTCTGAAAGAGGACGACGTATCGTATAGAGACAGTAAATAGCTCCGGATATCCAACGCTACTGTGAGAATGTGTTTGTGATGGCTAGATCATTGTTCCAAGGTACTGTGATATCCCCAGGAGTAGTTTGCGTGACCCTTCAGGTAGTGTTCGGTTCGTTCTTTAGTAATATCTGAGTGTAACATTACTTTAAAAAAATATGAAATTGGGAAATCAACTGTATGCTCGAAAACAGGCCAAAATCATGAGTGTTGTGAACCAGAGTTTTAAGCCAAATAAAATTAAAAGTGCACTTTGAGGGAAGCTGAATATTCAAAAATTGGGGAAGCCTAGAACAGATGCTTTATTAAATAGAGGGATTTAAATTTTCCTATAACAGGAGAAATTATGAAGCATAAAGTTTTTCAGCTTCATGAAACCTTGAAAAGTGGAAATGATAAATTTACCGCGGGTGATGGATGGTTGCAAAAGTTCAAGGTTTGTTATGTTCTTAGATTTTTAAAAATTTGTGGAGAAAAACTATCATCAAAGGTGCATAATATTAGCTCATTCAAAATTGAATTGGTTCAATTAATAGAGAAATTTAAGCTCACTCGCGACCAGATATACAATGCTGATGAGACGGGATTGTACTGGAAAATTATGCTTGATAAAATCTATGTAATGAGTTCTGAAAAAACTACACCCAGTCTCAAAATTCAAAGCAGCGAATTACCTCCTTGGGTTGTGCCAACGCATCAGATTCCCACAAACTCACGCCGTTGATTAATGGCAAAGCAAAATCTACAAGAGCATTAAAAAATTTCCATAATTACTGTACCTACAAAAATACAAAAAAATGCTTGGACGACAAAGAAAATTTTCAAAAACTGGTACGAATGCTTCGTACCAGAAGTAAATGTTAATATGAAAAATGAAATGTGAGCAAATGAGAACTTTTTGTAGGTAAAGCAATTTCTGAAATGTTCAAATTTTTCGGGAAAGGCAATGCTTCTTCTTGATATGCACCCTCACATCCATCAGTTGAAGAGTTGATAAATATTTGTGATGTTTTTGCCTCCCTTAATTCAGCCAATGGATTAAAATGTCTTTAAGTTAACCAAACTGTATTACAGATAAAATCTTTTGAATATTCTGGTGGCCCATGAACACAACATGGCGGATGGGCTCAACAACCTCACCTTGAGGAATGCTGCCTTACATTTACACCGGGCATGGCAACAATTAGATCCTTTGGTGATCAAAACGGGTTGGAACAAAATTTTTGACCATAGCGACATTAATGAAGATGATCTTCCTCTTGTGAAGCTCCGAGAAATATTGATGAGTAAAAAATCTGAACCTATAGTAGAGGCTGAACATAATTTATCCGGTCAGTTGAGAAAACTTTGTAATACTCATCAAATATTCGAGCAAATCAACTTCGATTTAAGATATTAAGTAACTATCGGATGTTTTTTTTTAGAGTGATAGAACTTTCGATAGGGATAAATGTGATTTGACGGAAGGTAGAAGCCATGTTGTTCAGACATTTCTGTTCAGTAAGCATTGACAAATTATCATGGAAAGACGCACGTTTACAAATTGTTGAGATTTATTTTCAAAATCAGTGTTCTATTCGCCAAACTTATAGAGCACTTCGTGAAATTTATGGTTTACATAATCGTCCATCAGAGCAGCTTATTCGTCGAACTATCGACAGATTTCGGACCACATTTTCTCTACTCGATGCAACAACAACAACAAGTTGAAGAACTGTACGTACAGAAGAAAATATCGCTGCTGTAAGTCATAGTATTAATGATGATCCGTATTTGTCTATTCGCCGACGTTCACAACAATGTACATCCACCACATGGAAAATTTTGCAAAAAAATCTTGGTCTACACCCATAGAAGATCCAACTGGTTCAAGAACTAAAGCCGCTTGACCATAATAAGCGTCGTTTGTTTGCTGATTGGGCCCTAGAACAGCTTGAAGTTGATCCAATTATTTATCGTTAAATTGTATTAAGTGATGTAGCTCATTTCTGGTTGAACGGCTATGTAAACAAGCAAAATTGCCATATGAAGTGAAAACAATCCTCAAGAAGTTCTGCAGGTTCCACTGCATTCTAAAATATGCACTGTATGGTGTGCTTTACAGGCCTGAGTCATCATCGGTCTATATTTCTTTAAAAACGATGCTGTAGCTAATGTTACAGTGAATGGTGCTCGTTACAGATCGATGATCAACGATTATTTGTTTCAAAATTTGAATGGTATCGACCCAGAAGTGTTTTGGTTCCAACAAGATGGTGATACACCTCATGCTGCTACCGTAACAATTGATTTATTGAAAGAAATATTTGGCCATAACATTATTTCGAGAAATGGTCCAATTAATAGGCCTCCAAGGTCATGCGACATAACTCCACTGGATTATTTTCTTTGGAGGTTATGTCAAGTTATTGATTTATGCTGATGAACTAGCAACAATAGACGCTTTGGAAGCCAACATAACTCGTGTGATTGATGAAATAAGGCCTGAATTACTCGAAAAAGTGGTCCAAAATTGGTCTGGTCGAATGCGGTTCCTCAGAGCTAGTCGTGGTGGACATATGCCAGAAATTATTTTTAAAACAAATGTCATAAAATTATCTTTGAAATAAAAAAAAATTGGCTTCATTCTTAATTTAAATGTGTTTTGTGTCAATTTAAAGTTCTATCACTGTAAAAAAAAACACCCGATATTTTTCAATTATTTGGCTGAGTATAGCTGTGAAGATGTGGAAAACTGGAATAGAGATATGCTGGAAGTGAGCCAAGGGCTAATGTTGATGGTAATTCAAATGTCCTCACTGATTCCGAAAGAAGTGACTCTGATGTGGAAAGTGAGGAAAATAAGAAGATTCCTATTGCAAAGGTTCTGAAGACATTAATAGTGGTTTTTCAATGGGCCAAATAAAATACTGATATAAACATGAGTGAAATAGAAAGCCTGCGAACAATTCAGTATAAATAAGTGAATGCCCAACTATCAGCCAAGAATATTGGATGGAGTAGTCCGTTACTTTGTGATAGTTCATTTTAATGGAATGAAATAAGGAATTACTTTGTTTTCTATCACTTTTTTATTATAACTGATATACAGTGACTCGAGTTTCGTAGTGTTTACTACATTTTCAAACTGACTGAACAAATTAGATCTCAACTATTATATATGGGGATTGTAGGCTTCGGCAGAGCTTCGAAGAGAGGGGTTTTCCAAAGTTCCGTCTGTTCGTTAAGTAGTTTTATTATTGGTACGTGTCTTTTATATTTTTCAATTTCTATGGATTCCAGGATGTCAAGTTTTTTCCCTTCCGCTTCCACGTGCAAGATAACAAGGTTGTTCAATTCTGGGAACGTGTGATCTGTAGTGAAGAAATGGTTCGCAAAATTGGAATTATTCTTCCGGTTCCTAAAAGCAGATTGATGCTCATTGTACCTTTTATGGAAAGGTCGGCCCGTTTGTCCTATATACACACTATTACACTCTTGACAACTTAATTTATAGACTCTAGAATTATTCAGTCGGTTCTCTTTCTCTTTCGGATTAAAAAAGAGATTAGAAATTTTATGGGAGGGTGTGAAAGCTGTTACTATGTTAATTTTTGATAAAATTTGAGCTATTTTTTGTGAAATTGGTCCAAAATATGTTAGTTTTATGAATTTATTGTTATTATGATCTGATTTGGAGATGGGGTAAATTTGTTTACGAATTAGTTGCTTCTGTTTTTTGTTTATGATGGAATTTATAGTTTTGGTTTCGAACTGATTTTTTGTGGCTATTTGTCTGCTTGTATTCAATTCCCTCTTTAACGTAATCTAAAGGAATTGAAAATGCTCTATGTACCATTGATCTATAAGCAGCTAGTTTATGATTGATCGGATGGTTTGAAAAATTTGGTATTGTTGTATCAGTTGATGAGGGTTTTCTATATATATCAAAGGAAATTTCATTATTACTGTTAATTAATTTTATTATCAAATTATGTTTCCATGGTGAATTTGACCTTATCATGCAAACTATTAAGATATTCTAATATTAATGTCATTTAATTCTGAATGTGTTCCGCAGAAGCAAGCCAATATATCGTCTACATACCTGTACCAAAAAGTGATATGCTTTGCGTGTGTGGATTTTAGAATTTTTCTTTCAAAACGGGACATAAAGATTTCAGCGAGTAATGGGCTGAGAGGTGAACCCATGGCAAGTCCATCTTTTTGTTTGTAGAATTTACTATTGTATTGAAAGCAATTTTCTTCCACGCAAAGTTCGAAAAGGGTTAAAATTTCGTTTTTTATCACAGGATTGATGTTATTTTTTGTTAGGATATTTTCGATTATATTCATGCATTCTATATTTGGTATATTCGGGAACATATTAACTACATCAAACGACACTAGAATACTATTAACTGGAAGGATAACATTTTTTAGTTTTTTTGTGAGCTCGATTGAATTTTTTATTGAATAGGGTGAGTTGAATTGTGTTGTTTCTTTGAAAATTTGGTTTAATTTAGAGGCTAGTTTCGCAAGGGGGCTATTAATATATGATACCACAGGGCGTATTGGACAATTATCTTTATGAATTTTAATAAGGCCATATAGTTTGGGAGGTGTCGGATTCATATTAATAAGTTTGAATTTATCATAATCTGATAAAATAATTTGAACATCTTTGAGCGTTGTTTTTAGTTTTAGTTGAATTTTTGCGGTGGGATCTCTTTTTAGTTGTATGGGCGATTCTTTCTCTAAAAAATTGTTTATTTTCTGGTCATAATCTTCTTTGGATAGAGTAACAGTAGAGTTTCCTTTGTCGGCTTTAGTCATTATCAAATTATCATTTCGAATTTTGTTTTGAATTGATTTTACTATTGATTTTTCTTTTTTATTCTGTGAGTCTGTATGGGTTAGTAGTAAGTTTTTTTTTTTTAATTTTTTAAATTTTTTTGAAAATGTAGTAAACACTACGAAACTCGAGTCACTGTATATCAGTTATAATAAAAAAGTGATAGAAAACAAAGTAATTCCTTATTTCATTCTATCAGCCAAGAATCACCTTCCACTAAGCCCGAAAATATGAACAAGCAAAATTATTTTGTGTTCACACTAGCGCGAGTCTACTGTAATTGTACAATTCAATAAAGATTAGCGGAAATCAAGTTTTGTAATTTAATCGGCATATTTTGAAGAGAAAATAAGCCTTTGTATAGTTCATTTCTCAAAACTAACTAACCTTTTGTGATACGCGGAGATACCGTCCGAGTCCTCCTCTTTTCTCTTAAGACAAGATGCTGTAACACCGTCGACTACATCAAATGAATCCGATGGGTTTTCCGGGCGATTTTCGTTGATTTCCATCTCCAACGACAATCTGTACGTAGCCAATGGATGTAGTCAGAATTTGATGGGACAATGTTATGAATGTTTTGAAGGAAATATTTGTAGGAAATGAGTTTTATCTCGCATGGGGATTTACGAAGGAAATCGAATGACTCATTTGGCGCTCGCAAGCAGCGACTTGGTTGTTTACGTTTTGAAATTAAGAATTCGACTGAATATTTTAACCTAAGCCTGGTAACAACTTAAGATCGATTATTTGACGGTCAACGCGCGTGCGTGACTCAATGATAAAGCGCCGAAATAGATAGATGACTAATAATCATCAAATATTACCACAGACGAAAGATTCAAAAAATCCCCTTTATTATGACCTTTTTCAGGGAATAAAATTGTTTGTTCCCCATTGCAGATTAGAATCTCCCACATTTTATCTTGAACATTCATGAATAGACAGTGCATTTAGATATTGGCACGAGCTTACGTTGGTTTTTCGGTTAATTATTTTAAAATTCTAAATCGATGGAATCTGACCAACCTTGAAATTTACAAGGTACTTTTCGCGCGCTTCTACTAGAAATCCTAACATTTCCTAAGAATGTTGTTAGTTTTAATTTTGAGCCAAAAATGTACAGTTTCGTGGGAGACGTCTCTATTTGCTTAAAAAAAGATTTCTTCGTTCTGTGCGTTTGGAGCCAGTAGACATCATGGCATTTTGTCTCTGTAGAACCTCATGTTTGAAGTATGAAAATTTCTTCTTTCTGGAATGCTTAGTTTCTACGTTATTAACCACATGGGCAAAATGCCTTTTAGTAAATGTAATTTTATTGCCCTTTATCGCGAAATGTAGAATTTCCATATCTTCTAGTTCAGGGAATGTATGGTTTATTTCAAAGAAAAGGCTAGCAAAATTAGTCTTGTCTCTCCTGTATTTAAAGGCGGCTAAGTGTTCTTTGTATATGGTTTCGATATTTCTATAAAAAAAAAATTACTTACAATATTGAAAATTATGAAATTAGGGTAATTTTATTATTTTATTGTCGATCGAACTTATCGTATAATCGTACTAAGTTATTTTCTATAGTAAAACAGAAAAATATTAGTAATATATCGGATTATCGATATTTTTTCAGAAGATAATCAATAAATATCGTCGATATTTTCAATTTCGCTACTATCGATGTTCGATATTTTCAATACCAATACCCTCGATAGACGATATTCGATATTTATGTTTAGAGTATCAAATTCGAGATTTTTTTATATTTCGCATTATGATTTCGACCCCTCGAAACATATACTATAGTTCAGTAGTTTCATTGGTCAAAAATCCTGGTTTAGCGTGACCAGATTCAGTTGAAAACGACATAATCAGTAGTTGGCCCTATTTTTATGAAAAAAAAAAAAAATAAATAAAATGAAGTTATGACTCAATCTTCCTAAAAGCTCTGGAAATAAATAGACACAATAAAATTGGAATATTATTCAACGGCCAATTTAACAACTCGCCGCTTTCAAATATCTTTCTGTACCTTAAAAATTCTAATTAAAATAATCTATCACAAAGTAACGGACTACTCTATCCAATATTTAAACATTTATTGCTGGAATTTCCAAGATCACTTGTACCTGCCTCATAATTATCTATACAGGTTGTATTGAATATCTCAATTTTAAATAGAATATTTAAAATGATTTATTTATTATGATTGTATTATTCTGACAATACTAAAAATTCAAAAGTATTATGATATCGGGTGTTTTTTTTAGAGTGATAGAACTTATAATTGAAATTAAACATTTAAATTTCAACCACTTCTCTGGGTCGATACCATTCAAATTTTGAAACAAAAAATCATTGATCATCGATCTGTAACGAGCACCATTCAGTGTAACATTAGGTCCAGCATCGTTTTTGAAGAAATATGAACCGATGATGCCTCCAGCGTGTACGGCACAACATACAGTGCATTTTTCAGGATGCAATGGAACCTGCAGAACTTTTTGAGGGTTGTTTTCAGTCCATATATGGAAATTTTGCTTGTTTACATAGCCGTTCAACCAGAAATGAGCTTCATCACTAAAACAAAATTTTACGATAAAAAAGTGGATTAACTTCAAGCTGTTCTAGGGCCCAATCAGCAAACAAACGACGCTTATTATGGTCAAGTGGCTTTAGTTCTTGAACCAGTTGGATCTTGTATGGGTGTAGACCAAGATCAAGGGATAAGGTCCCTGTAAATGGATCCTAAATAAACCAGTCTTCATGGCGTGTAAGAAAATCAATGTTACTTCAGTATTTTTCCCCGAATTGTTATTTTCTAGACCGGTGTTCATAGAGTTCAGGACATCGGCTGAAAAAAGATTTCAATTGATTTGAAGATATTTGATATTAAAAAAGGGACTGAATGAAAACAATAATCAAGAATTAAAAATAATGTGTTTTGTGCACAGCTGAGTAGAAAACTATTAATAATAAGTGGTACTTAAAGTAAAATAAGAAGGAACGGTTTTTTACTTGATAGAAGGATTATTACAAAATTTGAATATCAAAACAGATTTAATCTGTTGTCTTCTACAATTTTAATTTCAAAAAATTCTTTGAAGAAACTTTAAGAATTAAATTAATGTCTTTATAAGCACTGCTCATATTTAATAGACGTATAAAGTCAAAATTCATCATACAATATCAAATGGAATTAAGAATAACCAACGAATATAAATTGTCAATTGAAATTAAAATATAAATAAGCAAACATTTTTTGTTTCGTTCCAGGCATGCGTAATGAACTCTTCAGACAAACTTACGAAGCCCTGTTTGTTACAAAATGTATTGTTTTCCGATCCTATATTAATGAAATATAACTCTTTCTCAAAAATATAAAACATAATTTCAAGAACTTCTCAAAAACTAATTTATTTGAAATATTCAATATATTTAAATAAATTACTTCAAAAAATCTCAAAACATGTAGCACATCCTCAAGAAATAATTAAAGTTACGATAAGATCAGTTCAACTTTACATATAAAAAATAATAAAATCAATTAAACATGGTTTAATTGATTTTATTATTTACCAAGGTCGAGCCAGAGACATATTAATTATTTCAATATTCCACGATCGTACTCATTATTCCTCATTTAAAGTGTTCAGGTTAAAAATATCACTTTGTATTTCGAATTTAAAATAATTGTTTAGATTTCCAGAAAAAAACATTAATTCAGCTTCAGCACGCGGTATACTGTCAATTTCTATTATTTTCAGGCAGAAAATCTATCAAACGGAAAAGGGATCAAGATGACTGTTCAAATTTACTTCAAACAAGGAATTTTTAATTCACTAGCAGGTACGTAACCCAGAGTTCAACAATTTAGGCCTTTCAAATATGAATAATTTAATTCCTAGAAACCTAAAACACCTAAACACCAATTAAGAAACGAAGATATTTCTCCCTTAGATTATTCCTAGAAGCCCATTAGAAACCGTTTTAGCCGTTTCAAGACTCGTATCGCAATTACCTGGGCAACCTTTTCGGACCCAAACTCTCTCTCATTCGCCGTGCAGCAGAACGGTCACTACTCACCCTGTATAAAAAGTCAGCAAAAAGGCACCGAGTCGGACACATCCCCTGCACCCAGGCAGGTTCTCAGTTGAAGACAAGTTCTCCTCCCACGCACATCCCCTTGAAGTAAGCTCTCGTAACTTGTAAAACATTTTCAACTCTACTCTCGAATCATTTTATATTCGCATTTTTCACTTTAAACTTCCAAGGAACTTTATCTCTCTCTCTCAGTTAATCATAACGCACTAAAGGCTTGGAAGTGAATGTATTATCTACATTATTCATTTGTAATTAGATATTAAGTTGTGAAAAGTGAACTCAAAGGTGAAACCAATAAAATTGAAGTCTGTGTCGTGAACAACAATAGAAGAAACTCAAGAAAGAACTGTCCAGGATCAAGATAGTGTATCCACCTCAATCTGGGTCAACAACTCAAAATTGTACACTTGTATTATATGTACTTCCGCTGACAATTCTCTACAAGGTCCCTACTGGATTACATTCCACATCTGGTCACGAAACAACTCCCTCAATTTGGATAAAATAATTCAACTCTCTGAACTTCTATTATAAGTATTTCAGGCTGTGAATAAAGGATTAAAGTCTAATATACATTCCTCTTTTCACCCCCATTGGAAGTATGCTTAACCAAGAATTTGCATACTAATTGGTTAACGTGTAATCAATTACTTTCGAAGAATTCAAAAAGGTATCTCTACATACCAACCAATTCTTTACAATGACAATAGTGGAAGTGGAAGCAGTGATGGTGAAGAAGATAGAACTAAACTGACCAAATCATCGGATTCTGTGTCTAGTAATTTTTCACCTCTTCACGTAGATGTTCCCGAGAAATCTAAAATTATTAAATAATACTATGGCTACCATGACAATGACATTGGTCGTTATGTTGGTGATGCCCTTAAATTGCCATCAGAAAAAAAGAAGGATTTGCTTACAAATCCCTGGGCCCCAGCATCAAAATATGATTTTGGTTCTGATGCCAGCGCCATTTATTTGAAAAGAAAATTTAACCGCTGCTGGTTAGACCAATATACTCCTTGGTTGGTCTACTCAAGTCGTTTGAAAGATGCTTTATGTATGCACTGTGTTCTTTTTCCTCCTAGTATTGCTACAGTTAAAGGAGTTTTGGGGTCATTCATGGTAAGGTCATACACAAAGCTTAAAGATGTACATGAAGATTGTAGGAAACACGTCGGTATTCACTACCACAAAACTTCAACAGCTGCTGCAAAAGCATTGCTTGAAAATATTCCAGTTGATGTACAGTTGCAAAGTGGTTACCAAAAGATAATTGAAGAAAACAAACAAATATTGTCATCAATTATTTCTTGTATCATATTTTGTAGAACTCATGATTTGCCACTTAGAAGAAAGGAAGGAGATGAGGGGGTTTTCTTTGACCTTTTAAATTAGTGAATTGACTGTGTTGATCTGTAGCTGAAGCATCACTTGGATAGATGTCGAAAAAATGCAGTCTACACTTCACCAAAAATTCAGAATGAAATTATAGTATTATGTGGTCAAGTTGTCAAAGAAAGAATTATTGATGACTATAAACAAGCAAAAGCTTACGCAGTAATGGTCGATGAAACAGCAGATCTCACTGGAAAAGAACAGCTTTCTATCGGATTGCGGTTTTATGATGAGAATCAACAAAAAATCAGAGAGGAATTTGTAGGCTTTGTTGAGCTGAAATCTCAAGATGCCCTTACAATCGCTAGCACAATTCAGAGTTTTTTAGTTTATCAAAATCTTTCAGCAGATAATTGTGTTTGATTTGGATTTGACGGATGTTCTACGATGGCTGGAAAAGAAGGCCGTTTTGAGACAAAGTACAATAAATCTTCATTTTTTCATTGCTCTAGCCACAAACTAAATCTTGTGGTCAATGATGATAGCAAATTACCGGAAATAAGAAACTTGATTGCAACTGTGGAGGATACAATATCCTTCTTTCGTGAGTCGCCAACCCGCAGGATTTCGGCTCCTAATTTATCAAGGCTCTGTGAGACCAGATGGTCTGAGAAATACAAGAGCATCAGAAAGATTTCAAACAGCTTTCATGAAATTGTCAATGCGCTAGAACATCTCTCGATCGATGGAAACTATGCTACAAGAAAATTTGCCTATTAATTGCACTGTGCAGTAACTAAACCAATTTTCATTATAGGTTAAGTCATTATTGCAAAGTACTCTGCAATTTTGGAACTCGTTGTGAACGTTCTACAAGGTAAAAATATGAATTTGATGATGGTGAGGAAACACATTGGTGAAATCCTTGATGTCATCAAGAAGGATCGACAAGAACATTTTTCTGAGGAAGTACTTGAAAAATCACATGATATCGCGGTGAAAATCGACGTTGAGTTAACAGTTCCAAGAATTGTTAAAAAGCAAATACACAGAAATAATCCGCCATCTGAGATTGCGATTGAATACTGGAGAAGATCGTTGTTTATCCCTTATCTTGACTCTTTAACGTAATCATTGAATGGTAGATTCGCACACGAGAATACACCTGCTTTTGCCTTATCCCATTTTCATTCTTCATGCATGCTAAAAAGTACTTCAAGAGATTTGGAAAAAAACGCACAATCTTTCATGGAATATTTTGAGTTGGGTGATATCTCTGCAGAATTAGATTTGTGGTATAATCTGTGGAAAAGGAAAGATTCAGCAGGGGACAAATTGAAGGATATTGAAGTGGCTGCACTTTTGGAGGAGGTTTATATTTTTTTTCCTGCAACAAGGCATGCACTCCTCATTTTAAGTGCTTTCCCATTCACTACGGCTATTGTTGAACGATCTTTCAGTACCCTTCGAGGGGTAAAAACCTGGCTGAGAAGTAGAATGGGAGGGGATCATAGGCTTATTATCCTAATTAATACCTCTATGGAGAAGACAGATTGACTGGGTTGAGTTTGATGAGCGTCCATCGTAAATTTTTTGAGGAAAATCAGGACTGGACTGAAACGAGAGTTTTGAACAAATTTTCTATAAATCCAAGAAAAATGATAATAGTATAAGGCATGTGACTAGAATACATTTTTTTTCAAGCAAATAATTTTAATAACTTAGTTGATAAAGCACTGTTATAATTATACATATTTTTTAAAAAAATTTTGGTTTTATTCACCTTCGAAAAAAAAATTCCGTTGTAAAATGTTCTCGACCATGGTTTGCTCCCCCTAGATTTGATCCTGGGTACGCCCTTGCGCCTGGCCGTTTGTAAGAACCATAACTTTCGAAAGAAAAATCTTGAAGAATTGCTATTTACGTGGTGAGTTTTCAGCCCAAATAGGTCTATAAGATATTTTGTTTCCCCAATATCTCAGAAAATAGAAATCCATCAAAGTTGAAGTGGAGATCTAAGACATACTCAATTTTAATGGTTATACAAAATTTCACGAGAATCAGAGCGCTATAAATAGAAGCGTGGAAAAATCCATCTCAATAAGATCATTCATTGGATTAGGCTGAGTACATTTATCCTTACCATAGATTTCTTCATTCTCATAGTAAAGTTTTCCAATTGCATCAATTTTATCGCTATTTGGGCGTTTTCGAGGTGACTAAATATCGAGAGGTCACCTTAGATAAAGAACTTAATTGGAATTTGCACTTGAATGAAGTTATTGCGAAATTTACAGCGGTGTTTTGGATATGACGTAAACTGTTTGGCAAGAAAGGGGTCTGAAACCTAGAATGATCTATTAGAGACGCATGGTCTTGCAAATTTTCGTGGGGATCGTGTGATTAGAAAGAAAAAATATATTTTGGGGGGATCGTGGCTAATATAAACAAGCGGGCAAAAGCTCCTGTCTTCAGGTCAGTGCTTTTCACCCCTTTTCAGAGAAAATTTGAGATTATTTGACATTTTTTTTCCTTATTTCAACAATTTTTCCTTTGAAGTGTTCTTTCTGAGTAAAATTCGATATTCTTTCGCTATAATTTCATTAAAATTGTAACAATCTACTTAGTAACAAAATTTTTTTCCATGAATGACTTGTCGAAAGGTTTTATATATAAAAATTCGATTTGAAATTCTTCCTCCGAGTTCTAGCTAAATTCCTCCATGTGAATCAATTTTATTTCAATTATACTTATGGAATTAATTTTTGACGAGTGATAAAATATAACCATTCAATGGTAAGTTGTTTTTAACTAATTTGGTTTGCCATTAGTAACCTTCTGATCGATTACTCATATGGCTGAATTATAATATTATAATTTAATATAAATGGTTTATTATGTAAATTGCAAAATAGTACCTATTTATAAAGGGTTTTTCAATAAGATATTTTATAATGAATAGCCCGCTATTTGGGCAGCTGTCATCTTTTGACATTTGACAAGTAAAAACTACGCCATTAATGAGAATGGAACGATACACGCCTCAAGAATGCACTGAAATAAACTCGTTTTTTTCATTAAGAAAATTAAACCTCTTATTGGAACATCCTTTATATAAGATGCTATGCAAGTTCTCACACCTAAGCATTTCAGATGTACAATCTGATGAAACCACTATGTGGTGAAAGTTATTGTTTATTGAAAAGTTTGTGGGAATTGAATTTTATTTATTATTCATTTGACATCTAATATTTGAAGACCATCAGCCGACCTAATATTTAGATTCCCCCCTTGCAAATTGAAAATTCTGAACTACACGATCATGCCCACAGATAGAGTTTTTAGGGATTCGGGAAGGTGCGAGTCAGTGCAATTATAAGACATTATGATGTGAATTTTTACAGTAGTCCATAGATAAACTATTATACACCACAAACTTTGGTAAGAGAAAAATAACTCGACCTATTTTTTTTACATAGTAATAAAAACAGAAATGTAAATGAATTATCTCTATTCACATTTTTTTGCTCCCTTAAAATATCATTCACACTTGGCGAGATTTTGAACCAGTCAAAAAATTATCTATTCACTCAATTTGAACTGCTTCGAATTTTGAGCCGAAGTCTACATTCTGTCAACTATTATTAGGATACTATTTGAATTTCGCGCCATATTACAAGTAGTTTGGAGTTCAAACACGGCTGTCTCTGATTTGTAACCATGGACATTAAAGTAGGTTAATAACTCCTTAATATCCAATCGAAACAAATTTGTATTAGGTGATGAACTTAAATAATTATTTTATATTTCCTTTGATTCTTTATTAGTTAATTATCACCACATGTGATGCTAATATATCTGTCTATAAAGTGATACGGTGTTATCTGGGGCATGTTAAAAATTCAATTCTAAATGTTTTCAAGAGATTAAGGTTAAAATCTGTAGAGGTATATTATCACACATGCGCTTGGCGTTTTTCTAATGTTGAGTCTATGTCGTATCTCCTCTAATTATATATTTCTGTGGAATAACCTAATTGTTGAATATGCCGTGCCCGAGTGTCTAATGAAAAATGGTATACATATTTTTTACTGATTATTTTATTCATTCAAATAATTCCTAACTAAAGAGACTTGGATACAATTTTCTGGTGAATGTGCTATCCATTTTTTAAAAAGGAAAAGAAAAAAAGACCCTTTTGAATTCTATTTGGACCATTTTTTGGTGAGTGAACTTGTAATTTCTTAATGTCCAATCGAAACAAATTTGTATTAGATGATGAATTCAAATAATTTGATCCATACTTTTATTTCATTTGATACTTTATTAGTTAATTAACACTACATGTGATGATAATATATATGTCTTTAAAGTGATGTAGTGTGAAGTGCATTAAAGAGATCCGTATCTTTTAAGGATCATACGAGTTAGAGTCCCTCATGGATTATATAAATTCCACCATAACGTCATTGTCTTTACCCGCGTTATTTCTGTCTCAAATACTCTGTGGCGCTGTAACTTGACACGTATGTGATTAGTGACAATAACGAAGGAGACCAATGTCCTTATAGCATTCCCATTGTATTTTAAGGCATTCGAGAGGAAGATTCTTGGAAATAAACCTCCTGAGCAACTTAGTAACATACTCGAGATAATAGTACTTATAACAGTCCCCCTTAATAATCTTCGTAAGTAAACTTCTTTTAAATGCTTCTGATTAATTGCATGCTTTACATTTTTTGAATACCACGTTAGTGTTAATGTGAAATTAGGGATTGTACACTCGTTCATTATACTCCCATTAATCGCTTTTCATTCTTGCATTTTTGCTTCAGACCGGAATGTTTCAACTAAAATGCATTGTCTTTGTATATAACTAAAGCGGCACGACCCTCACAATTTATCTGTTTGTCTTATATACCTTATCTCAGTGCCTGGTTGATTTTTGATGTATTTGTTAATAGAGGTTCTTTGTCTGCGTAATACTTGCTAATAGGTATTTTGTATTATCTGTTCTTACTAATTGCGGTGCTTGATATGTAACTGATTTGCATGTACTCTTGTGTGATCCCCTGGTTACCTTTTCTTTGTTTGTTCTTATTGTAACGTTCATTAACACGCCTAGGTGATGGGGTAGTATATCTATTTTATAATGTCTTAGTCAGTTTGTGTTACATGTTTGTCATATGCACATGCCCGCTTATTTTGAGAGATTGTATTCCTTGTGAACCAGTGCCGTTCTTTACGGTAAATCGCTGAGTAGTCCTTGTAGAGGACGACATATCGTATAGAGACAGTAAATTGCTCCGTATATCCAACGCTATTGTGAGAATGTGTGAGTGATTGCTAGATCATTGTTCCGAGGTATTGTGATATCCCCAGGGATTACTTTGTGTGTTGTGAGTGTTCGGTTCGTTCTTCAGTAATATCTGAGCCTTCCTGGGCCTTTGTCACCCCGAGGAGGCCAGATACAGTCCATTTTGATAGTAACTTTTCCGGTCGACTCAAATTATGTTAGATCCCCACTTCAAGGAGATCTCCTGGGCATGCCACAGTTACCCTTACCTTACTGTCCATTTAAACTTACCCCTTGTAACGGGAGGTTCTGTACTGGTTACCGGAAGTGCAGTTGTAGGTGCTGCTGACTGCATCCTGCCTCTTCTAACCCTTTCCGCTACGTAAGAATGATATCTGATTTGAGCGAGTTACTGATCTAACGATATGTAGTAATAAGTCATTTCGTGTTTCCATTCATTGAGGGTTGTTGCTTTTTCACATTACTAATAGAAATATATTATTCTGGCGTTACTGTGTTTTGAATATTTGAACCTCCCGTCACTATTTCCTTGCTCTCGTTAGGTGTAATTTGGGTTGTCTGCACAATATAACGTCCTATTCGCCCGCCACTAGATGATCACGATAAAAAGGGTAGCGTTCTTTAGAGTACTCCGTATAATCCCAGATATTTTATAGTACTCCTCATAACACGGGATAGCTCAGCATGTTTAAAATTTAATTCTGAATATTTTCAGAAGATATATTTTTAGATTAAAATCTGTAAAGGTTCCGGAGAATATTATCTGTAATAAGTCTATATTTGTAACACATCCTTAGTAGCTGAGTTGGGCATTTAGACAATGTAGTTTATCTATGAACAAGGTAACGACCCACTGGTGTCTCTGAATGAACTATGGTGAGAAATTGACAGGGAAGGTGAAATGAACTACGCTTTAATTATTCTACCATATGTTTATTTTGATATAATATCAATTGCTTGCGTGAAAATTGGCACTTTTCCGCTTGGCCCGTTCTCTCAAATCGTAAGCTCTTTTCATTATATCATTTTCCTGCATAGGATCTGTAATAGTCTATAAATTTGACAGGTATATTTAATTTTTTGCATGCTTCTATAATTTCTGCCTTTCGAGTTGCATTGAAAGCGTCTCCAAGGTTACAGGAATGGATCTTTGGGAAATATTCCTTAATGTTGAAGATATCACACGTCGTGAGGGGGTTATCGCCGAAATCTATGGTTTTTAAGGAAGGCAGGACACTCCACTCTTTCCAATTAATAGCACCTGAAAAAAGTGTTATTCAGAAAAAAAATGGGGAGATACACTGACGAGCAGAAAAAACGGGTCGCTTGATCATAACTGTTCGAATACCTTTTAAATGAAATTTTTACGAGAATCATGAAATTTCTGAAATGGTAGGGAAAAGAGAATTGCCCAAAGTGAAAATTTAACTTTTTATTCGATTTGTATAAGACGAATGAGCTTTTTTTGAAATAACAAAAAGTCGAAATTGATTCCTCGTTAATCACTTGGTGAAACATAATTTAAAATTTGATAAAAAGCGGAAATAAATACAAATAAATACAATAAAGTTCAAAATTGAAAAAAGTCGAAATTGATTCCTCGTTAATCACTTGGTGAAACATAATTTAAAATTTGATGAAAAGGGGAAATAAATACACTTGACTATACGTTTCACAATTTATAAAAATAAAATTAGTTGAAATGCATGTTTCGGGTTTTATCCCATTTTCAAAACTGAACATAAAATACATACGGTCACACAAGTACTCATACATATATTATTAAATAACAGATGTTAATGTGGAGACAGGCGGAAATCCAATTGATCATTCACAATTGGAAGATTTTGTCGATATGCCGAGGATATCTCCAGGAACTCCAAGAAGTCTAAACGTTTACTTTTATCACCTTTGTGTAAAATTTATTAGAATCTTTAAAATGGTTGGATGTGATACAATGATTGGATAAGCCAGTTGTTGATTTATTTTGAAGAATCGATCTTTTATGTTCTTCAATTCTGACTCCGAGAGATCGACCAGTCTGACCTATATAAAAGGCAGGATATTCGTCACAGGATAGCTTATAGACACCACTCAGCTGTGAATTATTTAGTCGATTCTTACCGCTAAAAAACATTGACCTCAAACTTTTCTTAGTGATACATATCACATCAATATCATTTTGTCTGATTCTTTTACAAAGTTTATCACTAAGAGATGGTATGTAATTGATGAATATAAATTTCTTCAGTTGATTTTCAGGTTGAGATGGATATACCAAACAGAAATCAATCTCTGGATTAGGGTATAAAGCGTTGCAATTTTAATTTTTTTTTGGTAAAACATAGATAATATTATATAACAAGGAGTAAATGATTAAAATTTGGGGAAAAATATCGAGAAGGTCTTATGGACTTATGGCTATTAGAGACCGATTTGCGACAACTCGATCTTTGGCTGATGAGTGGTTAGGAGAACAAGGTCATCCTGTAACTGTCCGAACCGCCGAATAAGTTCTTTTGGACTGCAGCATTATCGACCCCATCTTGTGCTACCTCCGACGGTTGAGCATCGCCGGCAACGATAACAGTGGTGCGGAAAACGTCAACATTAGAATATGGAATGACATCAGGTCGTCTTTTCTGATGAATCTCGATTCTCCTTGGGTGCATATGATGGCCGAAGAAGGGTTAGACGACGTCGGGGGGAAAGACGTGAACCTCAGTTTGATATTGAGCGTCATGTACACCGGTCAATAGGCGTTATGGTATGGGGTGCCATTGCACATGTAAGTAGGCCACCTTTAGTCTTTATTCGAGGTAACATGACAGCGCTGCGTTACCTTCAAGAAATAGTGGAGCCATATGTTCTACCTTACCTTAACCGGCTCGAGAATCCAATATTTCAGCAAGATAATGCTCGACCTCATGTTGCCAGAGTTAGTTTAAACTTTTTTGAAGCGACCCATGTGAATCTTTTGCCATGGTCGCCCAGATCCCCCGATCTTTCGCTCATAGAGCATGTTTGGTACATCATGGGCAAAAGGCTTGGAAATTTACCCCAGTCCCCACGGTCTTTGGTGGCTCTAAGACATGAACTATAGGTAGCTTGGGATAGTATCCCCCAAGAAGAAATAGACCATCTTATTGCATCAATGCCAAGACGTGTTGGGGAGTGTATAGATAATCGCGGTGGACAAACACATTATTAACAAATTTATTAAAAAAAATTGTAAATCTATGTTTCACCAGAAAAAATTTAAAATTTAAACAGCTCCTTCTGGGTGTTGCGGTTTCTTTGTCAGTTAGAGTTTTGAAAATGGGATAAAACCCGAAACATGCATGTCAACTAATGTTATTTTCATAAATTGTGAAACGTATAGGCAAGTGTTTTTATTTCCCCCTTTTATTGAATTGAAAAAAGTATCGTTACTGAAAATTTCAGTATCAATATGACGTGTCACCTTCCCTAGTTCTGATTACAGCTTCTAAACGTCTTCGTATGCTCGTGATGAGGCTTCGAATATTTTCTTGTGTAATATTCTCTCATTCACGACGAAGGGCTTGATGGAGCTCTTGTTAATTATTGGGCGATTTAACCATACCTCTGAATCGCCTTCCCAGTTGGTCCCATTGATGTTCGATGTGATTCAAGTCAGGACTTCGTGCTGGACAGTTGAACCTTGAAATTCCAACCTCATTCCAGTATTCTGTCACTATTCCCTGCTCTACCAGAAATTGTATATAAGGTACAACATGGTCCATAAGAATTTTCTCTATGTACCTTATTGCTGTTAGAGATCCATTTATAAAAACCAACTCTGTGCGGCCCGCTAAAGACACACCTCCCCAGACCATAACAGATCCTCTACTGAATGGAACTCGCTCCTCCATACAGGCATCGGAGTATCTTTCTCCTGGACCTCTATAAACGCGAGCATCAGCTCCTCGAATGCTGAATCTGGATTCATGAGAGAAAAGTATCTGGGCCCACTGAGCTTCTAACCAGGTTTTGTGATCTCGTGCAAATTGAAGACACGCAATTCGATGCTCCCTGAGAAGTTCTGGACATGTTGCAGGTCTGTATGGTTGTAAATTCGATTCTGAGAGACGTCCTCTCAAGGTCCATTTACTTACTTTCACCTGACGTACCTCCATCAATCAATTCCAAACTTCAACAGCAATAAGATGGTGATTTGTGGAAACCGTGAATCTGTTATTCCTCAACGATGTGTACCGTCTTCCTCCAGATCCAGGTCTTCTGGCCAGCCTGTTTGTCTTCTGATGCCTTGTCAATATTCTTTGGACTGTAGATAGGATAACATTCACTCTTCTAGCAACAGATCTCTGACTCAGCTCATTTTCAATAAGCGCCACTATTCTCGCTCAATCTTCAATTGGTAAACTCATTTTATGAAATTGTTTCTTTCAGAGAGTGGAAAACACTTTTCAATGACCAATGTTGAACTTAACTGATAAACGATGAATTTATCATGAAGAATTACTCGAAGATTGTTTCCTTTATCAAGTTTTTTGTCCCATGTCTACATTTTGCGCATATTCAGTTGATTTTCTAATGAAACAAAGATGATTACCAAAATATCATTGAATCAATTTGAACACGTCTATTGAAACAAACAGTGTTAAATCTTAGTGTCCCGTTTTTTGCTCGTCAATCCCTACTATCCCTACTTAATAATATAATAATATAATAATAATAATAATATAATATTATAAATGCGAATGTAAGTTTGTTTGTTACGCTTTCACGCAAAAACTACTGAACCGATCATCATGAAACTTTGTACATATACTCTTGAAGGTATTAGAAGTAACATAGGGTAGTTTATATTTAAAAAAAAAAATTTTTTTACGAAAGATAAAACAATTGTTTGTCAAAAAATCGTCAAATTTAGCTACTTCAGTAATGAAGTTTTACTATTATTATACCCTTACCCTTTATCTTTCATACTTATTTAATGACTCCACTGCGGGCGAAGCCGCGGGTAAAAAGCTAGTGTAATATAATTAGAAGGCAAGAAAAATTGTAAGACATATACATCCTTAGGTTTGGTTAATGTTCAAACCTGATTGTTAACTCACTTATTTTGTTCTTGTTAAGTTGCAACTCAGTTAGCTTCGGCAAATTCTGATACGTTCCTGGTTTGAAATTCTCGATGAAATTATGTCCCAGGTGCAGCTCCTTCAGGTTTGGCAAGCCGGAGAAAGCATCAGCATCTATTTCAGAAATGTTACAGGCGACCAAATTGAGGATTTCCAAATCCAGACCCGTAAACATATCTTTACCAATATTATTCAGATTTACTCCGTTGATCGTCAAAGTGGTGACATCTTTCAGTCCTGTGAATGCATCTCTGTCCATCTCTTGGTGAGCGTCTTCATAAGCCATGAAACTAACGAGAGTAAGTTTCGGATTGCATTGAAACAGTTGTTTGGTTAGTCTAGGAAACTTTGAATTTCCGTTTACGTAAAGCGTTTTCAAGTTGGGCAAAGCGCAGAACGAGTCTGGTGCTATAGCTTCGACTGTTGAAAATGAAATATCGAGATAACCGACATCTTTATTTGTTGTTAGTTTTTCTTTGGTAATATTTCCTTTAGTACTGCTGATGAATATTCTGTAGGTATCGTCATCGAATGAGTTACCATTCACAGCGGCAACTAATAAGAAAAATACAAATTTCCTCATCTGAAAACAGAAAACTTATTTTAAATAAATAACTTCAATTGAAAAGATCCGTATTCTCTGAGGATCATACGAGTGACAGAATCCCTCATAGATTACATAAATTACATCAGTACATCACGGTATTTACCCGCGTAATTTATGTGTCAAATATTCTGTGGCACTGTAACTTGACACGTATGCGATTGGTGACAATAACAAAGAGAAAGACGTCCTTATGGAGTGTCCATTGTATTTTGAAGCGGCAGAGAGGAAGGTTCTTGGAAATAAACCTCCTGAGCGACTTAAAAACATACTCGAGATAATGGTACTTATGACAGTCCCTTTTGGTAACTCTTCCTAAGTAAACATCTTTTAAATGCTTTTAATTAATTGCATGCTTTACGCTTTGAATACCACCTTAATGTAAAATTAGTGATTGCACGCTCATCCATTGTACTTCCACTCATCTTCATTCTTGTATTTTGCTTCAGTGTTATCTAATTCGACCGGAATGTTTTACTAAAATGAATTTGCCTGGTATATAACTAAAGCGACGATCTATGTGTATTGTATACTTTTTCTCGGTGCCTGATTGTTGTATTTATTAATAGTGGTTTTTTATTTGTACTGTTCATGGTATTCGCAGAGCCTGATATGTAACTGATTTGTATTGTGTGATCCCCAGATTGCCTATTTATTTGTTTGCTTTTATCGTTAGGTTCATTAACACGCCCAGATGCTGGGGAACTGTATCTATTTTATAATGTCCTAGTCAGTTTGTGTTACATATTTGGCAGTATGCGCCCGCTTACCTTGAGAGATTGCATTACTTGCGTTCTTTAAGGTTAATTACTGAGTAGTTCTGGTAGAGGACCACGTATCGTATAGAGATAGTAAATAGCTCCGGATATCCAACGCTACTGTGAGAATGTCTGAGAGATTGCTAGATCATTGTTCCGAGGTATTGTGATATATCCAGGATTAGTTTGCGTGACCCTTCTGGTAGTGTTCGGTTCGTTCTTCAGTAATATCTGCGCCTTCCTGGGCCTTTGTCACCCCGAGGAGGCATGTTAGATAGATAGATCTTCAAGGAGATTTCATGTGTATTCCACGTTACCCTTACCTTACTGTCCATTAAAAATTACCCCTTGTAAGTGTTAGGTTCTGCACTGGTTATCGGAAGTGCAGTTGAAGGTGCATGCTGGCTGTATCCTGTCTTCTCTAACCCTTTCAGCTATATGAGAATGATATCTGATTCGAGCTAATTACAGACCTTACGATATGTAGAATGAAGTAATTTAGACCAGGGGCGCTATTGGGTTCAGTGTTCTATCCGTCAAACTTATAGAGGACTTCGTAAAATTTATAGTTTACATAATCGTCCATCAGAGCAGCTTATTCGTCGAACTATCGATAGATTTCGGACAACATTTTCTCTACTCGATGCAACAACAACAACAAGACAAAGAACTGTACATACAGAAGAAAATATCGCTGCTGTAGCCATAGTGTTAATGATGATCCAGATTTGTCTATTCGTCGACATTCACAACAAGTTGGACTCTGTGCATCCACCACATGGAAAATTTTGCGTGAAGATCTTGGTCTACACCCATACAAGATCCAACTGGTTCAAGAACTAAAGCCACTTGGCCATAATAAGCGTCGTTTGTTTGCTGATTGTGCTCTAGAACAGCTTGAAGTTGATCCACTTTTTTATCGCAAAATTGTGTTTAGTGATGAAGCTTATTTGTGGTTGAACGGCTATGTAAACAAGTAAAATTGCCGTATATGGAGTGAAAACAATCCTCAAGAAGTTCTGCAGGTTCCATTGCACCCGGAAAAATGCACTGTATGGTGTGCTTTACATACTGGAGGCATCATCAGTCCATATTTCTTTAAACACGATGCTGGAGCTAATGTTACAGTGAATGGTGCTCGTTACAGATCGATGATAAATGATTATTTGTTTCAAAATTTGAATGGTATCGACCCAGAAGTGTTTTGATTCCACCAATATGGTGCTGCACCTGCTACCGAAACAATTGATTCATTGAAAGAAAGATTTGGCGATAACATTATTTCGAGAAATGGTCCAATTAATTGGCCTCCAAAATCATGCGACATAACTCCACTGGATTGTTTTATTTGGATTTATGTCAAGTCATTGGTTTATGCTGATAAACCAGAAACAATAGACGCTTTGGAAGCCAACATAACTCGTGTTATTGATGAAATCAGGCCCGAATTACTCGAAAAAGTGGTCTAGAATTGGTCTGGTCGAATGCGGTTTCTCAGAGCTAGTCGTGGTGGACATTGTCCGGAAATTATTTTTAAAACATGAATGTCATAAAATTATTTTTTAAATAAAAAAATATTTGTCTTCAATCTTAATTTAAATGTGTTTTATTTCAATTTAAAGTTCTATCACTCTAAAAAAAACACCCGATATTTATTACTGCACGTCGAAGAGGATAACTCATAAACTCCCGATTTATGTCTGTTTGGAGTTAGGTCTTTTGCATTAAATAATACGGATGAAAATTACCTTGTGTTTCGAAAGCAATATTAACATCTAATTTTGAAAAACTATTGGTCACTTTTTGACTTATGCTACCGAAGTACGATAAAGAAATGAATTTTTTGTTTTCTTTAGTTTTTATTATGGGATAATAAAATAATAAGAGGCGGTTTTTTGGTTGATAGAAGGATTATTACAAACTTTGAATATCAAAACAGATTTAGTCTGTTAGTCTTCTACAATTTTAATTCCTAAAAAAAATTTTTTATAAAACTTTTAAAATTAAATTAATGTCTTATAAGCACTGCTTATATTTAAAATACGTATAAAATCAAAATTCATTATACAATATCGAATGGAATAAAAAAACCCAACAGATATATAAATTGCTGATTAAAATTAAAAAATAAGTAATATTGAATGTTTCGTTCCAAGCATGCGCACCTTAACTCCTCAGACAGGCGTGGTAGGTATGCTTGCCTGTGACAAAATGTTTAGTTTCTGATCTTATATTTATAGACTAAATCTTTTTCAAATATACACAACATAATTTTAAGAACTTCTCCAAAACTAATTTATTTGAAATATATAATATGTTTAAATATTTAAATAGGTTACTTCAAAAACTCTCAAAAACATGTAGTGCATCCTCAAAAAAAATTAGAACAATTAGAAGATTAAATCTGTTTTGATATTTAAAATTTGTAATAATCCTTCTATCAAGTATAGTTAATTCCCCAAACTCGAGTCACAATTAAATGTATAAAATATCAATTTATTGGTAGTAAAACATAGTTATTTTTACAACTTGTTTCAATAATGAAATGCATAAATCTGAAATTGTTCAATCGATACTTTATGAGATATCGATCACTACATCTTTAAAAAATAATTATTTATTATTCCTTCCCAGAAAATATGAAACGAATCAGAGCCAACCTTTGTTAATTTCCTAAAGTTCAAAAAATTCAAGGATAAATAAGAAAAACGTCTGGCAGTTAGATGACCTATAATTCTTTAAGACAGAGATATTCGTTTAGTTTCGAGAATTCTCTTATTGAAAATGCTTATCTAATTCAATATACAGAAAATTTCGATTTGGCTTTGCTGAAAAAATGCTTCTATTCGTTCAAGATGAGTTAGTGGTAATATTTCGCTCTTCAGCTTTCATTTTTCTTGTCTGGCTAACACATATCTTCATATTTTTTTAACAGCGTCAAATTTTTTCTTACATATAATACATAAAACCAGATACTTTGGTACGATGAAAATAATATATAATACATGGACATCTTTAATCTTTTGATTCTCATTGATGACTTCAAGCTATCAAGGATTAATATTACATAGACGATTCCTCATAAATCATCACAATTCATCATGATATATTATTAGAATTTCTCACAAATCGAAAAAAATTCATAAATTGTTCCGAATTTGAATCGATGTGAATGATGTTGATGAAATAGAAATAAAAAAGATCACTTACGTCCTTATTAATTATTCAGAACCTCACCACAAATCCAATAGAAGGAATGTTCATTTATATATTCACTGGCCACTTCACCTCATCGGGTTGGACATACCAGTTATACTATATTCTTCTGGTCCACAACTGAATTGAACTATCAGAAAATGAACAAACAAAGATGATAACCTGTCGATCAGCATTGAAGTACGAAGATTATGAACACATCAAGAATAATAAATTATGTGTCGAATTGAATAATTATAGTTTGGATATAAAATGGAAATCACAGAGTGAGAAGGCTGACAATGGAATGCTATGTAATCTTTACAAAAATAGCACATTGTCAAAAGTCTTGGTTCCCTAAGTTTCTCAAGAAATAAACAATCTATGTTCTGGAAATGGAATGAATATTTTCCTCTATTTCAACTGCAATATATTTCATAGAAAATCTTTGTTTGTTACTCTTTGCTTTATGTAGGATGAGACAAAATAGGAAAAATAAGAATCTAAATTTATCGATTATTTATTTTTGATTAATTATAGTCATTCCACAACTGAATTCATATTCAATAGTCCGTATTACCACCTCTTCTTTCAATCAGCTGCCCAATCAAGTCATTAATGAAATTTTCAGGCATATCGTTTCATTCTTCCTGAAGGCCTAAACTCATAGACGTATTAATTATTATTAGGATAACTAGCGGACCCGACAGACTTCGTCCTGTCAAAAAGATTTGTAATGTGGTAGTTTTTTGTTTCTACGTATTTTATAGTCGGGGCAAAAAATTCTCCTAAACAGAACCGTCACCCTGGTGATAGGGCGTTGTGAATAAAAAATAATTAAATAAAACATATTATATAAGGATTTAAAAGTAATCGCTTTATTGTTAATCATGTGAATCATAATTATTAAAGAAAAATAGTTTTATTATCATTGTGGTGCTTTATGATATACGATGTTTTTTGTTTGATTACCTGGCGCATAGACAAACAAATCTGATGGTTTTCCAACACGGGAACAGGCAACATACAATTGACCATGTGAGAAACATGGGTTTTCCAGATTAATACCACAAACACTTAATGATTGCCCCTGGGACTATTAATACCAAAAACACTTAATGATTGCCCCTGGGACTTGTTTATTGTTATAGCAAAAGCAAGCCGCACTGGAAACTGTAGTCGTTTAAACTGAAATGGCACATCAGTTGGAATCATTGGGATGCGCGGTATGAGAATATCTTCTCCTTTATACTTTCCTTTGAGTATAGTTGCTTCTATCACGTTGTTTAGTAATTTTTTTATAACAACCGATCCAATCTTTAATTGAAGATTGTGAGGTGGCAATCCAGGCAAGTCCAGTGAGTTTAAAAATTCCGGTAGATAGTTGACTACGTCATCTTGGTTAGTAGTCGAATCAACTGATTTATATATCCTCGATTCGCCTGTAATTGTTCTTGAATTTTGAAATTTAATTCATTTACATCAATGTTTTTTGCAGCCAATTTAGCTCGTTTGCTCAACCAATCATGGTTTCTGTAATTTTGAGAAACATCTGGAAACACCTTCTGAATGAGTTCATCTTTTGATCGAGTTAACTGACAAAAACTTTGAGGAAAGATAATGCAGCCAGTCAACGTGTCTATAGGGAATTTGCCATTACCAATGTCAATGAGTTGTTTAGAGAATATGTTTCCAGATTGGTCATTTTGCAACTCGACACGCATATTCTTGCTTAAATGAAGTACTTTGACATGTTTCCACAAATTGGAGAACTTTAGACATTCATTGAGTTCATCTGCTGGCGTTGATAGTGGAATCACTGGCAATGTTTGACGAAAATCTCCTGCTAATAAAATGAATGCACCACCAAATCGGTTATAATTGCTCCGTAGATCTTTTAAGGTTCTGTCTAAAGCCTCCAAAGATTTTTTATGTGCCATCGTGCATTCATTCCAAACAATAATTTTACATTGCTGCAAAACCTTTGCCATTGCAGAGTTCTTCGAAATGTTGCAGGTTTGAGTTTCATTGCTTTGCATATTTAATGGCAATTTTAGTGCTGAATGGGCTGTTCGACCACGTTCAAGCAAAGTTGCTGCAATTCCCGACGAAGCGAGTGCAAGTGCAATTTTATTTTGTGAGCGAATTGTTGCTAATATTATAGAAATCAAAAAAGTTTTTCCTGTACTACCAGGTGCATCTAAGAAGTAAATCCCGCCAGTTTCATCATTTGTTACTTTCATAAGAATATCAAATACATACTTCTGTTGTTCATTCAACAATGGAAGGTTTGTTTAAATTAATTCTTTCAAAGTGTTGAGATCATACAGTTTTTCTCGATGCAACTCTTGGTTAAAAGACATTTTGACTAGATTAGGCGCGGCCAGACCTAATTGAATTAATAGTTTGTTTGATATCATCAAGCACATGTCCTCAATTGAAATCAATGCTTCATTGTAAATTTCTTCACTGATTTGTGTATTTGGATTTCCCATTCTATTCCGTATTTGATACAAAATATCATCACATATATAATCCTTGTACTTGATCCACAAATCAATTGGGTTTGATGGGAAGCATGTAGATATGATTATTGAAAACAATATTCGTATTTGATCAGCGTGTGATGATATTACAGCATCCTTGAGAGTTTGATCCCAATGAGTGTCATTTTCTAGCAATTGCAAACGTTGACAGGCTTCTCTGTAGGATCCACACAATTCACCATCAACAGTTCGTAAATGTTGGAATGACGTGAAACTGATGCATTTTATGTCGCGTGCCGATAGAAAAACAAACAAATAAAGCTCAAATCGACTACGTTTTAGTTAGAAAACGTTCGTATGGGAAAAAGAAAAGGGCTATTTTAATGGTTTTTCCGGCAATTATTCGAATTTTTCTCGCCGTAAAAACCATCCTTGAACTCCAACGAACATTAAAAAAAAAATTGACCAAATTGGTCCAGGCGTTGTTGAGTTATGCGCTTACCAACATATTTTGCGATTCATTTTTATATTATAGATGAGTCTATGCCTAAACTCAATTCCTGAAAAGTAGAAGGTAGTTTTGGCGATTGGATATTGCTCTCCCTAAGTAATTCCATACGTGCTCAATTGGATTCATGTCTGGTGAGTTTGCTGGCCAGTTCATTTTCTGGATATTGTTCTCTTGAAGAATGTTTTTAACCCTTCGTGTGCGGTGTGGTGGGGCGTTATCATCCTGATAAATGAAATTATCCCCAAATTCGTTGCGCAGAGGAACAATGATTGATTCAATGATGTTTTCGACGTAGATGGCACTAGTCATTGTTCGTTCAATGATAATAAGAGGGGTACGACGACCGAACATTATACCCCCCCAGCACATTATTGATCCGCCTTGAAAGGGCACAACTTCCCGGGCAAAATTGAGTCGCTCTAGTCTGCCTGGAACTCTCCAAACCCTTTCTCTTCGATTATCACTTTGTAAACCGAATCGTGACTCGTCCGAATAAAGTATGTTGCGCCATTATGGTAAAAGCCAGTCTTGGTGGTGTTTTGCCCATTGCCGACGAGTAGCTCTATGTCCTGGTGATAGCCGAGGTACTCTTTAAGGTATTCTTGCCCTTAAATTTGAGGAATGCAACCGTCTCCCTATGGTACTGCTTGAGACTACTCGTCTATAGGTCCTCAAAAAATGATTTCGAAGGGCTGTTACAGATACCGTTTGATTCCTTCGAGTAAAATTTACGATATAATGGTCTTCCCTTGCAGATGTTACTCTGGATCGATCAGGCACCGGTCTCCGGGCAACGCTGTTGGTTTCCAGGAAAAGGGCTACTATGCGCCTTACTTAAGTCCGTGGAATATTCAAACGTTGCACAATCTGGTGGTTCGACGAAGCTACTTGATGTAGGGCTATTCTTGACTGAGAAATTTTTCCCGGAATATTCTCAATATTACAAACCTCGTTATTCGCTGAAAACTGATTAACTCCGAATACACGTGTATTCTCCCGAACAAGAAATATTTTTTACTGTTTTATTGTTTTCATTTAAGTGATAAGATAGTGAAGATTCCACACACATAAAAATGTCATGTTACATTCAACAAGTTGAGAGTTGATAGGGGGGGGCCAAGACTTTTGACGATGTGTGTATATTGGATTTATATTAATTATAAAATTTGAATATTAAAACAAATTGAAATATGTTTATCTTCTACAATTTTAATTTCAAAAAAATTTTATTCAAAAAACTTTTAGAAATAAATTTATGTTTAACAAGCACCGCTTACATTTAATAGACGTATATAATCAAAACTCAATATATAATGTCAAATGAAATAAATAACCCAACAGATATACGAAAGTAATTAAAATTAATAAATAAATATTCAAAGGAGACAAAATTTTGTTTCTGGTTTTACCTTTAAGAAATACCACTTGCCTTATAAAAACATGAACACACTTAAAGGACTTCTCAAAGAATATAATTTATTCGAAATATTTAATATATTTAAATATTCGAACAAATTATTTCAAAAATCTCTAAAAAGATGTGCACTATATCTTCAAAAAACAAATATAATTCTAGATAATCCCGTCTTCAGTCCTTTTTCAACATTCCAAATATCAAAATCAAAAACATAACCTACATCACTCATGTGTTAAAAGACTAAAGTTTCGAACTACAGATCAACTATATAATTCAAGATTGATCTATGTTCTAACAAAATCAAAGAACAGTGTGAGTTATTTTAAGGTTTATTTAAATTCATTGACATTCTATAATGAGATTTATTGAAGCCAAAATATAATTATATATTTTATTCTATTTTATTTTATATATAATATATAATTATATTTTGGCTTCAATAAATCTCATTATAGAATGTCAATTATATATTTCTTCTATCAAGTAAAAGGCCTTTCTATTTTATTTTATATATTAATTATGAATAATAAACAACGTTTTTTTAAAGATATGGAAAATATAATTATCATATAATCTTTTGAAGCAGTAATGAGTTATTATTCACTATTTGTTGGAAAATAAGAATTATGGGGGAACATATTCTTCCTTTTGCATACGTTTTTGCTTTATATAGTACATCGGCTGATGAGTTCTGGGTTTAATGAAGAAAAGTAATTGTCCGTTCAAATTTGACTTCATTCCTGAGCACTATCCTTTTCAAGAGTGATATAATCATTCCAGCGTTTCTCTAACGATTTTTTTTTTAATATTGTCCTGATGCTTCTAGATCTTCTGTGGAGATCTCTCAGAGGCTTGTGCGAGTTGGGAGGTCAGTTGTGTTCTGGATAGGCTTTGTTCAAATTTACTTTGAACAAATAATTTTTAATACACTTTGCACGTACGTAACAATTACGTCCCCAGAGTTCAACAATTTAGGCCTTTCAAATATGAATCATTTAATTCCTAGAAACCTAAGCGGGCCTAAACAACAATTAAGAAACGAAGATATTTCTCCCTTAGATTATTCTTAGAAACCCATTAGAACCGTTTTACCCGTTTCAATACGATTGTCGTATCGAAATTACCTGGGCTAACTTTTCGGACCCAAACCCACTCTCTCATTCGCCACTTAGCAAAAAGGCACCAGTTGAACACATACCCTGCGCCAGGCAGTTCACGCGTTGAGAAAGTTCAGTGGAAGACAAGTTCTGATCCCAGGCACATTCCCTTGAAGTTAGCTCACTTAACTTGTGAAACATTCTTATCTCTACGCTAGAATTATTTTATATTCGCATTTTTCACTTTAAACTTCCAAAGAACTCTCTCTCTCTCTCAGTTACCCATAACGCACTAAAGGCCGGGAAGTGAATGTATTATCTACATTATTCATTTGTAATCAGATATTAAGTTCTGAAAAGTGAATTCAAAAGTGAAACCAATAAAATTGAAGTCTGTGTCGTGAACAACAATAGAAGAAACTCTAGGAAGAAATGTTCCAGGATCAAAATAGTGTATCCTCCTCAATCTGGGTCAACAACTCAAAATTGTACACTTGTATTATATGTACTTCTGCTGACAATTCTCTACATGGTCCCTTCGAGCTGGATTACATTCCACATCTGGTCACGAAACAACTCCCTCAATTTGGATAAAATAATTCAACTCTCTGAACATGTATTATATGTATTTTAGGCTGTGAATAAAGTATTAAAGGCTAATATACATCCCTCTTTCACCCTCATTTGAAGTATGCTTAACCAAGAATTTGCATACTAATTGGTTGACGTTTAATCGATTACTTTCGAAGAATTAAAAAAGGTATCTCTACATATCAAGCAATTCTTTACAGGATTTGTTACTGCGATCTTGTGCCACTTTCATGTGCTGCAGCACTGTTAATTTTTGACCCAACAGTGAAATGGTGGCCGACACCCATCCAACCTTACTCTTAAGGTATCCCGATGCCAAATAGTCAAATGGACTCTGATCGGGGCCTCTGGGAGGACAGTTGATGTTACCCCTACGCGAAATTCCCTTATTTGGGAAAAATTCGTTAACAGCTTCCATTGCTTGATTTAATGTATGGAAAGTGGGCCACTTTCCATACATCTTGTTGAAACTACGTTCTTGAGTTGAAACCTTGAAATTTCTGTAACTCTGGACCCAAAACGTATCGCAGCATATCGCAATAACGGTCACTATGTATTGCATGGTTTTGGGGATTTTTTTGAAGGGTCTTTTTTAAAAAGAGGTTGTTTCGAGGAATTTCTCAACTTTATGTTGGGCATTTTTGGAGTGGAATTTGTTTTCTTATAATGCCGATATGAAACAGTGCTACGTCCACTGAAATTTTGTCAGTAAGTTCGATCAATATTCTGTTTTCTTTGGATTCTATTAAAATTTGAATATTAAAACAGATTTAATCTGTAAGTCTTCTACAATTTTAATTTCAAAAAATTTTGTATTCAAAAAACTTTCAGAATTAAATTAATGTCTACAATAAGCCCCGCTTATATTTAATAGACGTATATAATCAAAACTCAATATACAATGTCAAATGGAATAAATAAACCAACAAATATAATTCCATTTGACATTGTATATTGAGTTTTGATTATATACGTCTATTAAATATAAGCGGGGCTTATTGTAGACATTAATTTAATTCTAAAAGTTTTTGAATAAAAAATTTTTTGAAATTAAAATTGTAGAAGACTAACAGATTAAATCTGTTTTGATATTCAAATTTTGTTATATTTCTTCTAACAAGTATTATGAAAATCCTTTTTCTATTTTATTTGGATTCTATTATCTCATTTTGATGTTGTGTGATTAGTGTTAGTTCTATATGTTTATTAACAGGTGTGCTCTCTAAGGAGTTTATTTAATTTTAAAAGTTTTCAGGAAAATTTATGAAATTTGAAATTTTTAGTAAGGCATCACAAAATTGATATTTAAAATTCAGCTATTATCTGCAATAACAAATTTATGATATATCAATTTTTTCCAATTTATCCTAGAAATTATTCTGTATTTAATTGACATCGAACTAATTATAGTTACCACAATCCGGTTCATATCAATTAATTTAATCAAAATTGAACTTTCAAATAAGTAACATGTAAAAACCATCTTAAGGTAAACATTAAAGCTATTGAATATCACATAAAAGTGCAACACCTCGAAGAATCCAGTGATCTGGAGGTTTAATGGTCACAAGGAACAGGGATGTGATATAGTTCAAATCGGTCCTATTGGCCTTTTTGTAGAGTGGTGCCTGAAAATTTTGGAATATTTATTCAAGAGCCTATAGAAAAAGGTGGACTAACTTACCGTGTATAAAAGTGTGGCAACTTTTGGAGGAGTATTTACGGCATAAATGTAGACAACAGGTAGTAGAGTGTACAAAACTTTATTCACGGATTCCATCAGCTTGGAATTTCTTCTGTCCCAGCCTGCTCCGTCAAGGAAGAGACCATAAACATATACACCTTCCTGAAATGTTAACTGTTGCAAAAAATTACGACTCAAGATGAATATGAATACGCAACTTCCTTTCAAGGATTGTATGTTAACAAATAAGTGTATATACCAAAACTTTAAAAAATTCAAACAGAAAAAACACCAAAATATCGGTTACTGCTCTTCTTATGAGGGATATCTTCTTTATAGTTGAAGAGAAAATGAACAGAAAACGATGCTCAACGAACTAACATATCGGGTGTTTTTTTTAGAGTGATAGAACTTCAAATTAAAATTAAACACATTTAAATTAAGATGGAAGCGAAATTTCTTTCAATAAATCAATTGTTACGGCAGCAGCATGAGGTGTAGCACCAACTTGTTGGAACCAAAACACTTCTGGGTCGACACCATCAAATTTTTTAAACAAATAATCATCGACCTGTAACGAGCACCATTCACTGTAGCATTAGCTCCAGCATCGTTTTTAAAGAAATATGGACCGATGCCTCCAGCGTGTAAAGCAACACCATACAGTGCATTTTTCAGGATGTAATGGAACCTGCAGAACTTCTGGAGGGTTGTTTTCACTCCATATACTGCAATTTTGCTTGTTTACATAGCCGTTCAACCAGAAATGAGCTTCATCACTAAACACAATTTTACTATTCTAGGGCCCAAGCAGCAAACAAACGACGCTTATTATGGTCAAGTGGCTTTAGTTCTTGAACCAGTTGGATCTTCTATGGGTGTAGAGCAAGATTTTTACGCAAAATTTTTCATGTGGTGGATGCATAGAGTCCAACTTGTTGTGAACGTCAACGAATAGACAAATCTAGACCATCATTAACACTTTGACTTACAGCAGCGATATTTTCTTCTGTACGTACAGGTAGTTGTGTTGTTGTTGTTGTTGCATCGAGTAGAGAAAATGTTGTCAGAAATCTGTTGATAGTTCTGATGGACGATTATGTAAAGTATAAATTTCACGAAGTGCTCTATAAGTTTGGCGAATAGAACACTGATTTTGAAAATGAATTTCAACAATTTGTAAACGTTGTTGTGGCGTTAGTCTTTCCATGATAATTTGTCAATGCTTACTGAACAGAAATGTCAAAACAACATGGCTTCTACCTTCTGTTAAATCACAGTTATCCCTATCGAAAGTTCTATCACTCTAACAAAACACCCGATAGTTTGGGAAGCAATTTTCAGCGTGGTGCTACGTCTCTCTGTATAGTTTATGGTTCCATTAATAATGACAAGTATTGTGGCATTCTGAAAGATTTTCTCCTTGAAACGACGCATACTTTATATCCAGAGGGATGGCGTTTTCAGCAAGATAATGCAAGATGTCATACTTCGGCCTATACTGAAGCTTGGATGCAAGAACACCAAGTGACAACCATTTCATGGCCAGCAGCTTCACCATGCCTATCGAAAGTACTATCACTCTAAAAAAAACACCCGATAGATCCAAACTTGGAGTTGTTACTAATAAATCCTATAGGAAGTTTGCTGTACAGATGAAAAAATAAACTTGCGTTGGGTGCTGAAGAAATATCTTCCTTCATTTTGTTGGTAACGTCGTTGAATATTGTGACTTGGTCTAAGGCCCAGGTCTTATGTGCTCTTGATACTTCCTGGCGCATTGCAGTTAAGAACCCTGGAATATATTAATGAATCATATTATGTAAGTTTTAATAAATACATAATTGATCGAAATAATACAATTTGTGAGATTTGGAGAAGAACATCCTGAAAAATTTATGAATTCATTGAAAGTTTGAGTTTTTTCCATCGAATATAACACCTCTATTCTTTATAACTAGAAACTCAGAAGGTTATGGTGAAAAAGTTCGTTGAGTTTTTGGGATGTAGTCTGTTTAAACGTCAAATTACTACTTTCAAGGAACGTTGAAGGATCATTCAGGTTTAAATATATTCAATGAAAATTTTCCCTGGAATGATCAAAATTTACTTTTGATACACATGAAACTCAAATATCGAGTAAAATTAATCTGTCAGAAATTGATCAATATAATCGATTAATTCTCAGGGTTGTAACTGAAAAAAAATATTCGGAACTTCATCAAATTCATTATTCAGGAAACCTGCTGAAGAATTATACGTGCTATAATCTTCTAAATTTATTTTCCTCATGTTTTTTACCTTGGGGATTGAAAAAACCTGCTATCCAGAATGAAGGTGGCCTCCCCTTGAAACACCAGTCATTGAACTGATTGTTTCTGTCTATCAATTCGGTAAACCAGAAACCCAAAGTAGCGGCAGCCCAAGAACCCTTTTTCCATATGACCGGAACCAGAGCGTCGTAGATTTTATCTAGAATATCTTGTAGCACTTCGTTCATGATTATGATCCCATCTATAGCCAACAGTAGGTCTTGTAACGTTTGTCTTATATTTATCAGCACTTTCTGCATTCTGTTTATCTCTTGCTGGAGAAATATATTCATTGGATTCAGTTGGCCCATAACCTTTATCCGATCCTTCACTTCGAACGGATCGTAAGGAGGTGGTAGTTTTTTGAGCATTTCCTGCGATTGTCTGTAAACAGCAGCTTCTCTCGTTTCTCCACCACTGACACCAACTTCTTTTGGTTGAATGGATAACATTTGAGATAGCATATCGGATGTGGCTTTCGTTTGATACCTGAAAAGTTTCTCTTTCATGTATCTGCAAGCATTACACAAAATATAAATGTGTTTACAGCTTCACAATTTGAATCACATTACTTGGCTTAAGTTTTACTATTTATTGAAGTTGATGACATATGTTTCGGATTTTAATCCATTAACAGTAAATAATCTACGGTTAATAGATAAAGGATAGACCAAATCTTTTACAGATGAAATTGATTTTATCTCTTTCAGATAAGATATATTTTTATTCAAATATTTTAATATTAACCTTCTACATATTTAATTTCGAAAAATTATATTAAATAATTATAACTTCCGGAATTAAATTAAATTTATGTCATATAAGTACCACTTATATCAAACGACATATAAAATAAACATTCATTATAAGACATCCAAATGATATAACAAAATCCAATAAATAAAAATTGTTAACCAAAATCCTATAAATTAAATATTTTGAATAGACATAATTTTGTTTCTGCTGATCAATCTTATGAAAACAAATATCTTTCAAAAATGTTTAACATAATCTTAAGAATTTCATCATAAAACTATCTTACTAAGAATATTCAATATTATTGGGTATCTAACTAAGTTACTTTCTATAAAATCCCAAGATATGTAAAAACATTACTAAAAAACAAGTTTTAAGAGAGACTTTGCTTCGTCAGTACTCAAATAATTCATATTCAATAAAATATAACATCAATCAATAACAAATATTTACTCACCCTTCAACAATTTAGAAAACTTCTGGTAAATGAATACCGAAAAATTTAAATGAAGTGTAATGTTAAATACAAATAAATAATTCTGTGATTTACCTTTGATCTAAATGATTGAAAGACAATTTAACGGCCTCTGTTATAGCACAAGGACTATCTGTATAAAGAATGTTAAGGAAACCAAATAATTATATATTATGAATAAAATAACGTAAACAGAGGTTAATACTTGATAGAAGGTATATAAAATTTTTGATTGTCTCGGTCTTTACTTGACGGTAATTCATTTTCAATATAAGAAAAACAAATGTTAAATTTAATAAAAAAATATAATAAAAATTAATATTAAACAAATAGCTTTCTATAATGATGTTAATCCGTTAATTGTAGACAATTTACTTGATAAAATAAATTACAAGAAAGCAATATCACTTGTATATTCAAAATTTCAAAATTCAAACGAAATAAAATTTTTTTCATTAACTTACATAGGCCAAAAATCTGAAAAGATTGCTAGATATTTAAAGAAAAAAGAAAATTATAACATCTCTTTCAAAACCATTAATTCTTTAGGCAGCTTAATGAAAAATAATAAAGACGTCATTCCTAAAAATAAAAAATTAGGATTTTACAAGTTAACATGTAGTGATTGCCCATGTGTATATGTGGGACAGACAGGCTAAATAAGGATACGAGAACATGAAAAATGTTATTTGATAGATTCGGTCTTTACTTGGTAGTACAATGTAATACCTGAAGAAGCCACATCGTGGTGAAACAATTGTTGTAGTAGTACAAACATTTTTGTGGAAATAAATTACTGTCTCATATACATTTTTTTAATGAAAAATGTTATATTAATAATAAACCGAATTCAACTTATGCCAACCATTTGTTAGAGACTGGCCATAATTTTAATATGAACTATGAAATATTACATATCGAAAACAAAAGTCAGAAACTAAATCGATAAGAAACTTTAGAGATCAATAGATATAATAAAAGACAAATTTTATTGAATAATCAAATAGACTTAAACAGATCCCCCTACTTAATATTTTTCATTAATTGTAACTATCTCTTTCCACCCCTCTATTTTTTGTACCAGAGCTGTGTATTTAAGGTCATGTTTTGCATTGTATACCTCAGTTTAAATACTCACCTGATGAAAATATGGTACGACGAAACAATTGTCGTGTAAATCAATGAAATAGCGGAAGTTAACATTTGTTTTTCTTATATTGTATATCAAATTATTTAAGTATTTTAATATTAGCCCTCTACATATTTAATTTCTGAAAAGTTATAATTATTAAATATAATTTTTTGAAATTAAATATGTAGAAGACTAATATTAAAATTTTTGAATAATTTTATATACCTTCTATCAAGTATTAACCTCTTTTTATGTTAGATAGATTTTTGTTCAGATTAGAAAGATTTGGAGTTTTACAGATAAGAGTAATGATTTAATTCTAATTGGTCGTCATTTCGGAATGAGCGGAAGAAATATCCAAACTTTCTAATAGGTCCAATCTTTTGCTTTATAGAAGACATGTACAGCTAGAGTGCGACCAGTTGGAACTTGATTTGGCTACATTACTTTTATCTGTAAAAGATTGAATCTATCTTATCTGAAAGAGACTATCCCATCATTTCGACATCCTGTTGTGGTTTTACATGATCTAATTTCTTATCAACATCCTGTTTTGCAAAATTCTTATTTTTATTTTGCATGACACGTATTTCATGCACGTTCCACATCAACATTCTGTTGTGGTTGCATTTCTTTTCTGCTGCCGGTTACCACAGATACATAACCTCACATCTGATACCTCCCCACCTAAAGACTTTCCATCTAAAGTCCCCCCATCTAAGACCTCCCAACTAAGGCTACCCAATCTAAGTACCCCCACCCCAAACCTAAGACCTCCCCATATAAGTAACCCTCAGAATATTATACTTACGTTATGTCAGCGTTAGTATGCAAGCCGTACACTTGTGGGACGTCTGTTGAAGCCATACCTTTGAAATGATCCAAATACTCAGTTACCTGTTTTAAAACGATTATTTTATATCCTCTGTAGAAACAGAAATCCTCGTTGAATATATTGTCTGTAAACCAAACTTTACAGAATGTGTTCAGAAGCCTTTTGTCGAAATCGTCTGTTACTCGTCCTCCATAGTGAACTTCTCCGAGCATGTATCTGAAAATTATAATCATTAACCTAACGCTAGAGGAATAAAGAAGTTTGCTATGAAATATAAATGAGGGAGGTTCCATTTTGAATCTTCAAAATAAAACTGATAGGGAATTGAGTGCCGATAGCTCAGTGGTTAGAGCACTGGGCTGGCAATTGATTATATTGCAGTTAATGTTACACTATAACTTTGGAAGGTTACTTAGGTTCTCACCATGGATTCTGTTACTAGAAAATCCACTGCTAACAAAAAATCAGTTCGTATGAAAATACACAGATCGTCGAAAGTCTTGCCCCCCCCCTATCAACTCTCAACTTGTTGAATGTAACATGATAATTTTTTGTGTGTGGATTCTTCACTATCTTATCATTTAAATGACAACAATAAACCGGTATCTGTAACAGCCCTTCGAAGTTTTTGCGGACATATAAACGGGTAGTCTCAACCAATACCATAAGGAGACTTGCCCTCAACTTTAAGGGCAATAAGACCTTTAAGAGTACCTCGGCTAACACCTGGACGTAGAGCTACCTGTCGGCAATGAACAGTACATCACCAAAATTGGCTTTCACCTCAATGGCGCTACGTACTTTTTTCGGACGAGTCACGATTCGGTTTACAAAGTGATAGTCAACGAGAAAGGGTTTGGAGAGGTCCAGGCAGACTAGAGCGACTCAATTTCGCCCGGGAAGTTGTGCCCTTTCAAGGCGGATCAATAATGTGCTGGGGGGGTAAAATGTTCGGTCGCCGTACCCCTCTTATTATCGTTGAATGAACAATAACTGGTGCCATCTACGTAGAAACCATCATTGAACCAATCTTTGTATCATTGTTCCTCTGCGCAACGAATTTGGGGATAATTTCATTTATCAGGATGATAACGCCCCACTACACCGCACACGAAGGGTACAAAACATTCTTCAAGAGAACAATATCCAGAGAATGAACTGGCCAGCAAACTCACCAGACATGAATCCAATTGAGCACGTATGGGATCACTTAGGGAGAGCAATATCCAATCGCAAAAACCCACCTTCAACTTTTCAGGAATTGAGTTTAGCCCTTCAGGGGAATACCTAGGCGTATTGGGCAGTTGATTGAAAGAAGAGGTGGTAATACGTACATTAATATGTTTTGGAATCAGGTCGCTACGTGCCGGATTTGTGGATGGATATTCATTTCCTCAATTTGCGCACTGGTGTCTTTAATTACCTTAGTGTAGTCCAACTCAACCCTTTCTTCGCATCAGCTTCGTCCAGATGATTCTGCAAGAACAAACAACTGGCCAACCAATCGGCAGAGTTGAACTCGTATGGGATATTCCAGCCTAAAGGACCAAACTTCCTCCTTTCTTGAACGACGGTGTGGAGAAAAGAAATGGCGTATATGAGAGGAATATACTGCTTGGAATCTGAGTAATCCAGTAAGTCTTGATTCATGGAAGTGTAGGTGCGGATAAGACCCGCTCGTATACCTTGAAAAGAATAATAACAGAATGCACTTAATACTGTGTCGGCAGGTTGGTGTCTGTTTGGATATTTCCTTTGATTTATTCAGAAGATACACGAAGTGTCAAATGAATTATTAAAATAACACAAGTTGCCATATCAACCAGTATTTCCGTTTTTCATAAAGAAAAAATAGAAATAGATTGGGAGAACATTTTATGCTTTATTTCAGTATTTCATTCTATCAGATTCAATAAATTCTCACTGTAGGAAAATTCAAAAATAGGTAGTAGAAGTCTCTGGAGAAGGAAGGGGGTACTGCTGAAATGACCCTCTTGATAATCCTTTTCTTCACTTTAATTAAACGTGATTTACCTGATGGTGCCTCGTTCGTAAATTTGATGCAAATTTGTAACAAACTAATAGGAAACTTCTCATGTATCTCTGTTGTCAACCAGAGTCTGAAGTTTTTATTGAAACTTCCTCCTTTTTCCAATTCCATAAACTGTACGAGAACTTCTTGCATGTAGTCGAGAGATAGATGGCAATTTTGCAGCAATGCCCAGAATCCCTGTGAAAAAAGTACTCAAAGTAATAAATTTTTAATTAATCAGCCTCCGGATTTGAATGGTCAATTCTCCAGTGATCGTCCACGCCAAGAGGTAGAATTATGGATAATCAACATATTTTAATTTCTTCGTGAATTAGGAAGAGAAAATGATTTGGCATGTACTGATCAGTTAAGTGAAGAACGGAATTCAACCAGAGTAAGTCTTGGACACTTGAACTCAGTGAAAAAATTATGGGACGTTACAAAATAGCTGATTCTTGACGAAACATACTTGGACCGTACTCTATGGAAACTCTTGTGCTGCAAATTGCCTGTAGAATCACCTTGTAAAATTTGACCAGAGATAACTTGGGCACCCTGTATATGCAACGTCCTTGAGAATAAGTAATAATTTCAATTCATATAAATCAAAATGAGCAACGTGTGAACTCGAAATCAGTTTAACAAGAAGTTGTTCTAGCAAACCGTATTGAGTAGGTACCTCGTTCAAAGCTTCCATTAGCAATTTCCTCGCATGGACTTCTTGACCCTGACCCATGGAAATGGATTTACACCTGAATTCCAATCTTTTAGCGAGTTGTTCTATGTAGGGCGTTGGATCCGATCCCGTACTCAAAAAACAAATCATCGGAGTTAAAGCTCTTGATTCCGTATACATTGTTTCGAAGTTCAACAACAGGGGTTCGGCAAATTTTGCACCCATCGATTGGGAAATATATTTCCTGCTTTGAACCATTATTCTATCTGGACACCATGCCCTGAAATTGATGTCATGCATTAAAAACTTGTTGGAGAACTAATTTCTTCAATTTGATTTATTGCCAACAGAATGCATGCATAATGTCAACTTTTCATCTTTGATAATTTTTTGTAAAATATAAATTTTGTCTGAGATGACTAGAACAGATATTTTTACCCGTTATTATACTACTTCCTACTGATGTGAAGCGTTTGGCGATCCAAGTCAGCTACTTTGACAAGGGTAGAGTTTTAATTTTACGTATTTAGTTATTCATTATGGAATACAAACAAGCATAGCTCTCCTTCAATATGTTGGTTTATCCTATTGCAAAATTAGCCACCGTGTCAATTAAACTGTAATGGCGGCAAAGCATTGTGTCATGCGTACCACAAAACGTCAAGATAGGCTTCAGATAACTAGCTCTATGACACCGTTTTGGTACTATATGTTAAATAGCTGACCAATGATTTGCTCAAGAATATCTGTTACTATACATACATTATAATACTCTTTTTTTTAGAGTGTGGGCGTTGCAGCATAAGGCGATCACCCATAAAACTAGCTTGGTTACACCCAAGTGCAGTTTATCTGTCCAACGCTAAGTGTCTGCGCTAGTTATAGGGGAAATAGACAATGGAGTGTTGGCTTCCTCGAGTTCGTGGTTTCTAGAATCGAGTTGAACTCTTCTTGGCGACCGTTAGCCTTCTTGGATTCGTATGTAACAAAGCTACCATGGAAGTGCGGATAACACACAGGAGTATTTGTACCTCTTCCTGTTCGAAACAAGATCAATTCAGGAACCTATCATTGGTTTATAGGTCTTGATGATACGGTTAAAGACCGTTGGTGCTCAAAACAAGGTCAATTGAGATATTTCTTGGCGCTTTGTGGGTCTTGAATTTACGACTGTGTAGTGAAATCCCTTTGGTGTGACTGCGTTCCGCACAACTCGTGAACTAACCTCCAGAGCCAATAGAGGTAAATAAATATCCATACAAATTATGCTGTAACGTACCACGGTTAATTTACCGCAGTATTTTGTCTATTATTTCAGTATTTTGAAATAACAGAAAATTGCAAATTAATTAATCTCGATGATTAAATTTCATGGGTTCAATGGACTGTATTTTGACGTAGTTTAACGAAGAGTTTTACTTCAAGGGCACTTGTATGTAGTTATCTCGATGATGAACTAGCTTTGTTTATCCAATAAAATAAACTAACGAAGATTGTAAGGAATTAAAGTAAAACACTCGTAATATACTATGATACCAACGAACTATAATTCTTGGTTTACAGTATATAAACCAAGTCAAACGGTATGATTATTACACTAAAAACATATGTTATGAATTTGCCAATACTTTGACAATCGACTGGATTACTATATTAACAATAATAACCGCGATAGCTTGGACCGAAATGTCATAAGCTACGTCCGACATGACAATGCATAATGTAGCAAAAGCTACATGCGACAAGTTTGATTATTACTAGAATAACGATTTTAAAGTCTTTTCAAAGACTGAACATTAGAGGTGCTCGATGCATCCCTTCTAACAAAAAGAGGGAAATTAACAGGTATAAATATATCAAAATCTCTAAAAGACTTTCGATGTTTTCTAAGGCCATATTTAATTATTAGAAAACAAATAATCCGAAGGGTAAACAGTTCGAACGGCAATTCTCAAAACTGCTAGATCGAAATGTCAATGTGAAAAAAGCCAAAAGAGTTTCGAACGACAGGGCCGTCTCTAATGAGACGGAACACATGCTTTGCTTCCTACCTTATCAGTAGCAATTTTCTGAATGTATCAAGAGTGCCATAACTCATCGGAAAGACGGCTTCTTCGGGAGCATCCTTATCGAACCAGGTTTTCCAAATTTTTTCATTAGCTGGCACCTTGATAATAAAATAATAAATTGATGAAAATAAATCTGGAAACTAAGGACTATTGGATGAAGTTAATATCAAGCATAAAAAAAATTTGGTCCGATGTCAGCAAGCCGTAAATCAGACTAAACAGTGATCTTTCCTGGGAGCAGGGGCTTTTTAAGTATCAGTTGTCAATTACCTCTACAACAAGAATGAAAATTTTGGTTGTTAATGGAAACGTTTGATAATAAATGAGTTTTATATAATAAGTTGAAATTTCAACAAATTAGTTAGTTGTCATCCTTTCTGGGTGAAGTTTACGAAAATGATGTTCAATCGACCATTTTCATCTTTTGTAATACTGACTCCCATAATCTCAATATTCTAGTAGTTTATCGCATATCTTCGACTTATTAGTATTCTGCCATCATGTAATCGGTTTCAACAAATTAAGAAAAAGGATAGAGAAGGATGATTATGTTAACCTTCGCAAAGATTATGTCGAGTTTGAAGAAAAGAACGATTGATTTTTCGAAATTTCTGGATGATAAAATTTCCCTCAAGCGAGTATTTTGATGATTCGAACTATTTCAAAAGTAAATGACAGCCAGTGACATTTCTACCTCTTTAACGGTTCCAAGAATATATTGTTGCTAATAGAAATCCTTTTAGATAGACTCATATAATATACCATACATAAAAAAGGGCAAACAAATGAAACAAATACTTAAATGGTCTATACGACATTTATAGAAACCCTGTATTATTCCCACCTGTTGCATAATGTATTGAAATTGCCTCAAGCTCGACAATTGCACTATGTTTAGCCATGTCAAGTCAGTTATCCACTTCGCCGGCTTTGCGGGACAAGTGTTCAAGTCAAGAGCCGCTCCACCTTTGATAAAATTCTGAAATTCCTCATGAGTGATGTGCAATCTCTCCAAATCGATTTTCAAGGCCAACAACAGAACAAACATGTATTTATGCTTCTCGTACAGTCCACGCGATTTGTATTTGAAAATTTCGTAGGTCAAGTATTCGTTGATATGCATTATTCGTTTGCTTGTTACTGGACTCTTCTCGGATTTGGCCATGGAAATATCGAATCTTTCCAAGAATTGTACCAAAGATGTTTGGTACATGTAGTTCACCATAGCCATGCTGACAACGATGAAATAGAGCACACTTCCTCTAGCGGCAACAGGCCTGAAATATAAGGAATTCAATTATATGATTTTTTCGATCAATTCATAACAGATAAGAAATAGTTTCTTCTGAAGCTAAATTGACAGTTATAGCAGTCAAGATGCAAGCTACATCAAACATTCTCAATTATTTTAACTGAAGAAGGCTTTGACTTGTGATACAGCAAGGTAATTTTGACATTAATTAATGATATTATCCTGATTCTATTAGATCTACTGCGAAGATCACTCAGAAGCTTTAGTGTACCTTGTGCTGGTTAAGCTTTGTTACTGTGTCCTTAAGCCAGTTTTTACGCGGCACTGTTGATTTTCAAACCAACAATGAGATAACATAACGTAACATAAACTTTATTCTCATAATCAATCCAATCATACAAATGAAAAGAGGAAACCGTCAAAAATATCACAACATCAACAAGATCTGAAAGAATATTCCATAAATTCCTTGATCGAATATGGTTCTATATCTACAATAATTTTAGTTATTTCGATTTTGAATTTTCTCAAATTAGATATATTGATGAACTCCTCAGGTGGTACATTAAACAATCTTATAAACATATTATAATATATTTTGTGTTTCTTTCAGTAAGTGTTAAGGAATGCCACGGAAAGTGGTATGGAACAGTACGTCTTGTGTTGTTTTTATTCAACAGATCATTAAAATATTGGGGATGTTTTCTCACAAATAGCAGACATTCCAAAACAAATAGTCATGGAAGTGTGAGCATGGAATTATTTTTAAAATGACCTCTGCATGATTCTTTATATTTCAATCCTATCATTGCCCTCAAGGCGTATTTCTGCAGAATGAATTATCTATTTAAATCACTGTTTCCACCCCATATGACAAGCTTGTACCACAGAAGTGAAACAAAATTTGCATGTTAAACTGTTTTCATGTCCACTCTCCGTGACAATACCCTGATCATGTACAAAACCTTATTGAGTTTTTTGCTGATCTGACTCACAAGATCATTTCAGGTGACAATCGAACGAATCTCCAAGAAATTCTGTCGAAGACAAAAGTCTGACCTAGTTGTTATCCAGAGTTAACTGAGGATACATATTTTTGGAGTGAATCGTTCTAAAAATCACACACTCAGTCTTACTGACATTGAGAAGTAACTCATTTTGAGTGCACCAATGCTGAACTGAATCGAAGGCTAATCTAGTTTGGTCAATACTTGAATTAAGATTCTTGCACTGGCGTCGTCAACAAACAACAAGAGTTCGAGTTCATTGATATATATAAGAAATAAAAAGGTTCCCGGATTACTTCCTTGGGCTACTCACACGTTGACATATTTATCCTCTGACATAAAAACTAGTCCTTCACTATCAATCCAAACCATCTGAACTGGATCAGACAAGTAGCTCCTGAGCAACTACAGTTGACAATCGCGAATACCACATAAAGAGAATTTCTTCAAAAGGCATTCATGATTCACGAATGCCTTAGATAAATCTAGAAAAAGCCCAACCGGAACTTCGAAGCATCAACAATATCACATACTAATTCATACATCGTTGTAATAGTACTTCTGTTTTTTAGATAGCCATGTTGTTTTTCAGAGAAAATTTTGAACTTATACATGAATGAGCAAAGCCTACCGACCAAAAGATTCTTGAATATTTTTGCAAAAGAACTGAATAAACTAATTGGTATGGAAATTATGGACATCATGTACATTTCCTTTCTTATGCAGGGGTTTGATTAAAGCTATTTTGAGGGCTCAGTAAATGAGCGGTACATAATATGAGCCAGCGGTCCCGCTACCACCTGTATAGTACTTTTAATAACAGTTATCGGTATACCATCGTACCCACAAGAGTTTGTATTTATCATTTCATTGACTATGTTGATGAGCTCACTCTTGGTAATATGGAAAACGTAAAATGAGCCTCTATTAATATTATTTACTATTTGTTTCTGGTTTATTTGTCCCCCATCTCGTACAAAGTTTGCATTACCAGAAAAAAAGTCACTGAAAGTATTTGCGAAGTTAAATATAATATATTATGAATGAAACGGTTTGTTGTAGAACGAAACACGTGTTTTTTACGTCAATATACGATGGGTTGTCATGAAATAAATCAATTGATTTATTTGGAATTGTACAAATTCTGAAATAGAAAGGATAAAAATATATATTGAGATTTGAACGATTAACTAACCATCTGCTGAGTGTCAGTTTTAAAATTCATAAATATTATTCAGCTTCAAATACCTACCTAAATTCTTCTCTAGCAGCGTTGATTTTAGTTTCCGTTATTTTAGCTACAGTTAGTTGTTCCTTCACTTCTGCCGCTGTATTTTTCGTGGTATTAAGAACTTCTATAACCGTAACGTCGTCCAAAAGAGATCCTTGAATTGTCGTCAGTTTATAAAGAAGATTTTGTTCTAATTCCCTCATTTTTCTTCTGTTAGCTGTCACTTCGATCATCAGATTAGTTTTTTCTGTTTCTAACTCTCTCTTCTCAGTCATGATGACACGTCCTAATAACTGGTCTTCTAAACCTAGGATCGGAAAAACGAATATTATCAAAAGGGAGGAAGACATTGGTAGTTTTAGAATAAAAAAGAGTCATGCTGTGAATATAAGAGGTGTTTGGATTGAACGTTAATATACGGATAACGAATCGGAAAAAATATTCATTGCACGTAGAGCCAACAGCATACTCTATTCATTTATTGAAAAAAATATTCAAAACTAACACAGCTATCATCCGTCAGAGAGCTCAAAGAACACCTTGTATTTCAGGACGTGATTCTAAGGATCAAACTATGGAAAACCTTCATATCAATCTATAGTCCGTCTAGAAAGTATCCGGAAAAAACAAAGCTCTTTGGTCTCATTAGAGACGGCCCCGTCGTTCAAATTTTTTTTGTCATCGATACTTAGGTCTTTTACGTTGATATTTCGATCTAGTAATTTTGAGAATTGCCGTTCGAACTGTTTACTTTTCAGATTATTTGTTTTCTAATGATTATATACGGCTTTAGAAAACATGGAAAGTCATTTAGAGATTTTGATATATTTATGCCTGTTAATTTCACATGACATAGCATTCGAAGCTATAAAAAGATTTTATCCACGTTGTGTACTTGCATTAATCTCATAATTTTTCTGTAACCAATAAGAAGGTTTATTCCATTCATTCAGTCCTCCTCCAAATGGACCTTCCAATCAATTACGTTAATTTCCCTCTTTTTGTTAGAAGGGATTCATCGAGCACCTCTAAAGTTCAGTCTTTGAAAAGACTGTTATTATCCTAGTAATAGTCAAACTTGTCGCAGGTAGCCTTTGCTACATTATGCACTATCATGCGGAAAGTCAAATTTGTCGTACGTAGCTTGTGACATTTGGGTCCAAGCTATCGCGGTTTCAGGCGTGATTGTGTCGTCCAATGAAGCGTTTAAATTATTTCCTTTAATCTTAAGCATTCTTCCTGAAACTGGTCTATGCCTCATATCCAAGCCATTTTTTATCCTCTTTATTGTCTCGTATAAAGCACTTTTTCTCAGTTCAGTCAGTTACACTAATTTTTTAAAGTTTCGAAAACCTTTTCTATACAAATTTCTACCTATGTTCTTTTTTCTAGTTGCGACATTATTTCATAAATTGTATACCTGTTGACAATCAACAATATTCGACAAATAGTGTTGCCATGCAAATTTGGCCATAGCCGACTATCTGCACAACCTATTTTATACATTACTTTTGTCTTAGAATGTTACAAAAAAGAGTTCTAACTTGTTTTAATAATTTTTTAGTGTTTTCGTTTATTGTACAATCATTATTCGTTTAAAACTTTTTATTGGCAGGATTCGTTGAGATAATTCGGAAGATTTTTATGAAGAGAGCTGGTGATTTTATTTAATTTTCACGAGTATGAATTGGGGTAGTATACACCATATCTTTGAAAACACTCTAAAGAAAGAAGTCTAGAAGGGCTTCGAGGCATCTGATTGGTCCCAATCTTCCCATGCATTCTCCTTCAAAATAAACTTCCATCCATTTTATATTATAACTATTCTACAATTGCGTGCTGGTCACTCGTCCATTTGAAACCCTGTATATTTACGTTAAATCCGGACACCTGTATTTAATTCAGAGAAATTTTTGAAAGCTTTCCTTGGGAAGAGACATTCTTCTGTTTTTAAGAATTACCTTTTATAGTAACTGTAAAGTCAATAATAGATGTTCTCGCAAAAATTTCTGGCGTATAAGAAGGATTCGCCAATTTTGTTGTGATGTAAAGTCTGAAGTTGTTGTGCACATCTACTTCTTTATCTCCAACTTTCACCTTGAAACTGGTACCTAATTTGATGTAGTTTTTTTCGAGCACATGGTCTAAGACGGGATCAAGTTCTTCCGAAATGTCTTCAATTATCATCGGATATCCTAGTGAAATTGAATCTTCCAAGTAATTCCTATTGGGGATGGCAGAATTTAATACTTTATACATTGGTAATGACAAAAATGAAAAAGTTCTCTGGGACAATTTGTGATATCAATTATCAGTAGACCATAATGTATCGAACTTACCAACGAAAAATTTCCATGTCGCATTTGCAAAATTAATTGATTACTTGGTAGACAAGGATGTATCTACCTCAAGAACAAAAATAAATATTTTATAGGATCTAAGATGAAAGCATCATCAGATTACGAAAGCATAATTAATAGCGCTATCAGTGATATGAAATCTTTGTGTTTTATTTTGCAAATGGATAAACTGGGGTATAAAAAACTTAATTTTCGGACTAAACGGTGGCACTTTCTGTTTATCACCTGATTTAAGAGAAATATTTGACTCACCTAAAGTACTTATGTCCCAAGGTTGTTAACAGCAGATGGTTCTTCTGTTCTTTTTTCTTGATCCATATTTTTCCCTGATTTTGCGGATCAATGAGCAATGGATACCTAGATGCTCTTGTCACTATGATACCATTTTGTATTGAGAGTTCGTCGTTTGGCAGACCATCCAAGTTCCACTCACCGATCTTGTAAAACAAAAACGAACTGATTGCTTAATAATATTATAAATTGAAATATAATGAATTGCCAAATCAAAATTTTTTAAAAACTCAAAATCGCTGATTCGATTTAGCATTATCTACTCTTAATTATTAATGGCGTCTGTATTCGAGAATTTATTGTGAAATTCTTAGTCTACTATAGACGCACACAAAACTGGTAAGTCAAAATATTTTTGTATGCATCATTTTCCCTTAATATGATACATTCATTACAACAAATCTGTAACGCCTCTAGATCCATTAAAAACAAATTTTTGTCTTGCTCTGTAAACCAGGCCCGCTCAACTTTTGCAGTTATAGTCAGATTATAGTCAGACGAATCATAGTGAATGAGGCCATTTTGAATCGTTTTCATCTAGAGATTCGTGTCCTGCAAAAACAAAATAACTTTGTATAACTTCTCGCGCCTCTTCTCCACAATTATTTTTCGTAGAGAGATGTAGGAATTCACTGTTATGATTCTGACCTTATTCAGACAATCAACAACCAGAATTAATCCATGGCAATCCGAATAAACCGATCCCAGAACTTTTCCAGCAAAACCAGAGTGTCCATTCCATCGATCGCTTCCTTGTTTCAAGGTCATATTCTTGCACGCTTGTGCTCAACATTCACACATTTGTGAATCTATTTTGCAGAACTTTTCCTCATATTCAAATGAACTATTCGATAGATGGGTCCATATGGAACAATAACTGCCTCATATATTCCAAATCGACGATATAATAGAATCATGTCATCAACGCACTATTTTCGGGAATGAATACAGAAACTGGCCTTACCGTTCAGTAGTTATCCTGAAATTTTCCTCTTTTGAATCCCCCAATTATATTTTTCACAGTTGCATACGAAGGACATTGATCACTACGGGTATTAAGCATATCTTCGTGAATCTGCTTGTATTTTAACCCTTTTTAATAAAATACAAGTACTTGATGATATTATAACTCTTCGCAACTTCCATTGACATCCTTTTTTCAAATTTATTGCGTAGCTCTGGTTTGACTTTTTGACATACAACCCTACAGTGACACTTCTAATAAGTTATTGTTCGTTACTGTCATATTTCAATATTTTCTGTATCCATAGAACCGGTTAAGAGTAACTAGATATCCAGAAAGTTTCGTTAATGTTGAAATTTTCATGATTTAAAATTGTAAAATGGGAGTTTCATAAATCCACAAGTAGACGTAGATTCATGAAGGGCATTTTGTTGATTTTCCAATTTAGCATTTATACTCACTGTCGCAGTATCTGTCAAACTTTCGATAATGTTAAGGGTTGACGTTACAGGAATCTTCCTGTCGATGAGCATGTTAAGCCAGGATGACTGCATGGTTGCCCGGAACTCTTGGTTGAATGGGCCTGAATATCCAAGGAAACCGACTAGTAGAACCATATCTCCGACCAGTCTTTCCGTTTCTGCTTTGAAACTGGCCAGTTGATCGGTCCATCTGACCCTTTCTCCAGACAGACCGCTTATCAGTGCTGTGGCCGCATCCATTTTGTTCTTCACTTTCATGGCATCATCGAATACTACCTTGAGAATTAAATTCAAATGATCAGATCGTGAGAATGTGACGGTGTGAATTACCATAAAGAAGCATCGGAAGACATCAAGACCTTTATCACATTTTTAGTGAATGAATTGTATGAATTTGATACAGTGAAGTGTTTTATTTTGCAATATACGGAGAGAAAAATGTTAAAGAATCGACAAGAAATACATATAAATAAGTTAGTACCTGTTTATGGCCCATAGCTTTTTCGTACAGCTTCTGGCATTCTCTCACTTCGTTTTCCTTACTCGCTAGCAGTTCCATTGCGGAATCTAATTCAGATTGAGCTTTCAATAACTTTGCTTGCTGGATGGCCAGATTGGTCTTGGATAACGAAAAATAGTTAGCACAATTTGGTGTTTTTGGTTCGTAAAATACAAACCTTCAGGGGAAGTACTTCTCTGTTCACTTCGTAAAATGCGGCCATCGCAATAGTCCAAGATACCAGACCTGCTACGTTTCCACAAGCTGTTTTGGCATTTTCGTAAGTGTAGAGTTCGTTATTCAGGTAAGGAAGCATAAAATCGATCATTTCTCCATTGATACTGTCTTTTGGGTATTCTTGAAGCTTTCCCAGAAACCTAGTATCTGCCATTACCTAAAACAATGGTTTCTGTTTCACTGATTTCAGTTCTACCAGACAATTGAGTTCTGAGAACTTAGGAGGGTTATATTTCAAATCGTGAAATGTTGTCAAGTTTACGATTAATTATTTATTGAGGATGAACCCCTGATTAAGAAGTGCCGTGCTCTCAGTGACGTAAGGGTTTCTCCAGTGATTAGTGCTCATCATAATTTTAAGTCTTCTATACTGTAGAATCCTGCCACATTCTCAAGTCATGTTGCCACTGCTCGACACTCCTCAGATATTTGGTTAACATATATGTCGGTACTTCATTTCATTTATAATTTAGATATTTTATCGGACAATTTGATTGTATTTGACCATTTTGTTGATATTCTTCACTTTTAATGATAAACTAGTGGAATATTTCTTATATATGCAACATTCAACAAAGGGCAGTACTTAATTCTAGCCTTAGGTCAGTTGTTCATCACCTTCGAAGTATTGATGACGAGGGTATTGTGTTAACACGTTCTGATTACAGTTCCTTTTGTTTTACACTGTCACACTGATCAGCTCATCTTCGAATATAAACCAGGATAAAACGTAACTGCCGTTCCTGGTTATTGAATTCTAAGATTTGTACTTTCTTATAATCCCTCATTAAACAATCTGGAAGAGATCTACTAGATGATATCTGTTTCGTACGACGGTTAGTTTACCGCAGTATTTTGCCTATTATTTCAGTATTTTAAAACAACAGGCAATTGCAATTTAATTGATCTCTATGATTAATTGCGATGGGCTTAGTGGACCGTGTTTTACTTCAAGTGCATTTGTATGTAGTTATCTCGATGATGAACTAGCTTTGTTTATCTAATAAGATAAACCAACGAAAATGATAAGGAATTCGTATTACACTATGATAACAACGAACTGAAATTCTTGTTTTACTATGTATAAACCAAGTCAAAAGGTATGTTTGTTATACTAAAAACAAATGCAATGAATTTGCCAATATTTTGGCAATCGACTGGATAACTATATTAACAATAAAAACCGCGATAGCTTGGACCGAAATGTCACAAGCTACGTACGACAAATTTGACTATCCAAATGGTAGTGCATAATGTAGTAAAGGCTACATGCGACAAGTTTGACTATTACTAGAATAATGATTTCACAGTCTTTTCAAAGACTGAACTTTAGAGGTGCTCGATAAATCCCTTCTAACAAAAAGAGGGAAATTAATGATGGGAAGGTCCATTTGGAGGTGGACTGAATGAACGAAATGAACCTTCTTATTGGTTACAGCAAAATTATGAGATTAATGCAAGTAAAGGTTAGAATAGTTTGAAATTCCTAATGCTGACGTCGAAATTCACATATCAATAAATATATCAAAATGCTCTAAAAGATTTTCCATGTTTTCTAAGGCCATATATAATCATTATAAAACAAATAAGCTGAACTGTTGAATAATACTGAACAGTTCGTCTAGTGAAGCTGTAAAAATGCTAGATCGAAATATTAACATGAAAGCCCTAAGTATCGAATAACAAAATGATGTCGATCTGAGGCAGGGCCGTCTGTAATGAGACGCAACAATATCGTTAAAGATTTTTCGAGAAAAGTTTGGTAAGATGGGTTTTGTAGGTTCTTCGAAGATATGATTTGAAGTAAAACACTTTATTTCGGCTTATTTTTAAATAAGCGGAAATAAAGTGTTTTACTTCAAATCATTTACGATGAATTTCCGTCAAGTAGAGACGAAATCTCTAAATCAATGGTCTGCTCACTCTAAGAGATTCATTCCAGGAGGGTTGTAGGAATCTTCTTTCGTAATCCGGCTTTACAGGTTCCAACTTCTTTTTGAAATATATAAGGACAGCGTCCATTATGAGCGTGATGAGATACGGAGGCTTTCCCAGCTTTCTCACAGTTGATATATCGGTAGCTTTGATTGTCTGTGAAAAGAGAACGTATAATTCAACTTGATTAGAAATGAATGACATTCCCGCAGATTCCCGCTTATATAATCATATAAACGGAAATAAAGTGTTTTACTTCAAATCATATACGATGAATTTTCGTCAAGTAGTGACCGAAACAATCTAAGAACCTTCCTTAGAGGCAAACGATCACTACACGTAAAGGTTAATATCATTATACAAAGTTTCCAGAAAAATGATTGATTCCAAACCAATAAAGCAGCTTCGGCAGCGTCCAAAGCTGGTTTGGCAGCTAACAGTTTTTTCTCAGCTTCCTTCTGGTCTTCGCTAATTGCAATCACAAGAGTTTCAGCTTTATCTTTAACGACAGCAGCATCTTCCTTTATTTTATTAGCCGTTTCAGATGCGGCCAAGACTTCGTTCAATACCTGTTAAAAATCATTGACTCGTTATTGACTTTATTATCGTAGTTTGAAGATAGGAATAAGACAACCTAACCTTATCTGCGGCTTCTGTTGCCGCATTCATTTCGACCTCTTTCAGTTTGAGCTCTTCTTTGAGTTCGTCTACATTCTGTTGAGCTTCAACTAATTTTGTGAGACCGATCTTGACTCTATCGGCTAGAGTGTTGATTTCGTCGAACTTTCCTTTGTAGAAAATTTTGTAGGTATTGAGAAAAGACGTGTAGGTTTTTGGAGTAACAAATACTCTACGACGAAACCTGAAAGATATTGGAATGAGTAAATTCATCTATATTAATTGGGAACATTAATATAGTTTTGAACCACTAAAAAGAAGTTCAAACGTCAAGTGAACTTGGGCTCTTCTGACTTGACCAGAATTGCTTCAGCTAGAAAAGTGCCATAAATACCATGTACAGTTATAATGTCGTCGTTTTTTCAATCGATCAACTATTTTTTTATAGGCTCCAGAAAGACTTTCAGTTTGCACGCTGACTATAAGTAAAACACACAGTTATCATTGCAAACAATCTCAATGGTCTTCAGAGACTGATGAGCGAAATGGTAGGTCAGTGACTGATACGGTCTTAAACTGAACGTTGAAAGTATCTAAGAACAAATTACATGATGTATCAATTTTCGTTAGCAGTCAACTAATAGAAAGGGCGAAAACCTCTCTGCACTCTAGTCATCGAAGATGGGATCAATCTCTTGGAATAATATCATGGACATATACCATGATCCTGAAGATGGCGAAACTTTCAAATATAGAGCTCTGTGTTTCCCAAATGAAATTGCTAAAGTGTAACGTTTTCACCTTTTGTAGGCTTCTTGTGAGAAGCTAGAAGCTTCTGAAATGTGGCTATCTGGTCGAATCCTGAGAAAAGGGAACTGCTGTTTATGATACAGGGTACAGTGTAAATTGGAGTGTCCTAGACACGTGATAAGGAACCCAGGTAGATACCGCCTCCTTGAGGTGATTTTTCAAAGAAAATTTCAAGGAAAGCCAAGAGTCAGCCGAAGATGAACATCTTGGCTCAAAAATATACCTCTACTACTGGCCTATTCCGAGCTGTGATCGATAAAGTCAAGATTGCCAACATCCGGAACAGATAGACTAAGTGCCTTCATTAAGTATGAAGTTTCGAAGTAATACTTTGTCTTCAGATAAGTGTAAAATATGTATTATGAAATGGTGGCACAGTGGTAAGAATTGATCAACTGATGTTATTTGAGTATGTTGAATGATATGGTTACATCTTAAAATTTGCAGTACTTGTTGAAACTTAATTATACTTCTGTTAAATGTATAAACTCTAATTTACAGTTCAATAGATCGATGCTGATTAGATTTTTTCTTACTTTTACATCTATGTCTTACCTTTGGAAATAAGAGTTGCATATTTCTGCTACCCCATCCTGCAATTCTCCCATAACGGAAACTAGTTCTTCCTTCACTTCGGGAACGGCAATCATGGGGAAATTTCTCAAGAAATGACTAGACACCTCTATCAGGGCTGCTTTGGGCCATCTAGAGAACCAATTTATTGTGCACCCGGAAATCAATCCAGGAAATTTCAGAGCGCGACTCCTAAATTTTTCGCCGACCTGTGCATAAGAATTTTAAAAATAGGTGCATAAACACAAAAATATGCAGGGTATCCCAGAATAGTAATGAAATTAGGTACCTATGCGTTTAAGAAATGGGTCGTTTTCATTCCGTTTAGCCAAGGCTTCGCGAATGGAAGTTAGATCAATCATGTTTTTTTGGCACCCAAACCTCGAGCGTCTTTTCAATCCAGCTTTGCGCAAATGGTTTAAAACTGTTTTAAGGACGATCTTTAGCTCCTGGGCGATGCTACGACTAATAATATGCTGGTCAACTTCGATTATTTCTGCGATTTTACCGACATTTTCGACGACGGCCTGCCTGTGCGAGGCTTTAACATGAAATATATTTGGACGGTATCGACGAAACCAAAATAGCACGTAATTAGCTGTTACATTATCGGTACCACAAATACCATTCACAGTTTAGTCGCCGAGCTTGCATTTTCGGCTTCATCAAAGAAAAACTGTGAAATGTACCGAATTTTCTCTTCGTTGGCATCCATTTTGAAGACCCTGTAACTCACAACTGAATGTATATTGTTTCAGGTGTTGCAAATCGATAAAATTCATTCACTATTAATTATCGAGCTTGTTGTGATTCTTGATGGCGTGATAGTCTATTCAAAATTTTTATGGTGTTATAACTACTTTTACTTACCGGAGAAAAACATAACACAACGTGCAGATTCGAAACGGCTCTCGTTATAAAAAATTCATAAAGATTCTCAATGGTTGGAGGCGTCTTCGGTTGAGTTTTCTTCAGAACGGGTATCAATTCCGATTGAATCTCATCGATTTCATCCTTCGGGAATAAATTGGCGATCTCACCGGAACTGAGGATGTTATTCATGCTCTCCAAAAACGTTTCGTCCTTTATATCGTTGTCGGTAAATATGAAGGAGATTCCGTGGCCTTCAAGTCCAGCCACCTTGTACAGATACTTCAGGTCATCCATTAGATTTCCCATGTTATATGTCCTAAATTAGGAAATATTTTGAACAATTCATCAGAGGTTCCATATTCAATCATTTTGCTCTTTTGAAATCAGATCAGAAATAGATAGACAGAACAATTTCTAACAACGATTTGTAAATGAGATCAACATTTCTGTGAAATTGAATAAAATCCCAATATTCGAGATAATAATACAAGAAATTTGTGTACAATTTTTAAAAGATTCGATTAGCACACAAAGACATAAGATTTTGTGGAACATAAACTTTGGAAGTTTATATTGATACTAGAAAGATTGATCATTTCAAATTTTTTTGAAATAATTAATGGACATATTTGAACATGTATTTTACCATGGTGAATTTCCAAACTGTGCTCAGAACGAAAAAAATTTTGGTGACATTCTTAGAATCTCAAATTCGGCTGTCTGATATTTTAAAATCTTAATATTTCAATATTACAACAAGAACTCTTGAAAATCTTGGGATTTTCCAAGAATATCATTTTAAGTATGCATTTTTTCGAATTCCATAAAATTCGGTGCGGTTTACCTTGTGAGTTGTATTTGAAAGCTTTTGTACAGGGCGATAAAAGAAGCCAGCCTAGTTAAGCTCTGTTTTCCTGAACCGCCAACTCCAACCAGTAGTGCGTTACCTCTAGACGTTCTTATTATCCTGGAGATCGTGAGGAGATTTATCATTGCATCGTCAAAAAATACCAAATCCATGAATGCTCCACGAATAGTCTCGTTATACATTTCCATGTACACTGAAAATAATTATTCATGTTGAAAAAATTATTTGTTCATTTGTTGATTTTCCTGTTTTTTTGGCCGGAACATTCTATGTCCAGCAGTTCGCGAATTATAGGAGGTGATGGTAAATGGTGAAGAATACGGAAGATATAAAAGAGAGAAAATTCCTACAGTTTCACAAGGAAATTATTAACGCTAGTATGAAATTTTAGCGTGCTAGTTTCGCTTACTGTAGAGTCTTTCCTTGACATATGCAAGTGAAGAAATCTCTTCATAAACTTTAGGAATTTCTATAACGTAATCATCAGGTTCTTCTCCAGTAGGTTCTGGTGGATCTCTCAGAAAATCCGCCCAGAATGTATTTTCCCTTGGCACATTTTCAACGATTTCATCAAGTTGGGATAATGCATTTTTCATCATATTTCCGGCGAACCATTCTTTGTCACCGACTTCAGTGAATCTGAAAATATTGTATCTATGAATATATTTAAAGAAAGTGTAGTTTAATAAATAAATCAGCAAGATGTGAGTTGGGCATGAGAACTATTTCCACAGTAGTAAATTGTAGAATTAATAAATAATAATACAACACTAGATGAGTCGATTGATTTACCTTTATCGATTGATCAATTTTTTCGGGCAGTCCGATAATTGTCGAACGATCGTCGTACATACTTCTCGGATCACCCCTATACATCGTAACATGCTATTGTTATATATTGCTTACCGATCTGATATAACTCTGCTACATTCATGTTTCCACAACTTCAATAACTGCTCGACAGTTTCACACTGTGGAGATTTCACAGTTAAAATTCCCTGCCAAATTCTAGACAGATCCCGTAAATTAAATACGTAGTGAAATTTAGCTGGAGTTGGTAACATTTTGGTCTTTGTTTGTTGCCATACGTTGCGTGTTAGAGGAACTAATTTCTCCACTAAATTGACTACTGTTGTATTGAAGCGTTCCGGACAGAAGTACCCACAAGCGATTTTCTCTGGAAAATGCAGAAAAAATCTTTGATTAGTCCGAATGAGTAATATTCAAATTTGTCAATCGTAATCGTAATCAGACAACTTGTCAGAGTTGTCTGATGATGGGATAGTTCATTTCCCGAAACTCGAGTCACAAGAAAATGTGTAAAATATATTTTTATTGGTAGTAAAACATAGTAATTTCTACAATTTGTTTTAATTATGATCAACTACAAAATAGTAACGGCTGAAACAATTCAGTATCGGAAGTTAACATTTGTTTTTCTTATATTAAAGATGAAAGTCCGTCAAGTAAAGACCGAGACAATTCAAAATTTCTTTTCCAGCTGAACAGAATTCGAATCCAGACCTTCTGGTCACGAGCCCCAAGCTCTACCACTGAGCTATTCGGACTCATATTTATTATATATCACCATGATAAAGAATTTGATAAATTAAATCACAAAATAGAATTGAAAATCAGCAGCATCTCAGAAGAAAAATGCAATAAACAGTGAGAAATTGGAAAACCTAAAGAGTACATGAAAAAATTTTAATATCAAAATAGATTTAATCTGTTAGTCTTCTACAATTTTAATTTCAAAAAAATTTTCATTCAAAAAACTTGTTAAGAACATAGACCATCTTGGATTTTAAAGTTAGTCTGTTTGAAGCAATCATCCTGTTAAACGCGTGTGAGGTAAGATATAGTGATAGTTATTTGATTTTGATATTTGGAATATTATTTAGGGTCGATGAAGAGTTTACCAGAATAATAATTGTTTTTTGAAGATATAGTGCATGTTTTGCAAGATTTCTGAATTAACTTATTTGAATATTTGAATATATCAAATATTTCAAATAAATTATATTTTTTGAGAAGTCCTTAAGTTGTGTTCATGTTTTTAAAGGGCAATTGGTGTTCTTAATGGTAAGATCAGAAACAAAATTTTGTCTCCTTTAAATATTTATTCATTCATTTTAATGACTTTTTTATATCTGTTGGTTTATTTATTCGAGTAGACATTATATATTGAGTTTTGATTATAAACGTCTATTAAATATAAGCGGTGCTTATTGTAGACATTAATTTAATTCTAAAAGTTTTTTGAATGAAAATTTTTTTGAAATTGAAATTGTAGAAGACTAACAGATTAAATCTGTTTTGATATTCAAATTTTGTTATATTTCTTCTATCGAGTAAAAAGCCTTTTTCTATTTTAGTATATAAAAAACTCACAATAAAAAATACAACATGAAATTTTTACTTCTTCCTGACATTTATCGACTCATCTTCAGTTGAATTCACCGGACAAGTAGAAGATCTCCTGAAGAAGGGACCCATAACTCTTTTGTAGGAAAACAATTACGAAATCGCATAGACAAATTCTAGAAGAACCTGGATAAATAAGAGTATAATGGGAAATGTGGAAACAATAAACAATCCCAACCTTCATAAACATAAAATTGTATTATCAAGCATGCATACATACATCAACAAATCCACATGAACAAGTGACAAAAGAAATTTTTAAAAAGAAAGAATAAGAAAAGCTAACTTTCACCAAACCGAAAAAAGAGCTTTCTAGAAATCGAAAATAATGAAAAATTGAGGTTGTAATAAGCAAATTAGGCGAAATGAAAAGGATCAACACCGTTCGACAACAAAAACTAATTTCACTGAATCCAAAACCACCTGAAATGTAGGGACTTATCAAACTGTATTAAGCAGGAAATTAGACTAGTAGTTTCTTCAAATAACCATCACTCAGGTAGAATTTCTGGATATCTCAGTCATAAATTTAAAGAATTAACTACATTCTCACCTAAATATTCTATAAAGAATTTTACAGTGTTAATAGTGAAATTATCAAAAATTAAAAATATAAGAAGCCTAAAATCAGTTGGATTGCAGCATAAAGATCCCGATCCTCAAACACTGAATAATCAATTAAAAATTAATCATTCCCCACTTCTCAACACATTGATTGGCCTTATCCAATCCTCAACATCTAACCCCGCTAGGCTCCGCCCAGTCCTTAACCCCGCTCAGTCCCCTCCATAATATGATACCCTATATATCTCTATGCATTCTGTAATTTTACAATGATGTTATGATGGAATTGCGTCATGTATCACATTTTTAGTGAATAAATTCGATAGTTTACACTATTTAATTCTCTAATATACAAAGAAATTCCATAAAATAAATGAGTCATTAATATAATATATAAATATTATTAACTCACGAAATATCAGATCCATGGAAACTGTACTAGGGAGGGTGCAATTGAAAATGCAGAATTGCCGTTTGAGTCGATGCGGTATGTCGTTTCTTCCCCCTCCAGGATGTATCATTGCAGCAAGAAATAGGATATCCACCAAAGTTGAGAAATCTCCAGGTTTATCTAGGTTATAAAATCCTGAAAAATTGATTTTGAAGAGCAACAGTTATCCTGCTCAAATTACTGAGTTACTGAAGAACATAATAGAGAATCAGGAAAAATAACAAATTTTTGAATTTCAATATGAAGAGTTGAAGAGGTTGAAGCAGAATTGGTCAAAATTTGGAATGCGATCAAAATGCTTCAAGTTGATATTTGATGATAATTGGAAAGACGTGATCGTTTCTCGTGATGACGAACTCCAAATGCAGGTTTGTTTTGGTTCGCAGTTCTGAACCGTTCGCACATGCGCAGTTACTGAAATCGCAGACATGCTGTTTTGGTTCATCTCCGACTGATTCGGGATTTGGGGTTTCTTGTTTTGGTTTTTTCAGAACTGATTCTGAAGAGTGAAAACGATCCCTACATTGAACTTGTTACTGGTTCGGGTTTATGTACTTCGCACATTTATAAACATGAAGGTTATGAGCAAGATATCGAATATTGATATCAGATTATACAACTTCAAGTTCTTCATCATCCTCTGAAGATTCGGAGGACAAATCATTATGATCAACTTGACAATTAATTATAGGTATTTTTCATATTGCTTGCTTTCATTGTCTTTGCTCACCGCCATTTTTCTTAATTCTAATGTTCTAAATCGAGATTATTGCAAAAATGAATCTTAAATGATAATCAAAAGGATAAAATGATAAACTTCACTGCAACAACACGAAAAATTCAAAAAGAAATTGTATAAAATATACTATGAATTTATTTCACTTACCTCCACATTCCATAAGCTGTCGCACTATTTCGTTGGTGATCTGATCTCCCCAATCGTTGATGACTGGCATGTTGATATCGTCAATGAAAACTGAAAGAGTCTTTCCGGCCGGTGGACCATATGTTGTTCCAACTCTTTTATCCACATAAGATTCTATGATTCTCTAAATTCACATAAAATTCGGGTAAATGTCTATGTATCTCACATTTTTCAGAATTTACCTGAACCATGTTAGGTGTTGTTGCCGAGGAAAAATTGAAACTCTTGCTCAAGGCGTACTCAACATCAAACGTTGACATATATCCCTTTATCATCACCGTTTTCGCTGTTCCCTGTTCACCTGAAAATAATGAATTATGTAGGTTATCAAGGGTCGTATTAGAATTATTGTCAATTCTTAACAGTTCTACAGGCTTTGTTCATTACAAATCGTCTAACGGTTCATTGATTTTCAAACACTAAGTTTAGATTGTGGCGTTTCTGCTCCTTGCCCAGAATTCCGCTCTGCTCTGCTGCAGCTTCCCGGCGTATCCCATAGAGGACACTACCACTTTCCCATTCTTAGTTCACAGTCCTCGCCGGCTTTAAGTACACCAGAGCGCGAGCGTTCCGAAAACCGACGTTTCAACGTTGCGTCATTGGCAGACTTGCACCTCGTTGTCAATGTGAAAAGTTCTGGGGTTGCAAGTTGGAATGAAACTAAGAGGTTGAATTCCCTCATAACAACGCATCCGCAAAGAGTTTCGTAGGTGACCTCGATGTGATCCGAAGACCAGACGATCTCTTCGTTGACAACCTCGACTATCCCATTGATTTTTCCGAGGTTACTATCCTTTTCGTCCCACAGTAACCCCGCTTGAGATGGCACCACGTCCAGCTCAGCGGAGAACAGCTCCTTGCCATCTTTTGAATATTCTTTCCATCCAGGCCAATATCCTTCAGTCCATCTTCTGGTGTCGAACTCGATCAAAGGCTTTAATTTTGTAATATACTGCAGCAGGTACCAACTTGAGCGTTAATAAAAATTTTGAATCATGCAACTTATATTCATCGTCATAAATCAAAATCAGCAAAACTTTTCCTAAGAGGTTTACAGAAAATTTCACTCACCTATCAGCAAGACTGACTTCCGTTGTTTCGCTATGTTCATTATCAAAAAATTTGTGCGAACGTTATCAACGTTCGGTACGAGAATTGAAGTGAATTCCAAAACGGCATCAGAAGGGTATATAAAAGGTTCCACCCTTTCGGACCAATGTTGCCACTTTCCATTGTCGGGATTCACAAGGAATTCGAAGATAGTTTCGTTTTCGCCACATTTCGGCCAGTCCAAATTCGAAGGATGCTTGGTGACGAATTCCTCCATCTTGTCTCTATCGTCAAGTTCCAGAAGAGCACCTAAAGACCACATGAGGGAGAAGAGAAAAAGACGTTCGAGTTGCTTCTCTGTCCAAGTTCCTGAAAGATGTTCATAGTATTAGGTAGGCGCTATCTACAACTACTAGTAGAAGTGCTACAAACTTCACACCGATTCAGCTGTCAAATCAACGATGAAGAGTCAAAATAATAATAATAATTTATTTCATCCTTCAGGACACTACATGGTGTATAGGAAAAAACAATAATAGTGTATTAAGACACTAAGGTATCATACAGTATAAATACTCATCTACATTATAAAGCCTGGCCCATCTTGAATAGATCCATATTCTTTAAGGATCATACGAGTGGGAAAATCCCTCTTAGATTATATAAATTGTATCACGGTATTTACCCACCTATTTCTGTGTAAAACATTCTGTGGCCCTGTAACTTGACGCATGAACTCTGTGACGATAACAAAGATGAGGGACGCCCTTATGGCGTCTCTATCTAATCTAATAAATCTCCTGAGCGACTTAAAAATATATTCGATAAAATAGTACTTATAACAGTCCCCCTTGGTAACTCTCAGTAAGTATACTTCTTTTAAATGCTTCTAATTAATTACATGCTTTTCGCTTTGATTACCATCAAAGTTTTAATGTAAGATTGTCGTTCAGTGTACTTCCACTCGCTTTTCATTCTTGTATTTTTGCTTCGGTGAAATTATTTCAACTGGATTGGTTTACTGAAACGCTTTGCCTTTGTATGTAACTAAAGTGGCACGACTCACACAAGTTATCTGTTTATATTGCATACTTTCTCTCGGTGCCTGGTTGTTGTTAGTGGTGATTCTTTATTTGTGCTGTTCATGGTATTCGCAGAGCCTGATATGTAACTGATTTACATGTACCCTTGTGTGTGATCCCCTGGTTACTTATTTGGTTGTTTTCTTTTTTTGTAACGTTTTTCAACTAGTGCAAGCAGAGAAGCGTTTTCACTTCACTCAATGGGCTAATGATCACCTGGCCGAATATGAGCATTTTCCCAGAAAAATCATCTTTGACGACAAAGCTCAATTTCACCTCGGAGGACTATTTTTTGTGGAAATCAGTTAAGGGTTAAGGACGTTTAACGCTTATCGTCCAGAAACGATTGATGCCTTGAAACACGCAATAGAAGCTGAGTTGATCGGATGGGGTACTATAGCAAGTCGTGGCGGTTATTTGAATGAGAGTGCCTTCCATTCGTAATTATCAAAGTTCAACTTCTCCAATAAATTCATAACATTGAAAAAATGTTAATTAGTTTTATACTCTGTATAATATATTAAAGGATCCACTCACTGCTTTCTTCTTTGATATCTAGAATTCCTTGTAGGACATCACAGCATTGTCTTATGTATATCGCCTCTCTCAAGAACATTTTCGGTTTCAACTTTATCAAGACGTGCAGCTGCAGATCATCGTAGATCGAGTTGAACAAATTTTTCAATATTGTGGCTTCTTGATTCGATCTCTTCTTGAGCCAAGCTTCTAAGATGGGAGACCATGGTAGAACGGAGGCACTCATGAATACCATGCCCATTCTAGAAACCGTGGCCGGACTTGCGTTATCTACATTATCGGGCTCGAAAACAAGCTTACAATTGGCTGCCATTACTATGCGATCACCGTTCGCCAACGTCAGAGTTTTGTTATCGTCTAGGACGGAATTGAGATTTTCGATCCAGACGGCATCTACCGGCCCGTCAAGAACTAACCTGAAAAATTAAAAACTAAATAAAATTGATCATTTAGCGCAAATATATCACTGTATTCAGATTCATTCAGTACACATTTACTCTATGCTTATTAATTAAATTGGCATACACATAAATATGTCATTTCATTCTGTACATTCTGCTTTGTGAATGTGATCAGAAAAAATTTTGAGACATGGGATATTGCTGAAAAGTCTTCTCTTGAAACAAAACGTACTTTCAATATTATAATTTGTTGCATTCTTCCCGGGATATCCTGGATACTATTTCGGTACATTTTGTGTTGAAAAACCCGAAATCTTAACGAAACTAAAACCTGAATTCAGTAATTATTTTGATTTAACCTCAAAAGTTGCAGATGACTAAACTGGGTGAAAGCAATCAGTGGTATGAGAATTCAAGTGGATTCCAACTGAAATTTCTTAATCAAGTATGCTGATGTCACCTGTTTTCAACAAAACATTTATAGTGCATACATCAGGGTTCGGTATGTCTCATTTATTACCGGCAAAAATGCACAATTGAACTTGCCAACAAAAATCAGTTTTCTTCATTTTCAATGTTCGTCTCCACAGTGTAGAAAAAATGCCATCTGTCCAGTCATTGGTTGCCACATCGAGTCTTCCAAACATTTGTGGTGCTGTTATGGCCTGAAATTTCAAAAAATTATAGTAAGGATACCATACTATATCGTGTTTTTTCATTCAACAAAGCAACAACTCATCATATAATAAATAAAATAAATAAATGCTGAGTTAGAACCTTTGCAGTTTTTTATTGGAAATGTCATCGAGATGGCAGGTATGTGGAATAAACATGGTAAACAAATAATATTGGGTGTTTACAGACCCCCAATTAAGGCACTGTTTAGACTGGGTTATTGAATGCAAGCCAAACTTTTCATCTATATTTGTAGGTGGAGATTTTAACATAAATATACTAAGAAATACTGCAGCTTCAAACCAACTGCTGGATGTACTCGCAGACTTTGGCCATCGGAGCTAGTATTTCAGAAAGATGTAAAGTACAAGAAAATCCAATCAATCTCTTGCGTAAAACTAAGATTAAAACTGTTCAGTCTTCATAAAAGCACAATAACAGAACTCAGGAAAGTTCTAAGACAGATAAAATCTAAGCAAACCAGAGATATCTATGGAATGACATCAACCATGTTGAAGGAGATTTTTCGGTGTACCATTATGTAGCATGCTCACCAAATGTCCAAAAGAGGGGCACTTTCCGGATGAGTTGAAGAAGGCTAAAATAGTACCTGTCCGTAAAAGAGGAAATATAGAATTACCAGAAAAATATCGCCCATCATCGATACTTCATTATCTCCTTGGGGTTTGAAGTACCGCGTACTGTCGCTTTGCCATCTTTATCGCTGACTTTTGCTTAACTCCTTTTCACCTTCTACCAGTGAGAGTAGACAACACCACGTCCAACATCTAATTTGACAAGCAATAGACTTAGTGTAATTCAAGGGCCAGTAGGAATGTACTCTCAAATGTTCGAAATCGTGGAAAACACTTGAATAGTCAATGAGTTTTATCATAAATAACATTAAATGTCTTTCGACTGTCAACCCAAAAGAAGTGTAACAAAGATAATTGGAACCGTCTGAGAATCAGAGGTGAGACCAAATGATATTCGAACGTTTATGGGACATCTAGATTTACAGCCCTTAGCCGTTATTCAAACCATCCTTTAAAGTTAGAGTTTTTCATGCACAAATGGTTCTGTTCAAAACAAATAATGGTTCTGATCAACGAAACTGGTAGTTTTTCCAAGTTTAATCCAAATACCCACCAGTAAATTAGTCGTGGGAAGAAATACTAAGAATTGTTTTTTCGAGAAAAATATTATTGATGTTAATTGAAAGTGAGTAAAATGTCCATGAAATTTTTTTAAATATGGAACATTTACTTTTGGATTCATCCTCATCTCTTTATGTGGTTGTCCCATATCAGTCATTGCCTTCATTAAGCAATGCATGCATTTGGTTTTTCCAGCACCAGTTGGACCTGAAATCATAATCACCCTTATTATCTTTTTAAATATATATGACACATAAAAGAAAATCCTCTTCTTTTAATGCCAAAATTAAATACTGAATCTAGCTTTATTTGTGAAAGTTTTGATACGAGATTCTATGCTGCATGGAAAAATGTTTTCCTTGTTCTTAAAATTTTTTGTTCATAAATTTTACTGACCTAGTACCATGAGACCGTGTCGAACAAGAGATGTTTCATACAATTGAATGATCTTCAAATTCCAATTGGGATGATTAACCAGGCCTAATGAGTTTATATTCTTCACAAGTGCTTTTTGAAGATCTCTCCACGAAAATGTCGTTAACTTTATGCCAGGAAATGTATCTTCTATGAGAGATAGAAAGAGAGCTTCATCTTCATCCACAAGTTTGCTGAGATTCATATCCCTAGGAAAATTAAATAAGGGAATACTGGGAACTGTATATGAATAGAATAATTAGATTGGACTGAAAAACAATATGATAATTTTGCTTTTTTGTCTACTAACCTTAGTAGGTAACGAGCAGATAATATGAATTTAATAATAGGTTAGCACGATCAATATTGAAGAGATCGGTATCCCCTAAGGATCACATGAGTGAAATAATCCCTCATAGATTATAAGGAGTACGGCACTGTATCATCCACTGTGTCCGCCTATGCCTACGTCAAACATTCTGTGGTGAAGCTTCTCTTTAAGTTAGAATGTTTATGGATAGACCAGCCGGACCTTGGATTCTTCAGTCCAACCTAGTCATTCGAAATCATTTCCGCTTAAATGTTCGAAAATAACAAACATAAATCTCAGTATTTGAATCATTCTGAATACTGTCTCCTATAAGCTGAGTTCCTTGGGGATCCCCACAGTACTGAAGACGTTTATTCTAATAGCAGTGTTTAAACTCGGAATTTGTAATATTATCAAGTTGATCCGTTACATCCATTTCAAAGGTTTCTACTTCATTAGAAGAATTTTCCTCGCGAATGCGGTAATGGGTTAAGGATCATCCTAGCACCTTAATTTCCACATCGAAATATCAATTAATACATTTTTGCTGAAAACAAGGCTTCCAATAAAATAATTAAAAAATTTTCATAGGAATCGAAGCTTGAGAAGCTGAAAAACTAGTGTTTTCATCAATTCTGAGGTTGAAACAATTTTTTATAAAGTTTTGTCTCCATTTCATCAGAATAATTACTCAACAGGGGTGTCATCTCATCTTTTTTGGGCTGTCAACAAACCATTTAGACAAAATTCAATTTCTGCAGCTCTGAGATTCCTCTTCAAACCACACTGTGTCTTCCGTAAATTTCCTCATTAGAAAACTCAGGAGCTTGGCAAAAAATACCATTCAGAGTCTGCCTGCGAAGATTTGTAAAATTTTTATTCCAGAATATTTCAAAGTTCACTTAGTCTCTCTTAAAACGCTCTCTGGTAATTTCGTCATTAAAAATACCTTTCCAATAAAGTGTTTCCTGACGAAACCACTGCTGCAATCAAATGACTTCAGATACTTTAATCCTGTAGTAATATAGCATCTCTCGCCGAACTAATACTTTTATTATAACTCAATTCACACACCTTCTGTCTATAAATATTCACCTGAGTACTCTCATGACGATAGTTTCTTCGGTGTCATTTGGATTACTCCTTCTTTGAGCTCCCAGTGTTCTCAACACAGATAAAATATTTCTCAATCCGAAGTCGTAATGTACCTAAAAGAGAAACTTTTTCGATGTTCCCCCAAAGAATATTGCAACTTACTTGTTTGGATAACTGTTCTTCGCATAGCTGATAAAGAGTGAAGAACTTCCTCGCCAAAACTATATTTTCGCGAAATCCACAGGAGGCCAACTTGACGCGTATGATTATCTGTCTGTCGGGTACCATCATGGCAACACTACGGAACATAATCTTCAGATTTTCGGGCAGTTCTTGACGTCCAGCATAGCCAGGATTCATGGTCAAAAAGATTCCAAACTCTATGTTCATCGAGACTAGGTCGCCGTCCCTTTCGAATAAAGCAAAGCTATTTTATGAAGAATGTATATCGTGTGTTACACTTACATAAAAATGAAACTCGTTTTCCTTTCTTTTCTTGCTTGAAGTACAATGTATATTTGTTGGGCTGCTACTGATAACACGGGTAATTCAATTCTGTTGAATTCATCGAAGCATCCCCAGGTTCCAGATTGCGCAAGACCCTTGAAATAATATTCATCATGACGACAAGTTCAAGTTCAAAGCGTAAGAAACTAAAATTCTGGTCCAGCAGGAAGTATGCTGCTGGGTCTTTCATCAAGAATGATAAGATTTAGATTTTCAATAAAACAACAAAGCTTCGGAATATCAAATTAAGTCATGCTTCATTTTGTAGCTTGAACAATGCAGTTGTGTCGAAATAAGATATCGTCCAAACTACCACCACAGCTTCGTTGACATTGATCGCTCCAATTTTTGGTCACTCTGTGTAATTATTCCGGCTGTATCTCGCCAATAATTAAACGAATATTTTTCTCCAAGTGATCTGAAGTCTGTCGCTTGTTGGTATAGAATTGTACTTTCATATAGGCATAAAGAACATAATCTAGAGGTGTTAAATCACATGACCTTGACAGCTAACTCACAAATCCTCTTCGTGAGGTGATCCTATCGTTAAACTTTTCCCTTAGCAAAGCGAGCGTAGCATCAGATGTATGACATGAAGTATTGGAACCACATCTCTTCAGTATTGATGTTCTGAAGTTCTGGTCATAGAAATTCGAATACCATGGCCATATAGGGGTCGTCATTCACGGTTACGGCTGTTACATCCTTATTCCAGAAGAAATAAGGTTTAATGTTGCCGCCATGACATAAATAACACCACACAATGAATTTTCGAGATGCAACGGAATTTCATTTAACACTTCTCTGTGTTGTTCTCGCACCAATAACGGCAATTTTGCTCACTAGCATTTTTTGATTTTTTTGGCCAAAACCACGATCCAAGTGCTCAAGGGCTCAGTCGACAAACTCTTAATGCTGTCTGTAATCATTTGGCTTTATGTCTTGAGCCATTAAAACTTATAAGGATTAAACCTCATTTTCTAATGCAATTTTCTTCTAGTTGACGTCTGAGAAAGCCCAAATTGTTGCAATCCTCTTGAAATCGACAAGTCTTGCCGTTGAATACGTTTCGTAAATTTATTGAATACTTTCAGAATGCGAATAAAGGATTCTAAAAAAATCTCTTCTTTCAAGCAATAAATTCAACAATAGACAAAGAATGAACAGTAGTTAATTATCTAGGTTACGAAATGCTGAACCTTCCTGCAAAATTTTTAGCTACATCAAGTATTACTTGTGTTGATCGTTTCACCTTCTAGAATTGTACATATTTCTTATATTTAAATAAAGCATTGCTGTTGAGAGATACAAAGGTATGAACTGAATATTTTAGATATTCAGGGCGAAAACCTTAAATATTCTTCCAAGTCCTTTGAAGTCCATCTGATCGGAACAATTGAAAACGACCACGAATTTTCCGAGTGCCCTTCCCATGTCTTTGACGGTTTCTGTCTTCCCTGTGCCTGCGGGTCCTGCTGGAGCACCGCCCATATTTATCCCTGTAAATTGAATAATAGTGGCATTTGATTATTCGAATACTCCTGAGTGTAAATGGCCAAGGTCTAATGGTAGGAAATTTTGCCCACGTGACGAAAGATTACTCAACTTCAAATTGTCATGTAAAAATTGAAGAAATAATCATTTCACGCCCAGAGAGTGCGAAATGATTGAACACGTGTCTAAGTCACAGGGAGACTTTTGTTAGAAAGTGAAGCGAATTAAAGGGAAGGCAAGATTTTGAAAGCGTAAAACTGACAGAATATCCGTTGAAATGAAGGGATTAGAAAACTGAAAAAAAAACGACAACAAGAGATGATAGGCTTTTACTTATACAGCGCAAATTCAATCTAAGAAAACCAAGTCAACACCAGCAAGAAAACTAAGATCGGGTGTAACAGACATGACTCAACTGTGCGTCGAAGATCTGATAACTGGTAGCAGGTTAGTCGACGAAAACAACTTTTCACTGACCGCTTGAAGCAAATACTGCAGCTGGAGTCCAGAAGGAAAGAAGGAGGTATTTAAAAACAAATCCATAGCTTAGGATTATAGGTAAAAATTCAACAGATGATCTAAGAATGAACAACTTATCTCAACTCATATCGACAATTCAGCCTAAACAAAAATGTGCTTTTCAATGAAGGAGATCAGATCCTTGGTGTAAATTGAAGGCATGAAGAACACTCAAATCGATGTTGAAACATCACTTCAACAAAAATCTTGAAAAGTGTCAACTACAAGCCGAAGAAATCACTCGTCACCGCCATAAGCCGAAAGAAATATGTTCCTAGTAAGAAAATGACTAATATTCAGAATAGGCCCGGCAATTGATCTGATCTGTTTTTGCCAGATTGTGATCATGATCATATCATGTCATCCATAGCTCCATTTCATTATCTCTCTTTTTTGCGACTAGAATGTATTATATTACGTCTAGAACACCATGAAAGTTTGTTCACTTTTAATAATCCCTCGACATTATTAATATCCCAAAACAATGAAGTTAAATGTGGCTTTTGAAAATTTCACTCACACAAATTCATAGAAAATTCATATGGCGGGCTCTTGGAAAATCTGAGGGTAACTTACATATCGCCTGAGCAAGAGTTATATAGCATCTATCCGTTAATGGAGTAATAGCTAATCTCTCTGTTATGCCCAGGTACTCATCTTGATATGTGAATATCACATCAGTTATCCTCACGGTCACCTCGTCATTATCTTCGTTGAAGTAAAATCTACACTGTTTCTGCCACTCGAAATCAGCAAGGTACCTTATTTTCAATCTGACGATATTGTCGAATATGTCCCTGTAAGAATAATTATTGAAGCGATATTAACAATCAATGAATGGTTTCTGGATACCTCTGATGTACATGGATTGTAACCATGGTCTCGAAACGGACTCTTTCCATCTTGGTTAAATTTTTCGACGTCAAATCTATGAGAGCGTTAAGGAGGTCCAAAAACTTCTGATTTGTATTCTTCATTATCGTACGGTCTATTTTGCATTTCTTCAATGCAAGTTCAGAGTTTGATGTCCACAACAGTTGTAAACCTAATAGTCCAGCCTGAAATGACATCAATGTATTGCTTGAATCTAAAATATGAATGAGTCTTGACTGATTAGGACTTTGAATGATAATCATATTATGCTGATACTCCCAGAACTTCTGCAAGTTCAGTTGTTTTCTTGTTAGGCTTAGCGCATTAAAACTTCCGAGTTCAAGCAAATACTTTCATAATTTTTTCAAATGCACGAACCTGTCCACAAAAATGCTGGAACCCAACCACGAAATTATATTCTGGATCATTCAAGCATTGCGCTTGTAAGGCTATCACAGCCTTAACAGTCTCTTTCACGGTGATCAACAACTGACCAAGCCAGCTTTCTACCGCCCCAGTACACTGCACATGCCTCTCAAGTGGTACTTTTTCTCCTAGATCCGAATTCATTGCTACTATATTGTCAGTTTTTTTCTCGTCAAAGTCCACCTATATTCAGAAAATAAAACTATAAATATTTTATATAGGTTTATATGTCATATGAAAAATGTTGCTATTTTTGCACACATAAACGATAACAGATGAAATTTACCAATTTGCATTCATCTATCCTATTTTCGTTTTTGTTTCAAGAAAGGCTATAACTTTAAGACTAAAATTGTCATATAGGACTAATAAAAAATATAAAATTATATAAGTTTTATCATACCCAGAATATAGCATCGAATAAACTTGGCAAATGAGGCTGAATAGAAGCTGGATTTGAACTTTGTCCCAAAATTTCCAACAGCACAGGATCGGAGATGAAGAAAAATCTTGGAAATAGCAGTCGCTTAGATTCTACGAAAAAATACCGATGAAATATTCAATATTTCAATGAAAATTAATTACTACTCACCTAGATATCCGGTTAAACTTTTTTGACAGCTTTCCAATTGCTCAAGAAGATGGGGAAGGAGCTGGCCCATTGTTTCATCTCCGGTGCAGCAATCAACCGCATTGGTTACTTCGTGTGCTCTGGCCATTATTTTCACCCAAGATTTATCAATATTCTACAATATGTATTGTGATAATATGAAAAATGCATCTAAGTAAAATATCAAATATCTTTATACTCACGCTGAACTTCTTGGCTTCAGCAGGTAGCTGTCGGGCGATATCGCCTCCAACAAAAACCGCTTCCAAATATATCCAAAGATTTTGTACGAGAAGCCACTTTTCCAGAATTTCGGAGGTGTTTACAAGTTTTTGAACCCAAAGTTGAATGTCCTTTTTGAAAGGCTGATTGTACCTTAAATTTTGATTTGCAATAATATGATAAAATCAATAATACTAGCGCGAGAGTTCGTGACTTCCTTAGATAAAGTTTTCCTACATCACTCGGTATATTTTATGCACATTTATTAGTCAAAAATTTCCCGTTTTGTTTTAGGTCCGGCAGTATTTTTAAGATCATACAATGCGGGACTCTTACCAGCATCTTCAATACCATTGTTTAAAGAATACCTAATACTAGTAATACCAATTTTACGTATAAAATCATTTCGAACAATTTTGTTTGCCTTTCAGCTATGATTAATGAAATTTCCAACATAAACTTCCGAGAGATAATGAAGAGACGATCTGGGTAGGATGTCCCTTTGGAGGAACATTTATGCGCTCATACGTCTTACTAGATATTATCTTTAGAATGCCGAACTTGGAGATAACTCACCTATTACTAAGTAATCCATTCATTATCATCAAGCTATCTTCCAGTGCCATAATTATATCACCTGTCTCTGTACCTTTCAGCATCAATTCACCCCTAGCTTTGAAATTCGAAAATGTCAAATCAGCAACTGCCCAATCCGCGATAACCTGTTTCAGTTTGGCCTCTATATCTTTTTCTTTCACGGCACTGATGCAGATGTCTTCTACGTCGTCCTTGTACTGAAGTAATGGAGCTTCCATCACTCCTCTTAGAGTGAAAGTTGGATTATCTACATCGAAATTATAACGGCAGACTTCAGACAGACGCTTCCAATGACGATCCTTCATAGCCTGTTAAAAGAAGTATTGAATAAAAGTTATACAATCAAGGGGTTGCCAATGACAATTAGGTTTCTAGTGAGAACCATCTGATGCTGTAAATGGTTGAACAAAATCAGTTTTCCACCATTGCCTTGAAAATCTGTGGAATCATGGTGATTTCAACATTGGAAGTTCTTAGACATACATACATATACATACATCTTCGAACATATACTGCGTCTCTGAATATTATTTTCATGTTGTTTTACTTGAGCCATCTTTACACCATAGAATTGTTCCTTTTCACTCGAACATGAAAATAATAGAGCCAAGGTTTTTCAAGAAAATTGAAGCCAATTAACTGGTCAACTAAAGAGTTGGAAATCATTATTATTCTTAGCAGTAAAGGGTGTTAGTGCAGGATCATCTTCTGCCTCTTCAATGAGCCGAGTGATGTATATGAAGAGCTACAATTTCCTTCCTAATTCCTAAGTTCTTATGATTTCAGAAGCTAAGATGGTTTCAAACAAGATCTTTCATCATTTCTAGCACAAGCATTCTTAGCCTTCTATCACAAGGTGCTTAGGAGGTTTTACCTTCTCCTCGTCACATAATTTGTGTTATTTTCGTTTTCCTTCTGAGTTCTTTAGAACATCACTGCCTTCCAAAGATCCCGTAAAAAGATGTAGTATTCTCTTGCTGAGATGTAGATTTTTCTCTTTCTCAAAGGATCTTTTTGGAGTACTCCAGATCTGAAAGATTGCGTCAAGTGCTTCTCAGTCACTTTTTCTTTCTTATAGGCATATTTATCTCTGCCACAGACAAATTCTCATCCTAGAAAGGGTTTTGGAAGCTGTCTTCAAGCTAATGTTATCGTTTTTTCAGATTCCCAAGGAACCCTATTATTTTTGCCTAATTCTTTGAGTTTATCAGTCATCATGGATCGAGTAAAGTGATCTCTATTAATTAATGAATTCATTATTTCTCTTGTTTTTTTTATTTACCTTATTGGTCATCAATTCTAGAAGAGGACACGTTTCACTGAAGTCTTCTATTTTTTTCTTCAAATCTAAATAAGCAGGCCAATCCTTCAGGGCTTTCGGTAGTTTGCGACACCTTAAATAAAAATGTGATTTATCAAATACATTGTTATTCAAGTCTTACATTTTGAAATTCTCTTTATTATCTAACAAGAGACGAGTTTTTATATGTAGACAGCTTTTCAGCAGATGCCATTAGCAGGACTCTGTATTTCTAGTGAAAGATGATTAATATCTGTAAGCAAAATGACAGAGTAAGGGAGATGTATTTGGTTCATAAGATCGATTCTCCTCTAGTTGCAGGCAGTTAATAGCAGAACGATCAGTCCAAGAGATTTAATTTAAAATGTGTATCGTATAGTGATAACCATTATTTAAAAATTATATATTATTCGAATGTTTATAGAGTGAGTTCACATTACTTCGCTTAAGTACTCACTTGTTCTGGAACTCCATTAACTCGTTAAGTATCTGCTCTATGTCAACATCTGCCCAAAGTATGTCGTTATACCCATCAATGCTATGATTAACAGCCAAATAAAGCCCATAAAGTTTATTCAATAGATTGAACTCCTTCTTTCTCTTCCATAGGACGGGATATTCGTTCACCTCGAGGCCGAATAATCTCTCTCCACTACTGTACATTTCATACTTTCTCCAGAGGTCATCGAAGCGATCCTGGAAAATCAGCACCCTGTCGCTGGCTTCCCTTGCCGATAATCCTGGGACCATCGGTCCAACTTCATCGAAATCTCTGTCGAATTTTTCGACTTCCATCTTGAATATTTCCACTCCCTCGGTAAGTTCTTGAAGCAGAGGTCCCTGCAGATGTGATATGTTGGACTGGACCTGTTTAGCCTGTTAATAAAATGATCTGTAATACCCCAGTTTCAAAATAAATATTTTTATACAACATAACGATTGCTGTCCATGTAAGGAGATGTTACGAAGATAAGCGTTTGTTCGATGGTTCTGCTTCTGTAATTTAATAACGTCAATCATATTGGTTTGATCATGTGTGCTGATTTTATCGTTCCTTGTCTAGTATGCCTTATTAAATCATTTTATGATAGTATTTCATTCATAACTGTAGCCAAAACTTAAACATTTCTCTATGGAGGCCCACTTTGAACAGACCTATATAGAGTATATACAATATGAACCCAAGTGAAGTCAACTGTAGACGGTTACTGAGAAACAATCAGGCTGAAGAAAGAAGCTCCTATATGTAGTGGATACTTGAACGAGGTTACCAATTAATCTGTCAATTCTCGATCAAACTATTAGCTGACCCCTGGCATTTCCCAGAAACACAGAGACGATATAAATATCTAACAGAAGAATCTTACATATCGTAGAAGTGAAAACACGAAAATTTTCAACTATCAGGATCTAAAATCTTCTTAACCAAAAATTTTACCAAAAGAAGATTGCATAAGACCAAGTACACCAAAAATCAAAAGAGTGAGGTATCGAGTAACCAAGGAATGGAATGAAGAAGAGATACGGCAGAATCAAACTAAATCTTTCTGCTATTTAATACTTGACATGAGTAGTACTCACAGATAGGGTGAAAATAGTAATCAATAAGGTTTGACTGCTGACTCTTTTAGATTTGATAGAATTTGAATCATATTTAACAGCACGAAAACACATCCTTTTTATGACGAAAATTTACTTTTCTCTTCATTCATAATTTACTCACATGGTTGTTCATGTTCTCGAAGTTGAATCTGAGCGTATCGATCCTATCGATGTCTTCTTGCGAAATGTCTATTTTGAATTTGAAGAACACGGCATACGTTTCTTCTACCAGATTCAGTTCCATGTCCATTTCTATGAAGCGATCTCTTATGAGTTCCAAACACAAAAGGGCAGTCCTGAAAGGAGGCAAATAGTGATTCGTTTAATGGAATATCTTGAATCTTGTAACTCAGCTTTCCAAGTAAGCGCAATATGTTTTCAGAACATTTCAGCAGTTATGTGTAGAGTCAATAACATTGAAATGAAAGCGTTAATAAGGTTTGGATAGTACCTAAAATTTTCAAAGAAATGTACCTTTTATGAGATGTTGTAAGGAGCTGCTAACCTCTTTATTCAAGTGACGGGATATGGCATTCACATTTCATCCTATAGAAGATGTGTACTTATAGTTAAAGAACAGTAACCGTAGTTACAATGCGTTAATAGGTTACTCTTGTAGTCAGGATACCGAAGATGATGACCAACTCGCCTACTTCTTGGTTCAAAGGAATAAAGATCTCAATTATGAAACTAATCCTTTTCATCCAACAGTTTCTGTCTGATGTGGTCTGCGTCAATATCGACTCTTTATTTTTTCGAAAATGCATTAAGATATAATGAAGTTTCAAAAGTCTTTGAAACCGGCCTGCGGTTGTCTGCATGATGGCACCTTTGTGCAGATTCTTTGGGTGTTGGCGTGACTAGCTCATAACCGGATGGAATATTTGTTTATTTATAAAATAAATAATGTATTGCAAATTATTTCCCAAATGCTCACCTGCATTCATCCAAATCCCTGATTGGCTTATTCATTATTTTTTCTTGGGCTTTAATGAAGTCTACTATGTCATTCAATTTCTGCTTATTTCTTTCCACAAGTTTGTTTCCTAAGATACTTTTCCAGGCATTCGCTTCTATCACTACTGCTAGTTTGAAATTTTCTGCAAATAAAAGCCGTCAGAATTCGATGACTTCATGTGTTTGAATAATGTGTTCAATTCTTTATAATGTTATTATTATTCAATCAGTCAGTATAGGAAAATAAAATGTCAAAAATTTCAAGTAAAATTGAGATGCTCACTAAATTATCACGGAAGTTCGTGAGTATGTGGTGATGAATAAGTTAAAATGAAATTGACTTAATCGAAAATTTGTTATGGGAAAGCCTATGTAAAAACGAATCCTTCAAATTGATGCATGAAATCAGAAAATTGGACAGCTTATTTGGATGCCCTTATTGCCTTCATCTACATTTCGAGGCAGCCTTTCCTTCCGTTCCACAGATCGCCGCCGGAGATGGCAACGAGACCAGACCAGCGACGGACTGTCTCCTTGCCTAATCCCATGACCTCATCGACGCTCACTGGTAGGGGAGTGTGTAGCGACCACCTTTTTGCGTCCTCGTCCAGAATCCTGCCACACAGCGTTCAACGATCGTTCCAAAGTGGAACACATGGTTACTGGCGTCACAGGCAGAGATGCACACCACGCCTGTCCGAAGAGTTCAGGTGCGCATGCTCGGAACGAAACGCCGCCTCCCAAATTAAAAGTTAAAAACGCCCTCATAATACCCGCATCCCTTAAGAGCTTCATTATATTACTTGAACACTCAGAAACGTTCTTGCTGTTTTCTTCTTAGGTACTATTATCAATATTATTATCGCAAAATTACCTAAAGATATTCTAATCGGACCCACTTCCTCATAATTTGGTAGTTTTTTGAGCGCATCGGCCTCTTCGACATATTGCTGGAAGCGCTCGATAATTTCAGCTGTCAGAGGATTGCTGTTGCAAAATTCTTCAATTTTTTCCTCCCTATTTTCCGACCAAATGTATGAATACTTGAGATATTCCTGAAAATTTATTTGGACAAAATCATTTTTATTCATTGCAAAAGAATCAAGATATAACGAAAGAATATTTACCGAGATAATTTTTTTGATATCCGACTGCAGGAGGAAAATAATTCCTTGTAAACTCATGAAGACTCGTACGATTTCCTTATTTTCTGTCACTATCTTGTGATAATTTTTTTTTGGTACTTCAAGTTTGAATTTGGAATCTGAAAGGGATTTGAGAGAATCATGAACACATTTGAGAATTAGGAAAAATTTTAACAACACTATTGGATATTTATGCAAAAAAAAATAATAACGCCAGTTTCGACTGGCGCAGGGGCCCAAAGATAATGACGCCGCTTGTTCAGTGACGAGTCCAGAATGTTTGGAAGGTGACTCTTATGGTCATTGGTCCTAATTTTTTAAAAAAGAGTCAGTGGCGATCGCTACAAAACGATGATAACCAATTTCTTTCGGCTCAAAAGAACACGACATTTGGTTCCAATAGTATGGCGCTATGTGCCATACAATGGACGCAACATTGTGCATAGACGATTTGAGGATATGCTTACCTATCGTAGAGGTGACGGGAATTGACTCTCCTAGACTTTTTTTAAGGGTTTCCTGAATGACCAGTGCCATGACTCAAACTCAAGTTGCACCGTGGCGGATTTGAAAGATATCAATTCTATACATAAAGACATACACGTATCTTTCACCGAAAAAAAACTGTTAATACTCCACAGACAGCTTGTTTTATTCCATTTCAACTCATTGAAGAACCCTGTATATAGATGAAGATATGAAGCATTTTGGGGTGATATTACGTACCTTTCAATGTACTGGAATCATACGTGAATTCTCGTTTTTGGCCCCACAATGAATAATACATATTAGTTTCCAACAAATTCACCACCACAGCTGCAAACACTGCCTCTATTTCGTCCAAGGTTGGATCTAGGACAATGCTGGGTATCCTCAATTCCAGAAATGTTTTAATAATGGGACGCTGTTCAATATTCATGACACTAGAAATAGGGAAGGTTCGTATTTGAGCAAATAGTTTCGAAATTATTTACTATGAAGAACAAAGAAAACTATTAATTGACAAACATTTTGCGGAACTCACCTAGTTGCTTCTTTCTTCAGCTGTTCCAATGAACTTTTGGTACTTTTCACGAACGTCTCGCACAACTTCATATTGAAATAGCCGAAAAGATCGATGCAGTCATTGTGAATACCATCTAGTGTCAATTTCAGTTGTTTATCGATTTCTTTGAAGCCTGAAACAGTAATCAATAGACAATTAATGTAATTTCGCGTCTTTTTCTTTTTCCATAGTAAATTTGATCGATTGTCGAATGGTTACAGTCCTAAAATAATTAAAGATACTATACAGAAATGCGACCAGCAAACGGAAAAGTCTGAATTTCCAGAAGACAAGACAAGAATATCAATACCATATGTAAAAGGCTTATCAGAGAAAATCCGCAGAATAGCTCATGACTACAACATCCAGACGGCGTTCAAATCAGATGATACCTTAAGAAGTTTTCTCACAAAAACCAAGCCGAAAGCATCAATAGACAACAAGAACTGCATCTACTCGATACTTTGTGAATGCGAAGCGACCTATATAGGAGAAACGAAACGACCCTTGGAGGTAAGGGCCAAAGAACACAAAAATCATACAATCAGAGGAGAAACGGCCAAATCAGGAATAGCATCATAATATCCAATGGAATCAAATGAAGATTATCTACCGGGAATAACACCGGAGAAAGCGTAAGTTCAAAGAAGCAGTCTTCATCAAACAAAACCGAAATGTCTACAGCCACCCAAGCGTAGAAGTCCCTCCCATATGGTTCCCCCTACTCGATCGAATGCAGAACGTGAGAATACCCCCACCCCCCAAATCATCAACAAAACTAGGAATATATAAAGACGCGTAGCCACGACCATTTTCAGTTGACACTTGATACTTTACTGACCGAAATGTCGTGTTATACACAACATAATTTTTCAACTTTATTTTTTGACGAGATTTGTAATTGGATATATATATATTTGAATTTAATTTAACATGATTTTTTTAAAGAGACAAGTATTCATTTCTTGAAGTTTTCTGTTTTTTAAGAACCCTTCACGTTAGAATATATTGTGTGTATGAAGAAATTGAGGATTCAGATTCAATCCATGATTATTGTCTCTGTTTCACAGTATATGTTAGACATTTGTTACAATTATTTTTGTATTTTAAATTTCAGGAAGTTTTCTGCTTTTCAGGTTAGAATATATATTGTGTATGTAAAGAATTCAGGCAATGGATGTCCGAAATCAAAATAATACAGATGTATGGTACACGGCCTCGATTTGTAGAACTTTCTATTACCACACTCACACTTCTTATTAATTATTTTTGTATACATGGTGTAACGCTTTCAACTAATATTTAAAAAAATCGTTGACAACTACAATACTCAGAACAGAAAGTTTTAGTGTTTCTGTTCGATAATATTAGCTTTGAAAAATCATATGAGAATTCAATGGTTCAAAATATGAGAATTAACCACGAACCTGCGTTGGGTTCTTCAAGAAACTTGGACGATGATGGAATGGTTTTCAACGCCCTCTCTGGATCCATCCAGTTGTACTTGTCCTTTTGCAGATCAGGTTGATCGATTTGTGTCAAGAATTTATTGATCAATTCAATTACTGCGTTCTCAATGGCTAGAGATTTGTTTTCTATGTCTATCACTGAAAATTTTGAAAAATTTGATACATTAGAAAATATGAGAATATCAGTGCGACATGTTATTATTCTATACCTTATCTATATATTCTATAGTATATCTATATTATTTATATTCTATATTATATCTATACTATCTTTAAAGTTAACACTCAGAGATTTTATTGCTGCTGGACTATGGGTAGATCTCTTAGAATCACATGGATTCCTTCCTGAAAGGTGCTAAAATAACAACTTATCTATTCTGAGTATTTCGTTACTTCAGCTCCTGACCTTGTTCTGGTTTTAGAGCCATCTACGAACAATTTTGTGCCATTTTCTTTGAAAACATGGGTACCCTTTCCAGTGTTATAGTTTGATCGTTATGAATATATTATTATATTATTAAATTATATTATCCTGATACTCCTAGATTTTCTGTGAAGAGTCTTAGAAGCTATTCCAGCTTTTGCCAGCTAGGAGTTCAGTTGTGTTCTGTGTAGGCTTTGTTACTGCGATCTTGCGCCACTTCAGGTCACAGCACTGTTAATTTTCGACCCAAGAGTGAAATGGTGGCCGACACCCGTCCAACTAGAAAATTTCTTTCCCACCTGAACAGGATGCGAACCCGCGACCTTTCGGTTACGAGCCTTATTTATACTCTTATCACTGAGCTATCGGCACTCATTGGGGTAAATTACATCGCGGATTTTCTTTATGAAACTTCACCTGTTATATCGGGATACTGTCGTGTGATAAGAAGTTTCACAATCATGACCAAATCTATTACATTTACAACCTTCCAAATTTCAACCCAACCTTTAAAGCTTGATTTTCCTTACTAGCAATTATCATGTTTACGCCAGAGAAGGTTACTATCTAGAGTGATAGACACCTAGTTAACTGTGACTTTGAGGCTTCCTGAAGGTGTCTTCAAATATGTCTTTGAATATTAAGACAAATTAGTTAGTACAACCACATTCAAATGTAACCACTGTTAGTCTATGTAGTAAATAGCTCATCTACTATCAGGTTTATTGGAATAAACTCGCATTAAATATACTTCGTTGTTCATTCATGAATACTTGAGAAAATTGTTTTGTGTCACAGAAAGAAAAACAATTATTAATCGCCAATATTTTTAAGAATGTATATTGACAAGTTGAATAATTATGATTGGTAAAATTCGAAATGGAAGATACAAGACAGAATTAGAATATAAGCTCTCACCAATTTCCCGTCGATGTTTAACATTTGCTTCTAGAAAATCTACTGGCAGTAAAGCTTCATCGGGAAGATATACTAAAAAGGTATTTGCGATATGATTCAATACTTCGTCTATTCTTGCTTCCATTAAATCTTTGACCTAAAAGGGAATAGAATTTTGATTAATTAGGAACATTTTATTGAATTGGTCTGCACTTGATGGAAATTTTTCATAATGAGGAATATTCATTTGAAATATAAAAATTAAATCTTCAATAACGTGCTTTCTCAGATTGATTGACTATTTGATAACTGAATTTGTCCAGAAAATATTCAATACTGTGGAATCCTTTGCACATTATGAAATATTTAAATTGTTTAATTGTTGATGGCATACCTTCCTCTTTACAATGAAATAAATATTCAATGATTTGTTTCAAAATATATTCACCTCTAAACAGGATACATATATCGTCAAAAGTCTTGGCCCCCCAAGGTTTCTCAAGAAATAAACAATCTATGCTCTGGAAATGAGATGAATATTTTCCTCTATTCCAACTGCAATATATTTGATAGAAAATCTTTTTTTGTTACTCTTTGCTTTATGCAGGATGAGATAAAATAGGAAAAATGAGAAAAAAACTAAATTTATCAATTATTCATTTTTGATTTATTATAGTTATTCCACAACTGAATACCACATCTTCTTTCAATCAACTGCCCAATACGTCTAGGCATTCCACGAATCAAGTCATCAATGAAATTTTCAGGCATATCGTTCCATTCTTCCTGAAGGACTAAACTCAATTCCTGAAAAGTTGAAGGTGGGTTAGCATTCTGTCAGCCTTGGGCAAGGTTCTCGAACGGCTTATGTTGAGCCGTCTCTCTGAAGACCTTTTGGATCCGAGTAATTGCTCGCCCCTGCAGTATGGCTTTAGGCCTGGTCTATCTACTGAAGATGCTGTCTTTCGACTAGTCAGTTATGCTCGTGAGTCTAGCTACAAATACGTTGCTGCCATTTTTATAGATATCGAGGGTGCGTTCGACTCACTTTGGTGGCCAAGTATCCTCCGTCGTGCTCGAGAGTTGTCCATCCCTCAAGACCAGCTTCGTCTCTTGCACAGTTATCTTTCTGACAGAAATGTCGTTTTTGTACGGCACTCCTTCTCCCGGTCTAGAGGTCTTGAGAAAGGCTGTCCTCAGGGTTCAATACTTGGACCCTCACTCTGGAATCTAGTTTTCGATGAGTTGCTGTTTTTACTTTCGAAAGAGGAGGGCCTTGCTATCCCCTATGCCGATGATCTGGTGCTTCTAGTTGGAGCAAACAGTCGTCGCGCTCTCGAGGCTGCACATCAACGTCTAGTTGATGTTACGGTCGAATGGCTCTTGCGTAACAAGCTGACCTGTCGATGAGTCAATCCGCTACAGTATTGTTGAGGGGAAGTCTGCACGAAGGTCGCCATCCAAGGGTATGTGTTTCGGGTGTGCCATTCCGTTGGGTTCGCGACCAGTAATTAGGTGTCCTGGTAGACTCGGGACTTTTCTGCCACACGTGAAGGCGCTGCGTGAGAAATCAAACGCTGCAGCTTGTAGGTTGATACGGTTGAGACGGTCCTTGGGAGGCACTCAATCTCGCTCATTCTCACTTTTATATAAGTGTATATTTCTCCCCATCATCTCCTATTATGCTGCGGCCTGATTCCATCGAGTTGTCCATGTCAGACGGGTGTCTGACATAACCCGTCCATGTCAGACGGGTTATCCTGTCTGCACAGAGGCACTTCTTGCTCTTGGTTTCCCCAATGTGTCGCACTCTGGCTACGGCGACATTACAGGTGGTGAGTGGAAGTATCCCGGCGCACTACTACATACTATATCGAGCAGCTCACTACCATCTAAAGAAGGATCTTCCTTTCAATTTTGAAGACACTTCTCTTCCTGCTATTTCTATCGGTTCAGAGGATCGGTCTCTAGTGGTGCGCCGCTGCTCCGGGTCGTACTTTGAGGCGTTATTGCCTCGTTGGCAGTTGAACTGGGAGGAGTCCGAAACCGGTCGTTGCACCTTCGGCTGGATACCGCTCGCCAGGTTTGTCCAGAACAACTCCTGGTTCAGACCAGCTTTTCCACTGGCTTGCTTTATTTCAGGTCATGGCTCATTCAGGGCAAACCTCTTCAGGCTGGGTCTTGTCGGGGATGATTCCTGTCCATGTGGTCACTCAAAAACTAGTGACCACATACTGCGTGTCTGTCCTCTATTTCAGGATCTGCGGATCCGCGTGTTTTCTCTGGGCGATCTGTCTTATCCGACTTCTGCCGGGTTAGAGTCAATTTCTTGGCGGTTTCTTCTTTCACCGCTGATGCTGTCCAACGTCTGAACTCTTGGCATGTCGAATGATTTGGGATCTGGAACGGCAATGATGATATCGTGCTAAACCGTCAGTAGAGTGTTTTATACACTCAGTGACTGTCGTGTGTACTGCGCTGAGCTGTTGACGATGTGTGTATTTATATACTGCATATTACAAAATTTCAGACTAGTTGTTTTGTAAGTCAACTGTGTTAACGAATGGCGTCATGTGAACAATTCATGTGTTCCATTTAACTTAAGGGTACAATATATTTCTATCAAGTCAAGGTCAGCACGATACGAATTTTAAAAAAATACGAAAGTTTACATAAAAAAGGATGGATATTCCATAACAACAAAACGTTCTTGATACATGTATTTTAGTAAGATGAATTGTCAAACTATATTGAGTACGAATCGCAGCTACTGATATTTCTACTAATTCAAATATGGTTTTAAAATATGACGTTTCTGTTGATAAAGCTAATACATACGTACCTCTTTCACAAAAATTTCAACGTATTCAAGTATCATGTTCACTTGCTCGCAAAATTCAGGTATACGTAAGGACGTCCACGTTAGTGTTGAAAAGGCCGGTTGGAAAGCAGACTCCAATTTCATCATCGGAGTTCTCATCAAGGGAATAAACAAGTATGGAATACGTGAACGCACCTTATCGTTACGTTCTACCAGTTGCTTGGTCACCTCGAAGGAATGGAGCTTTTTGTCCATGCAGAAGATCAGAACTTGTCCGACATCTGGAACAGCTGATTGCAAAAATGATGCCATTAGTATAGATATAAACAATCATAATTTTTCTTTACTCCTCGACTTCTCGCTTGTGGAAACATGAAACTTTTTGTATTTAAAACTGAGGTAGAGAACCTACTGTCCATTCTGGAAGCATATTTCTCTTGAATGAACTTTATGTGGAGTAATGTCTCATAAGTTTTTCACTGTTGATAAGTGACCGTTTTGACACATAGATGATGCCACAAAATTAATATCTTCGTGAGAAAGTACTAACCTTCAGAATATCTGACGTTTGGTTCCAAAGTTACTACTTCCAAAACAATGGAAGAAAAAGAATTTTGTGTCCTGATAAAACATTATTTGAATATCAAAACAAATTAAAATATGTTTGTCTTCTACAATTTTAATTTAAAAAAAATTTTATTCAAAAAACTTTTAGAATTAATAATTAATGTCTAAAATAAGCACCGCTGACATTTAATAGACGTATATAATCAAAACTCAATATATAATGTCAAATGGAATAAATAAACCAACAGATATACGAAAGTCATTAAAATCAATAAATGAATATTTAAAGGAGACAAAATTTTGTTTCTGGTCTTACCTTTAAGAACACCAATTGCCTTTTAAAAACATGAACACACCTTAAGGACTTCTCAAAGAATATAATTTATTTGAAATATTTAATATATTTAAATATTCGAATAAGTTAATTCAGAAATCTCTCAAAACATTCACTATATCTTCAAAAAACAAATATAATTCTAAACAATCCCTTCTTCGGTCCCAAATAATATTCCAAATATCAAAATCAAAAAACTAACCTATATCAACAACGCACACGTGTAAAGAAATGAATGTTTCGAAACACAGATCAACTTTATAATTCAAGATTGATCTATGTTCTAACAAAAACAAAGAACAGTGTAAGTTATTTTTAAGGCTTATTTAAATTCATTATTTTATTTTATATATAATATATAATTATATTTTGGCTTCAATAAATCTCATTATGGAATGTCAATGAATTCAAATAAGCCTTAAAAATAACCTACACTTTTCTTTGATTTTGTTAGAACATAGATCAATCTTGAATTATAAAGTTCATCTGTGTTTCGAAACATTCATTTCTTTACACGTGTGCGTTGTTGATATAGGTTAGTTTTTTGATTTTGATATTTGGAATATTATTTAGGACCGAAGAAGGGATTGCTTAGAATTATATTTGTTTTTTGAAGATATAGTGCATGTTTTGAGAGATTTCTGAATTAACTTATTCGAATATTTAAATATATTAAATATTTCAAATAAATTATATTCTTTGAGAAGTCCTTAAGGTGTGTTCATGTTTTAAAAGGCAATTGGTGTTCTTAAAGGTAAGACCAGAAACGAAATTTTGTCTTCTTTAAATATTTATTTATTAATTTTAATGACTTTCGTATATCTGTTGGTTTATTTATTCCATTTGACATTATATATTGAGTTTTGATTATATACGTCTATTAAATGTAAGCAGTGCTTATTGTAGACATTAATTTAATTCTAAAAGTTTTTTGAATAAAAATATTTTTGAAATTAAAATTGTAGAAGACAAACATATTTTAATTTCTATTGATATTCAAATTTTGTTATATTTCTTCTTTCAAGTAAAAAGCCTTTCTATTTTATTTGATAAAACATTGCTTTATATTGGAAAAAACACCGTTAAAAGGAAAGCTTCGCTTGAAACGTTTTATCCGAAATCTGCACCAGGAAAATCGACCATTATTGAACGGTTTTCTGAACTTACTGCAGTCATCCAAGCACTTCTGGTCACCCAGAAGACGGTATAAATTTGATGACGCGAATGAGCATGGTAAACAGGAAGTTTTTAGAATCGAGACAATGCAACTTGCATCTACACACATCGTCAAAAGTCTTACTTCCCCCTCCTAGGTTTCTCAAGAAATAAACAATCTATGTTCTCGAAATGAGAATATTTTCCTTTATTCCAACTGCAATACATATATTTGATAGAAAAATCTTTGTTACTCTTTGCTTTATCCAAATTTATCGATCATTTATTTTTGATCAATTATAGTTATTCTACAACTAAATCCAAATTCAATGGTCAGTACTACCACGTCTTCTTTCAATCAACTGCCCAATACGCCTAGGCATCCCACGAATCAAGTAATTAATGAAGTGTTCAAGCATATCTTTTCATTCTTCCTGAAGGGCTAAACTCAACTCCTGAAAAGTTGAAAGTGAGTTTTGGCGATTGGATATTGCTCTCACTAGGTAATCCCATACATGCTCAATTGGATTCATGTCTCGTGAGTTTGCTGACCAGTTCATTCTGTGGATATTGTTCTTTTGAAGAATGTTTTGATCCTGTGTGGTGTGGTGGGGGGTTATCATCCTTATAAATGAAATTATCCCCAAATTCGTTGCGTAGAGGAACAATGATTGGTTCAATGATGTTTGCTACGTAGATGGCACCAGTCATTGTTCGTTCAATGATAATAAGAGGGGTACGCCGACCGAACATTATACTTCCCCCAGCACATTATTGATCCGCCTTGAAAGGGCACAAATTCCTGGGCGAAAATGAATCGCTCTAGTCTGCCTGGACCTCTCCAAACCCTTTCTCGTTGACTATCACTTTGTAAACCGAATCGTGACTCGTCCGACAAAAGCACGTTGCGCCATTGTTGTGAAAGCCAGTTTTGGTGGTGCTCTGCCCATTGCCGACGTGTAGCTCTATGTCCAGATGATAGCCGAGGTACTCTTAAAGGTCTTTTTGCCCTTAAATTTGAGGAATGCAACTGTCTCCTTATGGTACTGGTTGAGACTACCCGTCTATAGGTCCTCAAAAAATTACTTCGAAAGTGCTGTTACAGATACCGTTCGATTTCTTCGAGTAAAAACGTTTGCGATATAATGGTCTTCCCTTGCAGATGCTACTCTGGGTACAGATCTTCGGGCAATGCTGCCGATTTCCAGGAAAAAGGCCACTATGCGCCTTACTGAAATCCGTGGAATATTCAAACGTTTCGCAATCTGATGGTTCGACAAAGCTTCTTGTTCTCGTTATTTGCTAAAAGCTGATTTACTTCGAAAACACCTGTATTCTCTCGAACAAGAAACCTTTTATGCTGGTTTATTGTTTTCATTTAAGTGATAATATAGTGGAGATTCCACACACAAAAAATTGTCACTCAACAAGTTGAGAGTTGATAGGGGGGGCCAAGCCTTTTGACTATGTGTGTATATTACAGTTCGAAATTTAAATACAACTGAATAGGTTTTGTTGATCGTCGTACATACCATATGGCACTGAGGGACACTAATGTTTTCCCAAACAACAGTGCCATCTAATGCACCGAAGATTCCTTATATTGATACAGTAGTTAACCTAATTAACGGTATAAATTATAATACAAAATCACTTACGCAACTTAAGGACGTACATGAACTCAGATTCTCTGATGACTTCGGCAATATATGGATGAAAGTTGACTATGTATCTTTTTGTAGTTGGATGCCTAACTAATATAGGTACATTCAAACAGGATCGCACCTACAACAGATTGATATATTTCATATATAGAAACACAGAAAATTCAATGTTAATCAAGAAGTCCAGTGGAGCAGTGGAAGAATCAAAACTTCTCCCCAGCAGAGCAGAATTCTGGTGCAGAACAGGACACGTCGCCACATATTTAAACTAGCAAATTGTTTTTCATTTCAAAGATTTCCGTATATTATTTAATTCATTTGAAATGAAATTCCATTCAGGTAAACGTTTCAATCCAAAATTGATGTTTTTTTTGTGAAAGTTGCATAATATTTTGTATTTAAGATAAAATTCTTAAGAGTATCGATAAAGCACAATAAAAGTCCACAACTTTCTAAGATCAGAATAATTGGACAAAATATAGGAAACAAACCTGTGCACTGTAATCATACCAGGTTTCATGGTATAATTTTTCATAATGCACAAAAACCATGCTCAATGCATTGAAGAGTTGAATACACTTCTGAACTTTCCTATGTTTGATTACCTGAAATAAATTTTTTCAATATTAATTGAGATCAAATTGAATAAGACAGCGGAAATAATATATCCCTATTGAACTCACTCGAGATTTCTCCTTGAATACCATCATGGGTTCCTCAATTCTCTTATAAAAATGCCTTATCCACATAATCCTTCCAGCGACCGGTGGCATATTTTTGGGCAACAGGGGTGTTTGTCTCTCTTCATTATAAATATCTCTTAAAGTACCCAACTCGTCTTGAAACATTATCATGGCTTCCAAGTACCTCTCGTCGAGATGCAAACATGACAAATTGAGTTTTTCAAATCTGAAAGGTATGAATAAAATTATATTACCACCTATAATTTTGAATAAATGGAATTATTTTTTAATTAAATCGCCTTTCAGATGTTCTATTCTCTTTTTGAATGTTCTGCTTTTTGTCCCTTGAAGAGATCCGTATACTCTAAGGATCAAACGAGTCACAGAATCCCTCATAGATTATATAAATTCCACCATTACGACATTGTATTTACCAGTTGTTATTTATGTGTCAAATACTCTGTGGCACTGTAATTTGCCACGTAGGCGATTTGTGACAATAAAAAATAACGTCCTTATGGCATTCCCATTCTATTTTGAAGCAACCGTGAGGAAAGTTCTTGAAAATTAACCTCCTGAGCGACTTATGAACATGCTCGGAATAATAGTACTTATAACGGTCCCTCTTGGTAACTCTTAGTAAGTAAACTTCTTATAAATGCTTCTGATTAATTGCATGCTTTACATTTTTGAATACCACCTTAGTGTTAATGTGAAATTAGTGATTGCACGCTCGTTCATTATACTTCCAATCATCGCTTTTCATTTTTGTATTTTTGTTTCAGTGTTATTCAATCCGACCGGAATGTTTCGACTAAAATGCATTGCCTTTGTATATTACTAAAGCAGCACAACCCTCACAAGTTATCTATTTGTATTGTATACTTTCTCTCGGTGCCTGGTTGGTGTTTGCTGTATTTGTAAATAGTGGTTCTTTATCTACATCTGTTGGCAGTTGTCTTTAACTAAATTTTTCTCCGCCGAAAAATACATTGAGATCGTAAATCAAGTGTGCTGTCTTTCTTGCTTTCTCGTAATAGTAGAGTATATGAATAAATATTAATATGATTTTCGACAAACATTTTCTATATTATTTTTATTGAAAAAGAAAACATGAACGGAAAGTTTTATATCTCTGGCGATACATTATCGAAGCTGCATTAGTCTTACATCTGCATTCCCCACAAATGAGGTGCATATTCCTGTGTGGTATACACAGACATGATGGCAATACACAATCGAAGGGTAGTTAAGCTAAAATCAAAGTTCGTCGGAAAGAGATCAAAACTATCCAAATCCCAAGTAAACACATCTAATAAACGAAGCCAAAAGTCGTAAGTACACAAATAACACGATCAAATACGGAAAGATGTGTAGTAGACCAAGGGGCGTAGCGAACTGATCTGTACTGAGTTTACGTGTGCAAATACTAAATAGTGGCGTCACTATCTATCTCACTCGCACTTTATGGAAGGACTCTTCCCATCTCATTCAAACCAGATTCTCAAAGTATTGGATGCACTAGAATCATTTTTGGAATGTTCGAAGAAATTGTGCGAAACTGTGTTTCTTAAGAAAGATCGTTTTTTTTTGACCGATCTAAGAAATAATGTAGTGAATGTTATACCATTTTAGAATCTCTAATAAATGCGCCAACTTTTGAAGTAATTTGCCAAATTGATGTAGTACAGTTTTTTTTTCAATACAGTCAGTTAAAGTTGTGCGAGATATTAATTTTGAATACTTGGTTCGGCAAAAAGTGACATTATTTTCCAAGCTGGAGTAATTGGCTTAGAATTAAAGATCACAGGTTACAGAAGCACTATTCGGGATAACATAGGAAAAACAAAATTTGAAGAAAGTAAAAAATTGTAGCAACAGGAGTTCTAATATCATCACAGGGTGTGCATTTTCTCGAATAGTAAAAAATGCAATATAATTTAAAAAGCACACGACTTAGATTTTTTTAAATATTTTTCTAATGACTACTATGACTCCGCCTGTTACCCTATTCCGGCTTGTCGTCGACTTCTGGGACACCTGTATAAATTCAAAGTGTGGTAAAAACATTTGGCCATTCAACAATAGTATGTCGTTCCCAATCCTTCGTACTTGCCAGACCTAAACCTGTGCATTCTTTTCCTATTACCAAGAAGGAAGGAAAATCTGAAAGCGAAATGTTTTGGCGATGTAGAGGCGATCAAAATAGCTTCACCAAGAGCAATGGCGATGAAAGTTGAAGATTTACAGAAATGCTCCAAACAGTGGTTGAAAAGACATGTGCAACGCATCTAATGAGAGTACTTCGTGAATGAAATATTCTAAATAAAGCTGATAAATAAATATTTTTAACAAAAATTCGGCCTGTTTGGTACTTTTTCGTATGAAAACTAACACGTCATACACAGCTAGAATGTTTTAAGGTACCCCGCAGGACGTTTACAGACGTTCAACTTATCTTACTCTCTACGAATTTTTTATGGACCTATTTGATATCATTCCTTTACGAATGAACATGATGAAACTCTTATTTGAAGAACAACATAACCGTCAATATATCAGTTCGATTAAGGTACTACGTTGAATTTATGAACGCCATTTGGCTGATACCAATTTTTAAACTGACTAAAAATTAAATTTTCAATGTTGTATGTGATGCTGCTCACAGAATTAAGTATTAAGCTAATTTTTCTTGAAAGTTTAAAAAGCAGTTTACTCTGCCACACCCGGCCATATAAAATTATTTATTGAAAACCTTCGCAGTCACCTTTTCAGCAATCTTAGAACATTATCCACGTCTTGCATCTTGGACAAGCAGGTACCAACGAATTCTTCTAACAACCATTCCGTATCTACAACTTTCTGCTTGTATTCCGCATAATCTTTATCGAAATCTAACAATCGGTGGTTAAGTGCGTCATATTTTTGGCTGGATATCGCAACGAAGAACTCCTTGAACTTGATGGCATACTCGTCAATACCTTCGATCATACTGCTCTCCAAAATTGAATATGTGGATGCCGTAGTAAGGACGTCTGTGATCTGCGAAAAAAACAAATGGAGCTATCACATTTTAAAAATAGGGCATTGAGAAATAATAATAATTACCTCCTCTATTCTTTTCTTGAATGCTTCAAGTTTCCCGAAAACGTACATTTCTGAGCATCCGAAGGATTTTTCTCCAGCCGCTTCCATTTCCTCTTGAATATGGGTAAAACATTGATAATATTTCAGATACAAATCCAAGCAATGCTGTAATGAGTTATCAGAAATTTAGACTGGATATGATTAACTATAATGGATAATATCCAAGAAGAAAAAGTAAAGTAATGTCGTTTCTGCGCATATTTGATTGCCATTTGTCAGCTCATTGTGTACTTCGAAGTCGTGCAAAGACATTTTGAGGTTATTCTGACTTGTTCACTTCTAAATAATTATATATTAGACTTTTTTGTAATACCAGAAAAGCATATCCGACATTGTATGCTTTTTGAGTTTTGCAAGGGTAGTAACGCAACAGTTGCGACCAAAACATTTGCGATTTTTACCCAAGTGAATTAGACTTCCGTAAATGACAAAGATGGGTTCAGATTCGGTTATTTTGATCTCTCTGGCTCCCGTCGATCAGGAAGACCAACAACATTAGACAACGATATGCTAAGGGAAGAAGTGGAAGCAAATCCATGTCAGACAATCGAGGAAGCCTCAAACACCCTTAACTAACCTTGGTCGAAAAATAAACGTAGCAGGTGTTTGAGTCCCCCATAATCTGTCCGAAGAGAACAAAACCAGCCCATTCATCACATACAACCTATTGCTTCAAAGGCATCATACAGGACCGTTTTTTGATCGCTTGATCACTGGAAACAAAAAATGGGTCCTATATAAAAATCCAAAACGCAAAAGGCGGGATTGTTCATTTTGAAGAACTGAAACCTGGACAAACTGCTAATGCATATCTTTATTATGAACAATTGGATCGAGTGAACTAATCTTTGATTGAAAAGTATCCGACGATTGTCAACAGAAAAGACGTCATTCTACAACACGACAATACAAGATCGCATTGTGCAAGACGAACCTTGGAAAAAGTTAATGAAATGGGGTGGGAGGTACACTCGCCCAATATCGCATCCTCGGATTTCCATTTATTCCGATCGCTGCAACATTTTTTCTCAGTGGCAAAAAATTTGAAGATTTGGATGATGTCCAAATTGCCAATTCGAGATATTTTCCTAAAAAAACAATTATTTTTTAACGGTCCGGCATTGAAAATTAGCACACTAGATGGCAAAAGGTTGTTGATAACGAGGGTTACAGTACTGATGAATTTATTCGTTTGAATTCAATTCAAGAAAGCGGTTTAGTATTCATGAAAGGGCTGTAATGATACAGGAATTAATTCAGTGGACAAAAGCAAATTCAACGCGAGGTTCAATGCCCTTGAATTAATTTGTTTATTTTATTCTCCAGACCAGTTAATGTTAAATTGGAGAATTTGCTTTCAAGGCACGCACGAACGGCGGCTTCATGAAAGTAATTTTTTTTATTCTGGCCTATATGTTATAATAACAAACTACAGATTAAAAAGTTCATAAGAGCTGATTGTACGAAACATAAACATATTCCTTCAGACGAATTTAGGAACGGAAAGTTTCAGAGAAAAACGCTGACGTCGAAACTAACACGTGTGGTTCGACAATGAGCTGAAATTTTGAAAAGTGCTAAGTTTCAATTTTGAACGGGTGAACGGATCAAAAATTTGGCCCTCTCCTTAATTCTTCAGAGTGTCATCTTTATTTAAATTTTATTGAGTTAAGGATTGATAAAACTATTGTATTTTGGCAGACTTTATCTTTATGCTTCTCAAAATCCTTAATTGAGTTTATTAACATCAAAGACCTTCCATTTTCGCGAAAGCCGTACCCTTCCTAGGACCGCTCGACTAGGATTGGTTCGCACCCCATTCGTAAATAAGTCAATCTGGTAATATTTTCCATCCAACCCCCTCCCACAAAGAGGTGGCTTATTACAAATTTAAGCCGAATAAACTCACCCTTATCTTGGTCAAAATGACCTGTTTTGGTTGACTCCAAACTGTGCTTTTTCCGTTACAATTCAAGTAACTCCGGCAAACTATGACGAGTTGATTGGATACCTTGGTCAGAATGGCGGTCACATTTGACATCTTGTTGAAATATCTTGATGTGGTGAAAATCATCCGAACTGCGTAAAGTAATGATGGTATATGACTCGGTATTTCGAGTGGATCGCAACGGTACAGAGGTTCACAGAATGATTCAAAAGAGTACAGATATCTCACGTTGTCGGTGCACTCGTTTCGAACATCTAATACTAGGTTGCAGTGTTTCTTCCAGCTCTGAAAATGTATGATTTTGAAGAGGTGAAGAGTCAATAATTCGTTCTTTGGATGCCAGCAAGATGAGGAATAGACTGAAAATCTTATATGGAGTGACTGCCCGTCCAAGTGTAAGCAACAATGAATTATATTAGATCGATAGTGATATTGGTGACGAAAGTATTAGCAGATGGTCACTTAATGGGTAGACTCATTATTAATTTTCAGAATTGTGGTGTTTGTGCACTGCGACTTGATGCTTTGTTATGGCCCTTTCTTGAGCTAACATCTAATTCCAGAGTGCCAATTAACTGCTGTAGATGAGACGTCTTCAAGGAGGATATGACTATAATTTTACGATTTCATAACTCAAGCATTCTTTGCTTCGATCTTCACTAGGTAGGCGTTCTGTTTCAAAGTGTTCAAGAGTTCCTCCTCCGCACAAATCAGCTGAGCTAAACTCATTAAGTGCAATCTGAGATGACACCTACGTCATGTAAGAAAGCCTGTGAAATGATGTAGGATATTCTTGCTGATATCCAGATAAGTTTTTGATTTATCGGTGCTTAAATGCAGAAGAAACATTACATAGAGCTCCAAAACTGAATGATCCCCAGTACTTTCTTCTTCTTCCAGAAATAAAGGAGGTAAAAGCCACTCTTCTGGCTGGTATTGTCCTTTTTTTGTGATTTTAGAAGTGCGAGAACGCTGACCAAGAAGAGCATATTCTTCTTGTCTAGTTCGTTGACTTCACCTAGGTACTCCCAAACCACCTTTGAAGAGATACTCTGGTTGTAATCCATCGGTTCTGAGTATTTCAATCTGAGTTCGTACACTCCTGCTCGTCTGACCCTGTTGCGGCATGTTTTTGTTCCATTTATGATATTTGGTACGTCTGGGAGTACCACTGACTTTTCACTAGTGGTGTACGCCATATCTGCCTAAGTTTTCTAGTATTTAAATCTAGCAATCAACATGATACCTGCTACGAACTACTGAAAAAGCTTACCTTAAGTGTTGCACTACCCGTGAGCTTCAAAAAATTAATCAAAGTGCTGCAAGTGTCGCTTGAAATAAAGTTAACAATATTGCTGAAGCGTGCTAACTGATTTCTCCAATACTCTACTTCTTCTAATGGTCCGACGAATTCATCTTCTTTTCTCAATTGCTGATATTGAACAATAGCCTGAAAATTAAACAAAACTTAGTATCACTTTACAGAGAGCACTTAAGAAAGATAAATACACAGACGAACTTGTCTAAGATTAATATCTATTACACAGGAAGCTCTTCCACAACAGAAAACCGTATCAGAAAGCATCTCATTTCATTTTATCCCCTTTCATTCTATCTCATTCCATCAGATTCAACCTCATCCAACCGCATCTCATCTTATATTATAGCATATAATTGCATCGTATTTTTTTATGTTTGAGCGCCCGTGGAAAGGGTACCTAGTTGTGTCTTGAAGTGTTGGAGATTATACCAAAAGTTTTAACGAATGCTTGGGTGCCGACCTCCAAATATGAGAGCACTATTCCAGTTGTGGTCTGATCTGAGCTTTATACAGCAGGAAAATCTGATCTGCAGGGAAATATTTCCTAGCCTTGAGACATTTTCCCATCTTATTTGCTGCAGACTTCAAAATGGTAGTCATATTTTTTCCTCAATAGACGGAAGAGCTGACAGTCACGCCAAGAATATGCATGTAAGCACTTGATTGAAGCACTTGGTTTTCTATCATCAAGTCAGAAGTCACGCACTAAGTTCTTCGAGAAAAGTTGTTCTCTGCATCTTCGAGGCGTTGAATTATATCAGATTCCGTTAACCCAATTTGTTTATCTTTTTGAGATCTTCGTTCAGTGATTCGATTTGCCGGCAACTTTGGAGTTGAGACTCAACGGTACTCAAAGGTCTGTCACTGGTGAAAGAAGACATCAGCGTGCTATCATCCGCAAAGCTCAAAATGTGGTTTTCGGTCGTACTAGGAAGATCTTTTATGTGGATTAGGAAGAGGGTTGGCGACAAAACTGAGTCATGGGTCACTCGGGCGTTCACGTTGAAACCATGGCAACCGACACCAAGCACGACCACATGAAAGTTCCTGTTGGTGAGGAAACTCTTCATTCCGAAAAAACCATACGAAGATAGCTTATTCAGAAGAGCCTTAGTGCACCTAATCGTATCACATCTAATCGGATCATACCTATCACTTCTAATCGCTTCACATCGCAGCTCATCTTATATAATCACATTCTAAGATACAGCATCAAACCATACCCAGTTTATCGCGTTCAATACAAGCACATCGTCTTTTATCTCGTTATATTCAATCACATTTTATTTTTTCGCAACTCATATTTATTTCACCGCATTCAATCTTATCCCGTCTTAAAACATTGTATATCACTGTATCACGTCTAATCGCATCATTCTCTCATTTTATATCATTTAATCGTATTGCAGCTAATCGCATGGCATCTAATCGCATGGCGTCTAATCGCATGGAATCTAATCGCATGTCATCTAATCGCATGGCATCTAATCGCATGGTAACTAATCTCATTGCATCTAATTACATTTCATCCCAAGTCCATCTGATATCATGAAATTTTGAAAAACTTAGTTTGAAAAGGTCTCTAGGCTATTGCTTTACCCTTTCAATTTTTTTATTCCAGATGCGCACGGCACATTCGACCTTCTGTATCAGTTCTCTGTTCAACCTGTTGCAGTCTTCAGTATTATCTCTAAGTATAGATTGAATTTCATTTTCTTCATCGAAGGAAATAACACTGTCGATATCAGCTTTCGTCTCTGGAAAATGCAATGAAATATCTCATGAAAATAGATTTGAATATTTTCGAACATAGAATTGAAAATCAAGTTTGAATTTATGTTTTTTATTTTTCGTATTATCAGTATAACCATCATATACAATCGTACTGTTATGACCAAAATGTCCGTTTCAGAGAAAAATGGAAAAAAACTGAATTTTTTACCTTCGACCTCAGATAAATTTTTTTGCAGAAGTAGGATCGAAAGGGATTTCTGACATTTCACTTATAATGGTTTATTTAACGACTACCAATTTTCAGCTCTATACGAATTTATATACCTTTTTTTGTCTATTTTGACTGGAGTAATGTTTTTTCTTGTATGATAGATAGATGATAGTTTTCCCAGTTGTGCTATGTTCAACTAGGCTTACTATGGAGTATTTATATTTCTTCATCTTCAATACAATTAAAATAACGTCATTATCATTTAGTTCAAGCAAAATTAACTCACTTCCAACAAAGTTAACGAACTGGTTATAATGTCTATCAAAGGTAGCTTGCTTTTTCAATCCCAATTTGGTTTTCGTAAGTTCTCCCCATTCTTTACTAGTTTTCACAGAAATTGGTGGTGTTAATAATTTCCTCATCAACTTATGGTACATGGCTACAATATTTCCAGAATAATTTGAACCATCAAGTTGAACATAATTGACAACCTAAAATAATGAATTAATGAGGACAAATCTATATTGAATAAATGACTGATATCAACATATTTTCGAATTATCAGATCAATGAGAGGTTAAATGTATCAAATTCAACTGTTTATGACCACTTGAAAGGCCTGGGTTTAACCTCGAAGCTCGATATATGGGTTCCACATGTTCTCGCGGAGAGAAATTTGTGTCATCGCGTTGACGCCTTTGATTCGCTTCTCAAACGTCACGAAAACGGTCCATTTTTCAAGCGTATCATTACTGGGGACGAAAAATGGGTTATATATAACAATGTCAAACGCAAGATATCATGGAGCGCAAAAAATGAATCGGCTCAAAGCATTTCGAGAGTCAATATCCATCAAAAAGAGGTGATGCTATCTGTTTGGTGGGATTTTAAACGAATCGCTTTTTTTTAAGGAATTTTTTTAATATTTAATATTAGCCTTTTACATATTTAATTTCAAAAAATTATATTTAATAATTATAACTTCAGGAATTAAATTAAAATAATGTCATATAAGTACCACTTAGATCAAATGACATATATTTTGTTATATCATTTGGATGTCTTATAATGAATGTTTATTTTATACTCATTAGATATAAGTGGTACTTATATGACATTATTTCAATTTAATTCCTGAAGTTATAATTATTGAATATAATTTTTTGAAATTAAATATGTAGCAGGCTAATATTAAATATTCAAATAATTTTATATACCTTCTATCAAGAATTAACCTCTATTTATGTTATTAATTCGGAAGTCATCACCTAGAAAAACTGAATTATGCACTTCAACAGAAAAGGACAGAATTAATTAACAGAAAAGGTGTAGTGTTCCACCTAGATAACGCGAGACCTCATACAAGTTTGGTCACTCGCCTAAAGCTTTTACAGCTTGAATGCGATACAGTGCCATACCCACCATCATCTCCATATCTGGCGCCTTCAGATTATTACTTGTTTCGGTAATTGCAAAAAGTTTTTGACGTAAAAACATTACTTCAAATGAACAGCTCAAAAATCACCTGAATCTCTTTTTTTTGCCAGCAAAGACTAAACATTTTTTGGTGTGTAATCATGCTAATACAAGAATGATCAATATTTAATTTGATAAAATATTTATTCATTATACAAAACTTGTCTTTCATTTTAAAAAAACGAAATTACTTTCCGAACAGCCCAATAATTATATATTGTACATTGAAAATAACTATGAAGAAGTATTTGCATATTACAGAATAATAGCTGGAATTATTTTCGGCTAATGATCTTAGTAGTCGAAGCCATCAATATAATAAAAAAAAATAGCTGGAATTAATTCTCCAGAACGTCTACAGATTTCAATTTGAATAAATCTCATGAAAACATTTAAAATTAAATTTTAAAACATGCCCTAAATACATTGTATCACTTTATAGACATATATATTATCATCACATGTGGTGGAAATTAACTAATAAAGAATGAAAAGAAATATAAAATAATGACCAAATTATTTAGACATCACCATATACATATGTTTCAATTGGATGTTAAAGAATCACAAGTTCCATCACCGAAAAATGTTCAACATATAATTCAAAAAGGCTTTTTTATTTTCCTTTTTTTTAATAATAAATAGCACATTCTCCAGAGAAAGAACCTGATAAATTCGGACCCAAAATCTCTTCAGTAAGGAGTTATTTGAATAAACAAAATAATCATTTAAAAATAGATAAAAATACCATAACATAAATAGAGGTAAATACTTGATAGAAGGTATATAAAATTATTTAAATATTTTAATATTAGCTTTCTACATATTTAATTTCAAAAAATTATATTTAATAATTATAACTTCAAGAATGGGATTTTGGTTAACAATTTTTATTTATTGGATTTTCTTATATCATTTGGATGTCTTATAATGAATGTTTATTTTATATGTCGTTTGATATAAGTGGTACTTATATGACATTATTTGAATTTAATTCTTGAAGTTATAATTATTAAATATAATTTTTTGAAATTAAATATGTAGAAGGCTAATATTAAAATATTTAAATAATATAAAAATACCTTCTTTATCACTAGACATTTCTGCAACAACTAACCAATTTTGGAATAAGTATGGCCTATACGAAAATAAGATTATATTACAGAAATATACAATGAAAGAAGATACGACATAGACTCTGCATTAGATAACCGCCCATGCATGTGAGGTAATACAAAGAAATTTTTGTTTTAAAACCCAATAATTGATTGGAAGTAAGTAATTTCGGGCAGTAATTCAAGCGCCGAAAAATTCTAGAGGCAGAAATAGATTCTCACCTCTCCAATATTTCTGATACTGACTGAAACATCAGAAATCTTGTAAACTGCTACTGCCATTTCAGTCATTGTCACTGCATCAATACCCGTCATTTGTATTTTTCTGTGAATAAGATCATACGGGGAAATGGCTTCTTGACGTAACTGGATGGCTGAACAAAATACAAAATATTACTTTTGTCAACCAAATTTTCTCTTGTCATCAATATCAGGAAATTAAAAGGTAATATAAAATGAATCTAAGTAGACACACACAAATATACAAAATAAAATTTGACTCCAGGAAAAATTCAATTTAAAAAAAACATAATCATGTCGATTTAGGTCATCATCTAAGTTGACATCTAATCATCGATGCATAGTTGATCAACTTAGTTCTTGCATAAAGACATGTAGCATCGGAGTCATCAACATCATAATCATAAATTAGATTCGGCATTATAATTATCCTGAAAATTAGCGCACTTCATCTCCTTTCGAGCTCTAATTCTCTTGCGATTTGCTATGTCTTTTTCATTTATGACTTTGTCTTTTACTGATATTATCCTGATATTATTCCTTATACTCCTAGACCTTCTGTGAAGATCCCTCAGAAGCTTGGTCTTTTACTTCGTCTATGAAAAAAAAAAACTGTAAAAACCTAAAAGTAATTTTCTTGAAGAAGCATATATTGGGTGTTGAAAACGATTCTGCAGTGAATGAGCTGAACTGGACCAAGTTATAGGTATAGACTCTATATTGTATGATGTGCTGTGCTGAACATTTCTCGCTTATATGGATCAAGTAGTACAACAAATGATCAAAATATCTGATCGGTGCAATGCAACAATATAACTCCATTGACCTTAGCAAACTCCAGTGCTTTTAAATTCTTGTAGCCACTAAAAATCAAAATAATTCTGTTTGTAGTATTCCAGCTAGTGGAATTGACAAAATGCTCTATCCATCTGACAGATAAATCACCGTCCTAACATATCTACAAGGTTCTTGAAAGTGAACACTACAAGTTTTGTAGTTTTATTTGAGGTAATAAGTCATAATTCCCAGCATTATTGGAATGATGGCCTGCTGGCCTTGTTCTGCTCTCGTTAATGCACAAACTTGCTCCCCCTTTGTTCAAATATTCTTGGACATTTTTCGGCATTGCTTCGACTAGAGTCATCCATGTTATAAATTTTTGATAGTGGAATATCATTATTAGTCACCAACTTGTCTGAGAGATCAAAGAACTTAATTCACCTTAGTCTTAATAAAAGTTCCTACCCTTCACTTGGAAAAGTTGCGCTTCCTAAATCCTTTTAAGCAATTTCATCCTCAATGTACTTGAAGACTCTCTAAACACTATCATCGTTTAAAATTTGCCTATTGTATTAATTCTTGCCTCGATGCAACAAAACCATTATAAGGTATTACATATCTATTTGTTTAATCTAGTTTGAGAGAACGTCAGTAAAGATAGCTGAAATCTACTTTCTTCAAATGGTTCTTTGGGACGCACCTTGGTGAAACTATGAAAAAATGCAACTTAACAACTTACTTTTCATTCCTAAATAGACTCTATTCCTTACATACACTATTTGGTAACGCTAAAGGTATTTTTTATTTTAGAAGTCAAGAAAATTTACCCACCACTCAATTTCAACGCTTCACTATGCAAGTAAAAAACTACACCCATCTCGTTTCCTTTGTCAAGAAAGGAGTCAATAGCGTTCAGAGAAGCCGAAGTATCTATAATAGCATCTACGACTTCTTCCGTTGTAGCCTCCAGATATGTCGCAACCATCTCACAGATCTGGCGGTGATGTGGACCGATAAACGAGGCTCGTTCGTTTCGTTCGTCTTTAGCTCTAGCCTGAAAATAGAGATTTCCTTGAAAATAATCTGTAAAGTTCAAGGCCAAAGAATGATGAGGTGTCATATAGAGACTCTACCAAATACGTGTCAAGTGCTCGACCAACCAGACTTGCATTAATTGATTTCAGACTGAAAACCGCTCTTTCTGCTAGAGCTTTTTTGGTTTCATCTTCTTAACATAAATCTGAACTACAACAACTGCTACATCAAAAAATTCTCAGTTCATATTGAAGTGATGATGAAAAAAGGAACTGCACAGCTCTACGTGACTACTTCATAAATACAACTGGGTACTACCTAGGTCGTAGGTGACCCTAAGAAAATCTTACGGAGTCAAATGCACTCCAAGCATCGGCACCGGGCCAAATGGACTAACTCATCGTGAATGTTGTGCTTTAGAATAGAATTTCCGCAGCTCTTCCCTAGAATCTCGAACATTTGAGGGCATAAGAAAATATCCTTCTCAAAATTTACGTTAGACACATTATTATAGCTTACTGTTTACTGTGAACTCAAAATTTTTATTTTACTCTACTGTTTTGAATGGATAAGGTTTCAATGTCATTCCTAACAAGCGAAATAACTAACAAGCACTATAACCAAACGCAGTTTTTCTTGTTCCAGCATTACTTGGGATTGGTCAACATCACAACAACAAAATTTAATAGTGAAGTTCTGAAGGAAGGCGGAGTTCGTTCTGCGCATGCGCACCTGAACTCTTCAGACAGGATGGTGCGCATGTCTGCCTGTAACGCCAGTGACCTTGGTTTCCACGTCGGAACGGTCGTCGAACGCTGTGAGCCTTTCCCTACTTGAACTCGGCAGGGACTGTCAGTTAGGTATTGTTTGGACTAGTCATGTCCTCTATAGGATACGCCGGCAAGCTGCAGCAGAACAAAACAGATTTCTGGGCGATGAGCACAGAAGGTGGTCGCTACAATAGTATAACGAACTAGTTTCATTGAGAAGAGGAAAAATAAGCGAGTAAAGTACAGTATAAATTGAGCCAAGGTAATTTTAAATATTCACCATTTTTTCCTTCATCGTTTCTTGAGCTACTACCAGGGTAACACTATTCTTTCTCCTACCAGCAGCTGATACTTCCCTAGCTACATCCATCATCATATTGTAATCTTCCTGCGTTGATTCCATCTTAACAGGATTCTAACCGAATAAATAAATTATGTTGTTGCACTATTTCATATTTTAATACCTTTTTGAGTAATTATGCTGCTTTAAATTATTTTTCACTCTATTAACCTTGACAATTAAATATATAAATTATTCATTTGATTTTGTTGCTCTGGCAACGAAATGAATGTCTTGAAGAATGCTTACTGAGACTTAAAATTATTTTTGCTCGATCCAGCTTTCTTGAAAACTAACGATATCTATTGTCAAAAAAGTTCTTTTTTACTGGTTTCTAAGAAAAATTCAATTGATAAATTATTATGGAAAGACTCACGCCTCAACAACTTTTACAAATTATTGAAATTTATTTTCAAACTCAGTGTTCTATTCACCATTGCATCCTGAAAAATGCACTGTATGGTGTGCTTTACACACTGGAGGCATCATCGATCCATAGTTCTTAAAAACGATGCTGGAGTTAATTCAAATTTTGAAACAAATAATCATTGATCACGGATCTGTAACGAGCACCATTCACTGTAAAATGGTGCTCGTTACAGATCCGTGATCAATGATTATTTGTTTCAAAATTTGAATAATATCAACCCAGAAGTGTTTTGGTTCCAACAAGATTGTGCTACATCATGCTGCTACCGTAACAATTCATTTATTGAAAGAAAGATTTGGCGATAACATTATTTCGGGAAATGGTCGAATTAACTGGCCTTCATGATCATGCGATGTAACTCCACTGGATTATTTTCTTTGGAGTTATGTCAAGTCATTGGTTTATGCTGATAAACCAGAAACAATAAACGCTTTGGAAGCCAACATAACTCGTGTTATTGATGAAATAAGGCCTGAATTACTCGAAAAAGTGGTCCAAAATAGGTCTGGTCGAATGCGGTTCAGAGCTAGTCGTGGTGGACATATGCCAGAAATTGTTTTCAAAACATAAATGTCATAAAATTATCTTTCAAAAAAAAATGGCTTCAATCTTAATTCAAATGTGTTTTATTTCAATCTAAAATTTTATCACTCTAAAAAAACACCGGATACTAGAGGTATTCTTTAAGATTTTTCCTCCAATTCACAATCTGACCACTCTTAACGTTATCTCAGAAAATATTGTTTCATTTCAAATTGAGCAACCTGATTATAGTTTAAAATACCAGGTGTTCCTACATTGAAGGTACAAACGAAGAGGGGAGACTCCTTGCATAATTTTAAGAAAAAAAATTTCCATAAACATGGGAACGCAAATATTTCGTTTTCGAGATACTTGATGTTTGAATTTTTTCAAGTTTTTTCTCGTATTATCTGCATTTCACAAGATATTCAACTGAAATTTGGCATAGATATTACAATTTAGAATTTATACCATGTGACATGCCAATTTCGATTGTAATTCTATAGGGTGATATTTTTTCTGGAACACTGTCCCTTGCTTTAGTACAGAACTTTTTTTTGGTGAACCACTGTTAGTTGTAAAAAAAGTTTTCATGTTATACTAAACTTTGTTTTCTTGAAGTTTTGCGGCTATAGATCGTGAAAATAACCATAAAAACTAATAATTAATTTATTCACCGCACGTTAGTACCTGGATTTTTATGACAATTTGGATTTTTCTGAGGATTTCGAGAGAATGGTTCAAAATGTTTTTCTTTAAATATGTAGCAGATAAAACTACAAGAGACCATAAAGTTAAGTATAACAACAAAGCTTCTCTTTATAATGTTCCGAGCTAACAGTGCCTCACCAGAAAAAGTTCTGGAGTAAAACAGGGAACAGTGTTCCAGAAAAAGTATCACCCTGAAGATTTGCAATCGAAATTGGCATGTCACGTAGAGTAAACTCTAAATTGTAATGATATTTTGTGAAATGCAGATACTATGAGAAATAACTTGAAAAAAATTCAAACTTTAACGCCCTGTATCTCGAAAACGAAACGTTTGCTGTTCCATGTTTAGGTGTTCGCATCACAAATTAAGGATGAAGGATTGACCTTCAATAAACTGATGGGTGTAAATATGGGTCACATTATTTGGCGTGACATTGTATCATACCTATAACGTGTTATTCCGGAATGTTCCTTCCATCTACCGCTTATTCGAATAAAATTCGTGACTCATCATTTGACCTAGTAATTACTCATCACATGAATTAGATTGTTCCTGAGGTTTTGGAAGAAGGGGAAACGCTATGAATTAGAATTCATTTCGGATAGTTTGATTCAAAATGATGTGAAATCGCTTTTTTTGTTTGGTGTAATATTTATAAATATCGCATGACTGGACATTTCCCATTCGTAGATATCTCGGAAAACGTCAAATCTAAGAAATTCAAAATTATGTGCTATTGCTCTTTCGCCAGTTTGAAAAGGCATGGCCACGTAGTTGGGTGCTGCCTCTGAAGTAGAGGTGATCCAGATTAACACCAAAGAGCCCGTTAAGTAACAATAAGATCACCTCTATCTCGTCGATCCCCAAAAGTTTGCAGATTCAGTAGTCTTAAACGAGCGTGATAGTCTGGTCTTATCCTCCCAAAGGAAATCCTTGTATTCCAATGCTGTACAGACTCGAGGAAAAGTTAATCGCTCCTGAGAGAAGGGCACCACCCCGGTCCAGCATATTCCATCAAAGGACGCACATAACTGCAATAAAGTGCTAGACACGTTGCGAGGCTGGATCCCCTAAACGATCCCTGAATAATATAGGTCATCTGTCTAGCCTTTGCTACCAGATGAGACCAGCTCAAATCATAAGACACTATGATGCCCAGATCATTACAGTGGTTAACTGGAGTCAAGCAGTGACCATCAACTGCATATTTAGATTTGGGGTTATTTCTGCCTAGGAAAATTGTGAAATCTTCTATATCTCCAATGGTCTTCAATATCTCTATGACAACACAAAATATTAGAGATATGTTTCCAACGGTACAGCTCTTAATCAGAGAAAACTGCAGAAATTTGAAGGAACAGTAGTTCTTTAAAAAAACAAATAACATTGTCGATTGTTTTGGGCCCAATTTCATGACTGGTAACTTCGATTTTGTGTTTCAAGGAATCAATGGTTTCAGGTGGTCAGCGTAAAACCTCAGGTTACACTCAGCCACTCGCGCTACTCAAAGATTTCCAGAAATACTTCTATGGCAGTATCGACAAGCAGTAAGTATTTACACTATGCTCCATCACTTCTGTCGCGTTCAAGTTTCAGCAATGGCGGACTACGATATTGCAGCCACGACGCTTTCGTTAATTTTGCATAAATACGTAAGTGTTTTGAGAACATACATGGGCCTCAAAAACCTTTTCATGATAACGAACGCGAACCAAATTGGTTGGTCCACATCATCTGCGTCTAATCCAGATTTAAAAGAGTTATGTTTCCTCTTGAGAAGATGCCCAAATGAAGATTTAAGTGATTTTTTCTTAGCTTTCAGTTCCTCAGTTGGAATATCCCCCATATTCTGGCTAATTCTTCTCTAAGCATCATGCACTTTTTGATTTTTATCTGTGAAGTCCCAAATATCTTTTCACTCTCAAGAATTTCTGAAATTTGCCCATTTCCCGGATCACTTCGCCCCCCAATTGTCTCTGTACCTTGGTCGGGGAGCTTGTCATGACTGAAATCCTAGTTTCATTATGATGAAATGGAGGATAGAGTTATTATGCCTAAAGCAGAGACTTCCTTTCTTTATTTCTTTTTTGCATACCATGTCATCATGTTGTCCCACAACCGTCCATATCCTTTCAACCGTCCATATCCTCAAAACTTGGAATCGTGCGGGGGTAGTTGTGGCTCTGGAGGTTGACGGAGTCATACTATCCTGCGATCGATTAGAGTTTTGTAATTCATACACGGGTGAAGACGAAACCCTGATGAATCTTAGCGCGGGATTTCCAACCTTCGTCACTTATCCGCTGCGAGATCCGAAATAGTCCGCTGGAGGAAAAAGGGAGACTACGACATTTCGACCTGGGTTGGACCTGGGAAGACTCGCTCTGCTCGTCCCTAAGTTCGGCCTCATCTTTGGATCCTTAAGTTCCCGCTGAGGGGTCCGAAATGGTCCGTTGGAGGAAAAAAGGAGGCTACGACGTTTCTACCAGGGTAGTATCGTGGAATACTCGCTCTGCTCGCTCCCAACTTCGGCCCCATTCGTGGATTCTCAAGCTACTTATCCGCTGTGGGGTCTGAAATGGACCGCTGGAGGAAAAAGGGAGACTACGACGTTTCGACCTGGGTGGGATTTGGGAAGACTCGCCCTCTGCTCGTCCTCAACTTCGGCCCCGTTTTTGGATCCTTAAGCCGTCCCTTTACGATGCTTTGGAGCCTCGCTTTTAGCAGTCGAACATCAACAGCGGTCCTTTTGAGCAGGGGGATCCCTGCTGGAAAGCTGTTATTTTTGTTGTTTCTATGCTTTGATCTTTCACAACCACCAAATTGCTCATGCAGATGAGTGCAATATCGTTAAATAAAGCCGCTGTTGTTCGCGAGAGTCATTCTTTCTACCCTTTCTTCCACGGAATAAACCATTTTAATTCTGCTATAAATTTACAATCGCTTTGACACACTTGTAACGTTTTAAAAAAATCACGATAGACTAAGGTAAATCAAAAATATGGTCCGTCTACTTTTTTGGACAAGAAGTAAATACTTTTTTGGACAAAAAATTAACAACATAACTACTAAATACCTTTGAAATGTGTCGGATACGAATAATATTCTCGAGATAAATTCCACATTACCTCTTCCACTATTTTCGTTGTTTTTTCATTATCGATGGATATTTTAAAGCGAAACTTTAGGGTCAGATAGTACTCGATACGATCTTCAAAATTACTCATCGCAACAAAATCAAAGGATTGTGCTGACCCCCGTCAGGGGGTTGGAGGTAAGGGGATGAAAAAAGCGGAAAAGTTGTTCCTCCTCGAATCAGAAATCCACGGGTCCGAGTGATTTTCCACTTGTTCATTTTAAAGTCGGAAAATCGAGGTGTTAAGTTTTCGTTGGACCAACCTGTATGTAAATAATTCAAATGGAAATTCAGTTCTTCTGAAACTTCCGACTCTCAGTTTATAATGAAATAATTTTAATATCAGTGAAAAGTTTCAGATTAAATATGTTATTCGCTTTGGAATGTGTTGAAATTAATAACATTCCAGCGAAATTTTTTCACCCTGCCACAATCCAAGGAAAATAGAAATTGTGAAATGATCAAAGTGACTCATGGCGAAGCGAAAAAATCGTCGCTACTTCTTATTTCGCCGACTCTTACGATCTACGACGTGTTGACGCGCTCGCGCATACGTTCAACATTTATAGAACTTCTTGTCCATCCTGACGGTGTAGCTGTGGTCCACGTTTCACTGCGTTAGTTTGAATTTGTTGAAGTTCGGTGATTGTCATCCGATTTCACCTCCAAGATGTCTTGTGTCGGTAAGTTCAAAGCGATTAATTTTTAACAATAACTTTCGTTCAACGGGAAGAAGGAAATTGGTGCAATATTTTTCGATAATATTCGATTTGATTCCCAATCTGATATAACGTATTTCGTGCGGTGTTAACTGTTCTATATTTCGGCAATTACTCATTGAAACACACCTAAATTGTTCATCTGTCTCGAAAACTCAGAATATAAACATTGTCTTCGCGTTACTCTTCCGAATTGTTAATTTCGCGCAACGTTAAAAGCATTCCGGAAATAAGATTCTCATATTTCCCAACATTCTGCAGATTCTAGAAAGAATTGTGCATTCTTGATTGTTATTCTGTCCCTGTGCTGGACCTTGACAAATAAGGATGCTTACGTAATCCATTGAAGATGAGGAAATGTTGGAGTAATTGAAGCCCTTCAGAATTTGTCCCAATTATATCAAACGAAAAATTTAACGTCGAAAATCCGACGGTGTTCAACTAAACTTTAAAACCATTTTTAGGAAACATTCTGTATTTCTAGTTGCAATAATGAGAGCAAAGATTTTTCAACTGCAAATCTATTAAATTAACATGATAATTCGATCATGTTAGCCTTGGAAGGATCCAAATTTACGCTTTTTCTCGTTTTTTGGCGAAATGTCCCTAATTTTCGGTGTTCATAACCTGAGCGTCAAGGAAAAATCCATGTTTTAAGGAACATTTGGATCCAGCTTCGTGTTTGACCCACTTAAAGGCTTATGTTGGTCACACCCATGGCACCGACCTGACCTCAGAAATGACCATAGCTCCTCCGATACTGTTTATTTTTAGCCATGCTGTCATCGTTATTTAATACACATTGAATGCCGGCAAGGACTTTGATACGCCGGGAATAATAAAATTGTTCGATTATGCAGAAGATGTTTTGTATTCTGTGATGTTACAATTTGTTTTTTGTCTATCGAACTGAAAATGCAATCCAAAAGCTCTTGCCTTGTTCATAATTAAGTCGGTAAATAGGTGGGCCATTTAAAATTTGCATTTTTGATCGGCTAGGAATAAACAACTAATGCATATTTTTTCAAAGTTATAAGTTTATTAGGAATGTTGAAACTTGACATTTACGAATAAAAAACAACATCATTCAAATGACCTCTAGGACTGGCTACAGTACCCATCATTTCAACCCAATTTTTCAGTACATTGTTCGGTTGTTTGGGGCTAAATCTCATGAATGGTAACTTCGATTCCGTGTTTCAAGGCTTCTATCGTTTCTGAATGGTTAACGTAACACTTATCCTCAACAGATCTCCTCAAAAAATGTTACACGTAAATTTTGTATTAATGATTCACCACTTTGGAATAAGTTTTTATTATTTCCTGGTTTTGTATCGGGTGTTTTTTTTTAGAGTGATAGAACTTTCGATAGGGATAACTATGATTCGACAGAAGGAAAAAGCCATGTTCTTTTGACATTTCCGTTCAGTAGGCATTGACAAATTATCATGGAAAGACTCACGCCGCAACAGCGTGTACAAATTGTTGAAGCAACAACAAGACAAAGAACTGTACGTACAGAAGAAAATATCGCTGCTCTAAGTCATAGTGTTAATGATGATACACATTTGTGTACGCTCACAACAAGTTGGACTCTGTGCATCCACCACATAGAAAATTTTGCGTCAATATCTTGGTCTACACCCATACAAGATCCAACAGGTTTAAAAACTGAGGCCACTTGGCCATAATAAGCGTCGTTTGTTTGCTGATTGGGCCCTAGAACAGCTTGAAGTTGATCCACTTTTTTATCGTAAAATTGTGTTTAGTGATGAAGCTCATTTCTGGTTGAACGGCTATGTAAACAAGCAAAATTGCAGTATATGAAGTGAAAACAATGCTCAAGAAGTTCTGCAGGTTCCATTGCATCCTGAAAAATACACTGTATGGTGTGCTTTGCACGCTGGAGGGATCATCGGTCCATATTTCTTTAAAAACGATGCTGGAGCTAATGTTACAGTGAATGGTGCTCGTTACAGATCGATGATCAATTATTATCTGTTTCAAAATTTGAATGGTATCGACCCAGAAGTGTTTTGGTTCCAACAAGATGGTGCTACACCTTATGCTGCTACCGTAATGATTGATTCATTGCAAGAAAGATTTGGCGATAACATTATTTCGAGAAATGTTCCAATTAATTGGCCTCCAAGATCATGCAAGATGACTCCACTGGATTATTTTCTTTGGTGTTATGTCAAGTCATTGGTTTATGTACATAAATCAGAAACAATAGACGCTTGAATTACTCGAAAAAGTGGTCCAAAATTGATCTAGTCGAATGGGGTTCCTCAGAGCTAGTCGTGGTGGACTTATACCGGAAATTATTTTCAAAACATAAATGTCATAAAATTATCTTTCAAATAAAAAAAAATTGGCTTCAGTCTTAATTTGAATGTGTTTTATTTAAATTTAAAGTTCTAACAGTCTAAAAAAAAACAACCGATATCTCATTTAATTAATCAAAAATGAACGAATGTTTATATTTGACATGAAAGTTCTCGAAATATAATTTCGGTACAATTTCAAAATTTGTATCAATAACATAAAGAATGTGTCGATATGCGAAAAAATAACAGTGAATTCAGTATCCACTCATCGATAAAAAGAGGGAGAGTTTATTTCTTGGTTGCGTGAGGTTATTTCCTTAAAACAACCATAATGACGTGAAAACAATGCCACGATAATATTTCAGCTCACGCTTTTCCCTCCTAATTCAAGAACTGAGGTTTTAAAATACCACCATGAATTTTCCTGCTTCCAATTAATACTCCATTTTTCTTAATGTTTATTTATCTCTAGGGATTCTAACAGATTTAAGGCATAGCTTTTACTTTCTATATGTAGAACTTCAAAATTATGATTGAAAGTATGTCCTGTTTCTAACAAATGGTTGGAATATGTAGAATTACTTTTATTATTGAGGAAACTCTTCAAATGTTCACAAATTCTATGTCGGAAAGTTCTTCCAGTCTGTCCTATGTCAACTTTAGGGCAATCACCACAGGTTAACTTATAAACCATCGATTTATCATCTTTATGTGTACAGTCTTTATTATTTTTGATAAATTTACTCAAGTTTGAATTGGTTTTAAATGAAGTTCTTAAATTATATTTATTTTTGAGGTATGTAGCAATTTTCTCAGAAATACGTTTCGTGTATATTAAGGAAATGTATTTAAAATTTTCTTTTATATTAGGATATACCATATTTAAAGCCATTTTATTATTTTTATTCATCAAAAGTTTGTCTATCAACTTAGGATCATAGTCATTATTAATAGTTATTTGTTTAATTATGTTAATTCTGAAATATAATTTTCTCGATTCATGGGAATATCAACTAATCTATGGATCATACAATTGAATGCTGTTAATTTTTGATTTAAAGGATGATTTGATTAATTGTGTATGATGGAATCCGTATAGGTTGGTTTGTGAAATATTGAAAAATCATGTGAATTATTTATTCGAGTAACAGTTATATCAAGAAAATTAATAGAATTATTATGTTCGGTTTCCATAGTGAATTTTATTGAAGGATGTATTTCATTGATGAATAAAAAGAATTTTTTTAAAAGTCTGTCTGTACCTGTGAAGCAACAGAAAATATCGTCTACATATCTATACCAATATAAAAAGTATTTCTTAAGGGGATTTTGCTGAATTTTAGTTTCAATATTGTCCATGAATATTGCTGCTAATAAAGGACTTAAGAGATTTCCCATAATCAAACCGTTTTCAGATTTATAAATTTTATTTTTGAATTGGAAATAATTTTGTTTAGTGCAAATATCTAGACTTTCTAAAATATCTTCTTCGATAATTGTATTACGTCTGTTGTTGATTAATAGATTATCTACTAGTTCAATCGTTTCGTTTGGTGGTATACTTGGAAATAAATTTTGTACGTCAAATGAAATGAATTTAGCATTATGTGGTAAGTGGATATTCTTTATTCTATTCATTAGCTGTAGTGAATTTTCTATCGATCATTTAGCTTGGAATTTAGTTTCTTTTAAAATAATGTGAATAAGTTCTTTCCAAAGTTTAAATGAAGATGCACTAACGAACGAAACAACCGGTCTAATAGGATAATCTTCCTTGTGTAATTTAATCAAAATTACAATACATTTTTGGAGGTTGTGGATTCATTAAAATTAATTTATTTTTTGGGGTGTTCCGAAAGAGGCTGGATTCCGGGGTTATTAGGGATCCAGATAATTTATTAATCAACAACAGATGTAATACAATTATCAAAGAAGATATTTTAGAATGTCTAGATATTTGCACTAAACAAAATTATTGCCCTAAAGTTAACATAGGACAGACTGGAAGAACTTTCCGACATAGAATTTGTTAACATTTGAAGAGTTTCCTCAATAATAAAAGTAATTCTACATATTCCAAACATTTGTTAGAAACAGGACATACTTTTAACCACAATTTTGAAATTCTACATATAGAAAGTAAAAGTTATGCCTTAAATCTGTTAGAATCCCTAGAGATAAATAAACATTATAAAATTGGAATATTACTTAACGAACTAATAGATTTAAATAACTCACCTCTGTTAAATATATTCAGATAAGCTGGAATTTGCAGAGACCCTTTTTTGGGTTTTAGTGCTCAATAAAAATTTATTGTACTTACTGTAATATTAATAACAACGGATATCGAAAACAAGCTTAGTTATTCAAAATGTAATCTTGCCTGATGATGCTACTGTGATAGCGAAACGATTGTTGTAAACATAATAAAAATTTGTGAAAATCAGAATAACCTTATTTAAATATTATTCAATATGGATTTTCACCAAGTAAGGACTGATTCAATTCAATATAATAGAAGAAGTTATAAATCTGGAAGTTTGGAAGATTCTAAATGAAAGACAATTTGGATTTCTAAGCGGTATGTCAAGCACTTGCAAATTTGACGGCAAAGATTTACCATTTACTAGATTGATCTAAACCTTGTCTCTATGTATTGGTCGATTTGGCAAAGGCATTCATGTAGAACTTAAGAAGATTATAGAGTCAAGGTGGGGCACTGGATTGGTAAAGGAGCTACTTGTGTGGAAGAAGTGTGGAAGACACCTGCATTTCCTTTTCTGCTGTTCAAGGTGTACTTCAGGGGACAATACTGAGTCCTCTTTTGTTCACAACAATTGGTTGCTTTTGCCGATACAGCAATTTTTATCGAGCTGATACGTGGGATGAGCTTAAAGATGACTCTTATTATGAAAAGTTATTTTTTTTTATTATTAATATTATTTTTGGAGAACAGACATATCAGATCTTTTTCTTTCGGCACCAAAACGTTCATTGTTGGCATTTGAATAGAAAATTCATGAAGTGGAATATTTCAACAAAACTCTTTTTGTTATCAGCCGTCTTCTTCCGATCTAGTTTCACCGGATAACGTGCAGCCGCCCGTGAAATGAGCTTGGCTCAAATGCTACTCGAAATGCTATTTTACGTGAGAAATGGCTGCCAACAATGCTAATACACGAATAAGTTGTTTATTATTCAATTCACAGGCGGAATCTTCAAGGATAATTTCATTTAACGTGTACAAAATTCTTCCTCCGATTCATTACTACATTACGCCATTAATATTATTTGATTCTATCATCTGTGATTGTCCATGGAATGCGCTCCTCCACTCCCAGCTGTCTGTTCTAAAAATAGTCGCACGCTGGAACATTCTGTTATGAAAATTAACGAAAATCTTCACTTTGAAGTCGATTTTGTTATTCTATTTTTATTCGCGAATTCGTTCCGTTCATCGGCTAAATTAATTGATGTTGTCCGAGACGTTCGGCCATTTTGCGAAGGGTATACATGGTCTGATCACAAAGTAACGAGATTTTTTTCTATGCTCATAGAAATCCTTCTTTTGCACATATTAACGATTTTTCCAATTTGGAAACATTGGCTTTATTGCGAGCTCGTTATATTATAGTAAGCCTATCACTTTATTTTGAATATCAAAACAGATTTAATCTGTTAGTCTTCTACAATTTTAATTTCATAAAATTTATTCAAGAAACTTTAAGAATTAAATTAATGTCTTTATAAGCACTGCTCATATTTAATAGACGTATAAAATCGAAACTTGTTATACAATATCGAATGGAATTAAGAAAACCCAACGAAAATAAATTGTCAATTAAAATTAATAAATAAATAAACATTTTTTGTTTCGTTCCAGGCATGCGTACTGAACTCTTCAGACAAACGTACGAAGCCCTGTTTGTTACAAAATGTATTGTTTTCTGATCTAAATCTGTCTCAAAAATATACAAAATAATTTTAAGAACTTCTCAAAAACTAATTTATTTGAAACATTCAATATATTTGAATAAATTGCTTCAAAAATTCTCAAAACATGTAGCACATCCTCGAAAATAATTAGAATTCAGATGAGACCAGTTCAACTTTACATACAAAAAATAATAATAAAGTCAATCAACAATAAATAGACTTACCAAATGCAGTCTGGAAATATGTGATTTAAAGAACATTCAACTAGGTATACTAATATCCAAGGTACTCTATGTTCTATGCTCACAATAAAATCACACAAAGTTTATAAGGCACTTTAATGGTCTTAGTTAAAAACATTCGACACTGTATAATAAATTTCATTATTTAAAAACCTAATATAATTATATATTATATATGAAATAAAATAATAAGAAATAGTTTTTTACTTGATAGAAGGATTATTGCAAAATTTGAATATCAAAACAGATTTAATCTGTTTTGATATTTATTTATTAATTTTAATTGACAATTTATATTCGTTGATATTGATATATAGGATCTGAAATTTTCAGAAGGAACGGACTTTTGAACAAGCGCGCAAAATCTTCACATCGGTGCCTTTCACAATTTGTTTAATTCATTAATAAACAACAAAAGTTTCGTAACTACTGTGGCTCCTCAGGGTTAACATTTTGAACGTAGTTTATGTTGTCTCTTAATTTAAAATTAAATTTCTCAATGAAAGAAACTTCAATTTTAAATTATTTCCATCTGAAGTTCAGGTGTTGAACTGTAAGTTTATATTTTTTCGATTCTCTATTTTGCAGTCTAGCGCATACGTAGGAAAAAGGTGTCAAATGCTTAAGGAATTTCCTGTTGATTATAGGCAGAATTTCCGGAAGTCACCAAACATCAGAGGTGATTCACCTCGAAATGATATTTGTTTGGAATTCGTTATGCAAGATAGACTATCTAGGATACTAGAGACAAATTAATCAGACCAGTAAAATTTATTTAATTGCCAACTCAACGGAAGCAATTTTAGTGATAAAGAAGAATAATTAACAAAAAGTGTTACAAAATGTATCTTTTGTGTTATAATCAATGGTTTTTCTCGCATTTTTACTATCACTTCTCACAAACTACATATCGTGCAATAAATTGACACAGATCAAAAATAACGTAGATAATAAATATTTCAATTTTTTTTTTCTCTTCTACAGAAAAGTTCCAAAATTGCAAAAAATGACGTCAATTTGTCTTTCAAATGACAGAACACAGAATTCTGTCAGATATAGATTCTTTAACAAGTTATCCATAAATTTGTAATTTTCAGAGTAAGTGGACTGTTTAACAAGTTCGCAAATGATTTGATTAGATTCATTAGCCTGGAAATCACAATCAAAAACTGGTAAAACTCTGAAAATATGTAACAGTGATTTATTAACGAGTTTCTAGCCTCTATATGCTTATCCTTTTAATTCAAAAGAAGGAATATCTAGTTTGAAACTTTAAATTTTTCGACCAAAGGAAGTGATGTAAGCACAAACATGATGATTCAGATAATTATATTTACCAATTTCACGAAATCCTCATAGAAACAATAAGTTTTTTAATGCAGCTAATTACGTATTGTTTACTTCATGTCTATAAATTGTTGTGAATCAATAAAATTCATTAGTTCAGTTATGTGAAATGGTTTATGAAATGGAGTCAACTTCGTTAATTCATTGAAGCAAACATAAATATTTGCTAACCTAGTTTTAGTTCAATCACACTGGTCAACAAAAAAAAAATTGTTTCCTGTGATTTTTTCTTGTTTCTATCTCAAATTGGCGCGTAAATATGGCAACAATTATTCTCTAATACCTTTTATTTTTGAGTTATAGATAACTACCCTCATTTGCTATTTTCATTTAGATTTTCGTTTTTTATTGGGAAGTAAAATATATTTTGTTCTTGCTTTCGATATGGTTTCCTCAAGAAGATGTTGTATTTTTAATCCTGATTGTTTTTGCTATATTTGTGGTGAATATATATTTGCAAAATTTCGAAAACCTATATCAGACTTAGTGAAACTGCGTATCATCAATACTTTAAAATAAAATTGTGTAATCAGGACAAGCCATGGGTTCCTCATATTGTATGCTAGAATTGGCGAGAACCTCGAAACCATCATGACGATTGCTAATTTGAGTTGTGGAAATAAACTGAATTAACCCTCGAAATCGAAGTAAGTGGTCAGATCCCAACTTATCTTCTGCTCAACGACCTCAATTAAAATCACGAGAGGTACAACCCAGCACATCTAAATCTTCTGATGATCCAAATCTGTGTGAACCCGAATGAAATATATCAAGAGAAGACTCTAATCTTAGGATCTTAGGACACGTAAATTCTTCCAGAATAGTTATTGGCTATTTGAGGATACCTCTTTTCCAAGTGACTACACAGAAGTCTCCACAGTCCACCCCTAGAGGTAGAAAGTGTGATAAGGATTACGCCATATCATCGCGCGTGGCGAGAACACCTCCGAAGAGATGAACCCACCAGCTTCCAGTTTGGGCGCCGACTTGAAAGCCAGAACCGTCTGACTGGTAGCAGCGAAGCACTATCCAACCCCTACTGGCTCAGCAGGTCAGTACCCTAGTTGGTTTGAGACGCAACTCACCCGCCGGAGGGAATTCTTATCCATCCACCCGAACGCAGTCCCATGAACTAAGATAAACTCAAGATTGACGACTACAATTGCTCCTGGTAGGAGCACCGTCTAGCGGCCTGTACGTCCTGACTCACCGAACCCATGTGAGGTCATTTGATTGATCCTGGCGTCAAGCACTAATGGCGGAGCCATATCGTCGAGATCCACAAACCCTAAATTGTTACGCATTGATCCAGGGGCCAGGACAGGCCGGTCGAACCGTCAAGTCCCGCTAAAGCCCGAGTCGTTTCATGAGAATATCTGCGAACAGATAAATGAAATACCCCCCTAGTCCAGCATGCGGACTTTCAACCACTGCCCCCTCGAGTCCAACACCAATGGGGTGCCCAGGTGGTACAAGTAATACCTGTGGGCAAACCACCCCCCGAGGTAACGCAGTATGCTACATAACGCACTCGGCCATTACACAGAATCCGGAGATTTATATTGCGATAGGGTGGAGTACGCCAGTTTTAAGGGAGCAGCTCTGTGCTTCGACAGACTCCCTTGTCACTGAGTTAATCAACCGGCTCAGCCCTCCATTTCACTAGAACGGCAAAACTAGGGCCCCATTCGGAGATCTTCCACCATACAGGTCCAGTGACTGGCGCGAAATGGCATTACGTTAGACACCAAGACTTAACCCTCCATTTCGCCGGGACGAAACCAGGGGCCTAGTCATGACAAGCGCCCCCATCACCTCAAGATCTAATGTCTGGGGGGCGAGGATCTTAGGACAATGGAAGACCGTTATAAGGGGCGGTGGGACTCACATATGATGTCAAACTACTGCTAGAGTTTGAAATGAGATCTGCCGAAAATCGCTCATTCAAGAAAATCTTATAAAAGATTATTTGATGGTGTTCAAATGAAGTGCAAATCCATGTCAGACAATCTTGGAACCATAGATCAACAAGGCTATGATTCAGTAATATGTGCGAGCCTCTAAAACACCTTAAACCATTCTTGGTCGACCATCCAAGAACATTTGCAGCAGATTGGAAAAATAAGCAGAGAAATTTTTGGAAGAGAACAAACCTAACCGATCCATCACACACAACGTATTGCTTCAACGGCACCATACAGAACCGTTTATTGATCGCTTGATCACTGGGGACGAAAAATGGGCCCTATATGATAATCCAAAACGCAAAAGACAGTAGCTTTCTCCGAATGAATCACGACGAAGTACTGGAAGCCGGGTTCACATCCCAAAAAGGCGCTTCTGTGTGTTTGGTGGAGTATACGCTGAATTGTTCGTTTTGAAGTGCTGAAACTTGGACAAACTATTAATGCTGATATTTATTGTGGACAATTTGATCGATTGAACCAATCTTTAATCGAAAAGTATTCGGCGATTGTCAACAGAAAAGGCGTTATTCTGCAACACGACAATGCAGGACCGCACTGTGTAAAACGAATCTTTGGATGAGCTCCAAAATGCCGTCCCGAGATATTTTACTCAAAAACCAATTGATAATATATTGCACGAAATCAATATAGATAATATATCAATCACTTTATTATTTCACGAGAAAAAATACCGGAGAGGCAGACAACATGCCCTGATATCGTATCATACTTATTTTTTGAATGCTTATTGGACACGGGACCCACATATGAGTAACAGATATTTTCATATATTATGATACCCCTTCGTGCAACCTTGACTCAACCAACATCTACCTCTCATATAACCAACTTGGTTAGGAACATTCCTCTAGTGATTCACAGTTCGGAAAGAGCGTTTGTTAGTGGGTTGAATAAGACTAAAGGTTACAATGACGTCACAAATATCCTGTCAATGTCAAGTTCACGCACCGTTGATCATCCTGCAAGCTGAACAGTTCCGCAGTTGGGTACACAAAAAACGTATTGTTGGTTTAGGATTACCAATGCTGTCGATACGTTTGATGATTTGAAAATAATTGTTGAAATAATTGCAACATTTTTGATTCATCACGTTTTTAAGAGGAAATAAATTATAATATGAATTTGGAAGTATGAATGATTAAGACATCGTCTTTATTGAGAAACCAATTATTATAGTGTTAATATTTGAGTATAAGTAGGTTTTAAATACTTTCCAGAGTCCCACAAAAGTGGAGCTATTATCAGTATGAAAAATGAATGAGTCCCCGCTCTTCTAAGGAAGTTAATGTTTTCCTCATCTCATTTCGTGGATTGGCTCCTTTCCGTCTGGCGCCAGAAAACTTTCTCTGGGGTCATCATTGATTTTGAATCTACTCGTATCTGGCCGATATTACATCGGTGCTTATATAACCCAAGTTAATAGCTTCGAAAACACAATTTCGGCAAATTCTTGAGTAGATTCACTTCCTGAAGTCGTACGAGCAACACGCGATCTTCCGGTTATATTGGAATATACGATTACAGTTGTAGGCAGACAGGAAATATATTCAGGTAACATATGCAGAAGTGCCGCCACAGTTCCTAATATTAACATTTCTGTATTTTCAAGCTAAATACTCGAAAGTCGGATACGAATCTACTATGTTATTACAGAGTCACAAGAAAAGCCTCGGACAAACTTTTTTTCATTTAACTTTATTGAACAAAACATCAACGAATAATAATAACATAAACATTTGGTGATAATATATCTAAGCGGTTTCGAAGTGGCTTCCTTTGGAGGCGATACATAGCTTCAGACGCTAATTGAAATTTTCGCCATGGGCCGCAGCTCTTCGGGCGTTAATCGGTCCCGTTCCCGGTGCAGGAATTGTTTTAGCGACTCCAAACATTTGTGATGTGTTTAACACACGCCCTGAGCTCCAAAATCGACCACACGCTGTAGTCCATTGGATTGAGATCCGGCGAGTAGGGCGGCCATTCTGCAGATGTGATGAAACCTGGAAAATGGGTATTATGCCATTCTTGCGTCATTTTCGCTTTGTGAGCCGGAGAGGAGTCCCATTGAAAGGTCCAATGCGTGTCGCCGAAGTGCTGCTGGACCCACGGAAGTACTACGGCCTCGAGAGTGTCGCAGCGGTAGACCTATTGATTGATTTTGACCCCTTGATCCACAAACAATAAGGATGTCTTGCCGCTGGCGTAAATTCCGCCGCAGACTATGACGGATGGCAGATTTTGACGATGTTCGACGTCAGCGGACCAGACTCTGTCGTTTTGGTGGTTGTGGGATTGTTCTACAGTGAAAAGCTTCTCGTCTGTGAAGAGAATGCGCTTCCATTGCTGACCGGTGGCTAGACGAAGGAGTTGGCGGCACCTTTGGAGTCGTACGCGCTTGTTTTCATCCGTGAGGTGTTGAACTTTTTGGAGCTTGTATGACTTGAGGTTTAGCTCCTTTTTGGACATTTGATGAAAAATTCACGGTTGATACCGGTCTCACAGGCTATTTTCCCCATGAAGACCCTCGAATTTCGATTGACTCGCTTCTTGACAATGTTGCTATTGCTAGGCGTATTGACAGAACATTTTCCCCCACTTCCTGGACGACAACCATCATGGTCAAGCTCCTTGAAACGTCAAATTGCATCAGACACGGCGAACCATTTCGCATTGACGCTCCAAAATTGCAGTACGTTTGTTTGACATTCTAAAACTCTGCAAAATTCAGTAATATCAAACTGAAAATTCACATAATAGCACAAGAAAGTGTAAGGAATCTAATAGAATAAAAATTATTTGGCTGCACTAAAATACTTTTGTTCCAGAACAGAGTAACGTTTGTCCGAAGTTTTTCTTGTCACCCTGTAGTTTAGACAGATGATAAATGTGAACGGAGCGCAATTGTTTGTTGAAGTTAATTTTTTGCTTGAAAATACTAGGTCATTTAAAAATCAAAATTGTTAAAATGTTCAGTGATTGCATCTCGCAAGGAATTTTTCCTCCAAAGCTTAAAGGACTACTAAGTCTTATTTTCAAGAAAAACGATCCAGTTGAACTATAGTCCGATATCTGTGTTACCTATATTCATTAAATATTCATAAATGATTAAGCTTCATCATTAAAAAGTGAGAGTTGAAGAGAGAAGTTAGGGGGAGTTATCGTGCGACAGAATGTCAGCTGTGAGAGAATTAGAGACTGAGGTCCCACAAGGATCCATATTAGAACCACTGTTGTTCATAGTCTATATGTTACCAGTACCAGAAATTAGTATTCACCAACAAAGAAGTGAATCAAAATTCTCTAGTTATACTTGGGACTGAAATTTAAGCCCTCTTTAGGCTGGAGTAATCACATTGATACTATCTGTAGAAAGTTGTCAACAATTAAAGAAATAGCAGATTTTTTGACAGCTAAACACGCATACTACTCAGCCTTTAGTGTGACAAGCTATGGAATTATTTTATGGGGTCATAGGAGCGATGCAGAAATAATTTTTCCCAAACAAAAAAAGCTTTGAGGAAACGCAGAAAGCTGCAGGAAAATATTCAAGAAAGAAGCATAATCACAATAACTTCAGTCTCCATACTTACATGTGTCCAGTACATCCAAGCTAATAGGGATAAGTTTCCAAAAAATTCAACGTTTCATTATTATAACACACGTGGTGAGAATAAATATATAATACCCCATCATGGAATGAAAAAGGCAGAACAAAAATACAATTTTGTAACTTGAAACTGTAAAACAAATTGTCAGATTATTTGCAGACCTTGGCACAAGTCCATAGGACGGTAAAGAAATTATTGCTTGAGAACCCAATCTATTATACCGGGTGTTTCTAAATTGAAGATACAAACGAAAAGGGGAGATTCCTTGCATAATTTTAAGAAAAAAGATCATATCTGAAGAATATATCTGTCTAGCTGACCTCAGTATCACATATGCAATAAAAGATTTGCTGTCAAACTTCTTAAAAATGCCCAATTCATTATCTCTGCGAAGTCGTTATGAAGTTCCGTTTTTATTAAATGAATGATGCAAAAGAAATCCATAAAAAATATCAAAGGTTCCATTCAGAACAGTGAATCAAGTGTACTCATATCGGACGATTGGCATCTTTTTATTTCTATAAATAACCTGGTATGTGAATATGTAATTGAGTTCAATATACCCAACCAAGTTGTTCTCCAAGAGCGTTTCGAGTTTTATTTTTGATACTTCTAGGAATTCATAGATAGTTGATCTGATTAGTTATTTTAAACTTTACATTCCGATAGATGCAAGTAAAAGTTAGAAAAAACATTTTAAAACGGGGGAAATATTTCGAGTGACGAAGGACTCTAATTAATAAATATATAAATATGAATAAATAATAGTTATTTGTAGGAAATTCTTTATCGTTATGTTGACCACCAATGGAAATCATTTTCATTTTGTCATATCACTTCTTTTACCCTAAGATTTCTGAGTTTTTCGTTGTTGTCACTTAGTGAAAGCATAACAATTAATAATTGAATTTGAATATTAAAACAAATTGAAATATGTTTATCTTCTACAATTTTAATTTCAAAAAATTTTTTATTCAAAAAACTTTTAGAATTAAATTTATGTCTACACAAGCACCGCTTACATTTAATAGACGTATATAATCAAAACTCAATATATAATGTCAAATGGAATAAATAACCCAACAGATATATGAAAGTAATTAAAATTAATAAATAAATATTTAAAGGATACAAAATTTTTATTTCTGGTCTCACCTTTAAGAACACCAATTGCCTTTTAAAAACATGAACACACTTAAAGGACTTCTCAAAGAATATAATTTATTTGAAATATTTAATATATTTAAATATTCGACTAAGTTATTTCAAAAATCTCTAAAAAAAAATGTGCACTATATCTTCAAAAAACAAATATAATTCTAAGCAATCCCGTCTTCAGCCCTCATTTAATATTCCAAATATCAAAATCAAAAAACTAACCTATATCTCTCCACGTGTTAAAAGACTAAAGCTTCGAAACACAGATCAACTATATAATTCAAGATTGATCTTTGTTCTAACAAAATCAAAGAACAATGTGAGTTATTTTAAGGTTTATTTAAATTCATTGACATTCCATAATGAGATTTATTGAAGCCAAAATATAATTATATATTATATATAAAATAAAATAGAAAGGCCTTTCTATTTTAATTAATTATTGTTTGAACAATACAACTTGAGTCGTATTTTAAAGGTTATATATATTTATGGAAGGCCTCGGATAGTACTTTGCAAATTGGAGAATATTAAAAGACCATAACAAAGTAACAGACTGCTCCATCCAATAAATAATTCCCTGAAAAATCGTTACTAAAATTTAGTTGCGCCGCTGACAAATTGTAAATGATTTCAAATATGATTTATTCAAATGCTATTCTATCGAATTCTCGTGAAAAAACTCATGTCAGAAGCCAAATATTTGGTATTTTCAAACTACAATCAATCAAATTTATCATCTGGTAACGGCTAACATGTGGAAATTATTCCTTTTTCAAACTGACGCTACCTGTAACACGATGTCACTAAATATTTGAGTTTTCTCTAGCATGCAAGACCCAAAAAAAAAGATTGATCATTGCAACTTCTTTATAATGATATGAGAAATTGTCACGACAGTATTATAAACACGCAAGATATAACGGATGTGAACATTTTCATAACTTGTTTCGAATTGCTCCTACTTGAATCCATATTTGGTATTTCGATAATAATTTACAGAAGATATAGCGCAAAAAGTTTGTAATTTTTAATGAAATGGTAGAAACTTTAACAGAGAAGAAATCGATAATTATCACTCAAGAGATGAACATTTTACTTGGCTCATAATTTTAGGTGCCAGTTCAAAATATAACCCATAGATAAATTTTTTCCAGTAGTTCAAAAAGCAGATAATTCAAATGAACCGCTGCGTCATTTATGGCAAGAGAGCGTGTCTAATTGTTGTCTTTGATCTTCGAAAATGAATTGAAGCGTACGATGGATTTCTATCGCAAAATGTTATTATATTATTCTCGAAAATGTGCCTAATTTTGTTTACTGATGACACGTCGTTTGGTATTAGGGCTCCTTCTTTCAAAGATCTTCAAATTTCCCCAATATATATTAAGGAGGGAGAAAACATCTCAAAGTTGTCTTGCTTTCATAACTATCATGCAAGAAGTGGGGGAGTATTGTTTATACCTTACCATAAATCGAAATGTAACCCAAATATCAGGACATAAAACTATTTAATCCTTTACCCTCACATAAACGATCTCTGAAACTTAGAGAATTCAAGGGAGATGTTAAAGCTTTATTATTGATTAAGTGGTATTATTCTATTAATGAATTCTTAAATTATGTATTTGATGTTTAACTTTATTTGTATTACCATTTTTTTAACTTGTCTCATACATTTTTTCATGTGTGAAGAGACCAATAAATGATTTATTCATTATTTATTTATTTATTATCAAATGAAGGCCAACACGATTCGAAACATTTTGGCCCTTTCAAACAAAAACTGGAGAACATACGTAAAATCAGGTATTATTCTCGTATATCACATTACGTAGTAGATGAAGAGACCGTATATTGCTGCTTCCCGGCGTAGCATATAGACGACACGACTAGTCTTAGACAATACCTGACTGACCCTTCCTCGCCTCCAGGTCTTGACGTACAGGACGGATTGACGATGCTCGTACGAGGATCAATTGACGCATCAATCTTGAGACTATCTTGGTTCGTGGGACTGCGTTCGGGTAGTTGGATAAGAAGCCCCTTCGACGTGTGAGTTGCGTCCCAAACAACTCGGGTACTGACCATGCTGAACCAGTAGAGGTTGGATAATGCTTCGCAGCTACCAGTAACACGGAAGCAGCGTTACTGGAAGCTGGTGGTTCTCGCCATGCGCGATGATAAGGCATAACCCTTATCACACTTTCTACTTCTTGGGGCAGATTGTGGAGACTGCTAATAGCACACAGCGTTCGACGACCGTTCCGACTTGGAACACATGGTCACAGGCAGACGTGCGCACCACGCCTGTCTGAAGAGTTCAGGTGCGCATGCTCAGAACGAAATGCCGCCTCCCAAATTAAGAGGTAGAAACACCTCATTTTCTTAAGAGTTTCGATATTATATGACAAATAACTTCCATACTTAAAAATACAGATTCATAAGAAATTTTCAACATTATTTTTTTCCAGATTTGGAAACAGAAGATCGCCTTGAATACCAGTTCTTCCCCAATCGTACTGGTATCACCCAATTCAGAGTCAGGGCATCCAACGATGCTCATATAGCTCTCAGCCCCAGCGCATGCGAGACAACTCCGATGTACGAAATTTTCATTGGGGGATGGGGAAATAGCAAATCTGTCATTCGTAAAAACAGGTAAGATAAAATGATAAAAAGCAGCTATTCAACAGTCCGTTCCCGCAAAAAATTTCAAATCTGTGAATTACTTCTTAAACAAGCTACATATAATGAATAAAAACCTAGAACTCTGTGTTCTGTCATTCTATAGTGAAATAAACGTAACTTTTTGCAGTCTTAGAACTGTTATCCTGACGAAACGGAAAATCTCATGAAAATAAAATACTAACGACCAAAAAAGTTTAGGTCAAAACAAGCCTCATGGTCACGGAAAATCACTATAATTTCAAGTGGCTTTCACATCTTTTCTAACTTCGCTCACATCACTTTTATTCGTAATTTTGTCAACTGCATCTTTTGAGGTTAAATAAGGATTGATACAGGTTTTTATTATTGTGTGAAGATTCGACTTAAAAAATAAATCTAATGAAATATTATGTATATTTTATAATTTCCAAATTTAACGTTGATGAAATTACCCAAGGAATCAGTCACAGATTACGAAATTAATAGTCTTCCGTAATCTGTGGGAATCATCTTTGTTTGAGAAGCTGCTATGAGAACACGAAAAAATTATAAATATTCCGTTATTATTATGTTGAAATTAAATTATTACTCTTGTCCTTCTTCTGTAGGACAAAACCAGACGTTGCTGAAGTGCCAACACCAGGTATTTTGACCGATCAAGATTTTCGTGGCTTTTGGGTAAGATGGGAAAATGGAACCATCTCAGCTGGAAATGAAGGTGAAGGTGCTCCATTCATCAGTTTCACAGACTATGAAAATGTGCCTATTGAATATGTTGGATATTGTACTGGATGGGGTGCCCGTGGTTCATGGGTTATTGAACAAAGAGAAGGTAACTGAAATGAATTTGTATTATTTTTGTTTTCCTCTTAGAAATCATGTTTCAAGATTCTTAAGAGATGACCATAGACTTATTATCCTTTCAATAAATGAATAAATGATGTAAGTGACTTATGGCGATTTTCTTCTTTTTATCTGAAGTGCCTTCTACATTATGCCAGCTTATAACAGACCATTACTACTTTTTTGATCTCTTGATGTCACCAACTACAGTTAGTGACAAAGTCAGTACCTGAAATTCAACAACTTACAGTGAAGACTTAATTTCCATTGTCCACTCTAGAGCAACCACTTCTAGTGTGAAAAATACAAACACAACCATGCTAAGATTGAATAAAACCTTTGAAATAATGTCACTTCACCCAAATTTCGTACTGAGAAAGATGATATAGAAAAGATCCAAAGATTTCAGAAAAATAAATTATGAGACTAGTTATGAAGGGTAGGGTGTTTTAGTTGAAACACCCTGTATGATCATTTCACACAGAATTAACTAAAGACTTTTTGGGTTGACACTATTACTGAAACAATGTATGAGCTATTTATTGAAACAATGTATGACCTATTTACTATTATCTCTTTTTATTTACTGCTACTATAGAACCTGTGAAGTAAGCCTTCATATTCATTTCAGGTGGTGGACCAGTAGCTGCCGCTTATACACAACCACCACGAAATGCAGCTAACGCCTGTTGGGTAGCTAGTGGAAACGGACAAGTTCCTCCAAGAGCTTTTGTTGGAGGTGAAGACAATGGAGAAACTCTGTACGTCTGCAGGTCAATGTTGAATGGAGCCCTCATACCAGGAAAATTGGTACCAAGCCATGGTAACGGCTATGTTGCTTGGGGAGGAAAAGAAAATCCTGTGTACGAGTATGAAGTACTTTGCGATTTTGGAGGTACCTGGGTAGCAACTTCAGGTGGTAACATCCCCAGTGGTAAGTAAAGGAATTTTTCTATCTTTGTGGTATTAGAAAATTTATAATTTTCTTTTTATAAGATTTACAGTTGCCATAGCGTTTCCCAGTGATGACAATGGATGATAATCAGACGAAGCTAAGCCTAGAGAATTAGCCGCATGCACTAGTATTTCCAGTGGCGGATTAAAGGTCCAGAGCGCCCTAGGCAATAACTTTGTCGGCGCCCCTGTACCGGCCATAAATGGCCATCTTAATTAAAAATTCTGAGCTCGCGCGCCCCTTGTAACTACGCGCCCCTAGGCACGTGCCTAGTTTGCCTTACGGATAATCCGCCACTGAGTATTTCCCAATTAAACGCCTCCATCGTTTCCCTGACCTTATTTGTATGTGATGTGGTATTATCATAGAGGAAAATAATTTTTTCCATATTCTGGTCGTTATTCACATAATACTCGATTTAAATCTATCATGTGCTCTTGGTAGAGATCAGTGGTAACGGTTTCACCAGGTTTTAGCGGCTCATGATAGATTACACTCTTCTGATCCTACAAAGTAAGAGCATTGTCTTCCTTTCAAAGCTTTGGTCTTGCAGTCGATGTAGATGGTTCATCTGGATTCACCCATAATTTTCGACACTTAGGATTCTCAAATTATATTCATTTTTCTTCACCTGTCTTGAACTACTCGAAATACTGTGTTCACCAGGAGCATGTTCATCGTGAGTTTCAATAAGCATTCGATGTTATTCTGCACCAGTTTGCTTCAAATGATAACAGAGCATCAATGCTGTCCACAAATTATGTAGGCATAAAACTTGTATTTAAGATTATCGAAAAATATACCAATGTATGGAACTTGGGTTATATATCTTTTATACTTATTATTAAATCATATTTTCCATTGTTATTATCAAATTATTCGTATATATCAGTTATGGAGTATACAAATTCATTAAATATCAAATAGTGTATTAATTGATTGAAAAAATTCTATTCGTATGCCTATCTTTCACCTCAGACCCACATTCTTGAGTCATGTTTAACTTTCTCCTACCTGTAAATTCCCTGATCATTTTAAAAATCTTTTAACTCAAATTTTATTCAAAGCATATCTGTTTTGACTAATGATAAGTGATTAGTAACAGTACATAGTCACTATAGTATCGTTTCTGTCATCGATAGTTATTAATATGAAGTTTCTCTTTTTTAGGAGCATTACCTGGGGGTCAAAGCGAAGACGGCGAACCACTTTATATTGGCAGGACTGTGCACGATGGAGCTTTGACTGTTGGCAAAGTTCAACCCAGCCACGGTTGCTTGTATATACCATATGGTGGCCAAGAGCTATCTTTCCGTGAATATGAAATTCTCTTACAGTAAATTAATGCTTGAGGATGTATCCACAAGAACCAGCTTGTTTGATGTTTTGCTGCATAGGATAAAATCCAGAAAGATTAGCAAGCACATTACTGTATTGTATTCAGCTTTTAGGTGCCTATTGTAAAGTACCTAAATTATTTTTATATACTTGTACAACAGATGTGTATGTTGAGGGCCTTAATTGTTCAGAAGTTTATATTTATTTTATAATCATGGATAATTTGACGTTTTAATTATATATTTAGGGCAACTCCATTAAATTTGTATTTAAAAAGCAAATATTTCTTTATTTCATTATTCATATCTTTTCATACTATATGTTAAAAGAACCTGTAATTTTCACACTATTGGGTTTGTGGTCACTGGAGAGTATGGATGAGTTTAGGAACAGAATCTCTGGTATTCTGATGTTTCCGCTTCATGTTCCAAAGCTAATATCAGAAGATAGGACAATTCAAAGAAAAAAATCAAATCTTTCCAACCCAATCGTTGAAAAAATTTATTTGAATTATTTCCCTCTTATGAAACTGAGCATAAGGCAAGGAAAGGAAACCATTAAGGTTTTGCAATTGCACTTTGATATTTATACAGGTATGGAAAAGACAGTCAAAAACATAGGAAATTCAATGTTAATCAAGACATCCAGTGCAGCAGTGGAAAAAACCTCAGCGAGATGCGATGAGGAATAAACGACTGTTCTCTCTCAATGGCACTGCGTGTCTTGATTAATATTGAATTTTCTATGTTTCCAACGTTCTTTTCCATACCTGTATAGTAGTTTCTTACTTGGTCTTGACTGAACAGTTGAATCGGCATTTCTCAAATGTCATAACAAATCGCAGATGAAATTGAACAAACCTCTAGATCATCCGAGAAGTGAGGGTTCATTCTATTTCAATATTTCCTCGAAATGCATTTACGGCCACTTTCATAAACGAAATTAAAGTCTCCTTTAATGATAAAACGTGTTTCATAAACAAATTTTGAGGTTAAAGGGAACTTAAAGCGTCCTTTATCTTAAAGTGAGAAAATCGGCCCTTGACGGCTGGAAAAGGATCCTTTAACGAGAAGTTTGACACTGCGCTCGATAAACACGCAAACAGTGGACATAACCTTCCTCTGTCACATTAGCCCATTTTCTTTGATTTTAGTACTACGAGAAATGCATAAATCAACAAGACTATTGTTAATCTATGGAGAAATGTTTACGTTCAAACCGTGCGTGATCCAGACTTGAGAATCAGAATTATTGTAGCTAGATGACCTGCTGGCTCAACTCATGATCAAACCATCTGTAATAACAGTGTCTTGAAGAGACAATTTGAGAGTGGTAAATTTGGACGGTATTTGTTACTTGGTGATAGTGGTTATTGCAGACCTATGACAAAGTTACCGGAAGCTATAACTGCAGTTGAAAATTTATATAAGCAGTCAATTATACGAACTAGAAATGTGGTGGAGAGAAAGTATGGAGTTTGGAAACGTCATTTTCCTATACTTTCTAAAGGAATGAATGTTAAGTTAACGACCATAAGGGCAATTATTGTTGCCACCGCTGTTTTGCACAATATGTAGATATGAACGAAATATTTCTAAATGAATGATTGCAGGAGGAAGAGGACTTTTAAACAAATTCAACTAATGTTAATGCAGCTCTTCAAGCGAGAGTCTATTATTAATAAACATTTTGCTAATTTAAAATTTATATTTGTGTGATAATTGAAAATAAATTTGCTTGTCACTTGTGGAACTATTCTTCATATTCAATTTGTATCTTCAACATGACAAGATTTCATATAATTTTTATAAGATTTTACAAGGTATGTATTTAGATAGGCTTCTATGTAAAAAAGGATCCTTTTCCAGCCGTAAAGGGCCGAATTTCTCACTTTAAGATAAAGGACGCTTTTAAGTTCCCTTTAACCTCAAAATTTGTTTATGAAACACGTTTTATCATTGATGGAGACTTTTTGGGAAAAAGGAGGCTTTAATTTCGTTTATGAAACCGGCCGTAAATAAAAAATCGCTTGATCTCCCAATATTAACTATAAATCAAATATGCATTGCTCAGAGTATCAATGACAATCTTGACAAATGACATCTTTCATTTGAGTGGAAACTGTACTTATAATTTTCATTTTCAAACTAAATAAATTTTTGAAATATGTGAACTACTCCATTGTAAAAAAAATCGTGTGTGTAATTCGAACGCAAATTCTTTGTCGATTTTTAGAGATTGCCGCGCTCCTTAGTCGCGCGGAAACTGTCTTTTTCAATCGACAATATATCATTTTCCGCTCTTAATACACAAATTTCTATTGAAATGTTTGAGTCCTATCTCATTCTCGTTCATATACACAACACAGCCATGGAAAAACGCTGGATTCAAACCCACAATCAACGGCACCATAGTGCACATCTTCGCCCGCTAATCCACCCAGATCTCTTAATCAGTGTTATTATGTTAGATTTGTGTTCTGTGGAGGTAACCCATCACAAAAAATTAAAAACATTACCAACATATTTACTGTGGGAAGTTATTCCATTCCTAGAAGTAGTGTGATATGAGGTATGCAAAAAAGGTTTTGTATAAACATTTTTTGGATAAGTTAGCGCAAGTGCATTTCAATCAAATATTTTAATAGTCGGTATTGTCTTAAACTAGCTCAATAATAAAGTAGGGTTTATGTATCGCTTTCCAATTTGGGTATCCACCAGTAGCAATTGTCAATAGAATGCACAATTTTGAAGAATTCCAGTTTATTTGAAAACGCACTTGTATGTTTCCTCCATTTACAAACGTGCAGCCTTTTATTTATTTGTTAGTCTTTTGTTTTCTATCATATTTTCAAAAATATATGAATGGACATTCCTTATCTCTGGTTCGAATAAATAAAATGCATAATTCATTTAAATTAATAACGAGAAATTCTAATAAAATTTCTGAGGAAATAAGGAGCATGATGAAAATTCAGAGACCATCATATGGAACGTAAGAACATTTCTGTGAAACTTTGAAATACTCTCTGACTCTATGAATTACATGCGATCGTAAACATTTCGGTTTCTTTTGATTCTGTGCACCGTGTAGGTCTTCAAAATGGCACCTACGTAAGTATATTTTATATTATTTCATTGAATATCACTAATCCTTTGTTAATTGATGAGACTTATTGTTTCGAGAATACATATTTTTGCACGCGTGATAATAATTTTCTGAAACTTTGAAGCTATGTAACCCTAACTTTCAAATTTGTATTATTAGGTTATGTTCTCTAATGAATAGTGTCACTATTTATGCATATTAAAAACATTTGATTTTTCTAGTATGGAAAAGAAGGAAAAGACCAGAAAGGGGCTTCCAGTTGTCCCTGAATCTGTATTGAAACACCGCAAGAGGCGTGATTTGACCAGGGCTAAACAGGTACAAACTGCCATTAAGAGGAAAGCTGCCCTTGTAAAGAAACGAAAAGACATCTTTAAACGTGCCGAACTATACGTCAAAGAGTACAGGCTTAAAGAAAGAGATGAAATTCGTCTCATTCGCCAGGCCAAAAACCGTGGTAACTATTATGTTCCTGGAGAAGCCAAGTTAGCCTTCGTTATTAGGATTAGGGGGTAAGTTTCGATTTGTTGTCTGTGTTTTGAGGGACAGTTTCATGACATTTGGTTGAATTAAGCCTCTTGTTTTCCTAAATGTCCCAAATTATATTGCTCCATAATAACAAACTCTTGAGGTTATGTGCTTTGAGATATTATTGTGGAGCGACAGTTACTTATTACGTGTAATAAGATAATAACACAATCTTTTGTTTTCAGTATCAACAAGGTTGCTCCCAAGGTCCGTAAAGTTTTGCAACTTTTCCGATTACGCCAAATAAACAATGGTGTATTTGTGAAACTGAATAAAGCCACAATCAATATGTTGAGGATATGTGAACCTTACATTACATGGGGATATCCTAACCTTAAGTCAGTTCGAGAACTCATCTACAAACGTGGTTTTGCCAAAATTAATGGACAGAGAGTACCAATCACCTCTAACGAACTAATTGAAAATAGACTGAGCAAGTCTAACATCATCTGTGTTGAAGATTTGATCCACGAAATCTTTACTGTTGGTGAAAAATTCAAATTTGCCTCCAACTTCTTGTGGCCATTCAAGGTGAGTGAATATGTATTGTTTTATATATTACACGTATATATTTGGAAAAAAGAAAAATTGAACATCTCCAGAAACTATGTTGATTGGTTTCCATTTGAAGAAATTGAACTTTCAAATTATTATGAAAATTATAATTTCAGTAGATATATTTCATTAATCTTTTTATAAAGGGGATAGCAGTAAATACTTAATATTTCAATGAAAATTGCTAATTTCAAATTAATGAAAATACTGATCTGCGGTTTTTGGTGTCATTGATATTCCTTTAACCGAGCATGAAAGACATCAAATATGAATCGCACATTAATAAGTAAACTTTTGTTCTAATAAAATACAAGCACTTTGTCATCTGGGGTATAGCAACTTTCATCCAGTACGATCTTCTTGATTTCCTTTTCAGTGGATGTGAAGTTGAATATTACTGGTAAATTAATTTATGGATATCCTTCCCATTGTTCTTTTTATAACGCTGTGGAGTTGGAAAGCCATAAAACAATTCAATATGTTTTTTCAATTGTTGAAATTCACATTCTACTTCATACAGGCTGTCACTCACCAGCCGTCAAATAATAATGGACTTTAATATAGCTCTGTTTGATTCTGTTGCTAGAACATTTTGTGATAGATTGCAGAAATTCATTTAGGAAAATATTGATGTTTGTATAGGTTAACATATGCATGGTTTTTAATATTTCAATTCTTTTTTAATGTATTTGTGTTGATTCAGATCAAATAAAGAATTTGTAATGCGAATTTTTTTCAATATTGAAAACTATTTCGTATTCGGGATTTTACTATTGACGATTTATTGCTTTGGAAAGATTTAAGTTGGTAGAAATGTTTTACACAGATTTTTTCATCGAATAATCTGCTAAACAATTTTTGTTGAAGACATCAATGGAATTTTATTTCATCTGAAAAAAGAAAAGATCAAAATTTTCATCATTAATCAACGAAATTCTGCTTTGAATGCTTTTTACATGAAGATAGTTTTGAATATTTATACTAAATTTCACTTTTGATTTATTAATCTCATGTATATTATCCAAGAAAAATATCACTAGTTCGAAAAGAATGGTCAATAAATTCAAGTTTGAAAAGGTTTATTTGTTTGGCAGCCATTTAATTTTGGGACATAAATAAAATTGATGGTTATATGAAAAGATATTTAAATTTCAAAAGCCGCTCTCCCAATAATATTCTTGATTTTTTGAAATATAATATCTCATTTTTTTCCAGCTTAACACACCTACTGGTGGATGGCGTAAGAAGGCAAATCACTACGTTGAAGGTGGTGATTTTGGAAACAGGGAAGATAGGATAAATGAGTTATTAAGAAGAATGGTCTAGATCCACTTAAATAAAAACTGTTAAAATATATTATATATTGTTTTAATTTATTCCACATGTAAAAACTAAATTCAATCCTTTTGTATTTTTAATTTAGTTTTACATATTTATTACATTTTGAAAATAATAAATATAGATGGGAAATCGTACTGGATTGGTTTTTCGGTCAATTTCGAAAATTATTTTGAAATATTTATTACCTGTCGGGAAAGACAAACGCATACGTACGGAAACTTCGGACTTTGCTCGTTCGGTCGCGAACTTCCCGCGGCCCCACGCGAAATGTTTGAAAAAGATCCTGTGGGAGATCGTTTGTTGATGCTTTAATATATAGAAAAGGCAGGTGTCTAAAAAATTTGACAACTGAAGCATTTTTCAGTTTTAAACGTTACTTGTTTTGTATTTTAATTCATTTTTAGTAATCAGAATAGATTCTATAAACTATGGAGCTTGAGGCTTTTACATGACATAAGGCTTTTCCAGTCGAGAGATCCCTTCTATCGCAGGTCAGCTGAAAAATTCCTTTTTAGTCTTCTATATTGAGGCACACTAATGGATGTAATTGGTTGTTTGCATTACTTTTCAATTTAGCATCTTTTTCCTACCTCTTCTCTCTAACGTCCCCTACATAAGTGATTCGTAGTTTTTTTTTTTGTAGGGTTTAAAGTATTTTCAATTGACTTATCTGGTTATTGATATATTTTGATTTGCTTTTACATCCTCCCAGAGTTTGATACCATATATGTTTTATCACTGTTTTATATCAAAATCTTGTCCTTTAATTATTGGAATTCAAGTCTTATTTGCTTTTTTTTCTTGGTAACTTGTTCCTCCCATGTGTATTTATCTAAATGGATACACAAGTAGGAGAGTGGTTCAAATATGATCGTGACAAACTCTGTAGATGACGCGCATGTATGTTTCGAAGGTAGTGGCTTGAGTATGTGATAGCTAGGTCTCTTATGAAGAGTGTGGCATTTGTTTTCGTCGGAGCACGTGTTTCACGCTTGTGCTACGAACATGGGTGAACGTCAAGTGCCGACTGCCGTTGCGCAACGTATTATCATTCGTTATTTAGTGGGAGAAGACGTTAAAAACACGGATATTTTTGTGCGTTTGCAAATGCAGTTCGGTAGTGAGTGCCTGATAAGGGGTGGCCATGTTTAAATGGGCCAAAGCATTCAAGCATGGCCGCGAAACCGTCGAGAATGAGCCGCATGATCATCGACCGCGAACCAGCGTCCCACCAGACTACATTCGCCGCGAACCAGCGTCACACCAGACAACATTCGTCGCGTTGAACAACTCATTTTGGAGGACTGTAGGATGAATGTCAGCATCAGTATTGGTAGTGTAGAGTATCATCCACAAACACCTTCATGACAAGAGAGAATAGTTGAATACTTGTATCAGCTTTGCTATTTCTTTGTCTTTTCTTGTGAGCATTGATCTGAATAGTGGTTGCTGCCTTCAGCAATAAATTTAGGTCTTAAGAGATTGTTTGATTTAATGCCTTGGCGGGAAATAGTCTGATTATATGGCAGAGTTTTGATTCTTCCAACTGGTTTATGCCATTCTTGATAAGATCTGTGCCAGCGTGAGTTCTTTTATCTGACTGGCAATATGTGATATAATTCGGTATTTTAATGTGCAATTTCTATTTGAAATGAGTTTCACTTGTCAAGAGGAGTTCTGATGGAAAAAATATTGAAATTCGTTTTTTAGAATGAAATTCCATTCTGAGACTTTTGTGAAGTTATTGATTTTTGTGAGAAATGTGGTAAGCGTGCAGATACCATAATTTTTGGTTTATCAGCCAATAAAACGAAAATGTATTTTTTCATATTTAGTGAAAAAAATTTCTAATTACTTCTGGATTTCTCGTTAATTTCTTTCTCACAATAGCAAGGAAAGAGCATTGTCCAAAAGCGGGCAAGCTCTGTGCGCTTGGAAATTTGCCTGATGAGCCCTGTTATTGTCTGCGTATGTCCAAAAACTATTATTAAAATTCGAGAAAAATGTGAATTTAACAAATTCCCAAATACTACTCGGCAACACCCCTATATTGGATCCAGTTATTTCCATGTGCTATAAAAATATACAGATGTCCGAAGAATAGAACATTTTTCAATTTTAAGTTTAGTTCCTTTTATACTCATTTGAAGATGGTCAAAAGACAAAAACACTTGCCAGGATTCTGAGTAAATTGTGAAACATAAAAACTGTGTGAATTATTTTAAATAAAATTGTTATAATGTATCACCTAGAGCCAACCGCATCCTCCATTCATGTGCTTATATTTTTGCAAAGAGGTTATTATGTTGAAAGCCACTAAGATAAATATTTGTGAAATATATTAGGTAATGTGTATTTGATGCAGTATGTCCATGGTTTCTTCCGTAATTGGGAGAAAGTAGTGCCCTCTAATATATTCCTCAGGTTTATTATATTCAATATTATTGATACACGAGATTCTCTTTAGTTTGGGTCAATTAATAAAGTACGTTCAAATAACACCGTTCCTCTTACTGAAAGATGAGCTACATTCTCTATCAGGCTTGCTACAGACCTATATTTTCAATTTGATTATTATATTGGGCTTTAAATAGAAAAATCGTTTCATTTTGAAGAATCTGATAAAGAGATCCACATATTTTTATGAAGGAAAATTAGGCGGCAAGAACCACCTAGGGAATTTTATGTGTACTTATCACTGTCGATGCCAGGAGTCTATGGTCGCTTCGTAGTCCGGCGCGTGTGTGTAAACATAACCTCGAGAGAGGAGCGTCTGTTCTCTCCAGAATGGTGGTGGTAATCTTCAGCGACTGAACGCTGGCTTCAGAGAGTCGAGCTTTCCTTTGTTAGAAATAGAACGCCATTGTCCATGGTTCATTAAAGGTTAAGGATAGACACAAAGCGAACTCGTCTGAGATGCCCTAACATGTAAAGTTATTGTATTGTATTGATTTACCTGAGGTCAACGTGAGTGTTATTTGTATCATGTATTCTTTATTCATGGGTGGATTTTACTTGATGCTCCAGCTTGAGGCGACCTGTTTACTACAATATGAATTGATCATTTAAAATATTTCAGACACGTAAGCATCTTCATTTCATTTATTTGAATCTAGAGGTGGTTAACAATGGTACTTCATTTGAGAATTCAGTGTTTGGAGTGAATGAAATATGGATCCACATTTAGATACTGACACAACAACCCTGTGTCTTCAGAATGCCGTAATAAGGCATTCCTGAACAACTATATTATTAGGTATAATGATTATAATGAATAGGTGGTTGAATAACAGACACCACAACCTCTGTGTCTTCAGAATTCCGCAACAAGGCATTCCTGAACCACGATTTAAGCGCTCAGATTGTAATAATCTAATTAGATAGTAGGTGTATGAATGAGGAATTCCTGACCAAAGGGATATTATTGTTAAACTACCTCAAAGATCATTGTCACATGTTTCTATTGCCATGTGTATTCACTCAATTGACTGATGTATTTACTTTTGCTTGAACACTTAATTTGTTTTAGGATATTAGAAAGGTTGTCGATCTCTTGGACCTTAATTTTATGAATAAAGGGAAGGACAGGGTTAAAGAATGTATGGGAGCTGAAGAGAGGTCAAAGTTTTTATCCCCAACTCTCTTTGTCCTAAAGTACAACCTCGCTCTCGTACATCGAGTCAGGTGCGGGACCCTGCCTTCCGCAACCAATTTTTTTTTACTTAACCTTCCATTCTGAACTTCCCGTCACTGTTTCCTCGTTCTCGTTCAAGTGTAACTTGGGTTGTCTAGACAACGTAACGTCCTATTCTCCCGCCACTAGATGATTGCTACGATAAAAAGATTAGCGAGCTTTAGAGTACTCCGTATGATCCCGGATATCTTAGAGTACTCCGTATAGTATGTGATAGCTCACTAAGGTAATTCATTGTTTCAGAAATTTCGATCTAAATCGGTAAATTCGGTAAATTTAGTAGCAGTGGCAACCCTGTTCTCTATAAGAGTTCATCTATGGAAACATTCAAAGAGTAGTTCTAATATGTTCAAGTTTTTAAAATACGCAAATATACTCTCAACTGGAAGCCTACCTTCCTTGGTCTCGGTAATAGAATATGCTGTAAAATTTTCGTTCGTATAATGAATAATAATAAGTAATAATGAATATGAGATTATTCCCATTATCAATTATGAAATTTAAGAAAATACTTGACACTGGCTGTATATCATAAGCGGGAGGCCATTAGTTCTCCTAGTTTCAACGAAAGAAGAAAGAGAGATGAACTACTTATTGGTCTGTGAGATTCCGTTTAGTCGCAATAGTTTGATAATTTGAAGGTTAACGAAAGTAATTTGTCAACGAGGTTTGTAGTGAACAATTTGTTGTTTTTATTCATAATATTTAACAATGACGAAATTGAGAAAGCAGCGACGGAGAAAGAAGTTTAGATATAGTGTAAACAGAAAAAGGCTACGTGCCAAAATCAACAACGTGGGAAAAATAAAATGGTAAGTGGATTTCTTTGAGATTTCCCGCTTGCTTTTTGAAACATTTAACATATATTACGTGATTTCACTATTCTTCTCATATTTCAGTAAGGAGATAGCCGATCAGTGGGAGAAAAGCAAATCGGTGGGTACAAATTTTAAAGAGATGGGTCTCTCAAATGATCCCAATGCGGCAGTTAAAATAGTAAATCGTAAAAACATTGTAGAAAAGCCACAGATAATAGTGGCCACTAATAACTCTGAATGGTTTGTTGAATCAGAACAAATAGAAAATAAAGAAGAAATACCACTAATTAAAAAAACTGTGGTAAAAAAATTATTAGAGGAGGCAAAGGCTCCAAGAGGAAAATATTTGAGGTTACCTGGATCCGTTGTAGAATGGGTAACGTATTTATTGGATACTTATGGAAGTGACTACAAAGCTATGGCAAGGGACAAAAAAAATATTGAACAACAAACATGGAAGCAAATTAGAAATAAAATAAAGTCATTTAAGAGTATACCTGAACAGTACAATGAATATTTAAAAAAGAGAGGGATCCAAAATCTAGCTGAGAGCGATGTATCATCAGATGGAGAATTGTGGAATTAATAATACTTAATATATATAATATATTTGTGTCAACCAAATCCAAACATGTGAAAAAATCAGTGAATTGAACTATTGCCAAGAAATAAAAAAGTCATCAAGATAAAACACAAAAGCCAGATTACGAAAAACGAACTCAAACGTGGCACAGATTTTAACCAAGTGTCTAACTATTGCCCCATGACCCTTTACCAGTTTTACAAAAATTATTTGAAAAAATCTTGAAAATTCTTCTCAAAAATTCAATTGGACAAAACATCCCTCTTTCACAGTTTCGATTCAAGAAAAATCATTCAACCATCCACCCTAATATTGAATGTACAAACCACAACGAAAAAAAGGTCACAAGTCCGCAGGAATATTCATGGACATCTAGAAAGCCTTTGATAGTGAAGGGGACGATGGTTTTCTGCACAAACTCTAGCAATAGGATACCTACAAAATATTAGAAGAAGCTTCTTAAAGAACAAACATGAGGGTTGAAATCAACAAGCATCGACTTCACACTAAATTTTTTATTATTTTTTGATATTTATGTACATTTCCTTTTCAAGAAAAAACTATGCATATTAAAAATTTATTTTATACTCGCAGAAAGACTCAAGTTTTTAGCCATTTGCTGGAGCAATACATATCTTTTCTCCCTCTTTAATCTGTAAAAACCAATTTTTTTTAGAAACTTTTATAGAAAAATAAATTTGTTAAATATTTTAAATAGAATTAAAATATTGAGTTAAACAATGTTCAGTTAATTTTCTCTTATACTAAAACAAGTTATATGTATGAGATGTTTTGTGAAAGGAAACTCAATCATAAAATATAATCGGTGAAATGTAATATGTATATATTGAATGAAATGTAAGTTAAGTAAGGAATAAGTGGTTAATTCCTTGCTTTATTTTCATTGTTGAAAAGAAATATCTATTGCGTCTCACCGATAATAACTTTCGCAAAACCTATCGAGGATAATTTTTGGAAATCTGAATTCATAGGTATGTTTATAATTTGTGTAGTAGAATGGTCGGAAATAAATATCGCTTTCAATGCAAATTGAGTTTTTATGGAAACGCCAAATATTAAAATGGTTAACATTTTACTGTTCGAAAAAAGTAGAAAATTCAATATATATTTAAATTTTGGTATATAAACATGGCATAATCATGTTAAAATTGATAGAAGATAGGTGGAAATATTCAACAATTTCAAGAACAAGTACACTATGAAAATTTAGTTATTCTTGTTGAATTTATGTTGTGCTGCTCGGGAACTAATACAGAGTTCAAAGAGTTCTTTCAATTAGTAATAATTTTTTGGCAAATGAAAATTCAAGATTGAATCTTGATACTCTAGCTGCAGTACTCATCATAAAAGTCTGTATATTTATTGCTCTGAAATTGTTAGAAAATTATATAATGACAAAAAATATTCATTCGGTAAAAAAATTTTGGTGATCTTCATTACATCAACTAGAGTTCTGAAATGTATTTGCTTCATACACTAGTTAACAGACAAAAAAGTTATAATTACTTGATGGCATGACGGGAAATTTATTCTACATTTACCACTGAAGTTCACAAATTTTTCACTAATCGATCTTGCGGAATATACTCTTGTAAGAGTACCACTTTCTTTTTTAAATAATACTTTGAATAAAAGCTACTTGTGCTCACTCAAGTTCAACGTGGTGGTATGACTCAGTCCAGTTGTCAACCAAGCACAAAAATATTTTGTGTGCATGAAGAAAGCCTTAACTTTATGGTGCCTAATCAGTAGGCTACGTTCGATGATATCAATACTTAGAATTTGATTACAAAAACTATTATTTGTCGTCAGTTAACCAATCGAGAAATAGTTCATGTTACATGAAATATGACTTTACTAATGAATTTTCTGAGTTTTCTGTTCGTTTTAGTCAAGTAGTACTCCAATTAGTCTCCACAAGTGGTGTTAAATCTTCATTGTTAATTATCTTCGGTGTACCAGAATGTGCTTCGTAGTCAGGGTTAAGATCCTTTTCTAGAGGGATGATAAGGCGCACTCTTAAGTTACATTTATCTGTAGCGACCACCTTCTCCGCACATATCTATAACTATTAGATATTAAAGTAATTTTTTCTTTGATTTGTCGAAAATTAACTATTCATTATGTCGAAGTAAAAACAAAAAGTGATTATTGATCGAACATTTTTATTATATAAGTTTAACATAAAAGATTCAGAAACAGTTAATTGTGAGGTGAATGATAAAATGTTTTCAAGCTCTAAGCTGGTAATCCAGCATCAACTTCGTCCTCAATTCCACATTCATTAACACCACGAAGAATTTTGAAATATCCCTTGTCTCCCCAATCTTCATTCCAAGAATTTGCTACCAACCAATATTTGTTTCCATTTTCAATTCCCCATCCGAGGATTTTAATTGCGTGTCCTCCTAAGATCTCTCCAGATGTTCTTTGGTACACTCCTGTAAAAAGAAATATATAAGTAATACTTTTGAAAAAGATATAAAATCAGTTTTTTGTAGCAAGCTGGCAGCACAGTTTGGTTACTACCACAGATTAATGGTCAATATGACTTTTTGACGGCATCGATTGCTTCTTCTGGTGACTTCAGATTTAGACCACGCTGTTCGTTTTTAAAAGGTAAAGAAATCTTTTGGACTTAGTCCAGATTTGTATGGGGGATGATCTAACAATTTGATGTCTTGATAGATGATCAGGGTTGGTTTTTTAAAGCATGGAGATGATTTCTGGCAAACAATCTGCATTGCAGAGGAATTTTTATTACCTCTTCTTTGAAACAGACTTTCTTGGAAGCATTTCGAAAATGCTTTTTCATGTACTTTGGCATGTTAGAATAACCAAAGAGACGACTGGCATTTACTTTTGGTTTCATATGAATTCATCGCCACTTACTTCTTTGGCTGCCGCACTGTGTATTTAGTAAACAGAAGAAAATGGTGAACAATGAAAAAATGGTTGGCCTTTCAATAGATTACGCAGCATCGCAAAAGCCATCGTGTTTGAATTTTTAGTCAAAACTCGGCGACCATCCAAGAGTATTATCGCTGTATTGAAGGCTGAGTAGCCTTCTTTGAAGGTGTCAAAATGTATTTTGATGTATAATAAAACTTTTCTTTGGTTGCCATTTTTTTCAACTATTTACACTGATGTCATGGAATGTAGAGATTAATGTCCTATGAGCGGAGAACTACTAAAGTGTATGCAAAACAGAACTGGCTCTATGAATAGACTGGTTCAACTAGAGGGCTGTTTAGCGCATACTCACCCGTTTTATAGCTTAAGAAATCCTCATAAACATTGAAGGCTGCCTCAACTGGTCCATTTTTGTATATTTCAGATCTGATGGAACGTTCGTTAGAGCTCACTTGGTATGAAGATTTGCCGTAATGGCGATCAGTGACATAATCCAATTTAGATGAAGAATCGCATGTGTCCATACATTCTGGGGTGGGCTTAGTGTCGCCACATTTAGGTTTTGGTCCTGATACGTGATGCTCGCAGGATGGGAAGGGGTATGATTGGCAACCCTGTGATAGAAAAATTATGATTGAGAGAAACAAAAAAACATTTAACATTATTAAAATTGGAAATTTTCAGTTATACATTCTGTCAATAAAGTACCGGGAATTATCGATTTAAATCTGGCGGGGCAATGAGGCAGGTAAAAATTTTTTTTCCTAGGTTGGTACCACTGTCCTTAATTACTATGCCAAGCTTGAGCGGGATCTGTCAACTAGTGTGTTTGCAACAGCTGATTAAGTCAGTCGATGTCAGAGTGCGTGCCGATTTTTACTATGGGTGATTACGTTGAGCAAAGAATTTGTTTAAAGTTTTGTGTTGCAAATGAATTTTCGTGTGCCGATGCATTGAAAATGTTGCAAAAGGCCTTTGGTGATAATGCTCTATCGAAAACTCGTGCATATCAGTGGTACAGAGCCTTCAAGGACGGTCGTGAAGTGGTCGCCCATCGACGGCTTCGATCGAAGATAACGTCGATAAAATTAAGGAAAGGGTGCTGGAAAACCGTCGTACCAGCTTGAGAGAGATAGCACATGATCTTAAGATATCCCACGAGTCCGCACGTACGATTTTGATTGATATTTTGGGCATGAGAAAGGTGGCCGCACGACTCGTACCGAAAGACCTGAATTTTCTTCAAAAACGTCATCGCGAACAGGTTGCTTCAGACATGCTGGATCGCTGTAATTCCGATTCTACATTCATGGAACGCATTATAACTGGTGATGAGACCTGGGTCTACGAGTACGATATGCAAACAAGCCAGCAATCATCGGAATGGGTGGCAAAAAATGAGCCGAAACCGAAAAAACCACGCCAAAGCCGCTCGAAAATGAAGGTGATGCTCATTGTTTTCTTCGATATCCGTGGCGTGGTGCACTACGAATTCGTTCCAGAGGGTCAGACGGTAAACAAGGAGTATTACCTAGGCGTTATGAAACGTTTGCGTGAGCGTATCCGTAAGAAGCAGCCAAATTTGTGGGCGAACAACTCATGGATTTTGCATGACGATAACGCGCCTTCTCACCGAGCTACGATTGTGACTGAGTTTCTCACCAAAAACTCAACAAACGTGCTTCAGCAACCACCGTATTCGCCGGATTTGGCTCCCTGCGACTTTTTCCTCTTCCCAAAACTGAAATTGCCCCTTCGTGGCACCCGTTTTGAGTCGATTGAAGCCATAAAACAAAATTCGGCGCGAGAGCTAAAGTCCATCCCGGAAAGCGCCTATAAAAAATGTTTCGATAATTGGAAGTGCCGTTGGCATAGATGTATTGGAGCAAATGGAGCCTATTTTGAAGGCGACCCAATAAATTTTGACGATTAAATGTAAAAATGTTGTTTTAATTGAAAATTACCGGTACTTTCTTGACAGAGTAGTATCTATAATTCATACCATAATCACTGCATAAAACTGATTCAATTGCAATAACATTGTAACTTTGTAGCATGAGATAACCTAAAATTACTAATTTTAAGAATAAAATGTATGTATCATTTCAGCTAATTAATTTTCAAACATTTCAGAAAGAAGAACTGTGAAAATATAGCTAATCTTTGATAACTCTAAAATCATTTTGAACGTTTTCGCTAGAGTTTTTTTCTTACATCATTGGATCCGTATCCGCCTCCAGAAACGATACCGTTGAACACCCAGTAGTCCCAAGCAGCATCAGGGTATCCTCCATCGCATCCATCACCACAACTCGTACAACAAGTCAACAGGTCCCTAGCAGAAAGCGACACTTGTTTCGTAGCGTTGGAGTGGATACAAATTCTGTCACTCATGGCTTCTACAGCTCCAAATGCCTGTTATAAACAATTAAACAATAAGTCAAGAAAATAAACAATATTTATGGAAAATGATATTCTCTTGAAGTATAATGGTTTAATGAATAAGTAAACGTTTATTGTTACAACGACAGTTGGTAACAGAAGACATAATGTTTTCAGATTTCCCGTTGAAGAATCTGTTAGAGCTTTACATCTAACAATTATGTGGCGACGTCCTTGACAAGAATTCCGCTCTGCTCTGCTACAACTTCTCAGCGTATCCCATGGAGGACGCTACCGCTTTCCAGTAATGCCTAGTTCACCGTTCTCACCGGCTTTAAGTCTCTACTTAAAGCTGGTGAGAACGGTGAGCTAGGCATCACCTAGAGTGCGAGCGTTTCGACGTAGAACAAGGTTACAGGCGTCGTTAGCAGATTGCACTCCGCTCCAATCCCAAAAGTTCAGGGCATGCAAACTCCTACCTCCCGAAATTAAGAGGTTAGAATCTCCCTCATAACACCGCACGCCTAAGAGCTCCAATGTTAATGAGCAAATGAGAGCAGCGCAACAATACAAAACTTAACGTTTTCTTTGACCGTATTTGAAAGGGGATCAGGATAATCTCACCTTCAAAACAAGATCCTGAATGAAAACTTTAACCTATCATTGTAGTTGAAGCAGATGTTTTTTTGTGATGACTCCTGAATGAAGAGGTATTCAGTTCAAAATCTATATTCCCCAGAAAATTCAGGGAAACTGAAATCGAAAAAGATAAGAGAAAGATCTTTTATAAATTTCTTTTCGAAGTTGTGGTATCGTGACAAGATATCTATAACGCAGGTTGAGGCCACGAAAGTCATATCTATATTGGATCCTATCATAGAGGTAACGTGGTTGCTTGTACTTAAGCGTGAAGACCAAATTCAGTCAACCTGACCGATTTAGAGAAGATGTGACATGATCTCTCCCTCTCACTCCATAAATAAGTCTTAAGCAGCTGTTTTGCATTCTTTGAATGCATTGTTTATCAGTGATCTCGAATCAACCATAGTAAACGCCGAGACAGTGATTGAATTAGGATAAAATAAGTGAATCACAGAGCAGCTTTCAAACACCTTCAGAAAGGCAAGTTTGTAGTTAACATATTCGTGTCCAAAACAAGTCCCAGGTTTTCGCATGTCCTGGAGAAAGCCAGAGTTATATGGTTAATTTCAATTCTCAAAGAAACTTTCACGAGTTCAGAGCTCTATTACCAAATACCACAACAGAACACTTCTCAGATATTCACTGGTGTTTGAATGTAGTTCTAGGAAAACCGATAGTGCGTTACGCTCTGATCGCCCAAAAGAGGTAGTCAGACGAGAAAACATAAAAAAACTCTACAAACCGTTGAGTGGAGATGACAGAGATAGCTGAGATTCTAAAGATATCAAAATAACGATTCGTTTTGCTCGTAAATCTGTGTTCTAAGTTTGCTCAATGAACCAAAACAACAACTAGTCGATGGTTCCAAGCGCTGTTTGGAGCTGTGTGGTTTTTTGCATTATATGTGACAGTAGATGATACATACTACATTTCTCTAAGTTTAAATCAAAAAGATCATCAGCTGAGTGAACAGCAGCCAGTAAACCTCGCCCCAAGTGCAACAGCCTGCTGGCAAGATTATGACATCCGTATTTTGGGATGCAGTACTTTGCTTATTGACCGTCTCGAAATTGGCAAGACAGTGATCGCTACATAATCCAACTGTATCAATTGAACCAGGTAATTTCGATAAAAAGGCCCCACATGCACAGAAAAAGGGATCTTTCACCAATATAATGCATCTAATTACACCCTATTTTCCAGATTTAGCCATTAGTGATTTTTACCTTTTTGTAGACCTTCAACTTCATCGGAAATAGAAGGTGAACGTCGAAACAATGCTGTTATGATTGTATCGCTCTTGAATGACATGATGTTGATGAATAAAGTCAACTTTGATCAAGAAGGTTGCGCTTTCTTCATTGAACCACGAACTTATGACTCGGTGTGATTTACTTACCCAGCATGAACCGCAAGTGGATTGATCACGTATTACACTCAAAGATTTACACTTTGGCCATTGTTCACGCGCATCAAAATTTTCTGGTACATCCTCTAGTGAAGATTCAAACCTTTTCGTGGGCAGCCTGCTTTTGTAACCTACTGGCACACCTAGGAGTGCCTTGATTTGGGACATGGGAGTGTTTTTATCGAAGTTCCTTCCGGCTGTCCATGAGTTTTGAGCGCTGTTGATCCTGTGGATGAATTCATCGGAAAGCGGATGTTCCTTCACTGCAGCGAAGGAAACAGCCACCAATAGGAAGAAGCAGAATATTGAACGGTGCATTCTGAAAAAATGGTCATACTGAACTCAGATATTCATAAAATACAATTAAAAATATGAAATGTGAAAAAATTCTTGCAACGCAGTCCTTCAGTGTGAAAAACCAAGTCAATTATTTAATTTCTGCTTTCAAAAATTTACGTCAATACTTGGTGAAAGAAGTTGAAATAACACTGGACCAACAAGCTGCTTTCAGATTCTAATAAGAATTTAATTGAATCGATTCTTATCTGATGGCAGTTTATTTTAATTAAAAAATTTTAAAATTCATACAGATTTATTCTAAAACCTCCTATAAATTTTAATTTAAAACAATTTTTTATTCAAAAACTTTTGGAATTAAATTAAATAAATGTTTTAAAACACACTGTGTCAATTAAGTAGACATATAGAATTAATACTTATTACACAGTACCAAAGCGAATGAAAGAAATTCCAAGAAATATAAATTGTCAACTAAAAATTATTAAATACATACTTGAAATGTACAAAATTTTGTTTCGTTCCTTGTTTTATGTCATTTCATTTTAATTAAATGAAGTAGTAAATTTGTGGAAATCTTTATTATTTTATTTAATCAGAAAGGGGTTGATAATAAATGTAGAACCACTCACCTGATGGTTAATCAGACGTTTGATGAATTTTCGAAATTTCCTTCATTTTATTTGTTTCCCATATCTGTAATCTGAAGAACGAGATTAAACTTGAGAAACAAGATCATGGCATAGATGAATCAAAACGCATGGATATTTACGTACCCTTTGATATACATGATAATTTTATAATAATAGATATATTTGAGGATTATCAACTGAAAAGATTTGAATTTAGAAACTTGATTAATCTGAGATCTATGAATATATGAATGAAATGCAATTCACTATTTTTAAGCGCTTGTTTCAGGGAATAGCACGCTGTCCTTTCGCCTAATTGTCTGTAATATTTTAATTTTATGTCTAAAATGGTCTACTAGGTTGGACTTACTGATGAAGAATCCGAGATAAAAAGTAATTCTGTGCGACCACTCTGGCGGTCCCTAAACACACTAACTTTCGAACGGGAAGAGCTAGAATCTTGAAACTTCTAGGGGTGGTTTAGGATTCAACTATCTCGGCTGAGTTCGTTAATGAACAAAATTGGTTCAATAGTTTCGGAATTACTCAAGTTTGAAATTTTTTTATATTGGTCCCAGTACAACACAAGAATTGTTTCACCACGATGTGGCTTCTCCAGATATCTACATTCTACTGACTGATGGTGTCTAGTGAACAGAGTTTAAATAGAGTCATGTACATGACAAAATAATGGTAAAAACAAGTCATAAAAAATTAGTGTGTTTATTGGAGGTTGCCCCTAAAATATGCTATTAGGGAAAGATATTCAGTAATGGGGAAATATCTGTTTGTTCATTCAAAAGGATTTTGGGGGCATTGTACCTGTTGATTTCAAGATATTCTAAAAGTGTTAATCTCTAAATTTTGCTTTCGAGGTGAATAATTTCATGATTATTGTTGAAATTATGTCTGAATTCTTCAAGATAAATAGCACATTATGTCGAATGTACGGAACCCGATATGTAACTTCTTTGGTGTTCTTGGATTCTTTTCTTGAAAGATCTACCTGTCTGGCCAATATATACTAAAATGCAATCGTTGCAAGTCAACTTGTAGACTTCAGATTTATTTTCTTTTTTGTTCGATCCTCATTGTTTTTTATGTAAGTACTAAGGTTATTGGTGGTTTTTAAAACCAAATTATAATTGAAACATTTTTTCAAAGTTCTAGCATTATTTTCAGATAATCCATTAACATAAGATAATGAAAAGTATTTCTGTATTGTTCTCTTTTATGATTGAGTACACGAGATTTAATGCCATGTTTTAATTGTTTATTGGATATCATTTTGTCTATAAGAAAGGGGTTGTAACTGGTGTTTGAAGCTATCTGTTGAATAATATTTAATTCTTTGGGAAAGTTATTTGAATTCAGACGGCTGAGTGTAACTGAGCTACACACATCGTCAAAAGTTTTGGTCCCTCCCAATCAACTCTCAAATTGTTGAATGTAACATGACAATTTTTTGTGTGTGGAATCTTCACTATCTTATCACTTAAATGAAAACAATAAATCAGCAAAAAATGTTTCTTGTTCGGGAGAATACAGGTGTATTCGAAGTAAATCAGTTTTCAGCGAATAACGAGAGTTGTAATATTGGGAATATTCCGTGAAAAATGCTGGGACATCCAATTTCTTAGTTTGACCGGGCAAGAATAGTAGCCCTTCATCAAGAAGCTTTATCGAACCACCAGATTGCGCAACGTTTGAATATTCCACGGACTTCAGTGAGGCGCATAGTGGCCCCTTTCCTGGAAACCGGCAGCGTTGCCCGGAGACCGGTGCCTGGTCGACCCAGAGTAACATCTGCAAGGGAAGACTATTATATCGCAAATATTCGACGAGAAAGGGTTTGGAGAGGTCCAGCCAGACTAGAGTGACTCAATTTCGCCCGGGAAGTAGTGCCGTTTCAAGGCGGATCAATTATGTGCTAGGGGGGTATAATGTTCGGTCGCCCTCTTACTATCGTTGAACGCACAATGACTGGTGCCATCTACGTAGAAAACATCATTGAACCAATCATTGTTCCTCTGCGCAACGAATTTGGGAATAATTTCATTTATCAGGATGATAAATGAAACCACACCGCACACGAAGGGTTCAATACATTCTTCAGATATCTAGGACTATACTTATACTATCAAATATAATACAATTTTTGTCAGGTGCATACTTTAAGAATGCCAGCTGTGATTCTCAGAAGAGTACCCAAAATAATCGATATAAGTGATCGATGAAACTTTGTAATTATCTCGTGAACAGCTTTTATCTGGAATTCGAGGAAATGAATGCTGACAATGAAACGTAGGTTTCACCATTGTCGTTGGATTAAAACAATCGAGATTAAAGTAAAGTAGGACCGGAAATGATCCATTTTTAAAGGTGAACAATTAAATTCATCAAATGGTCTTATCGCTTAATCCATCCAGTTGAAAGACACAACAGTAACTGAAAAAAAGTTCTATAAGATAAGTAGGAAATAGGGCAAGTATTCTATTATCGATATTTTACAGTTTATGTTTGGAAATATCAGAAATATGTTATCGTGATGCTTAAAATTGAAAAAAAATCATTCAAAATGACATTCATCTTCTTAGATAGGAATAATCAAGTATTTTAATTCTATCGATAATTCATTTTCTCTATATGTAATAAAGGGGAATGGTACTAATAGTTTAATCGAATCAGTCGCTACTTGGTGAAAATTCATATTAAATAATATTAAATGATTTTCACAAATTTTTATTGCTATTTAATACAAAAATTGTCTCGCTTTCAAAGTAGCATTTTCAGGTGTTGCAATTATTTATCACTTGCACGTGGTGACTCTTGATAACACAGTGAAAGATGGCGAGGGCCGGAAATGAAACGAACTCGTTGAATAACAACTTAAGACTAAACCTTTATTTCTAAAGATGGATACACCCTTATAGCGCCCTCACAAGCAGTGGACAATAAAGACACTAAAGGGTACTTTCAGAAGTAATACATAGGTGGTGCTGAAGTACAATAAATTGAGATTTAATTTCAACATATATAACACACTTATTCCGCCTCTCGCGAAATCCCAGTCCTTCTACGGACTCTTCTCAATAAAATACACTTATTTCGCCTTTCGTGATATCCCTGTCCTCCTGCGGACTCTTTTTAACAGGATACACTTATTTCACCTCTCATGATATCCCTGTCCTCCTGCGGACTCTTTTCAACAGGATACACTTATTTCGCCTCTCGCGATATCCCTGTCCTCCTGCGGACTCTTTTCAACAGGATACACTCCTTTCGCCTCTCGCGAAATCCCCTTACTTCCTGAAAGAGAAAAACATATCCCGCAAATTCCTGAGATCAACGTTCCATTGCATCTGCTTCCCCATGGCTTTTTCTAATCCATTACCTATGAAAAGAAAGCAATGCAAGTCCTACTCCGTCACTCACGGAATCCCCTATTCTCTTTCCAAAAATAATAAAAATCACAATTCTCTGAAAATATTCCGACTTCTACGGTCTCCACCTCTCCTACTGCTCTAATTTTGCGGAATTTCCTTAGAAAAAAAATTCACTCCCTTTCAATAAAACTTAATATACTTTATCATATTCCTCTCACTCTCCCACGAAATTCTTCATTACTCCTCAAAAAAATTAAAACTGAACTTTCCTCTTAAAAAAATTCCCTAGTACATTGATGAGACCTTATTGTGACCTTATTTAGTCGTTTTTCTCGAAATTTTCTATTAACAATCCCTTCATGAAATTTCTCATTAATTGACAAAATTATTTTATAATACTTATACTCTGAAAATTCCTATCTAATCCTCAAACAATAATTTTTTTTTTCTCAACATAACCAATTATCTGATATCTCTCATTTTCATATCACTCATAGGTGAAACCGCAATCTTCCACGCCGTTCTGAATATTCACTTCTAAACTTTCTTTTCTCTATCTCCTCAGAAAAATACAAAACAATCCCACCGCTCTGTCACCATTTGTAATACGCCACTTTATCTTTAACTCACTCAGGGTCGTTTCCCTTAATATATAAGTGTTTTTATCTCATTATAAAAAGGGTAACTTTTTGAAACTTTTAATATTTCCTACTTTCAATAAAAATAAAGTTAATTCCAATTTTAAAATAACGAAACAAGCAAAAAACGAAATAATACCTAATGTAAACCTTTTTCTGACTTTCAACCCTTACCACTGTCACCATTTACTCTCTACATTCTACTCATAATTCCGGAATCTAGTTCCCAACTCGAAAATATATCAAAATATACTTACTTTACTGAACTCTCTTTTTGGAAAGAATTTGGGTTCGTGCTCGTCGCACGAAGGACAAGTCTTTTGTTTTAAAAGTATTTTCTGAGGAGATGGATAGAGCAAAAATAACACATTTAAATGAGATATCACATATAATGAACTATTATGTAGGCAATTAATAGAAATTTCAATAGTTACAATTTTTCAGTCTTTTGAAAAGCAATTGATATAAAATGATATTCTAAAATCAGATCCTAGTAATTGTTTAAATCAATTTTTTAGAAGACTTCAGGACCCTGGACTGTCTATTTCAATGAGTCATACTCTCGTTCCCGCTTATGAACAATCAATATTCAACTAATAAAAGTTTTCTTGTGAAGTTACAAAAACAAAAAAAAATCCTACTTTTTTCGGGACACCGATCCACCAAAACCCGATGTTCAATAGCTGAACCCTCTACACGGGGGTGTTGGCCTCAACCTAAAGGCACAACACCCCTTCAAGAATAAACACTATAATTTAGCCCTTTATTTTTCAACCTGAATTAAACTAAACTATCCCGACCACGAACCGATTAGTGACTGTCTGTCACCAATGCTTAACGACGACTCTCTCTTTTTTTTTCGAACTTCCAAAACTTTGGCTTCTATCCTCCTACCGAAGTTTTACTGAGTCGGCTTTTTCTAAGTTCCCATCGTTTCAACGCCTACACACGTCTAGACCATCCAGATCTTTTGACTTGTCGATTTCTTATCTCGACTTTACTGAGAATTCCCAATCTTAGCTTTGAAGTCCTTTATGTCGTCTGCACCAAAATCATAATCGCTAACTTCCGTTCCCAAGACCTCCTCGTTGAAATTTAAATGAATCGATCTATTGATTAATACATTGTTGCTTTTAGAATTAACGCCCGTTGTTTAGGCTACATTTTTATCTCAAATAATCAACATCGCTTGTCGGTCCTCGGTCCTCGAGCTTTATTATAATAGAATTCTTTGGATCAAAATTTATTTCCCTATTTCTAAGTGAAACATAGGCCCTTTATTACAAGTTACTGTTACTCTTTCCAGCAATAGAACCATTAGTTGACATCAGCGGTGAAGTAGATAGATTTTTTCATTGAATAACGTATTATGGATGATCTTCATAGGAATCATATTCATTATTAAAATACCATTAATAATACTATAAAATTTTAGATTATTATTTATTATCATGAATGTTCTTCAACTGTTAGATTGCTTTTATATAAGCAATGCATGTTAATAATATCTTATGTGAAATTGTAAATTGTATGTTCGACTCGTATATTTTTTAATGCAGTGAAAAAAATAGAATATCAATGCTTAAAATACACAAAAGTGACTATTAATATTAGATTTGTTATACCAAATATTACATAAGGATAAAATAAAATAAAAGGAGGTTCATACTTGATAGAAGGCATATACAATTATTTTAATATTTACAGATATATTCTGTTAGCCTTCTACATATTTAATTTCAAAAAATTATATTTAATATTATAACTTCAGGAATTAAATTAATGTCATATAAGTACCACTTATATCAAATGACATATCAAATAAGGCTAACAGAATATATCTGTAAATATTAAAATATTTAAATAATTACATAAGTATATAAAAAATATTGATAAATAAGTGTCAAAAATTAAAGAATATTATAATGTGACCAATAACTGTTTTCCGTAAAGAATTATGTGATACTGTTCGGTTTCATATTCATACACTGACCAGATGTTAACTTAAGTTTGTCCTGAAAAAACCTTGTCCATGTGGTTATTTTATCTGGCTAAAAAAGACCTGCATTATTTTACAACATTTGAATCTGGTTCCTATGAACTCCATAAATTGTGGCTCAGGTTTGAATATTGTGTATATCTGTAAATGTGATCAAATAAGTAGCGACATCTTTTGTAGCAGTTGTAGATTAAGATTGTTCGCTAGTGTTGGGATAAAACGAATTTTTTATATGAATTGTTATCATTCTTGTGATCTGACAAAAATCTTATTGTTTCTGAAATGCTTAGTGGAGTTTCGCTTCTACAATATAAATATTTCAACATGATTGATATCTATTCTTTCGGAATATTCCCATTTTTGCCTTCCAAGTGAATAAAGAAAAAAATTAAAACTTCACTTAGAACAGAGAGAGATGTTTTTCAGGTAAGTTTTTTAAAAGTACTATGGCATGTTTATATATAGTGAACTTGCTTGTCACATTCACTTAACTAATTTGTATGTTGGTGTACCTTGTATATAATGTTCATGACCTGAACGTCACAAAATTTTAGAATATTGAAGTGCGCACAGGTAATAGAACTTGGAAAAGAAAACAACTAACTTAAAGTAGATGTCTACATTTTGTTTGTATATTTAGTTTTTTTTTTATAGGAAAAGTTGAAAAATCATGAATGATACAAAAAGGCAAATTTAAGTAGATTGGATACAATGTATAAGTCGAATTTATTTCAAACATCTTATAAGTTAGTTAATTCAACAAAGACAGAAATTTGGAAGAAATTAGTCCATGAACACTAATAAATTGAAAAAGTGCAAAAACCGGGATTCATCAACTTTGGTTCCCACCAATTTACATTATAAAAGGTTATATTTATTTAATTTGATGGCTTATAGGCTCAAATAAAAAAGTAGAATTCGTTGATAAAATAATTGAAGATTATTTCGAATCAGATATTTAAACTATTCTAAATATTATCAAGTTTCTGCTTCAATTTCCTAATTATTATTATTATTATTATTATCCTGATACTCCTAGATCTTCTGTGAAGATCCCTCAGAAGCTTTTTCAGCTTGTACGAGTTAGGAGTTCAGTTGTGTTCTGTGTAGGCTTTGTTACTGCGATCTTGCGCCACTTTAGGTCACAGCACTGTTAATTTTTGACCCAACAGTGAAATGGTGGCAGATACCCGTCCAACTAGAAAATTTCTTTTCTACTTGAATAGGATTCGAACCCTGGACCTCCCGGTCACGAGTCCGATGCTCTCCCGCTGAGCTATCCACACTCATTGAAATCACCAAGCTTTGCTTTGTAATTTGATTGAAATTACATGTAGTGAATTTTTATATTATACAGGGTGCCCAAGTTATCTAAATTTCACAAGATGATCAAGCAGGAAATTTGCAACACCAAAGTTCTTATAGAGTATGGTACAATTTTCTTTCTTTGTGAAGGTATTGTAAAGTATATGCTAAAAACATAGCATAACTTGAAAACTATCATTTTATATATATAACCACCCAAACAAAAGATTGTTTAGGTGGTGTTGGATGAACTATCAACTAGGTATATTTACCACCATAGACTTATTATTGTAATATGTCTATGGTACGTACCATTTAAATTGATCTACCAGCTGGTAAATCTATCCGTTCAGTAGTCCTCTAGTCCCCAAACTGCTGAAAGTTGTACCACAGTCATGGACATGCGCATATACAAAAAGTTTTGGCGATTAGAAAATTAACGGCTGATATGCTGATAATACTTGTTGCATGTGGTCCAGTGTTAGTTTTAGCTCAATTTAATTGTCATTTTATTTGTTCAGATTGTTAAATTGTCCAAATGATTCTTCGACAACGATTACGTTCTTCATATGGACGGTATGTATTCTTATATGATATGTCATTTATGAAATTTGGTTAGAAATTTAGAGGTGGTGCTTACGATAACTTTCGTTCCTTCCTAATTATAATTGTTAATAACATTCTTATTTACTAATAAGTGTTGTAACGCGTATATTGGTAAGTTTTTCCTGTAATTGTGATAGAGAACAGTTTAATATTGTTTGAGAATTAAACATTTCATAATTATCAACCTTCTGTAAGTGGAAGAGAGATGGATTGGGATATAGACGGGGAGCGCAGCTGCTCCCCGTCTGCTCGTTCGGATAAACAACTTTTTTCTCATCTAACTCCCAAATCAAAAAAAACCTTTTCTTCAATTATGGATAATCAAGACAAAGACGACTCCTCTTTTTCCCCAGCTAATGTGGCCCTTCTTATGAGAGAGATAGAAACCATAAAATTACAATTTAGTGATGATACAGATCTAATAAACGAAGCAGAAAATTTGTCTCAAAATATTCAAGGCATGTTAACAAATCCCATGAAATCGCAAAACCCATCCTCCAATCCAAAACCTAAAATTAATTTAAACTATCCTATCAGCTCCATGGGTCCATTCATAGTCATAATCGAATCAAAAAATAATGACCATATAGGTAACATTCATCCGATGAACCTAGGTAAAAAACTTATTAATGAAGGAATAAATAACATAAAGAATATATCAAAAAAAGGAAAAAATCGAATTTCAATTGAATTCTCAAACCCGATCAGCGCAAATTCATTCTTAAAAAAAAATCCATTTTCATCCCAAGAAGACATTGATGTATACATTCCATCACGTATGGTAACGTGTAGGGGAGTAATCAGCAATGTAGGCACGGAAATGACAGAGGAAGATCTTATAAATACAGATTCTAGAATAAAAATCCTTAGCGCGAGACGTCTTAACAGGAGAACAGTGAACGAAGGAGTAGTTAAATACATTCCTTCGAACAGTTGGGTGGTTACATTTGAGGGAAAGATATTACCTGAATACATTTCTATATGGGGATGTATTAGGAGAGTTTCCTTATACATTGCTCCAGTCATTCAATGTTATAGGTGCTTGAGGTATGGACATACCTTGACTAATTGTAATGGTCAGAAGCGGTGCAGGAATTGCGGTCTCTCTCATGAGGAAGACGAATGTCCTAATCGCGAAAAGGATCTTTTGAACTGTGTTTTTTGTTCGCAAAAACACTCTTCAACTGATAGAATATGCCCGGAGTTCTCACGTCAAAAAGAAATAAACACTTTAATAGCCGTAGAAAATATTTCCTATTACGAAGCGGTAAAACTTGTCCCGAAAACATACTCTTCCCCATCCCTCTCTCCCAATACAGATCCAATCAATCTTTCAAATACTCCTCAAAAATTCCCATCTATTCGAACTCACCCTAATTCTTCAACAAAACCAAATTTAATCAATGTTCATGACAGAAGAACTTTAATTAACCCCCCAAAAAACCTTTCCTCCTACTCCGAAATAACAAAAAAAAGAAAACTCCCCAACCCCGTCCAAGAAGGATATGATAAAGCAGCGCATCGCCAACAGCTAATACATAACAACCCCAATCATCCCCTCTCTCCCATTACTTCTTCCACTAACTATTCCTTCTCATCTCCCAAGGCAATTGAAAATCAGATCTCCTTACCAGATATCATTACATACCTACAGAAATTAGTTACCCAGAGTCTTCCAGTAAACATACAGTCAAGTTCACCCCAAATTGCTCAAGAAGCACATCAGTTAAATTCTATTCCAAATCCAAACGCAAATTAACTTTATTGTTTATTTACATTTACACTTGAAAAAAAAAAAAAAAGGAAAAAAAAGAAAAAAGGGAAAAAAAAGAGAAAACAATGATAATTTTACAATGGAATATTCGGTCGATCAAGGCAAATCTTGACATCCTAAGGAACAAAATCCATGAACTTCGTCCATCTCTGGTTTTGTTAACCGAAACTTGGTTGAATCCAAGTTTTAACCTCAAAATCACAAATTATAATATAACACGAGAGGACAGACAATCAAGAGGGGGTGGTATTGCCATTCTCGTCAGGAAAGATCTGAATTTTCGTACACTTCCTTTTCACCTCACAAACCCACCGGCAGATTTTCAGGTTCAGATCATTCAGGTGACCGACCTTACCGTAGTCAACATTTATTGTCCACCACAGACCAAATTTGAAAGCTTAATGTGGAATTCTATCCTTCGTCAAATTTCCCCCCCTTTCATAATAGCAGGGGACCTAAATGCCCAAAGCCCTCTATGGGGATCTTCTTTTTCCAATTTTAACGGGTCTTCTTTACAGGCAACAATGCTGGACCATGATATTTGTCTTCTTAACACTGGATCCCCAACCCGAGTGACACCCCCTGGCCAGAGCATGAGCGCACCTGACATCTAGCGATCTATTACTTTCTCTAAGCTGGTCTATAGATGATGATCCCGGCAATAGTGACCATTTTCCCATCATAATAGAGGGAATAGAGGATTCCCCATCCCCAGCACCAACACCCTATTCAATCTCCAAGTTCTGCATCTCCAAGGCAAATTGGGAGAACTTTCGAAACAACATCCTCCATTGTTTGAGATCACAACAAGTTCAGGACCTTGAATCCTATCAAAACATGATTGTCTCATCAGCTGAAGCTACGATCCCCCTCAGGAAAGTTAGATCCCGTCTCTCCTGCTCACACTCTCAGGTGTGGTGGGACGAAACTCTCACCGAACTCACAAAAAAAAGATCCATGTCCTTCAGAAGATATCTCTCGTCTCCAACAATGGAAAATTTTATCAAAGCGAAACAGGCTCAGGCCCTGGCCAGGAGAAACATAAGACAAAAAAAAACAGACTCATTCCGAACATTTTGCGAGGGACTAGATCACCAGAATGGTAGGAACCTGTGGTCCAGTGTAAATAGATTTCGTAGGGGTATCTCTCTTACTCCCTCACCAAAACCTTCCTTCCCCATAGGACCCTCAATATTGTCTCGACTATGTTCCACCGACCCCCCTTCCCTTTCTACAAGTGTCGCACGGGATTCCATACCATTTGCACCCATAACCCTAGATGAGCTCCTCCAGAGTTTAAAATCGAAAAAGGATTCCTCCCCGGGTAAAGATGGAATCACATATAGCATGCTTCAGAACCTTCCAATGGAGGCAATCACTCTCCTGGTTCGTATTTTCAACTCCAATCTAAGAAACCCTGATATCTCCCAATCGGTTAGAGAAACGATATTTGTCCCCTTTCTCAAGTCAGGGAAATCTCCGGATGACCCCCACAGCTACCGACCGATTGCCCTAACTTCCTGTCTGACAAAAACTCTGGAATCACTGTTAGCCACAAGATTGGAACGTATATATGAATCAAATATCCCAGAGGCCGAACTTCAATTCGGCTTTAGGAAAGGAAGATCCGTAGCGGATTCTCTCACCTATCTGATTACCAACATCCTCACCTCTTTTACGAAACATGAGGTCGTTTTGGCTGTGTTTTTGGACATAAAACAAGCGTATGATTCCGTACGCTTTCATTTTCTCCAACAATCCCTTTTATTGGAGGGAATACCTCCTGAGATTATATCCTTGCTCAGAGCACTTATACATAGCAGGAACACCTATCTCATAGACCCCTACACCAAAGAACTCATAGGCCCAAAACAGGCAAACCTAGGTCTAGCTCAGGGTTCCCCCATGAGCCCCATCTTATTTAATTTCTACGTCAAGGATATAGCCGCTTTCATATCCGCCCCAGAGGTAAGAATTATTAAATATGCGGATGATACCACCTTAATTGTATCTGGAGCTAATTTCAAGTCTGCATTTAAGTCCATGACTTCTGCGTTGGGAAAATTTCAGAAATGGGCGGAATCTAAAAGCCTCCAAATATCTGCCGAAAAATCAAGTGCCATTTATTTTCACAGAAACAGACGTTTTAGCAACCTTCCCCCTCTCTCCCTTTATGGTCAGAACATACCCTGGAAGGAATCCACTAAATATCTGGGGGTTACCCTCCAATGTAATCTTAAATGGTCTCTACACATTGCGGAGGCTTGCAACAAAGCATTCCATGGCATAAACATTATTAGGTCCCTATCAAGAACGTGGTGGGGTTCCCAACCCTCAACTATGTTAATATTGTACAAGTCCATAGTACGTCCACATCTAGACTACGGATCCCTTTTTTATGGGGGAGTCCCTAAGAAAACCTTATACTTACTTGACAAAACGCAGTATTCAGCACTACGAGCATGTTTGGGTCTCATGAAATCCACCCCAATAAATGTAATTTTGGCCCTTTCGAATGAGTTGCCTCTCAAATCCCGACGGCTCTGGCTCGCTACGAAGTTTATTTCGAAGCAATACAGGCTGAAAAAAAATCCCATCATGGACTCCTTAGTTTCCCTGCAACACTGGTGCAATGTATTCGGGGATTCCATAAATTTGCCAATACTTGATGCTTTAACAGTTATAGGCGATCCCAGCAACATTCATTCAGACCTTTCCCTTCCTTGTCATAACGCGAACATACAAGCGCATACAGAGAAGATCAAATTCTATAAACTTGATCTAAAAAAGGATTCCCCAGATAACTCATCCCTGTTTTATTCAAAGTGTCAGGAAAAGTTCCCGGACTATGTGAGGATCTTCACGGATGCTTCCAAGTCTGAATCCAGAGTAGGCATTGGTGTATATTCCCCCTCCCTCATTTCCCTCTCTGAACCCCTTCCTGGGTTTTTCAATATATGTACGGCTGAATTATTAGCCATTCGAAAGGCAGTTTCCCTCAGTGAAGCAAAAAATCTTAACAAGGTGATAATTATAACTGATTCCCTCAGCGCCCTAGAAAAATTGACCAACTGGCGGATTCACTCGTCAAACGATCATATCTGTTTAGATACAAGACAGAGCATAATATCTCTCAGAGACAGAGGATTTGTAATATCTCTGGTCTGGGTACCCGGTCACACTCAGATAGAAGGTAATCACAGGGCAGACTCACTGGCAAGAGAGGGCTCCCTCAGAACCCCCTCAATCTCCATTAAAGGAGATGTCAGTGAGTTCTGGCCTCACTTCAGGAGAATCATTTGGGAGAGATGGAGAAGAGAGTGTGCAGAGATTGGTCTTCAGAAGGGACGCACCTTCTTCCAGATGATTAACCCTGAATCACTTGGAACCAAAACATGGTTTCATGATGTCTCACTTCCGAGAAAATATATAACCACAATGAACAGAATTCGATCGGGTCATTGTTGCTCTCCTTCCCATCTGAGGAGGATGGGAGTCGTTGATGAAGATACCTGCAGTTGTGGGGAAAGAGGAGATCTTGTACATGTCTTTTTGTGTTGTCCGGACAATTGCATTAATATAAGGAAATTATATTCTGACATCATAGAAATTCTGAAGAGCAAAATATCCCTTCCATTATCTTTGGAAGACATAATATTCATCAACAACAGGGATCTAATAAAGGTTCTAGTAAATTTTCTAAGTATCTCAAACATTAAACTGTAGTGGGTAAATGTTTAATTGTTTGCGGAAAGTATATGTTTCACCAACGTTTTACTGTTTCAGTTGCTAACTTCCTACCTGATCATCCTATTGTGAAGGAGTCTATGTGGTTGTTGTCCTCTCCTACCTGTAATTGTCGAGAGTCTCCCAGCGGGATATTTAAACCTTTCACCACAAAATTCGAATCACACAAAGATGAAACCGGAATTTTCCTCAAACCCTGTTGGTTATTGATTACATCATGACCCGTCCAAGACGGAACCAACAGAAAACTTACACTGTGTAGATGGTTTCGAAGCCTAGCACATATAAAGGACCAGAAGAAGAAGAAGAAATTTGGTTACATTGTTTTCTAAAAATTTTACTGTTCTCGTGGTTAAAACTTGATCATTTCTTTACTAAAGTACTGAAGAGTTTTGGGATAGAGCGAATTTGCTGTACTGCCAAACCGACAACATTAATTTGAACCTTTTGTTAAAGTTTTCAAATCATTCAAATTTATATGTTTGAACAATTTTTATGAGTAGTGAATTTATGATTTGATATTTTGACATTCAGAAAAATGGTTAATTAATTGATTAAAACTTAAGAAAGCAATTTTTATGGTACTATTATTATAAAAAATGAAAACCATAACAGTGTGTACATGTCTTAATGTAATAATAATTTTGACATGTATTACATATTCTGGAAGTACCTTACAAAAGTCAGTTAATTGTTTTTGATATTTTGACTCAAAATCTTTTTTTTCAGCAATATTTTTCAGTTTGAAAAGTAACTGAACTTGATTGTTTGGATGCAAATATTAAAGGCTTTTTATTGAATCTTGGTGATTTACTTTTAGTAGTGGCTGATCTTTCATTTTCTCTTGAATCAAGCAATCTAACTAATTCACCGTTTTTTTGCAAATCTAATGTTGTATCTTTTCTTTTCGATACTTTTGATGATAAAAATACACTCAACAATTTACTGTGCACTATACAAATTGAAATATGTAACACGGTGAAGTCCAACAAGTGAAAATGTTGAGTATCTTGAAAATACATCTAGACAGAAGCAAACATTTTACCAGCGGTGACATCACTAAGTCTTTGAATTAAACTGCTAACTGTGTTCTATATTAATGGGTGATAATGGATTATTTACAAATACTCTCTATTTCAGTGAACAGCCTGTAGAAGATGAGGAATTCCAAGAAAGCAGTAGAGCTGTAGAAACTGTTAATAGAATTACAGTTCGTAAAAGACATAAAAAATGTAAAGTTGAAGTATCTCCTCGAAGAAGTGAGGCTAAGGTTGAAAATATTGAACCTGTTGCAAATAAAGTTCGAAAGAAACCTAAGAAAAGTCAAGATGATGTATCATATCAAAGAAGTGAAGCCAAGGTTGAAAATAAAGTCTCGAAAAAACATCTAGAGGATAAAGTGTCCTGTGATAGTAGTGAAGCTGTTGAAAATTCAAAAACTATAGTTGCAAATAAAGTTCGGAAAGAACTCTCTTCTTCGCCTCAATTTTCAATTTACCAAAATGCATCAAGCCTATATGTCTTTTGAGATTCGTTTTCTGATTTGTAGCATACCCGCATAACTCACATTGGTGTTCCTTCAAGTTCAAATGTTTGGAGTTAATATGTGCTATAAGATGGACTTTTTGGTTGGCAGCATAATCACATAGTTCACACTTATGTTCCTTCAATTTGGAATGAACATTATCGATATGTTTACTGAGATTAATTTTCCGATTGGTGGAATAATTGCACAAGGAACAATTATGTTGCTCTATTTTCAGATGGGTAAACCGGATATGAGTTTTAAGATCACCTTTTCTATTAGTTGTGTAATCACATTGTTCGCACAAAAATTTGTTCACATTCAAAAGACGAGAATCTATATGCACCTGAAGGTCGGCTTTTCGATTAGCCTTGTAATCACAGTGTTGGCACATAAATCTTTTTATATTAAAATGAACAGATTCTATGTGTCCTTTCATATTAATCATCTGGTATGTTGTATAATCGCACGAGTCACACTTAAATGGCTTAATATTCAAGTGCATAGAATTTATGTGACGTTTGAGATCACTTTCCCTATCTGTCACATAATTACATATGCTGCATTCTTTTTTCAAACCTAAATGATTCGAATCTACGTGACATAAATTAATTTCTAAAAGTTTTTTGAATAAAAATTTTTTTGAAATTAAAATTGTAGAAGATAAACATATTTCATATTGAATTGTATCAGTCCTTACTTGGTGAAAATCCATATTAAATAATTTGAAATAAGGTTATTCTGATTTTCACAAATTTTTATTGTTAAACTCACAACAATTGTTTCGCTATCACAGTAGCATCATCAGGTAAGATCACATTTTGAATAACAGTTATTCAAAATGTGATCTTACCTGATGATGCTACTGTGATAGCGAAACAATTGTTGTGAGTTTAACAATAAAAATTTGTGAAAATCAGAATAACCTTATTTCAAATTATCAAAAAAAAAAAAAAAACATTTTTCAATTTGTTTTAATATTCAAATTTTGTTATATTTCTTATGTCGAGTAAAAGGCCTTTCTATTTTATTTTACAGAATAATTTAGGTGCAATATCCATTAAGAATGCCAGATTCTTAATGGATCTTGCATTACAATTAATAGTAAGGGCCGTTTAGAATTTGCATTTTTTATCGGCGATAAATAAAAAGCTAATGAATATTTTTTCATAGTCAAGAGTTAATGATTAAACCTTAACATTTACGAACGAAAAACAATATCCATATTGTGTTGTCCTCTACACTTGATCAAATTCCATTGTACACTTTTGTTAAATTAAACACAAATATATGATTTCTATTTATTATCTTGAGTTGTTCACATGACGTGTTTCATTAACATTGTTATCTTCTTCAGATGCTTACAAACAATTTCATGGGACTAATTTTTAGTCAATATGTCCAAGTACAATTCAAATATGCTGAGTATCATAATGGTGATAAAATTTAATGATTTCTGAGCTTTCCTCCCTGTAACTGTAACAGTTCAAAAGCTCAGAAATATTATCAAAGGAATATTTTGGTCATATACAATAAATAATAAACAGAGAAATATTTATGGTGCACGTACAAACGGAATGATCCTTAAAATGAGATTTGGGATCTGTTTGCTATATAGCTTATTGTCTATATAACAATTGCAATTGATCAATGATCATTTTAATGATTTTTTAATTGAGTTAACAATGAGTGTAAACTGAAGATGAAAGTCGACCGTATTTAACTGTTAGTGCTTTCTACAGATTTCGATAGGTAATAAGCTCGAGAAAACAGCCAATTTTCGACAAAATCCTTTCGTGAATTTCTCACCAATAGAACTCCTATACTCATTAAGTACGAGTTCTTGCCGCAGCAGCATCACCTCTGATGGCAAATACTTCCGTTTCTATTTTGTTAGGTTATTAGTGGAACGCACCTGTTCTTTATCTTGTTGTGTTCTGTGGATCTGTGACACAGAAGCAACAACATAACCTCCCTACAGAAGTAACTAAACAGATACGCTTGTAAATACATGTACATAATAGTAAATAAATAAAACAGTTGTTAACCAGTGCTTATTCTAATTTATATTTACATAAACCTGAACATTATTACATGACGCTGCGAACAGTTTAAGTATTGGTAATTAAATAATTCAAAATAATGGGTGACAGTCGTGGAATATCACAAATGAAGTTGGAAGGCAACGTGGCTGAAAACTGGAAGATATGGAGAAGCCGATTCGAAAATTATTTGGTAGCCAGTGAAGTTAATCTTAAGAGTGAGTCTACACAACGTGCACAATTATTACATTACATTGGAGAAGAATGTTTTCGAATTTACACAACATTCACCTTTGAAGAAGACGAGAAGAACAAATTGTCTAAACTAATTGAGAAATTTGAACAACATTTTCTACCGAAGGAAAATGTTACCTACGAAAGGTACAAATTTTTTTCAAGTCGGCAACAAACTGGCCAATCGCTAGAAAATTTTGTCACAAGTTTGAAAGAAGCATCAATGAAATGTAAGTTGGGAAGCCTTCAGGAGAGCTTAACAAAAACTGTCCTTATCTGTGGCATACAGAACACTGCTACTAGAGAAAAATTGCTCCAAGAAGATAGAGAGGATAAAATGACTCTCGAAGAAGCTGTCCACATATGTCAGATACTGGAGACATCGAAACAAAGAAGTGAGGCAATTCAAGGTCATAATTACCCAGTGGAAGTAGATGCAGTAAACAGGAGAATTCAAATTAAGTCATGCAAGAGATGCGGAGGCAACCATGCAATCAACGAATGTCCAGCATATGGTAAAGAGTGCTTCAACTGCAAGAAGAAGAATCATTTCTCCAATTGTTGTAAGCAAAAGAAGACCAGAAGAGTTAATAATGTGGAACAAGAAGTAAATGAAGTGATTCAAATCTCAGGTACAGATAATTCAAGTTCAATTTTTATAGGCAATGTTGAAAGAATCAATGCAATTAGGGATGAATGGATTACAGAAATTAAAATAAATGATAGAATAGTTAATTTTAAAGTAGACACAGGAGCCATGGTTAATGTTTTACCTTATCAAATGTTTAAAAAATTGAATTTGAATGAATCGTTAATCGAAAAAACTAGTCAAAAATTGGCTTCTTATACAGGCGATCTATTAGATATAAAGGGAACATGTAAATTGAAGTGTCAAAAACGTGATAACATATTTGACATAATGTTTTACATTGTAAATAATAATTCTCAATCAATATTGGGTTTAAAAGATTGTGAAAAATTTAATCTGTTCAAAAGAATTGATAAAATAAGTAATGGAAATTATTATGACTTTTTAATTAATGAATTTGAAGACATTTTTACTGGGATAGGGTGTTTAAACTCTGAGCCATATCACATCCAAATCGAAAAAGATGCTGTACCAGTGGTGCATCCAGTGAGAAAAGTCCCCATTCCATTGATGGATATGTTGAAAACAAGTATTGAGGAATTAGTTAATAATAAAATTATTCAGAGAGTGGAGGGACCTTCTGATTGGGTTAATCCACTGGTGATTGTAAAGAAACCCAGTGGAAAATTGAGGATTTGTTTAGATCCAAAAGACTTGAATAAGGTAGTAAAAAGGGAATATTGTCCGATACCCACATTAGATCAAATTACAAGCGATATGGCTGGAGCAACAATATTTAGTACTTTGGATGCTGCTCAGGGTTTTTACCAAATAATGTTAGATAAAGAAAGTTCTGATCTGTGCACTTTTGGTACCCCATTTGGTAGGTTCAAATTTTTGAGGTTGCCTTATGGACTAAAACCTGCTCCAGAAGTTTTTCAGCAGAAATTTCAAAATTTATTCAAATCAACAAATTCAAAAATTTATATTGATGATGTTATTGTGTGGGGAAAAACTAAAAGTGAACATGATCAGAGATTGAGAAATGTATTAGAGATAGCTCGAAATAATAACATTACCTTTAATTTAGATAAATGTAGATTCGGACAAGAACAAATAAAGTTTATGGGTCAGGAAATAACCCAAGAGGGAATAAAACCCACGGACGAAAGAATGAAAGCTATTTTAGAAATGCCAGAACCGACAGATAAGAAGGGAGTTCAACGGTTATTGGGTATTCTAACTTATGTTAGCAAATATATTCAAAATTTTTCACATAACACTTGGCCACTGCGTCAACTTTTAAAGAAAGATGTAGAATTTATGTGGATGGATGAACAGAAAAAGGCTTTCAGTAATTTAAAGAAATTATTAGTGTCAGGACCAGTACTGCAATTTTACGATAGAAATAAACCTATAGTGTTATCTGTCGATAGTTCGAAAAATGGCCTCGGTGCTGTATTATTACAGAATAATTTACCGTGTGCATATGCGTCAAAGGCCTTAACAGAAACACAGATGAATTATGCTCAAATTGAAAAGGAATTGTTAGCAATTTGTTTTGGTATGACAAAGTTTTATGAATATATTTATGGAAGGAAAATTATTGTTGAAACTGATCATCAGCCCTTACTTCAAATTTTCAAAAAACCTCTTAATAGTTGTCCTGCTCGATTACAAAGAATGTTACTACAATTACAGAAATTTGATTTCGATGTAATTTATAAACGAGGCAAAGACTTGATAATAGCGGATGCACTTTCAAGAGCATATTTACCTGACACATTTAACACTTTGGAGTCGGAAATTGAAGCACAAGTTTGTTTAATAAAAAATAGTATAAATGCCACGCCTGAAAAGTTAGAACAATTGAAATCGGAGACAAAAAATGATGAAGAACTTCAAACGTTAATGCATATTATCAAAAATGGATGGCCAAATAATAGTAAAAAATTGAGTCAAAATCTGAAATTGTATTTCCCATATAAGAGTGAACTTCACATAGTAGATGAAATCATATTTAAAGGTGAGGCAATAGTTATTCCTAAAAGTTTGAGAATGGAAATGTTGGACAGAGCGCATTATAGTCATTTAGGTATTAATAGAACTATAAGTATGGTGAAAGATTCAATATTTTGGCCAGGAATGAAAAATCTCATTAAACAGAAAATCAGTCAATGTCATTTATGTTTGAAATATGCTAATTCACAAAGCTCGGAACCGTTAATTTCACATAATATACCAGATTTGAGATGGAATAAAGTAGGCTGTGATATTTTTGAAATAGATGGAAAAAAATTCTTGTTAGTGGTAGACTATTTTTCAAAATTTGTTGAAGTAGTTGTTCTAAATAATAACACTACGAGCAGAAATATTATAAATTCTTTAAAATCGGTATTTTGCACACATGGAATACCCTTAACGTTGATATCAGATGGAGGTCCACAATTTACATCAGATGAATTCAAACAGTTCGCAAAAGATTGGGAGTTTACACATATTATGTCCTCGCCTACATATGCTCAAAGTAATGGTATGGCGGAAAGACATATACAAACTATAAAGAAAATCATTAAAAAAACTATGGAGGAAAAAAAAGATATATATTTAGCGCTATTGAATTTCAAAAATGCTTGTCTCGATTCAGGATATACCTCATCACAGATGTTGATGTCAAGGAACATCAGATCTAACTTAATAGGTAATAAAAATTATTATCAACCTAGGATAGTTAAGGATGTGAATAAAACATTTGAAAAAACTCGCCTCACACAAGAAAAATATTATAATAAAGGTGTTAAAAAATTGCCAGAAATTCCTCTATATACTAAAGTCTATGTTCAGACCAAGCCAAATTCTAATTGGACCCCTGGTATTGTAATTGAAAAATTAAGAGATAGGGTCTATAGAATTGAAATGGAGAATGGTGGAAAACTTTACAGAAATAGAAAATTCATAAAAATTGTACCATGTAACATAACGTCTAGGAAAGTAGAACACAATTCTCCAGTTTATCCAAAAGAAAATGTAAACTATTATATAGAGATAGAGAATAAGAATCACTTAGAAAATGTAGGTTTGACCGAAAGTCCTGAGTTGGAACCAAGTTTCAGTAGTCAGATGCCAAATCAAAGAAAAACCACATCTGGAAGGACGGTCAGGCCTCCAAGAAAACTGAATCTTTAATTTATTGGTAATTAACTAAATATTTGTTATGAAGGGAGATGTTAGGTTATTAGTGGAACGCACCTGTTCTTTATCTTGTTGTGTTCTGTGGATCTGTGACACAGAAGCAACAACATAACCTCCCTACAGAAGTAACTAAACAGATACGCTTGTAAATACATGTACATAATAGTAAATAAATAAAACAGTTGTTAACCAGTGCTTATTCTAATTTATATTTACATAAACCTGAACATTATTACATATTTCAAGTATTGAAAATGTAGAATATTGACAGGATTAATATTATCTAATGTATAACAAAGAGATAAAAGTACATATTTCCAGAGTTTCCCTCTTTAGAATAGAGATACAGTTGACTCTCGTTAATTCAAACCTGCGATAATTCTAACCTCTATAATTCAAAGTTATCACGAGTTCCCTACTAAATCTCTTTATATTTCGAACTAATTCAATACATTTTCATACACTTGGTAATTCGAACGAAAAAATCATTGCTATTTATCAAAACGACGCGTTAATTCGAACTCATCAGCGTCCAACACTCGACAATTCAAAGTTGCAAAGAGAAGAGGCGGAAAGATTGTAAGTACATTTTGCGACAAGTTCAAACTTGTATCAAGATACACGAGCCTTTGTTTTTGTTGTGATTAGTTTGACTATTTGACGCACACACTTCTTACGAATTGGTTTGTTTAGTTATTCAGTTTGTAATACGCCACTTTATCTTTAACTCACTCAGGGTCGTTTCCCTTAATATATAAGTGTTTTTATCTCATTATAAAAAGGGTAACTTTTTGAAACTTTTAATATTTCCTACTTTCAATAAAAATAAAGTTAATTCCAATTTTAAAATAACGAAACAAGCAAAAAACGAAATAATACCTAATGTAAACCTTTTTCTGACTATCAACCCTTACCACTGTCACCATTTACTCTCTACATTCTACTCATAATTCCTGAATCTAGTTCCCAACTCGAAAATATATCAAAATATACTTACTTTACTGAACTCTCTTTTTGGAAAGAATTTGGGTTCGTGCTCGTCGCACGAAGGACAAGTCTTTTGTTTTAAAAGTATTTTCTGAGGAGATGGATAGAGCAAAAATAACACATTTAAATGAGATATCACATATAATGAACTATTATGTAGGCAATTAATAGAAATTTCAATAGTTACAATTTTTCAGTCTTTTGAAAATCAATTGATGTAAAATGATATTCTAAAATCAGATCCTAGTAATTGTTTAAATCAATTTTTTAGAAGACTTCAGGACCCTGGACTGTCTATTTCAATGAGTCATACTCTCGTTCCCGCTTATGAACAATCAATATTCAACTAATAAAAGTTTTCTTGTGAAGTTACAAAAACAAAAAAAAATCCTACCTTTTTCGGGACACCGATCCACCAAAACCCGATGTTCAATAGCTGAACTCTCTACACGGGGGTGTTGGCCTCAACCTAAAGGCACAACACCCAGGCCCCTCTTCCCCACTGGGCACTATGGGCACGTGCCCAGGGCCCCGCGATCGAGTGGGGCCCCCTAGTTCCTGCCAGATTACCAAATGATAACCGATATCAAGGTCATAGGGGCCCCATGATCCTAATGTGCCCAGGGCCTCAAATAGTTTAAAGACGGCCCTGACAACACCCCTTCAAGAACAAACACTATAATTTAGCCCTTTATTTTTCAACCTGAATTAAACTAAACTATCCCGACCACGAACCGATTAGTGACTGTCTGTCACCAATGCTTAACGACGACTCTCTCTTTTTTTTTTCGAACTTCCAAAACTTTGGCTTCTATCCTCCTACCGAAGTTTTACTGAGTCGGCTTTTTCTAAGTTCCCATCGTTTTAACGCCTACACACGTCTAGACCATCCAGATCTTTTGACTTGTCGATTTCTTATCTCGACTTTACTGAGAATTCCCAATCTTAGCCTTGAAGTCCTTTATGTCGTCTGCACCAAAATCATAATCGCTAACTTCCGTTCCCAAGACCTCCTCGTTGAAATTTAAATGAATCGATCTATTGATTAATACATTGTTGCTTTTAGAATTAACGCCCGTTGTTTAGGCTACATTTTTATCTCAAATAATCAACATCGCTTGTCGGTCCTCGGTCCTCGAGCTTTATTATAATAGAATTCTTTGGATCAAAATTTATTTCCCTATTTCTAAGTGAAACATAGGCCCTTTATTACATTACTCTCCTCAATGAAAAAGTTTTGGCATTACATAGCCATAACTTTTCCTATTCTCATGAATCCGTATGGCAGTCCACGAGTCCATTCGCCTTGGTACTTTATAACAACCAATAAAATTCAATAAGGTTCAATCTCACTATAAGTTAAAGCAAGGTGGTATGTTCCGGAAAAATGGAATATAAATTATAACACAATCATGAACAAAAATCAACATGACCTAACTAAACTGAGATAGAATATTCAACAGTTAATTACATAAGTGATTTCAAAAACAAATTCTCAATTGCTATGTCTATTACATTCAAACTCCGTGATGTTCTCCTATGCCTTGGTAGCTTCTCTCGAAAGATGGCCTTTCATCTCAGGAATAACCTTCTAAAAGTGGCTCTCAGGTGTTACCAATATAGTAGATAACCGTAGATTAAATTCAATATTCAATGAAATAGTTTTTCCAAAACAAATATTCGCACGACACTGCTATAGTCCGTACGTTGCTTATATGAAGTCAAATTCCGCTGAGCGCGCACTAATTTCCGTACACAAATTGTCTAAGCACAGCTTCTTTACAGTCCAGTGACGTAGACTACGAATATCAGCAAGGTCGAGTCTTCAAATCACGTCACATCCATATTGAAGTTTATAACTCTTACGTCTTCTTCTTCTCTTTTAAGGCACATCGCCTATTTCTAATCAGGGCAAATACTGTCTAATCGGTAACTTCATATTCAGGAACATTTTCCCCATTCATTTCTTCTTTTTCTGTCGATTCATCTTCAGGACCTCCCTTGTTTTACCTCCACCTTATTCAATATTTCTATTCTTAGAACTGGGTTATCATCCCAGCAAACTCCCTCAGCATACAACATCTCGTCATCTTCAGTCAACTTCACTTTCTGTTCGGGAAACCAGGACAAAAATTATTATTCTCACTGCAGGAGGAATCAGTACGAAAAATAAACCTCTTCATCTCGTCATCGTCATTACATTATAAATTGGTACAAACTGACTGATTAATACAGTTGATTCCATCGCATATCCTTCATAAAGCTATACTAATTCAGACTAAGGTTCTGGGTCCATCTTAATCTTCTTTGGCTCCATTCTCTCTTTAACTCTTTAACGGAAGGAATAATACTTATATTCTCCAAATTCATCCATCTGGTCAGCAAGTAACACCGCTGCATCGATCGTCACTCTCGTCTTTACCTCGACAGCTTCATCAGATTCCATATTTTTTCCTCTATACTTATTTCAGTGACCGAAGTGGAATTATCTGGCACATACTCAGTCTAAAATCGAACTTACAATAGGCCTACTGACAACTAAGCTCAAACACAATGTGCTCACCAATTTCGAACCTTAAATTCGTCCTTCACAACACTCTCAGTTTGTTTATATTTTGTTTATATACAACACTGAGTCCAGTGTACTTCCCGTTATCGCGAAAGATGATTGTCATTATCCCGGCACTGTTATCAGTTCAACAAGACACTATTTTTGGGTAACATTTCGATAGCCCTTAAGAAGGTTACATCCTTGATGATGACCAAGTATCTCATCTATTCCAGATCCACCTCTGGCTGCCTTGTAGTCGATCTTCTATTCCTATATAACATACATCAAGGAAACGAAAGCACAGAGACACATTCTCCCAATAAGAATAATTCCAAAACATTGAATACAGAAAAATAAAAAAATTGTTACTTCATGAAATCATAAATGAATATTCATCAAAGTGTTTCCCTATCAATTAACAAATATTATCATGTGAAGCCTTTCACTCAGAATTATATTCGCTTCTTAAATCCAAAAGAACCACTGAATACATAAAAAAAAATCAAATACATTTTCATATTGTTACTTGCAAATTAAAAAACAAAACTGATACCATGAAATCATATTAATTCAAATAAATAAAGTTCAAATACTCAAAATTATACATAAACATAACGGAACATAACCACCTATTAAGAAAAAACTTAATTACCACAAAACTAAAATTTAAGACTCACTCCATTTTGTGAAGCGTTGTGCTCGCTCTTATATTTTCCTAGCGACCAAAACGCTTTTAATCATATTCCCCAACTCAAAATTATCCAAATAAAACATCAAGTTCAAATTTGACTAACTTAGCATTTCTCTATAAGATAATTAATTTCCTGTCTAAATGCAACAACTGTATTTACCCAACATAAAAAATCATAACCAACTGAAACTGAAACAAACATAAATTAATCTTGAATTCATATCTGAACAAAAAATAAAAACCTAGGCGTCTTTGGAGTTTTTCCAGAACAATTAAAACTTTCAGAATCTGAACTGAAAGTTAAAATCAATTCAAAACGAAAAAAAAATTTCTAAGTAGGATTATTTTCCTTTACCAATATTTTAATCAATCCGACGGATACTCATTCTCTGGTACTTTCAATCTATTTTAATTTGTGGAAAATAAAATCTATAAAATAAAATCCAAACTTGGCTGAAAGTATTTTATACCAACAATAAACGAAAATTTATTTTTCTATATCAATATCACACTTAACTGAAAAAAAAATCTCAACTTTCGAAAGAAATCATGTAAAAAAAATGTTAGTAATCTTATTCTACCCTTCTTCCATCCAAACCGATCTGAATTCAAATCTCTATTTACGTGAGTTTCAAATATAAACTTGGAATTTTCAATCCATAATTTATTTTAAATTTCGCCTAATGTACTTTTTTCACTTCTGTTTCAACCTGTAAAATAAATGTCCTGTGGGTCTTGAAGTCATTCTATACCAATAATTCACAAATGGCTATATCAATGAGATGAACAAATTACCCAATTAAATAAACAACAGAAAATTATTTTCATTTTTTTTTCACAACATTATTCCTCGTTATTCAAAATCTGCTCATATCAAACATTTGCTTATAAAAGGTCTCACTTGCCCTGAACGAATGATCACTGACTATATTACCAATATTATACCAATTTTAATCTTAAAGAAAATGTGAATATCTTTCCTTCAAACAAACAAAAAATCCTATATCACCTCCTTCCACATAAAATTACATAGTACAAGAAAGCGGAATAATTCTCGAGAAGTCTTCCTCTACGCACCTACAAAACAAATATTCCCCGTCCTTCTGCGGACAATTCTCTATATTGTTGCAATTATTTATCACTTGCACGTGGTGACTCTTGATAACACAGTGAAAGATGGCGAGGGCCGGAAATGAAACGAACTCGTTGAATAACAACTTAAGACTAAACCTTTATTTCTAAAGATGGATACACCCTTATAGCGCCCTCACAAGCAGTGGACAATAAAGACACTAAAGGGTACTTTCAGAAGTAATACATAGGTGGTGCTGAAGTACAATAAATTGAGATTTAATTTCAACATATATAACACACTTATTCCGCCTCTCGCGAAATCCCAGTCCTTCTACGGACTCTTCTCAATAAAATACACTTATTTCGCCTTTCGTGATATCCCTGTCCTCCTGCGGACTCTTTTTAACAGGATACACTTATTTCACCTCTCATGATATCCCTGTCCTCCTGCGGACTCTTTTCAACAGGATACACTTATTTCGCCTCTCGCGATATCCCTGTCCTCCTGCGGACTCTTTTCAACAGGATACACTCCTTTCGCCTCTCGCGAAATCCCCTTACTTCCTGAAAGAGAAAAACATATCCCGCAAATTCCTGGGATCAACGTTCCATTGCATCTGCTTCCCCATGGCTTTTTCTAATCCATTACCTATGAAAAGAAAGCAATGCAAGTCCTACTCCGTCACTCACGGAATCCCCTATTCTCTTTCCAAAAATAATAAAAATCACAATTCTCTGAAAATATTCCGACTTCTACGGTCTCCACCTCTCCTACTGCTCTAATTTTGCGGAATTTCCTTAGAAAAAAAATTCACTCCCTTTCAATAAAACTTAATATACTTTATCATATTCCTCTCACTCTCCCACGAAATTCTTCATTACTCCTCAAAAAAATTAAAACTGAACTTTCCTCTTAAAAAAATTCCCTAGTACATTGATGAGACCTTATTGTGACCTTATTTAGTCGTTTTTCTCGAAATTTTCTATTAACAATCCCTTCATGAAATTTCTCATTAATTGACAAAATTATTTTATAATACTTATACTCTGAAAATTCCTATCTAATCCTCAAACAATAATTTTTTTTTTCTCAACATAACCAATTATCTGATATCTCTCATTTTCATATCACTCATAGGTGAAACCGCAATCTTCCACGCCGTTCTGAATATTCACTTCTAAACTTTCTTTTCTCTATCTCCTCAGAAAAATACAAAACAATCCCACCGCTCTGTCACCATTTGTAATACGCCACTTTATCTTTAACTCACTCAGGGTCGTTTCCCTTAATATATAAGTGTTTTTATCTCATTATAAAAAGGGTAACTTTTTGAAACTTTTAATATTTCCTACTTTCAATAAAAATAAAGTTAATTCCAATTTTAAAATAACGAAACAAGCAAAAAACGAAATAATACCTAATGTAAACCTTTTTCTGACTTTCAACCCTTACCACTGTCACCATTTACTCTCTACATTCTACTCATAATTCCGGAATCTAGTTCCCAACTCGAAAATATATCAAAATATACTTACTTTACTGAACTCTCTTTTTGGAAAGAATTTGGGTTCGTGCTCGTCGCACGAAGGACAAGTCTTTTGTTTTAAAAGTATTTTCTGAGGAGATGGATAGAGCAAAAATAACACATTTAAATGAGATATCACATATAATGAACTATTATGTAGGCAATTAATAGAAATTTCAATAGTTACAATTTTTCAGTCTTTTGAAAAGCAATTGATATAAAATGATATTCTAAAATCAGATCCTAGTAATTGTTTAAATCAATTTTTTAGAAGACTTCAGGACCCTGGACTGTCTATTTCAATGAGTCATACTCTCGTTCCCGCTTATGAACAATCAATATTCAACTAATAAAAGTTTTCTTGTGAAGTTACAAAAACAAAAAAAAATCCTACTTTTTTCGGGACACCGATCCACCAAAACCCGATGTTCAATAGCTGAACCCTCTACACGGGGGTGTTGGCCTCAACCTAAAGGCACAACACCCCTTCAAGAATAAACACTATAATTTAGCCCTTTATTTTTCAACCTGAATTAAACTAAACTATCCCGACCACGAACCGATTAGTGACTGTCTGTCACCAATGCTTAACGACGACTCTCTCTTTTTTTTTCGAACTTCCAAAACTTTGGCTTCTATCCTCCTACCGAAGTTTTACTGAGTCGGCTTTTTCTAAGTTCCCATCGTTTCAACGCCTACACACGTCTAGACCATCCAGATCTTTTGACTTGTCGATTTCTTATCTCGACTTTACTGAGAATTCCCAATCTTAGCCTTGAAGTCCTTTATGTCGTCTGCACCAAAATCATAATCGCTAACTTCCGTTCCCAAGACCTCCTCGTTGAAATTTAAATGAATCGATCTATTGATTAATACATTGTTGCTTTTAGAATTAACGCCCGTTGTTTAGGCTACATTTTTATCTCAAATAATCAACATCGCTTGTCGGTCCTCGGTCCTCGAGCTTTATTATAATAGAATTCTTTGGATCAAAATTTATTTCCCTATTTCTAAGTGAAACATAGGCCCTTTATTACAAGTTACTGTTACTCTTTCCAGCAATAGAACCATTAGTTGACATCAGCGGTGAAGTAGATAGATTTTTTCATTGAATAACGTATTATGGATGATCTTCATAGGAATCATATTCATTATTAAAATACCATTAATAATACTATAAAATTTTAGATTATTATTTATTATCATGAATGTTCTTCAACTGTTAGATTGCTTTTATATAAGCAATGCATGTTAATAATATCTTATGTGAAATTGTAAATTGTATGTTCGACTCGTATATTTTTTAATGCAGTGAAAAAAATAGAATATCAATGCTTAAAATACACAAAAGTGACTATTAATATTAGATTTGTTATACCAAATATTACATAAGGATAAAATAAAATAAAAGGAGGTTCATGCTTGATAGAAGGCATATACAATTATTTTAATATTTACAGATATATTCTGTTAGCCTTCTACATATTTAATTTCAAAAAATTATATTTAATATTATAACTTCAGGAATTAAATTAATGTCATATAAGTACCACTTATATCAAATGACATATCAAATAAGGCTAACAGAATATATCTGTAAATATTAAAATATTTAAATAATTACATAAGTATATAAAAAATATTGATAAATAAGTGTCAAAAATTAAAGAATATTATAATGTGACCAATAACTGTTTTCCGTAAAGAATTATGTGATACTGTTCGGTTTCATATTCATACACTGACCAGATGTTAACTTAAGTTTGTCCTGAAAAAACCTTGTCCATGTGGTTATTTTATCTGGCTAAAAAAGACCTGCATTATTTTTACAACATTTGAATCTGGTTCCTATGAACTCCATAAATTGTGGCTCAGGTTTGAATATTGTGTATATCTGTAAATGTGATCAAATAAGTAGCGACATCTTTTGTAGCAGTTGTAGATTAAGATTGTTCGCTAGTGTTGGGATAAAACGAATTTTTTATATGAATTGTTATCATTCTTGTGATCTGACAAAAATCTTATTGTTTCTGAAATGCTTAGTGGAGTTTCGCTTCTACAATATAAATATTTCAACATGATTGATATCTATTCTTTCGGAATATTCCCATTTTTGCCTTCCAAGTGAATAAAGAAAAAAATTAAAACTTCACTTAGAACAGAGAGAGATGTTTTTCAGGTAAGTTTTTTAAAAGTACTATGGCATGTTTATATATAGTGAACTTGCTTGTCACATTCACTTAACTAATTTGTATGTTGGTGTACCTTGTATATAATGTTCATGACCTGAACGTCACAAAATTTTAGAATATTGAAGTGCGCACAGGTAATAGAACTTGGAAAAGAAAACAACTAACTTAAAGTAGATGTCTACATTTTGTTTGTATATTTAGTTTTTTTTTTATAGGAAAAGTTGAAAAATCATGAATGATACAAAAAGGCAAATTTAAGTAGATTGGATACAATGTATAAGTCGAATTTATTTCAAACATCTTATAAGTTAGTTAATTCAACAAAGACAGAAATTTGGAAGAAATTAGTCCATGAACACTAATAAATTGAAAAAGTGCAAAAACCGGGATTCATCAACTTTGGTTCCCACCAATTTACATTATAAAAGGTTATATTTATTTAATTTGATGGCTTATAGGCTCAAATAAAAAAGTAGAATTCGTTGATAAAATAATTGAAGATTATTTCGAATCAGATATTTAAACTATTCTAAATATTATCAAGTTTCTGCTTCAATTTCCTAATTGAAATCACCAAGCTTTGCTTTGTAATTTGATTGAAATTACATGTAGTGAATTTTTATATTATACAGGGTGCCCAAGTTATCTAAATTTCACAAGATGATCAAGCAGGAAATTTGCAACACCAAAGTTCTTATAGAGTATGGTACAATTTTCTTTCTTTGTGAAGGTATTGTAAAGTATATGCTAAAAACATAGCATAACTTGAAAACTATCATTTTAATCAAAATTCAGTGTACACCATTGAAAAGAGCGAAAAATGCTTCTTAGACTATGGTAGTTTTATGAAGATTTTTATAAAGTAATTATTATTATTATTATTATACCATGATGAGAGTTGAGGCAAATCCTATAAACTCACAAAAAAATATACAAGATATTGAAAAACAAAAAGTGCTTCGAAGAGAAAAAGAACAGAAAAAAAAGGTGTTATTCACAAGTGGTAAAAAAGTGACAGACCGCCCCGATCACAACAATTATAAGGTGGTTAAGGAAATAATGATTATAAAATTTTCTTCTGCTCAAAGTTTACTTTAAATTCCTCCTCCACAAGTTACAAAATGGTAAAAACTTTAATAACTTTACAACGAAAGATAATTGGACCATACTCGATAGAAACTATTTTGGAAATTGCCTGTACATTTACGTTGTGAAATTTGGCCAGAGATAACTTGGGCACTAATATATAATGCTTATTTTTATCACTGTGAATGTTCTATTGTAATGAATTATGCATTGAAATTTTGTTCTTTTAATAAAACATTCTGATTAATTTTTTATATAGACGCATCTGTGAGGAGAGCTAAACATTGAAAGAATACTGCCAACATAAATCCCCACCTTAGGAAATGATGGAAAAGAAGTTTTTCTACATTTTAGAAATTGGAGCGTTATTATCATTGTAAATTACCACCTATCTATTTTCTAAAAATAATGAATTGAAGTTAATGTTACTTATATAATTCCTATTTATGTTATGATTGTAGCATAATTTCAGGAGATATCCGAACAACAATGTACCACCTTATTTGATTATAAGGTATTAATACCACTTGTTGTTAATGATGACAGATGATTAGGAAATCTGTTGTAAATTGAAAATTCCAGTTGTAAAAAATATGTTCTATAAATAATGTAAAATATTGTATGAATCTAAGGTTTTCCTCTAGTCTTGAGATAATTCTTTTTTTTGTTATAAAAAAATTGTATTCCTATTCCCAATTGATCTGAAATTAGTAATATCGTTCAACAATTAATTTTTAATAAATTTCACAATCTCTACCAAAGAGATAATCCAGTTTACTGTACTGATGTAAGCCAAATGTTGTTTGAATATGAAGGGGACACATTGTCTCTTTATATGTTTATTATTAAAATTTAACATTTTATTTAGTAATTGTTTGCTATATAGCTAATTTTATTTTTTCATGATTAATTTTTATATTTAGAAGATTGGATAATACTTCAGTTATTTTATTCAAGAAATTGTTTTGATATTTGAAAATATATCTTGTAAAGTTTTTGGGGTTCTAGTCTACAAAAAAAAAACATAATCTTCCTAGTAGTAGTTTCAAAAAATGATGAATGGAAATTATGAACCATAAAAAATTATTTTTGAAAAATGGCACTTCATACCTTCTTATATCACAAGTGGAGGAAGATATGCAATGCTTAGCACACAAAATTAAAAATGTATTATTTTTATTATAAAAAATATTTAAACTTTTAAATGATTCTGTAGTTAATTTGAAAAAAGTATTAAAAGTTGTTGAATAAAAATCCTCATCATAACCACTGTGTTCATTTGATATATAGTGATTCAATTTTATAATATTTAAAGTGAACATTTTGGGACGCTCTAGTAATATTCTGACTGACAGATAATGAAGCTGATCAAATCTCATTACAAAATAAAGTAAATATAACATTTTTATGTTTACCGAATAAACTATATTTTCATTTACATATGTGTCCTTCCTTATCTATTAAAGTATTGTTTTTCTTCAGATATCAAACTATCGAAAATATTAAATGATTTAGATATAATCGAAAAGTTTTTTCAAACCTGTATTTCCTTCATTTTTAAGAAACCGAAGGTAAAACTTGTTTTTTGAGAGATTGTAGTGTGTTCTATACAGGCCAATTTAGTTTTCTAGTCTAGTTTTTCAGCTAAATTAATTTAAACAAATATTAAATATTTTGATGATACTTCAACGAACACATTGATGGCAGAGTCCTATGTTGTCATTTTCTAAAGGTGGTAAATTTTGTATGGCATATACAATTTCATGGGACTAATTTTTAGTCAATATGTCCAAATACAATTCAAATATGCTGAGTATCATAATGGTGATAAAATTTAATGATTTCTGAGCTTTCCTCCCTGTAACTGTAACAGTTCAAAAACTCAGAAATATTGTCAAAGCAATATTTTGGTCATATACAATAAATAATAAACAGAGAAATATTTATGGTGCACGTACAAACCGAATGATCCTTAAAATGAGATTTGGGATCTGTTTGCTATATAGCTTATTGTCTATATAACAATTGCAATTGATCAATGATGATTTTAATGATTTTTTAATTGAGTTAACAATGAGTGTAAACTGAAGATGAAAGTCGACCGTATTTAACTGTTAGTGCTTTCTACAGATTTCGATAGGTAATAAGCTCAAGAAAACAGCCAATTTTCTACAAAATCCTTTCGTGAATTTCTCACCAATAGAACTCCTATACTCATTAAGTACGAGTTCTTGCCGCAGCAGCATCACCTCTGTTGGCAAATACTTCCGTTTCTATTTCAAGTATTGAAAATGTAGAATATTGACAGGATTAATATTATCTGATGTATAACAAAGAGATAAAAGTACATATTTCCAGTGTTTCCCTCTTTAGAATAGAGATATATTTTAAAAGACCATGTTAATGTCCATGGCAATGGCAAATGTGGAAACTATGATTATTTAAAATGTTAAGTCTTAATTCTGAAAATGTTTAGTGATAAATATAGGACAAATGAGTAGAGCAAAGTCGATAATGTGCTCCTTTTTACCGATTTCGAAAAATTCAATACAAAAATATCTTAGGAAAGCTTGAACAAACAGACAAGAAAAACTTTCAAACAAGAGCATTTCAAGAAACGTGTACGAAGTCGATGTTAACCTATGATTATCAAGAGTAGGATAAAAGGCAAATTCAGGAATATATGAAGATTTAAGCAGTCAATTTTATATCTAATGCAGCTTGTTTTCACATTTTTATATATTTTGAAAATCATGTCAAATTTTCTTTCTTATCTGATATGAAACCTGACTGCATTAGCATTCAACTGATGGAATAGCTCGAGTGCACATTTACAAAGGTGGCCAGGCTCCGAGCAGCTGTACTCAGCAGACTCAGTGCAGCTGCACGAACTTTTGAATAGTTGGATGATTGATTAAAGTATTTTCTTTTGCAAAGATTTTCGATAAATCCAAGTTAAAGGTCAAAATTTATAACATACAAATTAACACAGTTTCATTTCGAGGAAAGCAGCTTTGTGGAAGATAACCTAATACGATTATGTAGAATTTAACTTTCCTTTATTGGAAAAAATGCTTATATTGTCACCTGGAAATGATTATTCATATTTTAACTTTTCTTTATCTGCTAGATGGATCTACACGTAAACAAACTATATTATCATGTATTATGAATATATGAACGATAACCACCCAAACAAAAGATTGTTTAGGTGGTGTTGGATGAACTATCAACTAGGTATATTTACCACCATAGACTTATTATTGTAATATGTCTATGGTACGTACCATTTAAATTGATCTACCAGCTGGTAAATCTATCCGTTCAGTAGTCCTCTAGTCCCCAAACTGCTGAAAGTTGTACCACAGTCATGGACATGCGCATATACAAAAAGTTTTGGCGATTAGAAAATTAACGGCTGATATGCTGATAATACTTGTTGCATGTGGTCCAGTGTTAGTTTTAGCTCAATTTAATTGTCATTTTATTTGTTCAGATTGTTAAATTGTCCAAATGATTCTTCGACAACGATTACGTTCTTCATATGGACGGTATGTATTCTTATATGATATGTCATTTATGAAATTTGGTTAGAAATTTAGAGGTGGTGCTTACGATAACTTTCGTTCCTTCCTAATTATAATTGTTAATAACATTCTTATTTACTAATAAGTGTTGTAACGCGTATATTGGTAAGTTTTTCCTGTAATTGTGATAGAGAACAGTTTAATATTGTTTGAGAATTAAACATTTCATAATTATCAACCTTCTGTAAGTGGAAGAGAGATGGATTGGGATATAGACGGGGAGCGCAGCTGCTCCCCGTCTGCTCGTTCGGATAAACAACTTTTTTCTCATCTAACTCCCAAATCAAAAAAAACCTTTTCTTCAATTATGAATAATCAAGACAAAGACGACTCCTCTTTTTCCCCAGCTAATGTGGCCCTTCTTATGAGAGAGATAGAAACCATAAAATTACAATTTAGTGATGATACAGATCTAATAAACGAAGCAGAAAATTTGTCTCAAAATATTCAAGGCATGTTAACAAATCCCATGAAATCGCAAAACCCATCCTCCAATCCAAAACCTAAAATTAATTTAAACTATCCTATCAGCTCCATGGGTCCATTCATAGTCATAATCGAATCAAAAAATAATGACCATATAGGTAACATTCATCCGATGAACCTAGGTAAAAAACTTATTAATGAAGGAATAAATAACATAAAGAATATATCAAAAAAAGGAAAAAATCGAATTTCAATTGAATTCTCAAACCCGATCAGCGCAAATTCATTCTTAAAAAAAAATCCATTTTCATCCCAAGAAGACATTGATGTATACATTCCATCACGTATGGTAACGTGTAGGGGAGTAATCAGCAATGTAGGCACGGAAATGACAGAGGAAGATCTTATAAATACAGATTCTAGAATAAAAATCCTTAGCGCGAGACGTCTTAACAGGAGAACAGTGAACGAAGGAGTAGTTAAATACATTCCTTCGAACAGTTGGGTGGTTACATTTGAGGGAAAGATATTACCTGAATACATTTCTATATGGGGATGTATTAGGAGAGTTTCCTTATACATTGCTCCAGTCATTCAATGTTATAGGTGCTTGAGGTATGGACATACCTTGACTAATTGTAATGGTCAGAAGCGGTGCAGGAATTGCGGTCTCTCTCATGAGGAAGACGAATGTCCTAATCGCGAAAAGGATCTTTTGAACTGTGTTTTTTGTTCGCAAAAACACTCTTCAACTGATAGAATATGCCCGGAGTTCTCACGTCAAAAAGAAATAAACACTTTAATAGCCGTAGAAAATATTTCCTATTACGAAGCGGTAAAACTTGTCCCGAAAACATACTCTTCCCCATCCCTCTCTCCCAATACAGATCCAATCAATCTTTCAAATACTCCTCAAAAATTCCCATCTATTCGAACTCACCCTAATTCTTCAACAAAACCAAATTTAATCAATGTTCATGACAGAAGAACTTTAATTAACCCCCCAAAAAACCTTTCCTCCTACTCCGAAATAACAAAAAAAAGAAAACTCCCCAACCCCGTCCAAGAAGGATATGATAAAGCAGCGCATCGCCAACAGCTAATACATAACAACCCCAATCATCCCCTCTCTCCCATTACTTCTTCCACTAACTATTCCTTCTCATCTCCCAAGGCAATTGAAAATCAGATCTCCTTACCAGATATCATTACATACCTACAGAAATTAGTTACCCAGAGTCTTCCAGTAAACATACAGTCAAGTTCACCCCAAATTGCTCAAGAAGCACATCAGTTAAATTCTATTCCAAATCCAAACGCAAATTAACTTTATTGTTTATTTACATTTACACTTGAAAAAAAAAAAAAGGAAAAAAAAAAAAAAAAAAAAAAAAAAAAGAAAAAAGGGAAAAAAAAGAGAAAACAATGATAATTTTACAATGGAATATTCGGTCGATCAAGGCAAATCTTGACATCCATCTCTGGTTTTGTTAACCGAAACTTGGTTGAATCCAAGTTTTAACCTCAAAATCACAAATTATAATATAACACGAGAGGACAGACAATCAAGAGGGGGTGGTATTGCCATTCTCGTCAGGAAAGATCTGAATTTTCGTACACTTCCTTTTCACCTCACAAACCCACCGGCAGATTTTCAGGTTCAGATCATTCAGGTGACCAACCTTACCGTAGTCAACATTTATTGTCCACCACAGACCAAATTTGAAAGCTTAATGTGGAATTCTATCCTTTGTCAAATTTCCCCCCCTTTCATAATAGCAGGGGACCTAAATGCCCAAAGCCCTCTATGGGGATCGTCTTTTTCCAATTTTAACGGGTCTTCTTTACAGGCAACAATGCTGGACCATGATATTTGTCTTCTTAACACTGGATCCCCAACCCGAGTGACACCCCCTGGCCAGAGCATGAGCGCACCTGACATCTCCCTGACATCTAGCGATCTATTACTTTCTCTAAGCTGGTCTATAGATGATGATCCCGGCAATAGTGACCATTTTCCCATCATAATAGAGGGAATAGAGGATTCCCCATCCCCAGCACCAACACCCTATTCAATCTCCAAGTTCTGCATCTCCAAGGCAAATTGGGAGAACTTTCGAAACAACATCCTCCATTGTTTGAGATCACAACAAGTTCAGGACCTTGAATCCTATCAAAACATGATTGTCTCATCAGCTGAAGCTACGATCCCCCTCAGGAAAGTTAGATCCCGTCTCTCCTGCTCACACTCTCAGGTGTGGTGGGACGAAACTCTCACCGAACTCACAAAAAAAAGATCCATGTCCTTCAGAAGATATCTCTCGTCTCCAACAATGGAAAATTTTATCAAAGCGAAACAGGCTCAGGCCCTGGCCAGGAGAAACATAAGACAAAAAAAAACAGACTCATTCCGAACATTTTGCGAGGGACTAGATCACCAGAATGGTAGGAACCTGTGGTCCAGTGTAAATAGATTTCGTAGGGGTATCTCTCTTACTCCCTCACCAAAACCTTCCTTCCCCATAGGACCCTCAATATTGTCTCGACTATGTTCCACCGACCCCCCTTCCCTTTCTACAAGTGTCGCACGGGATTCCATACCATTTGCACCCATAACCCTAGATGAGCTCCTCCAGAGTTTGAAATCGAAAAAGAATTCCTCCCCGGGTAAAGATGGAATCACATATAGCATGCTTCAGAACCTTCCAATGGAGGCAATCACTCTCCTGGTTCGTATTTTCAACTCCAATCTAAGAAACCCTGATATCTCCCAATCGGTTAGAGAAACGATATTTGTCCCCTTTCTCAAGTCAGGGAAATCTCCGGATGACCCCCACAGCTACCGACCGATTGCCCTAACTTCCTGTCTGACAAAAACTCTGGAATCACTGTTAGCCACAAGATTGGAACGTATATATGAATCAAATATCCCAGAGGCCGAACTTCAATTTGGCTTTAGGAAAGGAAGATCCGTAGCGGATTTTCTCACCTATCTGATTACCAACATCCTCACCTCTTTTACGAAACATGAGGTCGTTTTGGCTGTGTTTTTGGACATAAAACAAGCGTATGATTCCGTACGCTTTCATTTTCTCCAACAATCCCTTTTATTGGAGGGAATACCTCCTGAGATTATATCCTTGCTCAGAGCACTTATACATAGCAGGAACACCTATCTCATAGACCCCTACACCAAAGAACTCATAGGCCCAAAACAGGCAAACCTAGGTCTAGCTCAGGGTTCCCCCATGAGCCCCATCTTATTTAATTTCTACGTCAAGGATATAGCCGCTTTCATATCCGCCACAGAGGTAAGAATTATTAAATATGCGGATGATACCACCTTAATTGTATCTGGAGCTAATTTCAAGTCTGCATTTAAATCCATGACTTCTGCGTTGGGAAAATTTCAGAAATGGGCGGAATCTAAAAGCCTCCAAATATCTGCCGAAAAATCAAGTGCCATTTATTTTCACAGAAACAGACGTTTTAGCAACCTTCCCCCTCTCTCCCTTTATGGTCAGAACATACCCTGGAAGGAATCCACTAAATATCTGGGGGTTACCCTCCAATGTAATCTTAAATGGTCTCTACACATTGCGGAGGCTTGCAACAAAGCATTCCATGGCATAAACATTATTAGGTCCCTATCAAGAACGTGGTGGGGTTCCCAACCCTCAACTATGTTAATATTGTACAAGTCCATAGTACGTCCACATCTAGACTACGGATCCCTTTTTTATGGGGGAGTCCCTAAGAAAACCTTGTACTTACTTGACAAAACGCAGTATTCAGCACTACGAGCATGTTTGGGTCTCATGAAATCCACCCCAATAAATGTAATTTTGGCCCTTTCGAATGAGTTGCCTCTCAAATCCCGACGGCTCTGGCTCGCTACGAAGTTTATTTCGAAGCAATACAGGCTGAAAAAAAATCCCATCATGGACTCCTTAGTTTCCCTGCAACACTGGTGCAACGTATTCGGGGATTCCATAAATTTGCCAATACTTGATGCTTTAACAGTTATAGGCGATCCCAGCAACATTCATTCAGACCTTTCCCTTCCTTGTCATAACGCGAACATACAAGCGCATACAGAGAAGATCAAATTCTATAAACTTGATCTAAAAAAGGATTCCCCAGATAACTCATCCCTGTTTTATTCAAAGTGTCAGGAAAAGTTCCCGGACTATGTGAGGATCTTCACGGATGCTTCCAAGTCTGAATCCAGAGTAGGCATTGGTGTATATTCCCCCTCCCTCATTTCCCTCTCTGAACCCCTTCCTGGGTTTTTCAATATATGTACGGTTGAATTATTAGCCATTCGAAAGGCAGTTTCCCTCAGTGAAGCAAAAAATCTTAACAAGGTGATAATTATAACTGATTCCCTCAGCGCCCTAGAAAAATTGACCAACTGGCGGATTCACTCGTCAAACGATCATATCTGTTTAGATACAAGACAGAGCATAATATCTCTCAGACACAGAGGATTTGTAATATCTCTGGTCTGGGTACCCGGTCACACTCAGATAGAAGGTAATCACAGGGCAGACTCACTGGCAAGAGAGGGCTCCCTCAGAACCCCCTCAATCTCCATTAAAGGAGATGTCAGTGAGTTCTGGCCTCACTTCAGGAGAATCATTTGGGAGAGATGGAGAAGAGAGTGTGCAGAGATTGGTCTTCAGAAGGGACGCACCTTCTTCCAGATGATTAACCCTGAATCACTTGGAACCAAAACATGGTTTCATGATGTCTCACTTCCGAGAAAATATATAACCACAATGAACAGAATTCGATCGGGTCATTGTTGCTCTCCTTCCCATCTGAGGAGGATGGGAGTCGTTGATGAAGATACCTGCAGTTGTGGGGAAAGAGGAGATCTTGTACATGTCTTTTTGTGTTGTCCGGACAATTGCATTAATATAAGGAAATTATATTCTGACATCATAGAAATTCTGAAGAGCAAAATATCCCTTCCATTATCTTTGGAAGACATAATATTCATCAATAACAGGGATCTAATAAAGGTTCTAGTAAATTTTCTAAGTATCTCAAACATTAAACTGTAGTGGGTAAATGTTTAATTGTTTGCGGAAAGTATATGTTTCACCAACGTTTTACTGTTTCAGTTGCTAACTTCCTACCTGATCATCCTATTGTGAAGGAGTCTATGTGGTTGTTGTTCTCTCCTACCTGTAATTGTCGAGAGTCTCCCAGCGGGATATTTAAACCTTTCACCACAAAATTCGAATCACACAAAGATGAAACCGGAATTTTCCTCAAACCCTGTTGGTTATTGATTACATCATGACCCGTCCAAGACGGAACCAACAGAAAACTTACACTGTGTAGATGGTTTCGAAGCCTAGCACATATAAAGGACCAGAAGAAGAAGAAGAAATTTGGTTACATTGTTTTCTAAAAATTTTACTGTTCTCGTGGTTAAAACTTGATCATTTCTTTACTAAAGTACTGAAGAGTTTTGGGATAGAGCGAATTTGCTGTACTGCCAAACCGACAACATTAATTTGAACCTTTTGTTAAAGTTTTCAAATCATTCAAATTTATATGTTTGAACAATTTTTATGGTACTATTATTATAAAAAATGAAAACCATAACAGTGTGTACATGTCTTAATGTAATAATAATTTTGACATGTATTACATATTCTGGAAGTACCTTACAAAAGTCAGTTAATTGTTTTTGATATTTTGACTCAAAATCTTTTTTTTCAGCAATATTTTTCAGTTTGAAAAGTAACTGAACTTGATTGTTTGGATGCAAATATTAAAGGCTTTTTATTGAATCTTGGTGATTTACTTTTAGTAGTGGCTGATCTTTCATTTTCTCTTGAATCAAGCAATCTAACTAATTCACCGTTTTTTTGCAAATCTAATGTTGTATCTTTTCTTTTCGATACTTTTGATGATAAAAATACACTCAACAATTTACTGTGCACTATACAAATTGAAATATGTAACACGGTGAAGTCCAACAAGTGAAAATGTTGAGTATCTTGAAAATACATCTAGACAGAAGCAAACATTTTACCAGCGGTGACATCACTAAGTCTTTGAATTAAACTGCTAACTGTGTTCTATATTAATGGGTGATAATGGATTATTTACAAATACTCTCTATTTCAGTGAACAGCCTGTAGAAGATGAGGAATTCCAAGAAAGCAGTAGAGCTGTAGAAACTGTTAATAGAATTACAGTTCGTAAAAGACATAAAAAATGTAAAGTTGAAGTATCTCCTCGAAGAAGTGAGGCTAAGGTTGAAAATATTGAACCTGTTGCAAATAAAGTTCGAAAGAAACCTAAGAAAAGTCAAGATGATGTATCATATCAAAGAAGTGAAGCCAAGGTTGAAAATAAAGTCTCGAAAAAACATCTAGAGGATAAAGTGTCCTGTGATAGTAGTGAAGCTGTTGAAAATTCAAAAACTATAGTTGCAAATAAAGTTCGGAAAGAACCTAAAAAAAGTCAAGATGATGTATCATGTCAAAGGAGTAAAGCCGAGATTGTAAATAAACTCCTAAATAAACGTAAAAAATATCTAGAGGATGAAGTAACCTGTGAGAGTATCGAAGTTGATAGGTCTCATCAAAAAAGTGAAACTGAGGTTGAAAATATTGGAGTCCGCAAAAAACGTAAGAAACATTTGGAGAATGAAGTGTCCTGTGAGAGTGGTACAGGTAATGTTGAACATGCGGAAAGTGTGAAAGCAAGTAAAGTTCAGAAGAGACTCCCAGATGATGAAGTAACCTGTGAAAGCATTGAGGTTGAGGTTGAAGAAACTGTTAATACAAAAGAAGTTCAGGGAAGTACTAAGAAAAGCCAAAAAAGTGGAATCAATGTTGAATGTATTGCAAAGAGACTCAGGAAAAAACATAAGAAAGTTAATATTGAAAATGCTGAAACTGTGGATGCAAACGAAGAGTATCCATGTCACTCGTGTGAATATGTTTCAGGACGTCCGGATGTTCTCAAAAGACATATAAGATCTGTTCATCAAAAACTGAAACCATATGAATGTCGTTTATGTACTTTCGCTGCAAGTCGCAAAGATACTTTAATCACACACTTACGTTCTATTCATCATAATTTGAAACCATACAAATGTGACTATTGTGATTATGCTGCAAATCGTCAAGCTGATCTCAAAAGACATGTGGACCAAGTTCATAATGATTCCAAACAATATGCATGCCTGAAATGCGATTACGTTACAAGTCTGAAAAAAAGTCTCATAAATCATTTTGATACCGTGCATTTAAATTTGAGGAAACACAAGTGCGAATTTTGCGATTATGCTGCAAATCGAAAAGATTGCCTCAAAAAACACGTAGAATCGCGTCATTTAGATTTGAAAAAAGAATGCAGCATATGTAATTATGTGACAGATAGGGAAAGTGATCTCAAACGTCACATAAGTTCTATGCACCTGAATATTAAGCCATTTAAGTGTGACTCCTGTGATTATACAACATACCAGATGATTAATATGAAAGGACACATAGAATCTGTTCATTTTAATATAAAAAGATTTATGTGCCAACACTGTGATTACAAGGCTAATCGAAAAGCCGACCTTCAGGTGCATATAGATTCTCGTCATTTGAATGTGAACAAATTTTTGTGCGAACAATGTGATTACACAACTAATAGAAAAGGTGATCTTAAAACTCATATCCGGTTTACCCATCTGAAAATAGAGCAACATAATTGTTCCTTGTGCAATTATTCCACCAATCGGAAAATTAATCTCAGTAAACATATCGATAATGTTCATTCCAAATTGAAGGAACATAAGTGTGAACTATGTGATTATGCTGCCAACCAAAAAGTCCATCTTATAGCACATATTAACTCCAAACATTTGAACTTGAAGGAACACCAATGTGAGTTATGCGGGTATGCTACAAATCAGAAAACGAATCTCAAAAGACATATAGGCTTGATGCATTTTGGTAAATTGAAAATTGAGGCGAAGAAGAGAGAAAACAACATCCAAGATTCACATACAGAATAATTTATTTTTTTTTGAAAATTTGAATATTAAAACAAATTGAAATATGTTTATCTTCTACAATTTTAATTTCAAAAAAATTTTTATTCAAAAGACTTTTAGAAATAAATTTATGTCTTATGACTTAAGCTTTGAACTACAGATCAACTATATAATTCAAGATTGATCTATGTTCTAACAAAATCAAAGAACAGTGTGAGTTATTTTAAGGTTTATTTTAATTCATTGACATTCCATAATGAGATTTATTGAAGGCAATTTTAATTTCAAAAAAATTTTTATTCAAAAGACTTTTAGAAATAAATTTATGACTTAAGCTTTGAACTACAGATCAACTATATAATTCAAGATTGATCTATGTTCTAACAAAATCAAAGAACAGTGTGAGTTATTTTAAGGTTTATTTAAATTCATTGACATTCCATAATGAGATTTATTGAAGCCAAAATATAATTATATATAAAATAAAATAGAAAGGCCTTTTACTTGATAGAAGAAATATAACAAAATTTGAATATTAAAACAAATTGAAATATGTTTATCTTCTACAATTTTAATTTCAAAAAAACATATTTCAATTTGTTTTAATATTCAAATTTTGTTATATTTCTTCTATCAATATATATAAAATAAAATAGAAAGGCCTTTTACTTGATAGAAGAAATATAACAAAATTTGAATATTAAAACAAATTGAAATATGTTTTTTTGAAATTAAAATTGTAGAAGATAAACATATTTCAATTTGTTTTAATATTCAAATTTTGTTATATTTCTTCTATCAAGTAAAAGGCCTTTCTATTTTATTTTATATATAATTATATTTTGGCTTCAATAAATCTCATTATGGAATGTCAATGAATTTAAATAAACCTTAAAATAACTCACACTGTTCTTTGATTTTGTTAGAACATAGATCAATCTTGAATTATATAGTTGATCTGTAGTTCAAAGCTTAAGTCATAAGACATAAATTTATTTCTAAAAGTTTTTTGAATAAAAATTTTTTTGAAATTAAAATTGTACAAGATAAACATATTTCAATTTGTTTTAATATTCAAATTTTGTTATATTTCTTATGTCGAGTAATAGGCCTTTCTATTTTATTTTACAGAATAATTTAGGTGCAATATCCATTAAGAATGCCAGATTCTTAATGGATCTTGCATTACAATTAATAGTAAGGGCCGTTTAGAATTTGCATTTTTTATCGGCGATAAATAAAAAGCTAATGAATATTTTTTCATAGTCAAGAGTTAATGATTAAACCTTAACATTTACGAACGAAAAACAATATCCATATTGTGTTGTCCTCTACACTTGATCAAATTCCATTGTACACTTTTGTTAAATTAAACACAAATATATGATTTCTATTTATTATCTTGAGTTGTTCACATGACGTGTTTCATTAACATTGTTATCTTCTTCAGATGCTTACAAACAATTTCATGGGACTAATTTTTAGTCAATATGTCCAAGTACAATTCAAATATGCTGAGTATCATAATGGTGATAAAATTTAATGATTTCTGAGCTTTCCTCCCTGTAACTGTAACAGTTCAAAAGCTCAGAAATATTATCAACGGAATATTTTGGTCATATACAATAAATAATAAACAGAGAAATATTTATGGTGCACGTACAAACGGAATGATCCTTAAAATGAGATTTGGGATCTGTTTGCTATATAGCTTATTGTCTATATAACAATTGCAATTGATCAATGATCATTTTAATGATTTTTTAATTGAGTTAACAATGAGTGTAAACTGAAGATGAAAGTCGACCGTATTTAACTGTTAGTGCTTTCTACAGATTTCGATAGGTAATAAGCTCGAGAAAACAGCCAATTTTCGACAAAATCCTTTCGTGAATTTCTCACCAATAGAACTCCTATACTCATTAAGTACGAGTTTTTGCCGCAGCAGCATCACCTCTGATGGCAAATACTTCCGTTTCTATTTTGTTAGGTTGTTAGTGGAACGCACCTGTTCTTTATCTTGTTGTGTTCTGTGGATCTGTGACACAGAAGCAACAACATAACCTCCCTACAGAAGTTACTAAACAGACACGCTTGTAAATACATGTACATAATAGTAATTAAATAAAACAGTTGTTAACCAGTGCTTATTCTAATTTATATTTACATAAACCTGAACATTATTACATGACGCTGCGAACAGTTTAAGTATTGGTAATTAAATAATTCAAAATAATGGGTGACAGTCGTGGAATATCACAAATGAAGTTGGAAGGCAACGTGGCTGAAAACTGGAAGATATGGAGAAGCCGATTCGAAAATTATTTGGTAGCCAGTGAAGTTAATCTTAAGAGTGAGTCTACACAACGTGCACAATTATTACATTACATTGGAGAAGAATGTTTTCGAATTTACACAACATTCACCTTTGAAGAAGACGAGAAGAACAAATTGTCTAAACTAATTGAGAAATTTGAACAACATTTTCTACCGAAGGAAAATGTTACCTACGAAAGGTACAAATTTTTTTCAAGTCGGCAACAAACTGGCCAATCGCTAGAAAATTTTGTCACAAGTTTGAAAGAAGCATCAATGAAATGTAAGTTGGGAAGCCTTCAGGAGAGCTTAACAAAAACTGTCCTTATCTGTGGCATACAGAACACTGCTACTAGAGAAAAATTGCTCCAAGAAGATAGAGAGGATAAAATGACTCTCGAAGAAGCTGTCCACATATGTCAGATACTGGAGACATCGAAACAAAGAAGTGAGGCAATTCAAGGTCATAATTACCCAGTGGAAGTAGATGCAGTAAACAGGAGAATTCAAATTAAGTCATGCAAGAGATGCGGAGGCAACCATGCAATCAACGAATGTCCAGCATATGGTAAAGAGTGCTTCAACTGCAAGAAGAAGAATCATTTCTCCAATTGTTGTAAGCAAAAGAAGACCAGAAGAGTTAATAATGTGGAACAAGAAGTAAATGAAGTGATTCAAATCTCAGGTACAGATAATTCAAGTTCAATTTTTATAGACAATGTTGAAAGAATCAATGCAATTAGGGATGAATGGATTACAGAAATTAAAATAAATGATAGAATAGTTAATTTTAAAGTAGACACAGGAGCCATGGTTAATGTTTTACCTTATCAAATGTTTAAAAAATTGAATTTGAATGAATCGTTAATCGAAAAAACTAGTCAAAAATTGGCTTCTTATACAGGCGATCTATTAGATATAAAGGGAACATGTAAATTGAAGTGTCAAAAACGTGATAACATATTTGACATAATGTTTTACATTGTAAATAATAATTCTCAATCAATATTGGGTTTAAAAGATTGTGAAAAATTTAATCTGTTCAAAAGAATTGATAAAATAAGTAATGGAAATTATTATGACTTTTTAATTAATGAATTTGAAGACATTTTTACTGGGATAGGGTGTTTAAACTCTGAGCCATATCACATCCAAATCGAAAAAGATGCTGTACCAGTGGTGCATCCAGTGAGAAAAGTCCCCATTCCATTGATGGATATGTTGAAAACAAGTATTGAGGAATTAGTTAATAATAAAATTATTCAGAGAGTGGAGGGACCTTCTGATTGGGTTAATCCACTGGTGATTGTAAAGAAACCCAGTGGAAAATTGAGGATTTGTTTAGATCCAAAAGACTTGAATAAGGTAGTAAAAAGGGAATATTGTCCGATACCCACATTAGATCAAATTACAAGCGATATGGCTGGAGCAACAATATTTAGTACTTTGGATGCTGCTCAGGGTTTTTACCAAATAATGTTAGATAAAGAAAGTTCTGATCTGTGCACTTTTGGTACCCCATTTGGTAGGTTCAAATTTTTGAGGTTGCCTTATGGACTAAAACCTGCTCCAGAAGTTTTTCAGCAGAAATTTCAAAATTTATTCAAATCAACAAATTCAAAAATTTATATTGATGATGTTATTGTGTGGGAAAAAACTAAAAGTGAACATGATCAGAGATTGAGAAATGTATTAGAGATAGCTCGAAATAATAACATTACCTTTAATTTAGATAAATGTAGATTCGGACAAGAACAAATAAAGTTTATGGGTCAGGAAATAACCCAAGAGGGAATAAAACCCACGGACGAAAGAATGAAAGCTATTTTAGAAATGCCAGAACCGACAGATAAGAAGGGAGTTCAACGGTTATTGGGTATTCTAACTTATGTTAGCAAATATATTCAAAATTTTTCACATAACACTTGGCCACTGCGTCAACTTTTAAAGAAAGATGTAGAATTTATGTGGATGGATGAACAGAAAAAGGCTTTCAGTAATTTAAAGAAATTATTAGTGTCAGGACCAGTACTGCAATTTTACGATAGAAATAAACCTATAGTGTTATCTGTCGATAGTTCGAAAAATGGCCTCGGTGCTGTATTATTACAGAATAATTTACCGTGTGCATATGCGTCAAAGGCCTTAACAGAAACACAGATGAATTATGCTCAAATTGAAAAGGAATTGTTAGCAATTTGTTTTGGTATGACAAAGTTTTATGAATATATTTATGGAAGGAAAATTATTGTTGAAACTGATCATCAGCCCTTACTTCAAATTTTCAAAAAACCTCTTAATAGTTGTCCTGCTCGATTACAAAGAATGTTACTACAATTACAGAAATTTGATTTCGATGTAATTTATAAACGAGGCAAAGACTTCATAATAGCGGATGCACTTTCAAGAGCATATTTACCTGACACATTTAACACTTTGGAGTCGGAAATTGAAGCACAAGTTTGTTTAATAAAAAATAGTATAAATGCCACGCCTGAAAAGTTAGAACAATTGAAATCGGAGACAAAAAATGATGAAGAACTTCAAACGTTAATGCATATTATCAAAAATGGATGGCCAAATAATAGTAAAAAATTGGGTCAAAATCTGAAATTGTATTTCCCATATAAGAGTGAACTTCACATAGTAGATGAAATCATATTTAAAGGTGAGGCAATAGTTATTCCTAAAAGTTTGAGAATGGAAATGTTGGACAGAGCGCATTATAGTCATTTAGGTATTAATAGAACTATAAGTATGGTGAAAGATTCAATATTTTGGCCAGGAATGAAAAATCTCATTAAACAGAAAATCAGTCAATGTCATTTATGTTTGAAATATGCTAATTCACAAAGCTCGGAACCGTTAATTTCACATAATATACCAGATTTGAGATGGAATAAAGTAGGCTGTGATATTTTTGAAATAGATGGAAAAAAATTCTTGTTAGTGGTAGACTATTTTTCAAAATTTGTTGAAGTAGTTGTTCTAAATAATAACACTACGAGCAGAAATATTATAAATTCTTTAAAATCGGTATTTTGCACACATGGAATACCCTTAACGTTGATATCAGATGGAGGTCCACAATTTACATCAGATGAATTCAAACAGTTCGCAAAAGATTGGGAGTTTACACATATTATGTCCTCGCCTACATATGCTCAAAGTAATGGTATGGCGGAAAGACATATACAAACTATAAAGAAAATCATTAAAAAAACTATGGAGGAAAAAAAAGATATATATTTAGCGCTATTGAATTTCAAAAATGCTTGTCTCGATTCAGGATATACCTCATCACAGATGTTGATGTCAAGGAACATCAGATCTAACTTAATAGGTAATAAAAATTATTATCAACCTAGGATAGTTAAGGATGTGAATAAAACATTTGAAAAAACTCGCCTCACACAAGAAAAATATTATAATAAAGGTGTTAAAAAATTGCCAGAAATTCCTCTATATACTAAAGTCTATGTTCAGACCAAGCCAAATTCTAATTGGACCCCTGGTATTGTAATTGAAAAATTAAGAGATAGGGTCTATAGAATTGAAATGGAGAATGGTGGAAAACTTTACAGAAATAGAAAATTCATAAAAATTGTACCATGTAACATAACGTCTAGGAAAGTAGAACACAATTCTCCAGTTTATCCAAAAGAAAATGTAAACTATTATATAGAGATAGAGAATAAGAATCACTTAGAAAATGTAAGAGAAAATGTAGGTTTGACCGAAAGTCCTGAGTTGGAACCAAGTTTCAGTAGTCAGATGCCAAATCAAAGAAAAACCACATCTGGAAGGACGGTCAGGCCTCCAAGAAAACTGAATCTTTAATGTATTGGTAATTAACTAAATATTTGTTATGAAGGGAGATGTTAGGTTATTAGTGGAACGCACCTGTTCTTTATCTTGTTGTGTTCTGTGGATCTGTGACACAGAAGCAACAACATAACCTCCCTACACAAGTAACAAAACAGACACGCTTGTAAATAATGTACATAATAGTAAATAAATAAAACAGTTGTTAACCAGTGCTTATTCTAATTTATATTTACATAAACCTGAACATTATTACATATTTCAAGTATTGAAAATGTAGAATATTGACAGGATTAATATTATCTAATGTATAACAAAGAGATAAAAGTACATATTTCCAGAGTTTCCCTCTTTAGAATAGAGATACAGTTGACTCTCGTTAATTCAAACCTGCGATAATTCTAACCTCTATAATTCAAAGTTATCACGAGTTCCCTACTAAATCTCTTTATATTTCGAACTAATTCAATACATTTTCATACACTTGGTAATTCGAACGAAAAAATCATTGCTATTTATCAAAACGACGCGTTAATTCGAACTCATCAGCGTCCAACACTCGACAATTCAAAGTTGCAAAGAGAAGAGGCGGAAAGATTGTAAGTACATTTTGCGACAAGTTCAAACTTGTATCAAGATACACGAGCCTTTGTTTTTGTTGTGATTAGTTTGACTATTTGACGCACACACTTCTTACGAATTGGTTTGTTTAGTTATTCAGTTTGTAATACGCCACTTTATCTTTAACTCACTCAGGGTCGTTTCCCTTAATATATAAGTGTTTTTATCTCATTATAAAAAGGGTAACTTTTTGAAACTTTTAATATTTCCTACTTTCAATAAAAATAAAGTTAATTCCAATTTTAAAATAACGAAACAAGCAAAAAACGAAATAATACCTAATGTAAACCTTTTTCTGACTATCAACCCTTACCACTATCACCATTTACTCTCTACATTCTACTCATAATTCCTGAATCTAGTTCCCAACTCGAAAATATATCAAAATATACTTACTTTACTGAACTCTCTTTTTGGAAAGAATTTGGGTTCGTGCTCGTCGCACGAAGGACAAGTCTTTTGTTTTAAAAGTATTTTCTGAGGAGATGGATAGAGCAAAAATAACACATTTAAATGAGATATCACATATAATGAACTATTATGTAGGCAATTAATAGAAATTTCAATAGTTACAATTTTTCAGTCTTTTGAAAAGCAATTGATGTAAAATGATATTCTAAAATCAGATCCTAGTAATTGTTTAAATCAATTTTTTAGAAGACTTCAGGACCCTGGACTGTCTATTTCAATGAGTCATACTCTCGTTCCCGCTTATGAACAATCAATATTCAACTAATAAAAGTTTTCTTGTGAAGTTACAAAAACAAAAAAAAATCCTACCTTTTTCGGGACACCGATCCACCAAAACCCGATGTTCAATAGCTGAACCCTCTACACGGGGGTGTTGGCCTCAACCTAAAGGCACAACACCCCTTCAAGAACAAACACTTTAATTTAGCCCTTTATTTTTCAACCTGAATTAAACTAAACTATCCCGACCACGAACCGATTAGTGACTGTCTGTCACCAATGCTTAACGACGACTCTCTCTTTTTTTTTCGAACTTCCAAAACTTTGGCTTCTATCCTCCTACCGAAGTTTTACTGAGTCGGCTTTTTCTAAGTTCCCATCGTTTCAACGCCTACACACGTCTAGACCATCCAGATCTTTTGACTTGTCGATTTCTTATCTCGACTTTACTGAGAATTCCCAATCTTAGCCTTGAAGTCCTTTATGTCGTCTGCACCAAAATCATAATCGCTAACTTCCGTTCCCAAGACCTCCTCGTTGAAATTTAAATGAATCGATCTATTGATTAATACATTGTTGCTTTTAGAATTAACGCCCGTTGTTTAGGCTACATTTTTATCTCAAATAATCAACATCGCTTGTCGGTCCTCGGTCCTCGAGCTTTATTATAATAGAATTCTTTGGATCAAAATTTATTTCCCTATTTCTAAGTGAAACATAGGCCCTTTATTACATTACTCTCCTCAATGAAAAAGTTTTGGCATTACATAGCCATAACTTTTCCTATTCTCATGAATCCGTATGGCAGTCCACGAGTCCATTCGCCTTGGTACTTTATAACAACCAATAAAATTCAATAAGGTTCAATCTCACTATAAGTTAAAGCAAGGTGGTATGTTCCGGAAAAATGGAATATAAATTATAACACAATCATGAACAAAAATCAACATGACCTAACTAAACTGAGATAGAATATTCAACAGTTAATTACATGAGTGATTTCAAAAACAAATTCTCAATTGCTATGTCTATTACATTCAAACTCCGTGATGTTCTCCTATGCCTTGGTAGCTTCTCTCGAAAGATGGCCTTTCATCTCAGGAATAACCTTCTAAAAGTGGCTCTCAGGTGTTACCAATATAGTAGATAACCGTAGATTAAATTCAATATTCAATGAAATAGTTTTTCCAAAACAAATATTCGCACGACACTGCTATAGTCCGTACGTTGCTTATATGAAGTCAAATTCCGCTGAGCGCGCACTAATTTCCGTACACAAATTGTCTAAGCACAGCTTCTTTACAGTCCAGTGACGTAGACTACGAATATCAGCAAGGTCGAGTCTTCAAATCACGTCACATCCATATTGAAGTTTATAACTCTTACGTCTTCTTCTTCTCTTTTAAGGCACATCGCCTATTTCTAATCAGGGCAAATACTGTCTAATCGGTAACTTCATATTCAGGAACATTTTCCCCATTCATTTCTTCTTTTTCTGTCGATTCATCTTCAGGACCTCCCTTGTTTTACCTCCACCTTATTCAATATTTCTATTCTTAGAACTGGGTTATCATCCCAGCAAACTCCCTCAGCATACAACATCTCGTCATCTTCAGTCAACTTCACTTTCTGTTCGGGAAACCAGGACAAAAATTATTATTCTCACTGCAGGAGGAATCAGTACGAAAAATAAACCTCTTCATCTCGTCATCGTCATTACATTATAAATTGGTACAAACTGACTGATTAATACAGTTGATTCCATCGCATATCCTTCATAAAGCTATACTAATTCAGACTAAGGTTCTGGGTCCATCTTAATCTTCTTTGGCTCCATTCTCTCTTTAACTCTTTAACGGAAGGAATAATACTTATATTCTCCAAATTCATCCATCTGGTCAGCAAGTAACACCGCTGCATCGATCGTCACTCTCGTCTTTACCTCGACAGCTTCATCAGATTCCATATTTTTTCCTCTATACTTATTTCAGTGACCGAAGTGGAATTATCTGGCACATACTCAGTCTAAAATCGAACTTACAATAGGCCTACTGACAACTAAGCTCAAACACAATGTGCTCACCAATTTCGAACCTTAAATTCGTCCTTCACAACACTCTCAGTTTGTTTATATTTTGTTTATATACAACACTGAGTCCAGTGTACTTCCCGTTATCGCGAAAGATGATTGTCATTATCCCGGCACTGTTATCAGTTCAACAAGACACTATTTTTGGGTAACATTTCGATAGCCCTTAAGAAGGTTACATCCTTGATGATGACCAAGTATCTCATCTATTCCAGATCCACCTCTGGCTGCCTTGTAGTCGATCTTCTATTCCTATATAACATACATCAAGGAAACAAAAGCACAGAGACACATTCTCCCAATAAGAATAATTCCAAAACATTGAATACAGAAAAATAAAAAAATTGTTACTTCATGAAATCATAAATGAATATTCATCAAAGTGTTTCCCTATCAATTAACAAATATTATCATGTGAAGCCTTTCACTCAGAATTATATTCGCTTCTTAAATCCAAAAGAACCACTGAATACATAAAAAAAAATCAAATACATTTTCATATTGTTACTTGCAAATTAAAAAACAAAACTGATACCATGAAATCATATTAATTCAAATAAATAAAGTTCAAATACTCAAAATTATACATAAACATAACGGAACATAACCACCTATTAAGAAAAAACTTAATTACCACAAAACTAAAATTTAAGACTCACTCCATTTTGTGAAGCGTTGTGCTCGCTCTTATATTTTCCTAGCGACCAAAACGCTTTTAATCATATTCCCCAACTCAAAATTATCCAAATAAAACATCAAGTTCAAATTTGACTAACTTAGCATTTCTCTATAAGATAATTAATTTCCTGTCTAAATGCAACAACTGTATTTACCCAACATAAAAAATCATAACCAACTGAAACTGAAACAAACATAAATTAATCTTGAATTCATATCTGAACAAAAAATAAAAACCTAGGCGTCTTTGGAGTTTTTCCAGAACAATTAAAACTTTCAGAATCTGAACTGAAAAATCAATTCAAAACGAAAAAAAAATTTCTAAGTAGGATTATTTTCCTTTACCAATATTTTAATCAATCCGACGGATACTCATTCTCTGGTACTTTCAATCTATTTTAATTTGTGGAAAATAAAATAAAAATCAATTATGTTCAAAATCTCTCTATAAAATAAAATCCAAACTTGGCTGAAAGTATTTTATACCAACAATAAACGAAAATTTATTTTTCTATATCAATATCACACTTAACTGAAAAAAAAATCTCAACTTTCGAAAGAAATCATGTAAAAAAAATGTTAGTAATCTTATTCTACCCTTCTTCCATCCAAACCGATCTGAATTCAAATCTCTATTTACGTGAGTTTCAAATATAAACCTGGAATTTTCAATCCATAATTTATTTTAAATTTCGCCTAATGTACTTTTTTCACTTCTGTTTCAACCTGTAAAATAAATGTCCTGTGGGTCTTGAAGTCATTCTATACCAATAATTCACAAATGGCTACATCAATGAGATGAACAAATTACCCAATTAAATAAACAACAGAAAATTATTTTCATTTTTTTTTTCACAACATTATTCCTCGTTATTCAAAATCTGCTCATATCAAACATTTGCTTATAAAAGGTCTCATCTTGCCCTGAACGAATGATCACTGACTATATTACCAATATTATACCAATTTTAATCTTAAAGAAAATGTGAATATCTTTCCTTCAAACAAACAAAAAATCCTATATCACCTCCTTCCACATAAAATTACATAGTACAAGAAAGCGGAATAATTCTCGAGAAGTCTTCCTCTACGCACCTACAAAACAAATATTCCCCGTCCTTCTGCGGACAATTCTCTATATTGTTGAAATTATTTATCACTTGCACGTGGTGACTCTTGATAACACAGTGAAAGATGGCGAGGGCCGGAAATGAAACGAACTCGTTGAATAACAACTTAAGACTAAACCTTTATTTCTAAAGATGGATACACCCTTATAGCGCCCTCACAAGCAGTAGACAATAAAGACACTAAAGGGTACTTTCAGAAGTAATACATAGGTGGTGCTGAAGTACAATAAATTGAGATTTAATTTCAACATCAGGTAGAATATTTATATTTGAGTAGGTACAGAAATTTTTATTGAGCACTAAAACCCAAATAAGATCTTTGTAAATTCCAGCTTATCTGAATATGTTCAACAGGGGTGAGTTATTTAAATCTAATCACCCTCTTCGCTCCTCGTCCAGAATTTTGCTTTGGTTTGCTGCAGCTTGCCGGCGTTTCATATAGAGGACACGACTAGTCTTCAAATTCCCGACTGATCGTCCCCGCCGAGTTAGAGTAGGGCAAGGCCCACAGCGTTCGACGACCGCTCCGACGTGGAACACAATGTCACTAGCGTCCAGCAGACATGCATCTGAAGAGTTAAGGTGCGCATTCCTTAAGAGCTTCACTGCTAAGTGTTATAAATAAATGGATATCCATAGAATCAGAGAAACGGGAAAAAATGCCATTGTAGCATTCTTGGACATAGCAAAAGCGTTCGATTCGATAGAGAGAAATACACTACTCAGTGATCTTAGAGAGGTCGGGGTTAGTAATATGGAAATGAAGTGGTTCACTAGCTTCCTTACAGATAGAAGACAGGTAGTCGCGCTGGAGAGTTATCTGAATGCATTCAGAGCAATCAATTATGGTGTTATTCAGGGTTCTACACTCGGGGCGCTGCTCTTCTTGGTGAAAATATACAGCAAAAGCGTTCGATTCGATAGAGAGAAACACACTACTCAGTGATCTTAGAGAGGTCGGGGTTAGTAATATGGCAATGAAGTGGTTCACTAGCTTCCTTACAGATAGAAGACAGGTAGTCGCGGTGGAGAGTTATCTGAGTGCATTCAGAGCAATCAATTATGGTATTATTCAGGGTTCTACACTCGGGGCGCTGCTCTTCTTGGTGAAAATATACGTTTAGGAGCTAGATTGTAACTTTTTGCGGATGATGTCGTTGAAGGCAAAAACTGGCATGATTTGTTCATTGACGCTGAGCTCACTTTGAATCTCGCTAATGACTTAAAGCTAACACGTTAACACTCAACATAAGAAAACCTAAATATATAGTTGTTTTGAGCTCGAAAGATTCTCAACTTCCTTCTGATAGGTATCTAAAGATCCACACGAACCCATGCTGTGAAAGACTACAGTTGGACAACATTATTCATAATAAAATATTAAGCTGTACAAATTTGTAGATTTAAGAATAAACATCTCTTTCAGTTATTCAATTGTCAACTCAGTGCTTTTATAAATTGCTCTGGTTTGTCTTTCTAAGGAGCTGCCCATTTCCACTGCGGCTAAATTTCGAATTTCCCGCCCTGTGTGCGGTACATCCACAGCCTACTGATTCTGAGATGAATCTGCGAGAGATGAATCCGTTACGTCACTGCGACGTCGTTATCGATCGCGAAACCGCGTGTACGTTTTGGTCCTTCAATCTGCATGATAGTTTTCGTAAATAAAACCCTAAACGTGACCTATTAAAAAAATGACCAGGAGTGATACGTAAATACGATTAAGCCCGCGATTCTCTTGTGATGATCGCCGGTCATATGTATCGCTTTTTTCTGGAAAGCCGAATCCAGCAAAAGTAGAGGTATTTCCGGATGCAGTGCAGCACAGGTAAAAATTGTGGCTAATATGGTAGAATCATAGTAAGAAGGAAAATATATCCATATAAAAACAAAAATGATATCCATATGCATATTCGAATACATTATTTGAATGTTATTTATTGGGTATAACTCCCTCGCACTTGCAATAAATATTTGAAGTTATACATTTAATACTTTAATTTCTGTTTCATCTTTCTGCAGTGTTTTATAGGTGTATTCAAATGTATTTTTTAATTTTTCTACCTTACCTGAAGATATTCTGGGAATTTAAGTTTCTTTTTTTGAGTAACCAGAGTAAATAAGGGGGTCGCTAGCTAAATTAAAAAAGAATGATTTTCATTTCAATTTATGAAGGATTCCGGGAGAAAGGTCTTGATACGTGATCTTTTTATCTGAACCTGTTCGAAAAAACAGAAAATTACCCCATTAAGGCGAAATTCATTTTAATGGAATGAAATAAGAAATTACTTTGTTTTCTATCACTTTTTATTATAACTGATATACAGTGACTCGAGTTTCGTAGTGTTTACTACATTTTCAAACTGAATGAACAAATTAGATCTCAACTATTATATATTCTGATTGTAGGATTCGGCAGAGCTTCGAAGAGAGGGGTTTTCCAAAGTTCCGTCTGTTCGTTAAGTAGGTTTATTATTGGTACGTGCCTCTTATGTTTTTCAATTTCTATGGATTCCAGGATGTCAAGTTTTTTCCCTTTCGCTTCCACGTGCAAGATAACAAGGTTGTTCAATTCTGGGAACGTGTGATTTGTTTACGAATTAATTCGTAAACAAATTTACCCCATCTCTAAATCAGATCATAATAACAATAAATTCATAAAACTAACATATTTTGGACCAATTTCACAAAAAATAGCTCAAATTTTGTCAAAAATTAACATAGTAACAGTTTTCACACCCTCCCATAAAATTTCTAATCTCTTTTTTAATCCGAAAGACAAAGAGATCCGACTGTATAATTCTGGAGTCTATAAATTAAGTTGTCAAGAGTGTAATAGTGTGTATATAGGACAAACGGGCCGAGCTTTCCATAAAAGGTACAAAGAGCATCAATCTGCTTTTAGGAACCGGAAGAATAATTCCAATTTTGCGAACCATTTCTTCAATACAGATCACACGTTCCCAGAATTGAACAACCTTGTTATCTTGCACGTGGAAGCGAAAGGGAAAAAACTTGACATCCTGGAATCCATAGAAATTGAAAAACATAAGAGGCACGTACCAATAATAAACCTACTTAACGAACAGACGGAACTTTGGAAAACCCCTCTCTTCGAAGCTCTGCCGAAGCCTACAATCAGAATATATAATAGTTGAGATCTAATTTGTTCATTCAATTTGAAAATGTAGTGAACACTACGAAACTCGAGTCACTGTATATCAGTTATAATAAAAAGTGATAGAAAACAAAGTAATTTGTTATTCTATTCCATTAAAATGAACTATCACAAAGTAACGGACTACTCCATCCAATATTTGAAATTCATTTCAATACAATAGTGTTTTTATAATAATTGAACTCTTAGATCATTCACTGAGACCTTTTTGGGAATTGCTCCACTAGTTATATGACTGAATACTTTTTTCTTCAAATTTATCAAGGGTTGATTGAATCTTTGATTGTTTCAGTTTTTACATGAAATTTATAAAAAAAGTAAACTCAACTTCCGCAGAATTTTAGTGCTTCAACAACAATTGCTTTGTTATATCATGAATTCATCAGGTCAGTATTTAAATTAAAATGCAAAAAAATGTTCTTAAGCACTTTAATAGTTACATAAAACAAAATATGTTTCTTCGATACTTAGAAGAAGTTAGTAGAATGTAGATATCTGAAGAAGGCACATCGTGGTGAAACAATTGTTGTATTGAACATTTTTGTAGAAATTAAAATACTGTCTCTTATATATTTTTCAATTGAAATGAGTTTCCACCAAGTAAAGACCGAATCAATCCAAACATTTATATTATATATTATGAGGTTTCTCCTTCTTTGTGTTCATCGAATTTGAAATTTCAAACGAAGCCAAAGTGAGCATTGAATTATGTGCTATTCATAATATTATTGTCATAACTTTTGCAATTATCTAAAATATTTTGTTCCCTTATTTGATTTTAAGTCTATATTTTTCTTATTAATAGAAATTTTCTGAGCCTCGCTCGTAAATTTTGACCATTTGTTCACATTGATTAGCGAATAAATTTTGATATATTCGGAGTACTGTTGTAAACTAATGTTGAAAAAATCCGTTTAGTTTATTCAGAACAACACAGTGGGAAAGTTAAAAAAATTATTCCTTCAGGCGAAAACATGTCAATACAGAGGTAATCCTGAAGTTGTGATCACCTAGGATGGCCTGACTGACGTTGACTCAGAAACAGGGGCGTTGTAAACAACTTCCTTAATTAACTTTTACATATTTAATGAACAATCTTTGCGAAGGGTCGAAGAGCAACGGTCTTTGGGATTGTTTTCCCAGGTAGAAGCCAACTTTTCTTTCTAATGTTGTGGGATATCTGTACCGAAAGATTGATGGTGATCTGAATGAATTTTCAATTCAAAAAATGGGTAAAAGCACTGACGTGTAGTCAGGAGCTTCTGCGCACTTATTCATATCACTCACGATCTTCAAAAAATTTTGAATTAATCTTCTTGTCGTTATTTTACATCTAACTGCTAAATCTAGTCAGACATAAACGTAAGACTGTTGCTATGGTTCCGATAGCGCCCAATGCTGCGTCGTTCACAATTTTTTTTCAAATAAGGCGTAACCCTTATCACACTTTCTGCCTCCTGGGGCAGTTTGTGGAGACTGCTAACTAGTCACTTGGTGAATGCCAATACACTAAAGGATAGAATTCACATCTCTCTCAGATGCCACATCTTTGACTTAGGCGATGTGAAGTTCAGTTTAAGACGTTGATGAGCAGCCAAAGCGACGCAAATTCTCCACCACATTTCAACCGCTTTTGAATGCACTGTTCTAGTCACCATAAGCCTTAGGTAACATTTTCAATACTCCCGTAGATGAAATTCCATTGCACCGCGAAATTAAAGACTCACACTTGAGATGAACTGACAGAATGGATCATTTTAAACTAACCAAATGACAGACGATGCTCAAACTCCTCGTGAGTATGGAGGACAGTTGTGCCAACTAAGCGATAAAAAGAATTTCGAAAATACTTCTAAGCGGGCATTTCAGATGATCAATTTCAGGTACTTCCTTGGCAGTACGTAAAGTCACTCCTTGCAATGAACATTTGGTGCTAAATTCGTAATGATAATATAATTATTAGACGAAAAAAAACGACTATTTTTTTTAATGATACTGTGAAAATATCATTCATGATGATAAAAAAAATTATCGTGAAAGTTTGAGCCCTTAATAATAGCATTAAGGGGTGTATCGTTACGACTCTTTGTTTTTTAACAGTAATTGCATTTTTTCACTCAAACCTCGTCAATTATTAATCTGAAAAATTTGAGCGATGCGTATTTTCAAAGGAAATTGAATTACCTACAAAAAGCTCTCTTTGTTAATTAGTGTAAAACAAGCCGTTTGCTTGTTATCGTGCCTTAAACATTGATTAATTTTTTCAATTTTGCGTTTCGAATTTTCATTTTTGTAACTACCAGAAATATCAATATTTTTCTGGTACAAAATACGTATTTTAAAGGAAATTTAATACTCTACAAAAAAGTTTCCCAACATTTTTCATTAATTTCACTCCTCTCAAAGTTATTCGACGTTGAAGATAAATTCAAAAATAATTTATCGTTTTTTTCGCGTTGCACATGATTTTTTCCACTTGATTGAAAAATTTATCACTTAAATATTGAAAGTAACTTTTTTCTGTTGGGCCACTAAACTTTTTTCTATAAAATCATAATTTATTAATGTATTATGTTGCTGAGCGTGGTGTATCATTAATTGAAGATTACAATTCATTGAGTAGTTATTTTTTCAATTGATCATTCTCCATTACTTGATAATAATTAAAACAATATGAGCTTTTTTCTTGTGAAATATAAATTATAAGTGAAAATAAAATGATTTTTTATCTCTTTTATTACTTCTATTTGTTTTGACTTATTATTCAATTTTTTTCTGTAAATAAAATTCTGTCTCTACACAAATAAATAACTTATGATTAAGAAACCAAATTTTTTGTATTATTAGAGTTAGTTAAATACATTAAAAATGATTTTATGTATATAACTAATCGTTAAAAAGCAAAATAATACATTAATAAATTATGATTTTATAGAAAAAAGTTTAGTGGTCCAACAGAAAAAAGTTACTTTCAATATTTAAGTGATGAATTTTTCAATCAAGTGGAAAAAATCGTGGGAAACGCGAAAAAAACGATAAATTACTTTTGAATTTAACTTCAACGTCGAATAACTTTGGAAGGAGTGAAATTAATGAAAAATGTTAGGAATTTTTTTTTGTAGAGTATTAAATTTCATACGTATTTTGTACCAGAAAAATATTGATATCTCTGGTAGTTACAAAAATGCAAAATCGAAACGCAAAATTGAAAAAATTAATCAATGTTTAAGGCACGATAACAAGCAAACGGCTTATTTTACATTAATTTATAAAGAGAGCTTTTTTGTAGGGAATTTATTTCCTTTGAAAATACGCATCGCTCAAATTTTTCAGATCAATAATTGACGAGGTTTGAGTGAAAAAATACGATTAATGTTAAAAAACCAACAGTCGCAACGATACACCCCTTAATACCATCATTAAGGGCTCAAACTTTCACGATAATTTTTTTTTATCATCATGAATGATATTTTCACAGTATCATTAAAAAAAAAACCGTCGTTTTTTTTGGCCCAGTCTAATAATTATGGTATATTATCATGATACTCTCTAGATTTTCTGTGAAGATTCCTCAGAAGCATTTCAGCTTGTGCAAGTTAACAGTTCAATTTTGTTTTGGTTAAGCTTTATTATTGCGTCCTCTCGCTACTTAGAGGCACAGCATTGTGAATTTTCGATCCAACAATGCAATGGTGGCCGAAATTCGTCTAACTAGAAAATTTCTTCTGCTTAGACGGGACTTGAACCCGAGACCTTTCGGTTCCCTTCACAGGCCAGGGTTCTGATCACTGAGCTATCAACACTCATCAATTTTATTATAATTATAAATTTATTATGTTATTAATAATTAATATTTATGATTTCAGGTGCAGAGATGTGGAAGGTACGGGTTTGGCAGTGGCGCGCAGAAGGGAGCTAGCGGCGCGGGAGCCCCCCAGCCCCAGCATGATGCGCGCTAGAGAATGAAGAAGCAAAACGTTCGGACGTTATCTCTCATCGTTTGTACGTTTACATATCTACTTGTCGGAGCAGCAGTTTTTGATGCTCTCGAGTCCAAGACAGAAAATCAAAGGAAGGTGATTCTTCAAGGTATGAAATTTTTTACGATACAGATGAGCTATGCCCGAGAAATATTCGTTTGTTTTAAAGCTCCTTGTATCTCTTTATGGTGTCCAAGTTACGAGTATCTTGGGCTAAATTGCACAAGATAATCATACAGGCAATTTGCAACAAAAAGGGTTTTATAGAGTATGGTCGAATTATCTTTCATTGTAAAGTTATTCAAGATTCTACTATTTTGTAACATTTTTTCAATTTTTCATCAAAAACATAGGATAACTTGAAAACTATCATCTTAATCAAACACCATTGGAAGGAGCGGAAAGTTTTCCTTAGACCAGACTAGTTTAATAGTTACTGAATTGTTTCAGCCGTTACTATTTGTTAAATGTAGAAATTACTATGTTTTACTACCAATTTCGAGAAAAGAAAATCTTAAGAAAATTTTACATGTAGATTCAAATGAAAAGAAACTTGATTATTGAAATTTTCAAATTCGTTCACAATAAAAATAATTTAAAAAATAAAGAATGACTGTATGGAGCTATGCATATCCAAATATTTGAGATGTACAACAAAATAACGTAAAAATAATGAATGACTGTACGGAGCTATGTAACTCCAAAAATTATTTGAGATATTTAAATGGGTACCATCTGTTTAACAACCTCCTTTGTCGATTGCCGACATTCCGATATCTGTTAGAAGGCACCTCTTTTTAACCCGGTTTTTTATCATGTTCCGCTTGTAAACATCTGTACCACTATAAGGTGTTGTCTAGAATCTATTGAAATATTCAAAATATTTATCACTTTTGTTTAAATACCTCAGTACCACTGTTAGGTCTTCAGTTGTCTGATGATGGGATAGTTTATGACTCGAGTCACAAGAAAATGTGTAATATATATTTTTATTGGTAGTAAAACATAGTAATTTCTACAATTCGTTTTAATTAGTTTAATAGTGATTTTTATGGAATACTTACTCATTATGAAGTGATTGAGGAAAAAAATGATTATAAAATTTTCTTCAACCATTATCTTTGGTCAAAGTTTACTATAAATTCTGCACAGTAAACAACACCTATGGAAGTTATGTGAAAAAAGTGCCTCATTTATAAAGCTTTTCAACGGCGTATAATACATTAAAAATATATAAGAGACGGTATTTTAATTTCCAAAAAATATTTATAATACAACAATTGTTTCACCACGATGTGGCTTCTTTAGGTATCTACGTTCTACTGGCTGATGGTGTTCAGTGTAACCGAGTTTAAATACAGTGTTAAGTACGTGACACAATAATGGAAGAACAAGTGATGAAAACTCAAGGTGTTTATTGGAGTTTGCCGCTAAAGGATGCCATTAGGGAAAGATATTCAGTAATGGAGACTTATCAACATCTGTTTGTTCATTCGAAAGGATTGTACGGGCATTGTACTTGTTGATTTCAAGAAATTCTAAAAGTGTTAATATAGAACTTTTGCTTTCCATGCATTCCAATTTCATAGTTATTGTTGAAATTATGCCTGAAGGCAATCGTTACAAGTCAACTTGTAGAGTCCAAATTTTTTTTCTTTATTTGTTCGACCCTTATTGTTTTTATGTAAGTACTGCGGTTTTAATGGTTTTAAAAGCTGCGTTTTAGTTGAAACTATTTTTGAAATATTTAGCAATATTTTCAGATAATCCACTAACATAAGATGACGAAAAGTATTTCTGTGTATTGTTTTCTTTTATGACTGTGTACCAGAGATTTAATGCCATGTTCTCTTGTTTTTTGGATACCATTTTGTCTATAAGAAAGGGGTTGTAACCTTAATAATATTTAATTATTTCAAAAAGTTATCTGAATTCGAAGGGACATTCGATAGTCTATGAATAAAAGTATTATATGCTGACATCTTTTGGTTGGTGGAGTGATTAAAATACCGTCTCTTAAATATTTTTTAATTAAAATGAGTTTCCACCAAGCAAAGACCGAATCAATCAAACATGTATAATACATTCTCTTTAGATAATTTAGGGTAAACTTTAACCAAAAATTATGGCTGAAGAAAATTTTATGATAATTTTCTTCTTAATCCCTTTATAATAAATGAGTATTTCACAAAAATCACTATGAGACTATCTTGTCTAAGGAGAACTTTCCAATGGTGTACACTGAATCTTGATTGAAAAAGAAGAAATGTTACAATCTTGAACAATTTACAACGGAAGATTATTGGACAAAACTCTATAGGAACTTTTTTGTGCATATTGCATGTAACCTTGTGAAATTTGGCCAGAGTTAACATGGGTACCTGGAAGAGTCAACCTGAAGATGAAAGAATAATCGAGGAATCGAGAAAAATAAGATTATTCTAATTTTCACATACAGTGTAGTCCAACGAAAACTTAACACCTCGATTTTACGGCTTTGAAATGAAAATGTGGAAAATTGTCAATTTCTGATTCGAGGGGGAACAACTTTTCCGCTGTTCGCATCTCCGTAACTGCAACCCCCCAACGGGGGTGAGTACAACCCATTGATTTTGAATAGGGATAAGGGGTATTGCGATGCCTCATTTTGAAGATCTTCTCGAGTACTATTTGATCCTGAAATTTCGTTTCAAAATTTCCATCGATAACGAAATGACAGGTAAAAGAGTGGAAGAGTACTTACTTTTGTGATTAGTGTCCTAAATGCTGCGAATGGGCACCATTCACTTCCATGCAGTAATGTTAGTTTTGCTGAAAACGTTCACGTATGTTACTCAAGATTTCTGGTGTAATTTGACGGCATTCATTAATGATCCGAGTTCACAAATCATCCAGTGACACAGGCTGAATAAATCTTGGATTTCAGGTGACCCCATAGAAATTGTCCAGTGCAGCCAGATCAGGTGATCTGGGTGGCCACTCAATATGTCCCCTTCTTCCAATCCAGGCGTGAGAAAAATTTTCATCTAAGAACTGACGCACCGGTTGAAGAAGATGAGGTGGTGCGCCATCTTGTTGGAAAAGGATGGTTTGGTGGTCTTCAGCATTCTCCAATACTTGCACGAGGGCTGGATAAATAGCGTTCTCAAATAGATCTAAATAAATTTGGCCAGTGAGATTACCGGTTATAAAAAAGGGTCGATTATGTGATTTCCATAAATACCCGCTCAAACGTTCAATTTTTGAGAGTGCTGAGTATGCACCTCACGAAATAATCTTCGATTTTCATCTTCTCAATACCGACAGTTATGCCGGTTTACAATGCCGTTAAGGTAAAATGAACACTCGTCCAAAAAACACCTTATAAGGATGGACTTTATGTTGTTTCAGGATTCTCATGATTGTTGTGCGTGAAACACCAGATACCTTGGACAATTTCCTAGTACTCAAGATCGGATTCATTGCTACATGACCTAAGACAGCCACGTCCCTCGCTTCGAATCTTTCATGCACTTTCTTTTTGTTTTCGACTGAACCAGTAGCGTCAATTTGGCAACCAGTTGCACAACGTAAGCAGCGGATACATTTTTTCCAGGATGTCCTTCGTTAAATAAAGCCGCTGTTGTTCGTTATTTCTAAGAAATCATTTCCACCCTTTCTTCTACGGAATACACAAATTTAATTCTACTACAAATTTACAATCGCTTTGACACACTTGTAACGTTCTTGAAAATTCACGATAGACTAAAGTAAATCAAAAACTTAGTCCGTCTACTTTTTTGGACAAGAAATTAATACTTTTTTGGACAGAAAATTAACAACATAACTACTTTGAAATGTGTCGGATGCGAATAATATTCTCGAGGTAAATTCCACATTGCCTCTTTCACTATTTTCGCTTTTCGATATTTTGAAGTGAAATTTTAGGGTCAGATAGTACTCGATACGATCTTCAAAATTAGTTATCGCAAGAGCCCTCATCCTTATTCAAAATCAAGGGGTTGTGCTCACCACCGTTAGGGGGTTGAAGTTACGGGGATGAAAAAAGCAAAAAGTTGTTCCCTTTCGAATCAGAAATTGGCGGTCCGAGCGATTTTCCACATTTTCATTTTAAAGTCGGAAAATCCAGGTGTTGAGTTTTCGTTGGACCATTCTGTATTTATGATACAACGATCGTTTTTTTTTTTAAATACCTCAGTACCACTGTTAGGTCTTCAGTTGTCTGATGATGGGATAGTTCATTTCCCGAAACTCGAGTCACAAGAAAATATGTAATATATCTTTTTATTGGTAGTAAAACATAGTTATTTCTACAATTTGTTTTAATTATGATCAACTACCAAATAGTAACGGCTGACACAATTCAGTATATTGTCAATCTATTAAAATCACATGACTATGATAACCAGTTACACTTCATGACCAAAGTTATAGCTTTAGAAATGATCAGTTGTTATTATTTTTCTTTCTATTGTTGCAGAAATCCAAGCAATAGTTCGGAAAAAATATAATATAAGCAACGAAGATTTTCGCATCTTGGAAACGGTGGTACTGAAATCGGAGCCGCACAGGGCCGGACAGCAGTGGAAATTCACGGGGGCCTTTTATTACGCCACAACGGTGCTTACCACTATTGGTTACGGTCATTCTACTCCAGCAACTGTTAGCGGAAAACTCTTTACTATGTTTTATGCCATGGTAGGAATTCCCCTAGGCCTCGTCATGTTCCAGAGCATTGGAGAAAGAGTCAATAAACTGAGCAGGTATGTAATTTTAATCACAATAAAGGTCGATACTTCTTTATAAACGGCCTATAAAGTCAATCAAAATGAATAACATTTCCAAAGAATACTTTTTGGAAATCCTAAAAATAAAAAAGTTTATAACATAGCAAATGATGTAGATGCAGTTCTTCATAACATATTGATGCTTCGGTTTTTGTGATGTCCATCTAACGTAAATTTTTCGTTAACTTCAACTTTTGGAAATGCACATTCTTCGAGCATATTTATTTCTAGGATATCCCTTGCCACTGAGTTAATCAACCGACTCAGCCCTCCATTTCACCTGAGTAAAACTAGGGCCCCATTCGGAGATCTTCCACCATACAGGTCCAGTGACTGGCGCGAAATGGCATTATGTTAGACACCAAGACTTAACCCTCCATTTTGCCGGGACGAAACTAGGGTCCTAGTCATGATGAGCGCCCCCATCACGTCAAGATCTAATGCCTGGGGGGCGTTTGACAGGATACATTCATTCTAAAATACCTGGATGTAGTTACTATATATCTGTAGGTAGAATCCTCTCTAGAAAATATTGATAGAACGCAACAATCGCCACTGTTCAGATTCAGAAATTAGCTAAGCAAAATCTAGCCTTCAATTAATCTAACTTGTGGAATCTCCAGCTATCCTTTTGGAATCTATGATGAATGAATGGAAATCCAATATCGATAAATCGCCGAAAAGAATTGAAAACACGAAATATAAGAACTATCAAACTGCACAGCAACTATTAGTGCAGATTGCGTTCTCGGTGTTGTCAGAAGCCTTTCAGATTTGATAGAAGAATCAAACAGATTTTGGTACCCGCTAAGAGATGACTCTAGGGATATTAAACTACACAGAAATTTGAAAGTTTCTTCTGGACAGTTAAATACCTTTACCATAGAATATTTGGTCTTGCGGGCATAATAAGAAATATTAATATATATAGGGCTAGTAAAATTAACTTGATGTCTTTTTTCAGTGTCACCATAAGATCTGTCAAGTCGTCTCTACACTGCCGACATACAGCCGCTTCAGAGTTGGACCTCATTTGTGTTGTGACAACGTTGAGCTCCTTAACAATTGCTATTGGAGCAGCAGCCTTCTCGAAATACGAAGGATGGAGTTACTTCGACTCAGTATATTACTGTTTCATCACGTTAACAACGATAGGATTTGGTGATATGGTAAGAGGACTCGAAAAATTTCGTTGTTGATAGACTGGTTCCTTCCCGGTTTGCTTCAAAAACTGTTAACAGTTAAAATCACTTCTACTATCCAAGTGCAGTACGAAATATCCTCTCTTGGTAATGTAAAAACTCAAGTAACACATGGCAAAACAAGGAACAGTGAGGAGACGGTTAAAATTATAAACACTGCATAACGCTAGGAAAAACCGCAGCGTTGTGACCATCACTATAACATTTCACATATCAATCAGTCTACTAGTACATGCACGTTGTACCAAGGTTTAAAAAGTACATCTTGAGTTGCGCAAAATCCGCCTTCAATACGACTAATAGATTTCCACATATTCATACAAAAGAACCTATTAATCCAATTTGAAAATGCATCGTTTTAAGGTCTTCTCCTTATCATGAAAAAAACTATAATTGCATTTATATAATAACGTTTTGTTGTTTAGGTGGCACTACAAAAGGATAATGCTTTGAGTGAAAAGCCTGAGTATGTGCTGTTTGCACTCATATTTATATTATTCGGATTGGCGATTGTTGCAGCTTCTCTGAATTTATTGGTACTTCGTTTCGTTACCATGAATACAGAAGATGAGAGGAGAGATGAAGCTCAAGCTATGCAAGTAAGTCATCATATGTACTTCATATTCGTTCGATTTTAATATTGATTTATTATATTATATAACCACAGATCTAGATATCTCAGAAGTCTCTAAATAGATGTACGTCACAAAGACGAGAAACCACAGCAAATTTTCCCAAACAAAATCAGAAAAGAGGAGTAGTGCTTCCATACCTTGTTTCTATGGGTATTTATACCCTTGAATAATTGTGGAATAAGTAACCAAAGAAGTTGAATTTTAATGTAGGGATGTTTCCATGTACCAAGGTTTACTGGAAGGCTCTACTTCCTTCGGTACATTAATCAATTTAATTCTTCGGTTGAACATTATACATTCCTAAGCATTTCTGTCCCACCAAAGTAGGTTCTCTCTAAATTTTAATACGATAATCGCCATTCACGAGACCATATTCTGAAAAAACCACGTTTCTCCATAGCAAGGCAACTCTAAGAGATGTAGATAGCAGCCCTGACAATATTACCCTTCAACTTGATGTAACATTTGAAATAGCCTAGTTATACGTCCTCTGGAGCTGAAATCTAAGAGCAGAAACAGACATAAATCGATTTCTACAGGCTCAATGGGCGATATACTAGTCTTCTCGGGCCGTTTTAATACAAATATTAATTCTAGATCAGATATCCACAGCTCCAGTCACTTCAAATGGTCCTAATGATCATACTTCTAACAAAGTTCAAATGGGTTCTGATAATACGATAGCCTTTTTTGTCACAGATAACAATTTAAAATTGTGTTAGGCTAGTACCCAGTATTTTAAAATAGTCACAAATACTTATTTCTTTCTCTACATCTGCTTCACTGTAATTCGTATGACATTTCAGGCCTTGAATACAACATGGTGTTTGGTTAACTAAGCGAAATGATAGTATTTAATGAATTTTATTGTTAGCATCCGATCTTTCATTTTGATATGTACCATTAGGCTGAATATTGTGTATTTCCCATTTCTTAGGCGTTAGCTGGGGCTGTCCGCCTGGAAGGAGACGTTATTACAGCCAATGGATCAATTCTAAGCGGTCAGCTTGGTCATCATTGTACAGAAACAACTTCCTTAGAAATAGACGAGACTTCCGTTTGTTCCTGTCATTGCGGGTGCTTCGCATCAAATACGAAAAATCAGTGAGTTGAATAGACCGTTAGTTTAATGTTAATCAACAAGAACCACCAGGTTTTTACTTTAGTACCCATTTTTTACTGTTCACAAAAACAGACGTGACCTCAAGCCTTGGGCGTTTTTTCTTTTTCTTTGGGAGTACATTTAATATAGAACATTATTTGCAATGAGCCATCATATCATAAAACACTCTTTTAAAATGAATAACTGATATTCACTCGGCTAACAAAAACTTCCTTCGATTTTCATAATTATATTCGAAAAATATAAAAACAACAATGATGAAAAAATGGAACAGGGTTTTGACCTTAGAACTCGTTTATTTTATACCGTTCAACTGACTACCTGGCTTAGTTGGTGAAGCATCTGAAGCTCTCGAATGAAAGCGGATGTTGCGAGGGAGCTTCCACCTCTTAGTTCGGGAGACGGCATTTCGTTTCCGAGCATGCGCATCTGAAACTCATCAGACAGGCTTGATGCGCAGGCTCTGCCTGTGACGCCGGTGACCATGCGTCCGCTTGGAACGCTGATTTTCAAACGCAGTGCCTTACTCTTTTTGAACCTGGCGGGGACGGTTAGTTACGATTCTTATGACTGGTCGGGTCCTCTATCGGTACGTCGGTCAAACTACGATAGAGCAAGGCAGGTTTCTGGACGAGGAGCGAAGAAGGTGTTCGCTACACACTCCTCCAGTGAGCATCGATATGGTCACGGGATAGGACGTTGGCTGCAGGCGAGGATACAGTCCGCCGCTGGGCTGGTCGTGGTGCCATCTCCAGCGGGGATCTGCGAAACGATAGGAAAGGGCTATCTCGGAAATATGGATAGGGGGCAATTAGGGCCACCTAATGAATGGGTTGGTTCGCTTTTGAAGCAAACCCTCCCAATCACGTCGGGGTCACCAATGAAGCTCTCGAATGAATGTGGATGTTGCGAGGGAACTTCCACCTCTTAGTTCGGGAGACGGCGTTTCGTTTCCGAGCATGCGCATCTGAAACTCGTCAGACAGACTTGATGCGCAGGCTCTGCCTGTTACGCCGGTGACCATGCGCCCGCTTGGAACGCTGACTTTCAAACGCATTGCCTTACTCTATTTGAACCTGGCGGGGACGGTTAGTCACGATTCTTATGACTGGTCGGGTCCTCTATCGGTACGCCGGTCAAACTACGATAGAGCAAGGCAGGTTTCTGGACGGGGAGCGAAGAAGTCGTTCGCTACACATCACTCGTTGGTGGGTTGAGATGGGTCTACTCAATCTTGGGCACCCTTGCAGGTGGAAACTCAGCTGATCACTGAAGTTCGTTCTCGATAAAGTTATTGATTGCCTATTTCAGGTAGAATTCAGTTAAATTCCACAAATATTCCGCGTCGATAAGGTACTTTAGCCACTGCTAAAATAAAGTAGCTACAGCGAAAAACCCAACTTCAGGAAATTATCTAATTTCAGACAAGGTATTCAAGTGGATGATCCTTTCTCAATTCCTGACGAGGGGGCTGTAATGATTAAATACAATAAAAAGTTGTACAGTTTGAATAGGTTTCCATTCAGGTACTTACTCAACTAAAATCTGACGTAACCTGAAATTTCACAATATGGAACAGGTGAATGGGAACACTAAAAATAAATCATTTATATTAAAGGTTGGTTCATCTAGAGTTTTTATTTTGAAGTAGTGGTTATTTCAAGTCTGGCAACACTTCTGTCCGTGTTCTTAAATAAGAAACTAATGAAATATGTATCGTCAAATACATCGACTATAAATATAGTCGATCAAAAATGCGAATTTCAAATAGTCCGTCACTTAAATTTGCACGTGCAATAAAAATTATCCTTCTGGCCGTGTGAGTGTTTCAAGAAAATACTATGTGTGAACGTAATAAAACTTACCGTGATCTTAAATCACACCAGAATAAGTACAGATTAATAATCTTATTATTGTCAGATGGTGAGGCAACTGAGAAAATTTGCTTAAATGACGGTAAGAAGTTTTAACCGCTCTCTTCGTGATCTTCGTTCGTCAAAAAGAAAGTTCTAGAACATCCTAAAAGCCAACCACGGTACTTTTAGGGTCTTAGGCATAGAACAATGATGCTTTCAATGGATCATAGAGAAGCAACAGGAAAACACTACTGCCTATTAAGGCGAAGAAGAGAAATATCTCACAACTTTTAATTGGGAGTATGTCTCTATCAGAATTTCTTTTTTCAGATTTTCGGTGAAGAGATCTCCAACGCAGGTCCGGCATTTACTTCCAGTCTTGCCAATGCACGAGTTACACTTGCCCCAAGGAACAGTAGTGCCCCCACCTGCTATATACCCCAATCATAGGGCCTCTATCTGACTCAAAAGTGCTTTCGTTTTCAAGGAACATCGTGATAATGTGATAAGAAGAATAAAAGGACCCATTCATTCGGGAAAACGGATTAGTATAATATTTTAATATGAACGGAAATTTTTTTACAAATCGATACAGCCAAATACATCACTTTGTTTTCTTCTAGTAGACGAATGAGAAATAAATACCAGGGTATTCAGAGTCTGACTCTCAACTTATGAACGCAATTCGTAGTATTTCTAATAACTTCCTGCACGATAAATCATATCACAAGAGTTACAATAAAGGTAGGGTCAGATTTAAGTATTTGCCGCAGATGGACAAACAGCTGCCACAAGGTTTAAAGTTATTATTCGGAACGCAGCTTTAACATAGGTGAATGGATAATAGAAAAGAATGATCTAATCTAGGAATAAATTAAATTTCAACTTCTTTCTTTATAATATTATAATAAAGAATTGCGTTGAAAGTAAAACGATTTCTTAGAGTAAAACAAGATTACACAAATAACTATTCGTAAGAAAGAAGATGGACGTCTTCATTTCGGAATTCAACAGATATTGCAAAAAAGTTGAATATAATTAATTTCCTGAACATTAATCTGAAATCGAAACAGTGTGATTTGTTTTAGTTTGGAAGTTATGAGCCCCCAAAGTTTAGGATTGCTCTATCTTCAGGTCACTTTTTCCACTATAAAAACAAGTACTCCATACTTTTATATAGTTCACAAAAAATCTTGAACCATTTTCTCAACGATTCACGTCGTTTCATTTTAGTATATCTAATTTTCATTGCTAATATTCGAAATTATCGGACAGCCATATCAGCTGGGAATTTTGCCCATTCTGAAAGTGAAGTTTGGCAATAGGGCGGATTTCATCGTTATTCATTTCCCCATAGACTTCTCATCCTAAAGAGACGACACAGTACTCTGTTGAAATCTCATTTGTTGTGCAGCCAACATTTCGATTGTTTGAATAAAGACGAATATATCAGAACTAACAAGTGCGGCAAGGAAGAAGAAATCTGATATTTCTACGCTGGCAACGTTGTAAGAAATTCAATATTCTTCAAATTCATAACAGTAAGTGTTTCTTACCTGAAATAAGATAAATCGGGATGGAAATTCTGATTATTTTTATATATTTCACATTTACGAACCATGATGTCCATAAATTATAACCAAATTCACTCTTAATCGCTCAAAACTCAAAATAAATATATAAACACGGGAATGTATGTACTGATATTTGAAGAACAAAAAAAAGAACCGTCCTTGGCAACGTGGTCTATGATATCACTAATTGATTTGGTCTTTTAGTTCGCAGGGTTGCCACCTTCTACAAGAAATTTCTTGTACCGGGTATTATCATAGGAGAAAAATGTTCATTATTTTTATTGCTTAACGGTTAACTAACTTTATTTGATGAAATATTAATATGCGGCTTCAACTGTGAGAAACTTATGAATAAAGCAAGGGTTTTTAGGATTAATATTAGGAGTACAAATAAGTTTCCGCCGTACGGAACCCAATTTACTTGTTTATGAATCATTCCTAATGATTTTAAACGATGTGAGACTGCTTGCTGAGTGACTTCTAATGTTAGAGCAAGTTCTTTTTGTGTTTGAGATGAATCTTCCTCCAATAATTCCTCCAATTCTCCATCCTCGTAAATTTTTGGCCTTCCACTGCGATCTTTGTCTTTAACGTCGAAATCACCGTTTTTAAACTTTTGAAACCACTCTCGACACGTTCTCTCACTCAAAGCACCCTCACCATATGCTTCTACGAGCAATTGATGCGCCTCAGCAGCAGATTTCTTTAAATTAAAGAAGTAAACTAATATTTCCCGCAAATGACGCTTACTTGGCTCAAATTTTTACATTTCAACTTATAAAAATTATATTTTACTAATATAAAATCAATGATATTAATATGTTATGTTGTTCTTGAATGTCCAAACTATTTTTAAGCCGGTTATCATCTGCGAAAGCTAACCGAAACTCCGTGCCGCGCCATCTACAATAAAACGGCGGAAACTTATTTGTACTCCTAATAATATTGTGAAACTTCAATGCTAACGGCGATTTTAAAAGGAAACTTATTCTCAAATGAGTATTTTGGCAACACAGGATATAGTACTATTTACATTCGACCAGTTGTATAATGAGCGATATTATATTATAAAACGTAAATAATTTAGTGTTCTTTTAATGCATCTAAAGTCAAACTACTGAAATTGGCAACTTTGAGAATTAAAATAGAAAAAGGCTTTTTACTTGATAGAAGAAATATAACAAAATTTTAATATCAAAACATATTTTAATTTGTTTTGATATTCAAACTTTGAGAATGGCTATTCCATAAATAATAATATTCCATAAAATAAAAGCTGATAGTCTGAAAATTTCGATTTCTTATGTTGAAAATTAAATATTGCTTATTAGACTAAAACCGAGCGCTCTGTTTTGACTTAATGTTTATATTTATGAGATTAATTACCATCACCTAACCATGAAATGAGGTGACCAACCCAACCAAGAATGGTGTTTCGAGAAGGAACAGCTCTATATCTGTGAATGTTGAAGCGTGGACGAATTCACGCTGAACATTCGTGATCGACTCGTTACTTCTGACAAAACTGTCATACGCGAAAACGCGGTGCTTAACCGTCCACAATTCCATGTTTTATACTGGTAATTGGTGAAAAACGGGTGGAAAAACAACTGTGAATTGTTGATTTAACAAGCAGACTAACTTAAACATGCCAGAATTGCCTATAAGAACCGCAATATTTTGTAACTTGTAACTAATAATGACGGAAGTTATTCGGTTTGATACGAAATGCGATATTTCTTTTTTAATGAAATTTTATCGATATTTGATTATAATTATAATGAGTATTGATATTGAGCAGTTATATAACTTATTAAATTCAGGAGACATGCAAACCGAGTTTATACTGAGTAATGAAGCAGATACTCTTACAAAATATGTGAGAATCGAACAATTTGCCCAATTGTACAACACTAAAATAGCAAATTAAACATTTGTTCAAAGTGATCAAAAATCAACGATCTAAGCTAGAGAACGATTATTTGAATTCTAAAATATTATAATATAAAACTACATAGTAATCCCAAACAACCAAACACCCTCATGCACCAAAATTATTGGCTTTTGACGCGCTTTTCAATCTGCAATATTACGTTATTCTTTACAAACTACATATTAGTCCATTTATACGTGGATTGATATTATCCCTAGTCAACAGATTGAGTATATTTTTTAAAAGTGTTTGAAAAATTAAGGTAAACTGAACAATTCAATTATAAACTCAATAAATTATTTTTTATTCAAACTGCTCAATCAGTTGTATCTTCAAGACTTTATCAGCAGGTATCTTTGTGCTTATTTAATTTTATGATAATCTTTTAGATGAATTCATATTTTCTTCCGAGTTTTAGGGTATGAAGTGGAAGCCTCGAGCTGTTTTTATGTTTAACCCCCTCCTCAGCATCATAATTTTCAATAAATACAATAGGTAATATAGTTGATAGAAAAGCCAAGAGTAGTAAAAGCCATTGGTTCCAAATTCATACGTGAGCTTCATCAAAATGTTACAAAAATGTCATGAAGTTTGTAGCTTGAAATAAAATCTCATGACAAAAGGAAACACCTTTTTCAAAAAGTGCTTTAAATGCCAAAATTTTTAATGACTTAGAATTTAGCCACTGAATGTTTAATTTTACTTTGAACCATCAATAGTAGACGACTTTTCATATGAGGGATATCTGGGCCATTTACTTATCAAAATTCTTACCATTTGTTTTACAGTTTGCGAGTTTTTTATTTCAAAATGCACTTTTTTTGTATGGCAACTCAAAATCTAGCTGTGAATCTAACCTAATCTAACCTATTATTAGTTTTGAGTGATATCTCAAAGCTGCTGCCTTGAAAATCTCTTCAATAATTTACAATTGAATTGAGATAGTTCTTCCACCTTATCAAACTTCAATTCATTCTATTTGTATGCTGATATATTTTTTTGTATTTGATAATACTGACTGAACTGAGCATGGACTGAATTTAAAATTATGACTACTCATTACCACTTCAATATTATAGAAATAATGTAATTGCATTGTCTTCCTTATCATAATCATGAAAACACTAAGTGGTCGATTAATTTCTTATTCTGTGGATTGATATGCTGTTGAATGCTTGAAGTCACACACCTACCTATGATATTACGATACGATTTGCAGGGTTCAACGTGAGGAACCCTATAATTTCGGGAACAAAATATAAGATCTAGTGCTTAATAATTATAAATAATTGAAGATATTTTTAATTTTCTTGAATTTTTAGAAAAATGCCTAGAATTGGATCTACGGCTGTCGGAAATTGGTATAAAAAGTTTACCGAATGATTAGAGTTGTTTGAAAAGATATATTATATTGGCAACAATTAAAATTATGAAGCTTTATTAATGAAGTTTTATTAGTAAGCTTCAAACAACTTTAATTTAAGTTTTCTTTTAATTACTTATTTCTTTCAGCTGCTACTACTTGGTGGTTGATTATAATTAAAATGAGGATTAACGAACAACTATTCTACAACCAACAGATTCAAATTTGTATACAGTGTGTTCCAATGAAAACTCAACATCCAGATTTTCCGGCTTTAAAGTGAAAATGTGTTCAACTCTGCTTCAGAGTTGAAGGCAGAATATTGAAAAACCATTGAACATTCTAAAAGTCTATATGAAGTACCATCTTTGTTACGTAGAAGATTGAATGAAATTAAAGTTAATAAGGTGAATAAAAACACTTGGCTTAAGTTTCATTATTTATTTCATGTCTGTTGACATATATGTTTCGGCTTCTTAAGCCATTTTCAAAACTAAAGAGAATAGAATTTAAAATCATATTTATAATAGTGAAACAGGTAGCATTTTGAGGAAGGTGAAAATAAGATGTTGGGTCGGTTTAATCTTTAGTAGATAAGAGCAATGGTGATAAAATAAATTCCATCTGGTCATTTGTTATCGGCAAATGCTTTTTGTGTGCTACAGAAATTTCCAATCTTTCTAAAAGGTCCAATCTTCTGCTTTTATTGCCTGCATGTAAGGTCTCAGTTCTACTGAAATCTATGAAATGATTGTGATTCATACAATGTTCAGAAAAACCAGTTGTTATTTTATTATTCATTATACATTTCTTGTGTTCTTCCACCCTTATGTTTATAGATCGTCATACCTGACCTATGTAAAATGCATGGCATTCAATACAATATAATTTGTAAATGGCGTTTTTTCACACGTTTCGTGACAGTCTTTGCCATTGACTAAGAGCGAATCTGAGTTTTTCTTATTTGTACAACTAGCGAAGAAAACGTAGATTCACTCTTAGTCAATGGCAAAGACTGTCATGAAACGTGTGAAAAAACGCCATTTACAAATTATATTGTATTAAATGCCCTGCATTTTACATAGGTCAGGCATGACGATCTATAAACGTAAGGGTAGAAGAACACAACAAAAGTATATTGCATAATAAAATAACAACAGGTTTTTTTTTGAAAATTTCCTTAGCACGCAGAAAGCATTTGCCAATAACAAATGTCCAGCTGGAATTTGTTTTATCACCATTACTCTTATCTGTAAAAGATGAAAGCGATCCAACATCTTATTTTTACCTTCCTCAAAATTCTACCTGTTCCACTATTATAATTATGATTTTAAATTCTATTCCCTTTAGTTTTGAAAATGGGTTAAGAATCCGAAACATACATGAAATAAACAATGAAGCCAAGTGTTTTTATTTACCCCATTAACTTTAATTTTATTCAATCTTCTACGATACAAAGATTCATATGGACTTTTGGAATGATTCTCTGGATAAATAAAAAATAAATGACAATATTACAGCATATACCAAATTCAGATAGTCCAATATCCTTTGGAACAAATATTATTTTTAATTTAAAGCACACCATCTCCACTTGAAAACCATTGTAGATTAATTAATAGTGATTATTTTCACTGCACTGATTAGACCCTTTTGAAATTACACTAGGCTACTTTCTGACAAAATAAAATTTCGTTATTTCTCTCCATACAATTCCAATTTAAATGATATTGAAATAGATATGTAAAATTTGTTTGAAGTTTTTCCAAGAGAACAAAAATATAACATATATTTTCAATTAAAATGTTAACAATAAACGAACTTCAACTGACATCAAATGTGAGGTTTTCCAAAATTTGTTTGGTGAAATCGAGTAGCATATTTTTTATTTTTGATCCTGGTGTTTCATCGATATATATATATATATATAACTTATTTAAGCAAATTTTAATTTTATTATAAATCAAAATTATATTCCTAAGCTATGTTAAAAGGATGTTGTTCACTATAACGGGTCTCATTATTGATAAATTTCATCTTCAGTTGAGCTACTACAGTAAAATAATTATTTATTTTTAATGTCATCTACTAAAATTTGCTGTATTTGATTCCTTCATTAAGCCAGCTGAAAAACAACTTCTTTGTCCTATATATTTAGATATTTTGTATCCATTCATCAGAAAAATATTGGAAAAACTCCAAAACATTACCTATTGCTGTCTTTTCAAGATGGTTATCAAATTTTTGAATGTAAATATTCCCAATATATTTAGTAGGTTCTAAAACAATTTGTACATATTCCGAATCTTATTGAGTACTGACTAATATTTGAGAACTGCATAAAGAAGAAATTTCATGTAGAATTTTCATCATTTCATATTTTGAAAGGGAATGTCGAAGATTCTGATCAGAATTTTTTTCCACTTGTACATAGTTTTGAAATGATAAATTGTATCAATCAAATGTTATTAATTTATAATGAAATATTATTTGTTACACTTACGTTACAAATGGCCATTTTCTATAATTGTATGTGAACTTTCTATACGAGTATGCCAACTGCTAGTGTCGCCAAATACTCTCTAAACGTTTATTACATGAGTGTAATTTGAAAAAAGTGTATCGTCTTCGAACCGAAATTATGGAAGTGCATTTGTTATATGTTTTATGTTGAATATATTCCACATATTATTGGCAAGTTACATCGTTACGTTCCCAAGTTTTAGATTTGTTGCTTTGTTGAAGGTGAATAGATAATGTTTATAATCAAATCTCATTTGTACCGTTGATTTTTATGATGTGTATACACATAAAATTTTGATTAAATATATAAAGTATATACTTTTGTTTTCATGTGCGTTTGTACGGGCTTCTAGTTGTCACATTAAATCCTTTTTGTTGGGGAATATTTAGCTGGAAAAAGAAGTTTTAAGTTACATAAATTAGTAGTCTTCTGTAATCTGTAGTTAAGGCCACAGATTTAATTCCATTATTTTATACAGTTACGTTGATCTGACTTAAATCGCGCCAGAATATTAAATACTGTCAAGTCTAGAAGTAGCTTTAGCTATTGCCCACCAGAGGACACGAATGTATCTTCCAAGCTACAGTGACTATAATCTAATATCTGTAGGTCACTGTATTCCAAATGAGAAGTTTTATTTTCTCGGAATTGCATGAAATTTATGTAATTTATGACCAATTACTAACAGAGAACCACGAAAAACTCCCAAAAACTGTCGTGTTTAAATGATAATTCATGAAATAGTTCTGTATATTTGTTCAGAATTGCTTGTATTCTATATATAATTGTTAAATTGACGTTTATTCAGAGCCATGTATCTAGAGGAAATTAATGTTTTTGTCATTGATTACGGATAATCTGTGATTATATTTGTTGTTTCAATATATTGAATGGAATATAGTAATCTGGTTTCATCTGCTATTGCATACTAGAGGACCATCGTGTACCTGACAAGTAGGGATACAGATATCTGTTTTGTATTATCAAAACAGAAAATAAATGTAAATCCATAATCAACTAAAATAAAATAATTTATCTATAAACTACACTTTCCAAATGAAATATGTTGATTTAGAGAATATCAAAACCAAACATATTGTGTGGAGCTGCCCCCTAGCGTTCTCGTGCTAACGGTATATTCTGTGTGATTCACTGTAATCAGCTGAGTAATTACAATTGGCCCCTCTATCCAGTCCCAAACAATAAATTGTAAACAATTCATTTCCTGTTGTTGGAATTGAATTATGATAGTAATATCATAAACAAATTCTCCTTCCAGAGATAAAGTTTACGAATCAGAAGATCAGAAGTTATTCGACGATTGAACTGCGAGAGTGACATACATTTTTAATTATTGGTAAGTAATTTTGTTTTCAAGAACTACCATTTGAACAATTCATTATTATTTTTCCCAAACTTTCAGGTCTTGAAAATGAAAGTGCATTTATTTGTAGCAATATTTTGCTACATTTCTTACGCTTCATGTGAAGCATTAGAAAATAAATACAATCCTTTGTCCGATGATTTCATCAATGAAATCAACAACGCCCAAAGCACCTGGACTGCCGGAAGAAATTTCCATGAAAATATACCGATGTCTTATATTAAAAAATTGATGGGAGTTTTACCACACCATAAGCGTTTCTTACCAAAAGTATTAGAATCCAATGGAGAGCCAATGGATCTTCCTACTGATTTTGACGCAAGAACTAATTGGCCTGATTGTCCAACTATTCAAGAAATTAGAGATCAAGGTTCCTGTGGATCTTGCTGGGTAAGTAGAGAATATTGGAACATATAGATAATCAAATCCATTGTCATTAAAATCACCAAAGAATTTGCAAGAAATAAGAAGACATATTTAATTTAATTCTAAAAATTTTCTTGAAATTAAAATTTGTAAAAGGTTAACAGAAGAAATCTGTATGATATTTAAAATTTTATTCACTCATCTGTTGATGAAAGAGTCTCATGTCTTATTGAAATAATTTAGATCTTCAGGATGTGATACTGGCAGATTTTTAAAAATGGTCTCATCATTTGTGAAATATTGATATTTACCTTCCCATAATTTTTATAGAGTAGTAATTGAGAAAATATTCATCTTAGAAATTAATTTGATTTTGGTAGCTTTTAGTAGAGGAAAATTATAGGTTTAAGTTGAGAGTATATGATGAAAATTTGGATTTCTAGGCTTTTGGGGCAGTAGAGGCTATGTCAGATAGGACTTGCATTCACTCCAAAGGCAAAATACATGTGCATCTTTCTGCCGATGATTTGGTTTCTTGTTGCTTCACCTGTGGATTAGGATGCAATGGGGGATTCCCAGGAGGCGCCTGGCATTACTGGGTTAATAAAGGAATCGTTTCTGGAGGAGTATATGGTTCTAACCAGGTTAGTGTGTTTTATTTTATTATGATACATAATTTAATGTGGTAATGCAAGCGTGAAGGATATATACTAACTGATAAAGAAACTGCAACACCCAGAAGGAACTGTTTAAATTTAAAATTTTTTTTGGTAAAACATATAGTATAGCAAGGAGTAAATGATTAAAATTTGGAGAAAAAAATCGTGAAAGTCATGTAAACATTTTTTGTTACTTAAATATGTAGTCGTTTTTTGCAAATTTTTTAAATTTTTCGACAAACCAAGTTGTTTGAGGAGATCCAAAGTCGATGTTTGGTTGTTGTTAAAATGTCTAGAGCATGTGTACGCGGAATTTATCGCAAGCTAAGTGAATTTGAAAGAGGTCGAATTATTGGTCTACAGGAGGCGGGGTTGTCATTTTGAGAAATCGCTAACCCTACGAACAGAAATCCAACTACTGTTATGAGATGTTGTCAAGCGTGGTTTGATAATGCCCAAAATCGAAGAAGAGTAGGCACCGGACTTCGAAAGGGGACAAATGAAGTTCAAGATCGACGTCTAAGACTTATAGCTAATAGAGACTGATTTGCGACAACTCAACCTTTGGGTGATGAGTGGTTAGGAGAACAAGGCCACCTGTAACTGTTCGAACGATTTACCGCCGGATAAGGTCTTTTGGACTGCAGCATTATCAACCCCATCTTGTGTTACCACTGACGGTTGAGCATCGCCGGCAACGATTACAATGGTGCAGAGAACGTCAACATTGGAATGTGGAATGGCATCAGGTCGTCATTTCTGATGAATCTCGATTCTCCTTGGGTGCACATGATGGCCTAAGAACGGTTAGACGACGTCGGGGAGAAAGACGTGAACCTCAGTTTGATATTGAGCGTAATTGTCCGCCTGACAGTGGACGTTATGGTATGGGGTGCTATTGCACATGCAAGTAGGTCACCTTTAGTCTTTATTCGAGGTAACATGACAGCGCTGCAAGAGATAGTGGAGCCATATGTTCTCCCTTACCTTAACCGGCTCGAGAATCCAATATTTCAGCAAGATAATGGTCGACTTAATGTTGCCAGAGTTAGTTTAAACTTTTTTGAAGCGACCCATGTGAATCGCCCAGATCCCCCAATTTTTCGCCCATAGAGCATGTTTGAGACATCATGGGTAGAAGGCTTGGAAATTTACCCCAGCCCCCACGGACTTTGGCGGCTCTGAGACATGAACTACATGTAGCTTGAGATAGTGATAGTATCCCTCAAAAAAAAATAGACCATCTTATTGCATCAAGACGTGTTGGGGAGTGTATAGATAATCGCAGTGAACAAACACATTATCAACAAATTTCTTAAAAAACTTGTAAACCCTTCGTTTTTTTCTTCAAATTTCAATAATTTACTCCTTGCTATACTATCTATGTTTTACCAAAAAAAAATTAAAATTTAAACAGCTCCTTCTGGGTGTTGTAGTTTCTTTGTCAGTTAGTATATAATAGAAACAATTACTCTTCCACACAGTCTCAAACCCCTTAATTAAGATCACGTTATGCATTATATATTTAGAGTAAATACTCATCTGATGAAGTATGATGATACAACTGTATCAGGAGTGTAAATAAATTTTTGCTGTTTTTTTTTTCGAAAATTGAAGCTTTATAAAATAGAAAGGCTTTTTACTTGATAGAAGAAATATAACAAAATTTGAATATCAAAACAAATTGAAATATGTTCATCTTCTACAATTTTAATTTCAAAAGAATTTTTTATTCAAAAAACTTTTAGAATTAAATTAATGTCTAAAGCAAGCACCGCTCACATTTAATAGACGTATATAATCAAAACTCAATATACAATGTCAAATGAAATAAATAACCCAACAGATATACGAAAGTAATTAAAATTAATAAATAAATATTCAAAGGAGACAAAATTTTGTTTCTGGTTTTATCTTTAAGAAATACTACTTGCCTTATAAAAACATGAACACACTTAAAGGACTTCCCAAAGAATATAATTCATTTGAAATATTTAATATATTTAAATATTCGAACAAATTATTTCGAAAATCTCTAAAAATGTGCACTATATCTTCAAAAAACAAATATAATTCTAGATAATCCCGTCTTCAGCCCTTTAGGTTATGTAGGTTATGTTTTTGATTTTGATATTTGGAATATTGAAAAAGGGCTGAAGACGGGATTATCTAGAATTATATTTGTTTTTTGAAGATATAGTGCACATTTTTTAGAGATTTTTGAAATAATTTGTTCGAATATTTAAATATATTAAATATTTCAAATAAATTATATTCTTTGGGAAGTCCTTTAAGTGTGTTTTCATGTTTTTATAAGGCAAGTAGTATTTCTTAAAGATAAAACCAGAAACAAAATTTTATCTCCTTTGAATATTTATTTATTAATTTTAATTACTTTCGTATATCTGTTGGGTTATTTATTTCATTTGACATTGTATATTGAGTTTTGATTATATACGTCTATTAAATGTGAGCGGTGCTTGCTTTAGACATTAATTTAATTCTAAAAGTTTTTTGAATAAAAAATTCTTTTGAAATTAAAATTGTAGAAGATAAACATATTTCAATTTGTTTTGATATTCAAATTTTGAAGCTTTATTGTGAAAAATTGGTTATACATTCAAAGTTTAAAGTATTGTCCGTTGTTAGCCATTACCTTTTCCCATATTTCTGGCAATTAATGAACCCCATCGCGAAAAATGGTTGCTATCCATTCTTTGACTTTATCGTAATTGGGGAAGTGCTGGTCAGCCAGGCCATGTTGCATCGATCGGAAGAGACGGTAATCAGAAGGAGCAATGTCTGGACTGTACGGTGGGTGGGCTAGGACTTCCCGTTTAAAGGTTTCTAAGTACGTTGTAACGGGCGACGCAACATGTGTGCGTCCACTGTCATGCTGCGAAATAACTTAACATGTCTGTCGGCGTATTGTCGCTGTTTTTCTCTCAATGCTCGTCTCAAACGCATCAAACTCGAAGCTCGATATATGGGTTCCCCATGTTCTCACGCAGAGAAATTTGTGTTGTCGCGTTGACATCTGTGATTGGCTTCTCAAACGTCACGAAAATGATCCATTTTTGAAGCTCATCATTACTGGGGGTCGAAAAATGGGTTGTATACAGGTTGTACATGAATAGTTTCAATAAAATTTAGGGGGTGATTCCTTGTCAAAAAATAGGGTGGGTCTTCCACTTAAATTTTGTTTTGTTGAGCAGTTTTTAATTTTTTTAATGATAAGGCATGTCAAAAAAGAATTGTAACTGAATCGAAGTTAATTAAAACAAGTCAGTTGTCATAACAAAATGACATCCGCATACTAGAAAAATCTAGTTCAGAAATAATTCCAGCTTCTATGACTCACAATATCATGTTGATAAATTATTTTTTCTCAAAAACCTTGAATTTTAGCAAGAAAGACCTCATTTATTAAGAATGAATCAAGCTGTCCAAAATTAATTTGTTTATTGTAAAGTAGGAATATGGAAAAAAGTTTCTTGCGAAAGGATGTTTAGGGGATGCTTTTTCTACCCCTTTCAATCATAGAGGAACACAACCAAAAGATTTTTTGAGTGCCTTTCCGCCCGCATAAAATGTCTGCTTAATTTTATTCTTCTCAGTTTATTGGTTTTTAAGAAAAAATTAAAAACTGTTTTTCGGGCGCCATCTTTAGAGGGCCGTAACTAAGCAGGGGAGGCTCAAAACAATAAAGTTAATATGAAAGACCGACCCTATTTTCTGACAAGGAATCACCCGCCAAATTTTATATACACCCTGTATAACAATGTCAAACGCAAGAGACAGAGCAAAAAAGACGAACCAGCTCAAAACATTTCGAAAGCCAGCATCCATCAAAAAAGGTGGTGCTGTCTGTTTGGTGAGATTTTAAAGGAATCGTTTTTTTTTGAGCTTTTTTCTGATAACACAACAATTAATTCGGAAGTCTACTGTCATCAAGTGCTCAAACGAAATGATGCACTTCAACAAAGGAGGCCAGAATTAATCAACAGAAAAGGTGTAGTGTTCCACCAGGTAATGCGAGACCTCATACAAGTTTGGTCAATCGCCAAAAGCTTTTACTGCTTGAATGGGATACACTGCCACACCCACCATATTCTCCAGATCTGGCGGCTTCGGATTATTATATGTTCCGGTCATTCCAAAAATTTTTGGACGGTTCTTACTTCAAATGAAGAGGTCAAAAATCACCTGGATCAGTTTTTTGCCAGCGAAGACCAAAAATTTCATGAGCATGGAATCATGTTTCTACCAGAAAGATGACAAAGTGGACCAGAATGGCCAATATATAATTCAATAAAATATTCATTCATTACACAAAAATTTTCTTTCATTTTCCCAAAAAACCGAAACTACTTTGCAAACAACCCAATACCTGTACATTTTTTCGAAGGATCAAAAAATTCTTAAAAAATTCATTTATATCTATTTAATGATGATGGACATTTTCCTCTACATATGGATGAGCTGATATATATATATATATATATATATATATATATATATTAATGTTTATTTAACAGTCGTACTCTATGTGAACAAGGAAAATTTTTTTCAGGGATGTCGACTGAAAGGAGGCTTGTTTTTAACTAATTTATTGATGATTTATACTGAGGAATAACCTCACATTTTTGGCCCTGAAGATGGAAACAATGTTTTCCGAAAGCTAGGCAAGAAATAAAGAGTAACCAACAAGCCTCCTTTCAGTCGACATCCCTGAAAAAAATTTTCCGTGTATATATATATATATATATATATATATATATGTTTGGTACATCTCTGTACTTTGTGTATCCTAAATAGGTAATAAATAAATTAAATTTCAGCTTAATCAATTTTTGAAAAAGAAAATTTCAAAATAAAGTATATTCAAATTGCTCCTTTCTATAAAATACTTAGTAATTCCATTTATATTCGGCGATTTTTACGTTGTATAATTAAAATTATTTCATCGTATGTACTATAAGAATCTTGAGGAAATTGTTATTCTGAATATGGAAAGATCTACCTTGAATTAAAAACAATAATAGTTCTCTTGAAAATAGCAAGTCGGGGGAAAACCCAAACATGAAGATTTCTCGGAAGAATCGTATAACGTTTATCTTGGAAACTGTTTTTATGGTTTTAATCAATAGGCATGTGACTGATTGCATTGGAAATTATCGAATATACAATTAGTCACTACTTCAGTTAGATCACTTAACAACAAACTTAATCAGTGTGAATAAGTTGAGGTCAGACAATTAAATTTTTGAACTTGAATAATATCATAGATGTTGAAATATATTTTGTCCTAGTTTTGGTAAATGCCTTCATTTGGGAGTCTTATCAGATATTGCGGGAAAGTTGGTTTAATATGAACTCTGTTTGAAAGTTTTGAGTATCCAAAACTTAAGAATACTGTATTTTCAGATTATTTCCATAATAAAAATATTCACTCCACACTTTTATATAGTTTACAACGAATCTTTGAATCGTTTTCTTGTTACAGCATGCTATCAGTTGACCCAAATGTAATTTTCGAACTTTGAGCTATGGTCCTAAATGACTAGGTTGGACTCTGTGAAGAATCCAATGTAATAAGTAATTCTGTCCGGCTGGTTGGCTGGCCATAAATACGGTAACTTTCGAACGGAAAAAGCTATATCCTTCAAACTTTCAGGGAAGGTCTGGGGTCTAAATGTCTCGGTTGAGTTCGTTAATGGGCAAAATCGGTGCAATAGTTTCGCAGTTTGAAAATTTTTAATATTCATCCCGATATTTTCGAAACTACAGATTCGATCGATCTGATATTCGGCTTTTAGAAATAGAAAAATAACTCGTATATTCGTGAGAATCATGTGATTAGAAGTTAAAAAAGAAAAAAATTGTGAACGGATAGCATTGATCGCTACCGAAACTATAGCAGAAATTCTACTATCCAGTTGATATTTACCATTTAAATGTAAATTAATGTCAAAATTTCGTGAAGATCGTAAAATTAGAAGACCGAAAATACTTATTTTGTGAGCAAAGCAGCGTTAAGTGCAACTGAAACCATAGTAACGGTGCTACGATTGGGTTTAAATTTAGCAATTTTTTTTCAGTAAAATTGTAATCAAGTTTGTCCTAGGGCCAACTGCAGACATTTCAATAAAAATTAATTTAGAAAGCATTTATGAAATATTGTTTACTTCACAGGGATGCAGACCCTATGAAATTGCACCCTGTGAACACCACGTAAATGGGAGTCGGCCAGCTTGTAACGGCGATGGTAAAACACCAAAATGCGTGAAGAAATGTGAGAAAGGTTACCCAGTAGTTTACAACAAGGACAAGAACTTTGGAAAGACAGCTTACTCCTTGAGTAGCAACGAAGATGACATTCGTAAAGAAATTTATACAAATGGTCCCGTGGAAGGTGCTTTCACAGTATATGAAGATTTGTTACAGTACAAGAGTGGTAAGTACACCTAATTATGATCGATTTTAAAATAGAAGAAGCTTGCATTTATTACTTCTAATAATAAAAGTTCGGCTCAACAATTGTCGATGAGGCATCCACACGTTGCCTGACGTGTTGGATTATCGTAATGGACCCACTTCATCTCCACTCATAATTCGATGCAAAAAAAATTTCTTCTTCGTTCTAGTTTGAAAACATTCTATTTTAAAAGCTACCAATACCCAAATGAATAAATATGACACAGTTTTTTATAATTTTTCTTAATTCCAGGTGTCTACCAACACGTTAAAGGGTCAGTTTTGGGTGGACATGCTATCAGGATCCTTGGTTGGGGTGTTGAAAAAGGGACACCTTATTGGCTGATTGCCAATTCATGGAACTCAGACTGGGGGGACAACGGTACATTTAAAATACTCCGGGGACAAAATGAATGTGGCATTGAAGACAGCATTGTTGCAGGATTGCCTAAGGTTTAAATGAAAATAAACGAGGATCCTTTCTATTTATCGAACAAACTGTTTTTTTTATTATTATTACGCTGACATTTTGAAGTTATACTCTTGATACTTTTATGTTGAGATATGTGATTTAAAAATTGTGATCTTTGTTAGAATTAAATTTTGATTTATTTCTTCTTACCAGCTCAATATGGAATTGAATTCCAATCAAAACTGTGTTGAATCTCAGCATTGATCGAAGAATTAGAAGTACCAAAATAAATGTTTTATTTGAAATATGTGTCTTTTCTTGCATGATGAGTGGTAAATGTTTGAATTTCGGCGTCCTACAGATATTGATAAGATTTTGGCGTTGTAATCAGCTTAGTCTTCCGAACAAAAAATGTGAAACCAACATGCAGCGGTCTATCTTTGTTTAGAAGTTATGGGTCCCTAAAATTGATACATTTTCAAGTCAATTTTTCAACTTCAAATCGTGTCTTCACTTGATAGATATACTTTAAAGAAATAATAGATTTATATTTATTATTGCGTTTTGATCAAATGACGTGTTTCGTTCACTAGTAACTTTTTCAAAAGCTTATAAAAAACTGGTCTAAAATTTAGTAACGAATGCCTTTAACATGTCTTTATCAGCTCGAACTGGCCTTCCGAAACGTGGTGCATTTTCGACATCAAAATTGCCCGATCGAAATTTTGCAAATCAGTTCTGGCACTGGTGTACTGTCAAGTATCTTTTCCATACACATCGGTTAATTTATTTCTGGTCTAAAATTTAGTAACATACTGTATTTAAATGGTTTCTGTTTTGAGATAAGGATACAATAAAAAATTTTATTACCTTTGGGTAAAACCAACAGGTCCCTAGGTGAACAGATCCAATAGAGTTGGATTAGATAACTCGGCTTGTTCATTCATTAAATTCCCAGAATTTCTAACTTTTTAACAGGTTCAGTTTCAGACCCTTATTTTCTTTATGCAAAATCTTAAAGCTGTCATCAAAATAATGTTTCTTTTTCATTAGTAGGTGTTCTGCATTTATCATGTTATGTTATTTATGGCGAGCGGGCGTCTGTCCACCCTACCACTGCGTCCACACTGACTATTGTGGTTCACCCCTAATTTATATTTCCCCGACGAGATCCAGTTTTTGGATAACCGATAATCTTGTTCAGGGGTAATTTTTTCAGTTCGCTGTGGGCTATAAAAGCCTGGCCAAAGACCTCGAATCTGATGCGACTCACCTCTGGGCACTCTGAGACTGGCTGTTTCAGTGTCCTCAAGACACAGCCTGCATTCATCGTCTTCAGCCAGACCGATTTTGTGCAAATGCGCTTCAAGTCTGTAGTGACCTGTCATAATTCCGACAAGTGTTCTTTGTTTGGTCCTCTCCAGACCTAGCGCTAGGTTCGCCATCTTTTTGTTTGAAGCTGTTCCAAGGAACAACCTCGAATGTTTCAGGTCAGAATGGCTCCGCCAAAAAGACTCTAGCCTCGAGTTCATTCTGCCTGTTATCGCCTCGTTAGCCACGTCATGTGGTATTCCCAGGAATGGTTCCGGTCCTACCAGAGGCAGCGCAGCTCCAGCAAACGCTAGCCGATCTGCCTCCTCGTTACCCAAATAGTTTGAGTGGCTCGGTATCGAAGCCAGAGTGACTCCGTTATACATACCGAGCCTGTTTAAAGCCGTGCGACAACTCCAGACTGTTCTTGAGGTACAAGAAGAGCTGGATTCCAAAGCTTTTAGTACTGACTGACTATCAGTTAATATTTTGATTTTACCGTGGTGGATTTGCCGTTTTAACAGCAGTTCTGCCGCGGTCTCAATGGCAAATAGTTCTGCCTGGAATATGGTTGCGTTTTGACCGAGACTCAATGAGATGTTAATTCTCGGTTTGCTCCCATAGACTCCCGCTCCTGTTCCGTTCTTCGTTCGCGAGCCGTCTGTGAGCAAGCCAAGGTCGGTTCTCAATAGAACCTCAGCATGCTGTGTCCATTCGTCCCGGCTGGGGACGATTACATTGAAATTCCGTTCCTGGCTCGTGATTTTTGACATTAGATCCGAGGGCATCGATAGGATACTGTTCATTAAAAGCTCGTTCTGAATAGGTAGAATCCAACTTATTGAGGAAAGTGTATGTTCCTTTATTCTAGTGTTAAAGAACCTTCAGGTTTGTACAATATAAGTTTTTGATCAGGTACCGGATGATAATTGGTAAACACCTGACAAATGAAGTGAATGAATCACATAATTCCACAATAAGTTATTCAGATTTTAAATTTCCTTCTTTCCTACAAATTCTATCTGGAATTTACTACTGAGAAGTAAAATAATTAGGCTCCTGTTCAGAGGATCATATAATTAAAAGATTAGAGTAAAAATATTTTGCGAGCAGAGCAACGTTGAGTGTTACAGCAGAATAGCAACAGTCCTATGATAGTTTAAATTGAGCTTTCAGATGTAAAATGAGGACACAAAGGCTAATGTAAAATTTCGTGAGGGTCAGGGTTGATATGAAGAAGCGCGCAAAAGCTTTAGACTCTATGTCAGTATTTCTCACCATTTTTATAAATAAACATATTGACATTAATGAAACACTCGTTTTTATTTTTAAAATAAAGCAAAAATGAAACGGCTTTCATTACTATCAAATTAAAAATTTTTGTGAGACGTAACAATAAAAGGTATAAAAAAAATGCGTTCTAATCATGCAACAAATTATATAAAAAGGGTGAACCACATTTAGATAACATTTTCCCGGAACTAATTAAGATAAATAATTTGTTATTCAAAAAGGCATATTTTCTCTGAGAATTCTTTTATTTTCAAAATCACGGGTTCTTGATTGGGAAATATGAGAGTTAAAGAAATATATTTTCTCTAGAATGAAACATGTGGGAAAAAAATAGTTGAATTTCACTCCAGTAACTTCGGATAAAATCTTTTAGTATCAAGTTGATTTTTCAAATTATTGATATCTACATATTACAAAAAATATACTGCAAATTTCATGTGAATAATATGCATAATAAGAAATGTAAGGTTATGAAAATATAGGCTAAATTTATTCATTTATTTATTAAATTATAACATATGTGCAATACCTCCAGGTTCTCCAACATGGAAAAAATATTGTACATCCTTTTTGTCCATAAAATTACTGGAAAAAAAGGAAAAAGAAAATTAGTAATTAACATCATACCAAAAACCTTACAAATCAAATAAATACAAAAATATGTTACGAAACTTTAAAGCTACACCTCAAAATAATCATGTTAATATGAGTAAATCAAGGAACAACTATTCACAAAAAATCAGGGTTAGAAACTTGGTAAGAATCAAGAGTTTTCAAAGTCACACTATACGTACAAGAAAATTCTATGGAAATTATTTTTTTCCACCCTGAAATTCAATATTTATTAGGAATTGAAAATCAGTCAAAATTGTTTTATTAAATTGATAATTATTTCAATTAAATGCATCAGTCAGTTAGAAGTAATTATTTAAAATTTAATGTACAGAACAAGATATGTAAATGAAATTGTTATCAAAAATTTCAATAATTTTCATTAGTATCCCTAGTATCATCTATCTTTTCATATTCCACTAATCAACACATTCAAGGAAAGATAGTCTTTCATTTCGATAGCATAAAAAAAATGTTAAAGGGGTGGTGGTGTATGCTGTTGTGTTTGTAAAAGTTTTAAACAAAACTGGTGATATTCAAACACTTTACTGAACATATAAATTTTGAAGGGAAATTTCTAAAAAAATCTAGTACACATAGCTCAGTAGAGCACCAAACATGGAACCCAAAATGTCCAACTGCAGGTCCTGCCTGGATAGAAGAGAAATTTCTAGTCAGATAAGTTCCTCTGCCACTTACTATTGAGTCAAAAATTAACAGTACTGTTCCAAGGTGGCAGAAGGACACAGTAACAAAACCTAACCTCAGCACAGCTGAGGTCACTCACATAAGCTATATAAAGCTTTTGAGGTATCTTCACAGAGTTAAGGATAAGATCAGAAATATTAAAGGTTAAAACTATAAATTTAAAATTTTTAGTCTATTCGAGTTACCATAAAAGTTCTGAATAAAACTGAATCTTTAAACATACCAGGATTTTAAACATCTTAAAAATATTTGCACAAGAAAAATATCACTGAAGAATATTTACCATAGATCACTGAAGAACAGATTCTTATGTGAAATTTTTATTTAAACTGAGCAATACATTTATTTAGTTGTTTTTTAACATTTCATTGATATTATATAATTTGGTAATTGGAGATATTTACTTCAAGAAGAGTATTTCATGTTAATATAGGTCTATACCGGGTACAGAAGTATGAAACTGGAATTTTTTAGCAGGTCTCTTACTTGACAATGATAAAAAATATTAAATTCAAAATACATTCTGTCAAGAAAGTACCGGGAATGATCGATTTAAATCTGGCGGGGCAATGAGGCAGGTAAAATTTTTTTTCCTAGGTTGGTACCACTGTCCTTAATTACTATGCCAAGCTTGAGCGGGATCTGTCAACTAGTGTGTTTGCAACAGCTGATTAAGTCAGTCGATGTCAGAGTGCGTGCCGATTTTTACTATGAGTGATTACGTTGAGCAAAGAATTTGTTTAAATTTTTGTGTTGCAAATGAATTTTCGTGTGCCGATGCATTGAAAATGTTGCAAAAGGCCTTTGGTGATAATGCTTTATGGAATACTCGTGCATATCAGTGGTACAGAGCCTTCAAGGACGGTCGTGAAGTGGTCGCCCATCGACGGCTTCGATCGAAGATAACGTCGATAAAATTAAGGAAAGGGTGCTGGAAAACCGTCGTACCAGCTTGAGAGAGATAGCACATGATCTTAAGATATCCCACGAGTCCGCACGTACGATTTTGATTGATATTTTGGGCATGAGAAAGGTGGCCGCACGACTCGTACCGAAAGACCTGAATTTTCTTCAAAAACGTCATCGCGAACAGGTTGCTTCAGACATGCTGGATCGTTGTAATTCCGATTCTACATTCATGGAACGCATTATAACTGGTGATGAGACCTGGGTCTACGAGTACGATATGCAAACAAGCCAGCAATCATCGGAATGGGTGGCAAAAAATGAGCCGAAACCGAAAAAACCACGCCAAAGCCGCTCGAAAATGAAGGTGATGCTCATTGTTTTCTTCGATATCCGTGGCGTGGTGCACTACGATTTCGTTCCAGAGGGTCAGACGGTAAACAAGGAGTATTACCTAGGCGTTATGAAACGTTTGCGTGAGCGTATCCGTAAGAAGCGGCCAAATTTGTGGGCGAACAACTCATGGATTTTGCATGACGATAACGCGCCTTTTCACTGAGCTACGAGTGTGACTGACTTTCTCGCCAAAAACTCAACAAACGTGCTTCAACAACCACCGTATTCGCCGGATTTGGCTCCCTGCGACTTTTTCCTCTTCCCAAAACTAAAATTGCCCCTTCGTGGCACCCGTTTTGAGTCGATTGAAGCCATAAAACAAAATTCGGCGCGAGAGCTAAAGTCCATCCCGGAAAGCGCCTATAAAAAATGTTTCGATAATTGGAAGTGCCGTTGGCATAGATGTATTGGAGCAAATGGAGCCTATTTTGAAGGCGACCCAATAAAAAAAATGAAAATTCCCGGTACTTTCTTGACAGAGTAGTATGTCTATTATTATTTACATATTTTTCCCACTTCTCCAGCAGCTTAAGAGTGATACAACAAAAGAACAAATTATCAAGCCATTTCTATACATTTTGATACAAACTGATGGGCTGTTCAGCGAAAGTGTGTCCTAGTGATAATAGATGATAATGAGGGAACAAAGCCTGGAGAATAAACTGCATACACTAGTAATTCACAATTGAATATCTCCATCATTTCCCTGCCCTGTTTTTGTGTGCATGATTAGGCATTATCAGATAAGAAAATGACTTTGCGTTTCTTTTTTTTATACTCCAGTAGTTTTTCATGTAATTCTCGATTCAAAGTGTTATTTGCTATTGGTAGCCATCAGAATTAAGGGTTTCACCAGGTTTTAACAGCTCATAATAGATTACACCCTTCTGATCCCACCAAACACAGAACAATGTCTTCTTTCTAGAGCGATTTGGCCTTGCAGTGGACGTTTATGGTTCGCCTGAATTCACCCATGATTCAAGAACTGTCACAATTTGACGGAGAAATGACTTTCTGTTGTATTTGTCGAGTAGCATTTCGCACATGGTTTTTCAATTTTCTTAACTCCTCATTTAGTTCATATGGATTCAAATTTTCCACTTTCTGAATCTTTCAAATGAGAGACAGCTTTCCGAGTCTTCGAACGTTTGCGGTGGTTTTCCATGCTCTTCATTTCTCATGTCAAAATGACCACTTTAAAATTTTTGAGCCATTTCAAATACTACGTTTTACAAAAATCATATTCAATTGCAGTCGATGCAATTCAGCAAGTTTTGTTCAAATGCTAATATAAAATCAATGCTGCATGCAAATTATAGTTTGTAGGCATAAAACTCTAGATGTACAAGGTTATAAAATATATACCAGTATAGGGAACTTGGGATGTTGCGTGGAAAATCTTTATCAGCTGTTAGAAGATGATGACACTGCAGAAGCAGTCTTATGATCTCTGAAATGATAGCTAACACCATCTTTAGGGAAATTCCCGTTTCAGACTTCTACACCCGGGTAACCTCATATCATATTCATCGAATTACTTCATGTTATTAAGAGATATAAAGATAGAAAAAATTATTTCAGGTAATAGTAACAGAATTCACCTCATAAGCACAACCTTCACAAGTATAATAACATTCTAGTTCTTGCAACACCACATGGTGTCCTGACTTGATGCAAAATTCTTTATCATATTTTATCAACAAGATGTGATCAAAAGAAACATTTAATTACTGACCTTTTTAGCAGCAGCACCAACTTTAGTCTTCTTGGTACCTCTTACTTTTTTCATCCTATTCTTTCTTTCTTTACGTTGTTTCCTGGTTTGTTGTTTCTTTTCATACAAACCATGCCTTGCTAACCTATGTTTAGGTTCGAACTTTTTGGCAAAATCTAATGTATCGTAGATCAAGGCAAAACCTGTCGATTTTCCACCACCAAAGTTGGTTTTGAAACCAAATACAAAGCATACGTCAGGAGTAACCTGTGTAGAAAAATTTTGGTTATTCAAGTCGCATATAAAAAGGACCTCTACTTACTTTGTACATTTTTGCCAATTTTTCCCTGATTTCAGTTTTTTTTACCGAGGGATGTCCTGGATGTAGAACATCTACGACCATTTGTTTCCGGCATAACAGCCGGTTGGTCATAAACTTCCTAGTACGAATAGTAGCGGTTGTTTCCGACTGAAAACACATTTTTTAATTTAATGAATTCAGATTTCAGGTTAGGAGAAAATTAACGAAAGTTCAGATATTAATTAATAAATTTGATAAACTATTCATAGATCATTTTGAAGGATATCAAAATTAGATATCTGAATAAGAAAGAATATCAAATTGTATAATGATTAATTAAATTATTTCAGAAAAATACACACCATTTTCGTTCATCAACAGTAAACCTAAACTGCACGAAACCGAAAGACCATAGATCCACAATTCTGTTATAGAGTAATCTGTGACAAAGACACAGATTACTGAATACATAGAACAAGGTCCAAAAAAGTATTAGTAATAAATATCGATATTTCTAAATAATATCAATATTTTGATATATTATCAACAGACCTTTTTCAGGGGAAGAATCATGTTAAAATTAACAGTGTTAGACACATAGAACATCAAATCAAAGGATAGTTAAATCCAGAGATATACAGGGATCATAGACTTCATAACACATGTTATATGGGGGTTGAACAAAAGGTAAAAGTTTAGTTAACAGGTCCAGTGGAAAACGTATAGAACTAGATCACAGAAAACTACGCACTTCTTATGATAGAAAAAATTCAAATAGGATATCAATGATAGATGTGACAATAGTGTAGGCAAATATTAAGTTACTAATGATAAAAATATAAATATAATATGAAAATGGTAAAAACCATTGATTTGAAGTCAGGAGCTTCTGAACGAAATTTAGGCGTTAGCCTTCCTATCGTTATTTTATAATTTGTTTTTCTTCCAATTATACTATCCTTGCCTTTATGGAAAGTTTACAAAAAATTATATGTAAGATTTTCAACTGAAGTCATTAATCCTTTACCCAGTGTAACTATAATATTAAAAATTAAAGCGTTAAGAAAATTAATAATAATTATGTAGTAATGGGAAGTACGGCTAATATATATTTTTGGTTATTAAATAAAATTCATTTTGGGAGCATACTTGTCGCCAGATTAGGAAGAGAGGAGATGATTCATAAAAATGGTTGTCTACTTCAGGAAATGGATTAGTCATCAATGGAATATAATGTTGAGCATGGGCAGTGACAAAATCATTCACAAATGTTTTTCAAAAGGAATTAATTGTCACAGCAAAAGATTTTTTACCTACCTAAATTTTTCTGTAGATCTTCCTAACATCATATGATGGTATTTGATCCACCAAGATGAAGATTCTTCGGTAGTTGAATAAATGAGAAGATGGAAAAGTAAAATTTAAATAAGTACATTACATTTTCAAATCAATAAACTTAGCAAATCAAAAAAATAATAAGAGTATTTTCAAAAACATTAGAACAACACAAACTGTACGAGTTCTATCTCATGAATTAATGAAGAAGTATCCGCACTAACTGCAACAACAGATATTTCACAAGACATCAAACACTCCTCACATTTCAAGGTTTTTTTTAACATTATTGCAACAAAATGCACTTATGTAGGTAAAAACAATTGAAGTTAATTTCGTTCTATAACTTGGTACAAAATATAATCATGATCCCCTAATTAATCAGAAGGTTCCTGAATATTGAAATGTGTTGTTTCCTTGGTAGTTTTAATATTTGTACTTGGTTTGGTTAAAAAAAGTTATTGTGTCATGAACTTTATAATTGGCCTCATTTCAGACATTTTAGTATGTAGCAAAAACCTACAGAATGTTCTCATGAACTATAAACTTGTTGTTCCACCCATTTCTACTTCTGAAAAAGAAGAATAGTAATTTCTACTTATTACTAAAAGTATGAGAAGTGCGTATGAAAAATGTAATTGTAATTCTTGCCTAAGACAAAAAAATTTCTGAAACTTACGGAGTCTCAAAGGTCCTTTACATCCTTTGAAAAAAGGACTATTATAGTATTCAATTCATTGAACAGAGAATCAATTTTGCTAATAAATAAGGCGGTTACTACACTACCAGGAAAATCTTTCAATTTCAATTGCGCATTAAAAAAATTAATTGCGTCGGCGAGACTTTTGCTTAGTTTTGAGCAGCTAAGTTAACGTAAAATCAAAACGAAGAGATAAAAATGGTTAATAATATACCTGCCGAGTCCAATCAACATGTGAACTGCTTTATTTATTTACTATATGCTATCCTTCAGTCTTCTGAAGTTTATATAATTTCTTGATGTGTATCTAATAAACTATTCTTCCAGCAGGGTCTTTCATTTGGCCTAGATTTGCCCAATTATTCCTCAATAGTTCAAGTATACGGCAGGCATCCTATATAAAAAAATTTTTAATGGTTTCATCACTGAGGTGAATGAACCGAGCTTTTATATCTAAAACATTGTTCAGACTCCAGCCGAATTGAGCCATAAATTAGGTTAATGATATTTTTTTCAACAACTTTCATTGAAAAAAGAGTACAAATTGAAGTAAAAATACAAAGAAAATTAAACCATTTTTTTTCCGCAAACAATGAAAAAATATGAGGTGGTTTCACTTTGAAACTTCTGAGACATCACTTCTTGTGGAAAAGTATGAAGCAGTTTTTTTATCGATTACAATTCACATTACAAGTTGAACATTACCATCTAGTTCTGGATAGTTTTTTGTACTGCATAAGGCACAATAACGTGATATACCACATTGTGGTATATGTTCAGCTGCGGAGGTTATTATTTCTATTGAACTTACTTGATACTGGTTCCACACTCTTCCTTCTCCTCTTTCTCGAATTTTCAACTCTAATAAGGCCTCTTGATACTGTCAAGCACAAATCCTTCAGTTTCATCAAGCACCCCTTGTTCCTCTTGATAAATGTACACATTTACAATGCTTACATACATGTATGGAAAAGACAGTCGGACAGATACGAAATTCAATGTTAATCAAGACGACGACCAGGGTTCAGTGAAAGAATCAAATTCTCAGCACGATGTGATAATGAATAAACTACTGTTCTCTATCAATGCTTCCATTCATACTTCAAACGTGAGATTAGTTAGACAATATCGGTTGAATATAATTAAATCTATTTTAAAGGGATAATTTCATATTTCTGAATAGATGCGGCATAGTTGCTATTTTGGCACAGAGTTGGATTATTTTGAACCTAATATTTGTTGTATGAAGTGACAATAAAAGGTATAAAGAAAAATGCCTTCTAATAATGAAACAAATCATACAAAAAGATTAAACCTTATTTCAATAACATTTTTGCCGGAACTAATTAAGGTAAATAGACTGTTATTCAAAAAGCATATTTTCACTGGGAATTTTTTTTATTTTCAAAATCACAGGTTCTTGATTGTGCTATATGAGAGTTAGAGAAATAGATCATATGTTGAAATATTTTCTCTAGAATGAAACAAGTGAAAAACACAGATTAGGCAATGCTTTAATTTCACTCCAGTAGTTTCAGATTTTAGTATAAAGTTGATTTTTCGAATTATTGATATCTGCATATTACAAAATATACTTCTTGTGAAACATATCCATAATGAGAAATGTAAGGTTACGAAAAGACAGGCTAGTTTTACTTATTCATTTATTAACATTTTAACATATGTAAAATACATCCCGGTTCTCCAATATGGAAAAAATATTATACATATGGTTGTGTCCATAAAATTACTGAAAAATAAAGAAAAAGAAAATTAGTAACTATCATCATGCCAAAAGCCTTGAATAAATATAAAAAAATAAAGCTCCACATCAAAATAAAAAAATCATGTTAATATGAGTAAATCAAGGAACAAATATTTACAATAAATCAGGATAGAAACTTGATAAGAATCACGAGTTTTCAAAGTAAAGCCTGTACATACAAGAAAATTCTATGGAGATCATTTTTTTCCACCCTGAAATTCAATATTTATTATGATATTGAAAATCAGTCAAAATTGTTTCATTAAATTTATAATAATTTCAATTAAATGTATCAGTCAATGAGTAATTATGTGAAATTTAATGTACTGAATGTGAATGAAATTGTTATTAAATGTTTTAATAATCCCTAGTATCACTTTCATTTCGATAACATAAAAAAAAGTTAAAGGGGGTGGAAGTATTGCATTGACCTGTAAGTCAATGCTGTAAATTCATATCGAGAATATTCCCAATGTCTAAAACCCTGGTGATGCTGTTGTGCCTGTGTAAAAGTTTTAAACAAAACGGGCGATATTCAAACACATTACTGAACTTATAAATTTTGAAAGGAAATTTCTAAAAAAAATCTAACAAACAATGAGAACCAAAGTACAAAAACAAGTGCCGATAGCTCAGTAGAGCACCCAAGGAACCCAAAATGTCTTAATTCAGGTCCTGCCTGGATAGAAGAGAAATTTCTAGTCGGATTGTTTCCTCTGCCACTTCACTATCGAGTCAAAAATTAACAGTACTGTTGCAAGGTGGCAGAAGGACACAGTAACAAAACCCAACCTCAGCACACCTGAGGTCACTCACACAAGCAATATAAAGCTTTTGAGGTATCTTCACAGAGTTAGAGATAAGATCCAAAATATTAAAGGTTAAAACTCTATAAATTTAAAATTTTCAGTCTATTCGAGTTACCACAAAAGTTCTGAATAAAACTGAATCTTCAAACATACCAGGATTTTAGACATCTTAAAAATATTTGCACAGAAAAATTGTCACTGAAGAATATTTACCATAGATCACTGAAGAACATATTCTTAGTGAAGTTTATATTTAAACTAAGCAATACATCTGTAGTTGTTTTTCAACAATTCATTGATGTTATATAATTTGGTAATTGGAGATATTTACTTCAAGAAGTAATATTCTATGTTAATATGGGTCTACACCAGATATAGAAGTATGAAACTGGAATTTTTAAGCAGGTCTCTTGCTTGACAATGATATAAAATTTAATTCAAGATAATCTCTATTATTATTTATATATTTTTCCTACTTCTCTAGCAGTTTCTGAGCAATAAACCAAGAAAATATCGAGCCATTTCTATACAAACTGACACGCTGTTCAGCAAGATCATTAATTTCTCTGGTGACCAGGTGAAACCATCAATACGGATGGCTACCAATAGCAAATGACATTTTAAATCAAGAATTAAATGAGAAACTACTAGAATATGCAAAAAAAGGAACAGAAAATCTTTTTCTCATCTGATAATGCCCCATCATGCACACTAAAACAGGATAGAGAAATGAATGATCTTGCTGAACAGCTTGTCATCCTGTTTTAGTGTGCATGATGGGGCATTTTTAGATGAGAAAAAGATTTTCTATTCCTTTTTTCCATATTCTAGTAGTTTCTCATTCCATTCTTGATTTAAAATGTCATTTGCTATTGATAGCCATCCGTATTAATGGTTTAGCAGCTCATAATAGATTACACCCTTCTGATCCCACCAAACAGAGCATTGTCTTCTTTCTAAAGCGAATTGGCCTTACAGTGAACGTTAATAGTTTGCCTGAATCCACCCAGGATTCAAGACATAGATTCTCAAAATATATCAATTTATGATGAACTGTATCGATTCAATTTTCTCAACACCTATCATTTAGTTCATATGGAATCAAATTTTCTTCTTTCTGAATATTTTAAATGAACAGAGACAGCTTTCTGTCATATTCAATTTATCCGAGAGTTCTTGTTGAGTTTACTATCATCTTCATCCAACAACACTTACACATTCATTGTCATTCTAAATACTACATTTTTAAAATGATCATGTTCCTCGAGCAGGCGATGCAATCTTGCAGCAGTTTTCTTCAAATGACAACAGAAAATCCATGCTGTCTGCAAATTATAGTTTGCAGGCACAAAACTCGACATCAAGGTTATAAAATATATAGCAGTAATGTGTTGACAATCTTCATCAGCTGTTAGAAAATGATGACACTGCCGAAACAGTCTCTGAATTGATAGCTACTATCATCTTTAGGGAAAATCCAGTTTCAGACTTCTACATCTGGGTAACCTCATATCATATTCCATGAGTTACTTTAAGTTATTAAGAAATTGAGATATCTTCATTTACAGAAAAATAATTTCAGGTAAGAGAAACAGAAATCAAACTTCACAATTATAACATTCTAATTGTCATTATAAAATAAAACACTTGTTTACATTTTCTACTTTATTTTTGGTATTGACGTATGTTTCGTCTTTGCTTCAAAGACTTCATCAGAATACGAAGTAACAGTTGTTGTACAATGAATTTATAAGATTTTTTACAGAAGGTGTACATGTGTTTTTAAATTGTTCGTCGGGTTGGTTTTCTCAAAGAATATTCCCTTCAGAATCGTGTTCACTCGATCCCTTGTAAATATTGAATAGAGGGCTGTAATAAAAATCTATTTGTTCATTTACTAGGTTATTGCAGTTTTTATGTTTATTTATTTCGTAAATTTCCCATAAGTTCAATTTTAGACCTCTATTTTCAACATGAATTGAAAGTATGGGAAATTTACGAAATAAATAAACATAAAAACAGCAAATAACCTAGTAAATGAACAAATAGATTTTCATTACACCCCTCTATTCAATATAGGGATCGAGTGAACACGATTCTGAAGGGAATATTCTTTGAGAAAACCAACCCGACGAACAATTTAAAAACACATGTACACCTTCTGTAAAAAATCTTATAAATTCATTGTAAAACAACTGTTACTTCGTATTCTGATGAAGTCTTTCAAGCAAAGACAAAACGTACGTCAATACCAAAAATAAAGTAGAAAATGTAAACAAGTGTTTTACTTTATAATGACAATTACAACTGATTTCTACCAAGCAACGGCCCAATCTATCATAAATATAACATTCTAGTTGTTGCAACACCACATGGTGTTCTGACCTGATGCGAAATACTGTATCATATTTTATCAACAAAATGTGATCAAGAAGAAACATTCAATTACTGACCTTTTTAGCAGCAGCACCAACTTTAGTCTTCTTGGTACCTCTTACTTTCTTCAACCTATTCTTTCTTTCTTTACGTTGTTTCCTGGTTTGTTGCTTCTTTTCATACAAACCATGCCTTGCTAACCTATGTTTAGGTTCGAACTTCTTGGCAAAATCCAATGTATCATAGATCAAGGCAAAACCTGTTGATTTTCCACCACCAAAGTTGGTTTTGAAACCAAATACAAAGCATACGTCAGGGGTAACCTGTGGAAGAAAATGTTAGTTATTCAACTCAAATACGAAAAGGATTTCTACATACTTTGTACATTTTTGCCAATTTTTCTCTGATTTCAGTTTTTTTTACTGAAGGAAGTCCTGGGTGTACAACATCTATGACCATTTGTTTCCGGCACAACAGCCGGTTGGTCATAAACTTCCTAGTACGGATAGTAGCGGTTGTTTCCGACTGAAACAAAAATTTTTAAATTTAACAAATTCAGATTTTAGGTTAGGAAAAAAATAACGAAAGTTTAGATATTAATTGATAGTTAAGATAAACTATTCATAGATAATAATAAAGGAAATCAAAATTAGATATCAGAATAAAAACTATAAATTTGTAGAAAGATTAATTAAATTAAATTATTTCAGAAAAATACACACCATTTTTGTTGACCAACAGTAACCTCAAACAACTTGGAACCTAAAGACACAAATAAGGGCCGTGATGATCTATGCTGAAAGAGCATAGACAAAGCAGGGTACTATAATGGAATACAGATTTCAAATTGTCCGCATCTTCTTCTACCCTTACGGTGGTGCCTGCTGTAAGTCAAATATTTGTCTGAGTTTTCCAGCGACATATATTCAAAGTAGTATTGTTTATATTTTTCAAAATATTCCGGATATAATGATATTTTTAAAAAACGTTTTTTTTATTACACTTAGGATATCTGTGTATTTTTATGGCGCATGGAATTAACAGCATCCAATATAGGCGCACTTCTATGATATAAAAAAATTCAAATAAAATATCAATGTTCAAATATCAAAACAGATTTAATTTGTTAGCCTCCTATAAATTTTAATGTCAAAAAAAATTTTTATAATAAATTTAATGTCTTATAAGCACTGCTTATATTTAATAGACATACAAAATCAAAACCCATTTTATAATATCAAATGAAATAAATAAACCCAACATATATAAATTGTCAATTAAAATTAATAAATAAATATTTGAAGGAGACAAAATTATATTTATGAAAACTAAATTTTTTTCAAAAATACAAAACATAATTTTAAGAACTTCCCCAAAACTAATTTATTTAAAATATTTAATATTATTAGGAGTACAAATAAGTTTCCGCCGTTTTATTGTAGATGGCGCGGCACGGAGTTTCGGTTAGCTTTCGCAGATGATAAACGGCTTTAAAAATAGTTTGGACATTCAAGAACAACATAATCTATTAATATCATTGATTTTATATTGGTAAAATATAATTTTTATAAGTTGAAAATGTCAAAATTTGAGCCAAGTAAGCGTCATTTGCGGGAAATATTAGTTTACTTCTTTAATTTAAAGAAATCTGCTGCTGAGGCGCATGCATCAATTGCTCATAGAAGCTAATGGGAGGGTGCTTTGAGTGAGAGAACGTGTCGAGAGTGGTTTCAAAAGTTTAAAAACGGTGATTTCGACGTAGAAGACAAAGATCGCAGTGGAAGGCCAAACATTTACGAGGATGCAGAATTGGAGGAATATTCATCTCAAACACAAAAAGAACTTGCTCTAACATTAGAAGTCACTCAGCAAGCAGTCTCACATCGTTTAAAATCATTCTTCTATAATAAATATTTAATTTGTGTTAAAAAACGGCGGAAACTTATTTGTACTCCCAATATTTAAATATATTATTAGCCTTCTACATATTTAATTTCAAAAAATTATATTTAATAATTATAACTTCAGGAATTAAATTGAAATAATGTCATATAAGTACCACTTATATCAAACGACATATAAAATAAACATTCATTATAAGACATCCAAATGATATAACAAAATCCAATAAATAAAAATTGTTAACCAAAATTCTATAAATTGAATATTTTGAATAGACAAAATTTTGTTTCTGCTGATCAATCTTATGAAAACAAATATCTTTCAAAAATGTTTAACATAATCTTAAGAATTTCATCATAAAACTATCTCACTTAGAATATTCAATATTATTGAATATCTAACTAAGTTACTTTCTATAAAATCTCAAGATATGTAAAAACATTACTGAAAAACAAGTTTTAAGAGAGACTTTATCAGTATTCAAATAAATATGTATAAGGCTAATATTAAAATATTTAAATAATTTTATATACCTTCTACCAAGAATTAACCTCTATTTATGTTAAAATATTCAATATATTAATAATTTGTTTTTCTTTCAACTATACGTTCCTTGCCTCTATGTCATTAATTAACATCTAAATGGTAGACTTAAACTCGATCATAGGAATTTTGCTATGGTTTCGGTAGCGATCAGCGCTTTAAAACTTCTAATTATACGATCCTTATGAAATTCTGCACGAACATGCGCGTTATTATTTTTCTTCTAAATATGTACCAGATTTTAGATTGACTGGATTCCTACTTTAATTAAGATTGCAGAAAATTTCAAATGTGAATAACTGCGAAACTATTGGACTCATTGATATTCAGATCCCAAACGTACCCTGAAAGTTTCAAGTCCCTAACTCTTTCCGTTCGAAAGTTATAGTATTTAAGGTAGCGTTCAAAGCTGATTGAGCACAAATTTAATTTTGAAACTTCGTTGAAGGCTTCGGCAGAACTTTGTAAAGTGGGGTGTGCCACAGGTCCATCTGCTCATTTAATAGTTTTATTATCGGTACGTGCTTTTTGTGTTTATATATTTTGATGGATTCCAGGATATCTAGTTTTTTTTCCTTTCGCTTCCTTCTTCTTCTTTGAGTGCTGTACTCTACCAGCGTGTAAGCTTTCATCCTCCATCTCCCTCTCTAGCAAGCGTTTCCAGGTGCAATAGTTCAAGATTGTCCAATTCTGCGAAGATGTTTCGCAAAATTAGGAGCCAAAAATATAACTCCAATTTTGCGAAACATTTTTTTGAAACTATTCATATCTTCCCAGAATTGGACAATTTTGAAATTATTTCACCTGGAAGCGAAATGAAAAAACTATACATCCTGGAATCCATCGAAATATTAAACACAAAAAGCATGTACCGATAATAAAACTATTAAATGAGCAGACGGACCTGTGGCACACCCCACATTTCGAAGTTTTGCGAAGCCTTTAGCAAATATATATAATAGTTGAGATATAATTTGTTTTATTCAGTTTGAAAATGTAGTAAACACTACGAAACTCGAGTCACTGTATATTCAGTTGATAAAAAGTGATAGAAAACAAAGTAATTTCTCATTTCATTATAATTACTTGATACTCACTCTTCCTTCCCCTCTTTCATGAATTCTCAACTCTAATAAGGTCTCGTGATACTATCAATCAAAATTTTCTTCAATTTCATCAAGCGCTCCTGGTTCCTCTTGATAACTATAACATACATATTTACAATGCATACAAATATAAAACGTCAGAATATGCGCATCATTTCCGTTTCCTATTTATCTCATAGAACGACTGCAGCATGTCGGCTTTATCCACATATCTCATATGGATACTGTAATCTTTCACTAATTGGGAACACTTTATTTCCTTCTAAGTACCATCTTTCTGTCTCCTATTGACCTTTATTGAGCTTCCATTTCACAGCTTAACATTTTTATCATTGACTCTATAATCAAAATCTTCCTTAGATATATTTTTATCTGCTCTGAAATTATTTGGCATTCCTTTTCTGCCCTCATGTACAGTACCACTTTCATAAATTTGAACAATTTTGAGCTTGATTATGAGAGGCATAGAGGTGAAGTGGTTGTCGAAGTAAATTTTGGAAAAACTACCTCACATTTCCCCAAACTTTTTTCTACACTATTGGTTTTCTTACCAATACATATTTCAAACTCAGAGATATATCCAGATTCATCTGCACGAACCAAAGCCTTATAACCCCTCTTTATGTGTTTTTAGGGCATGTATGGCTGAATAAATGATCTATCCATGAACCTTAACATAGATTCCATCAATCGATTGATTTTCGTCAGGATTATAATAGATACTGAAAGTATAAAATAGCTGATTCAACAGTGGTCTGTGTCGTACCCAATTTTCCCCCTTTTTGGTTGCTTCGTATTATCAACCAGATGTAACCAGTCTAATTCCACTATAAATGTATTTCGAAACATTTTAGTATATATATATATATATATATATGTATGAATCTCTTATGTCATCATTGTTTGGTCAGCAGTCTCTCACAGATGGCATTCTTTTTATACTCATCAATAAGTTTTTTGATTATCCATCACACATCATCAATGTTATCCAAACATTTATTTAAGGAATGAGACTTTCAACCATGATTTTTGCTTTTTTCTTGCAGGATGTAATGAAAAAATAAGCTATAGGAATTTTCCAATGTCAATTTTGATAAACAACCACAACCATAAAAACAGGTTATCCTTATTTATTCCTATATTTACAGGGCCCATATTTGTTCTCTATCAAAATCTAGTTGCTTTTTTATAGAAATTTCATTAAAAAAAAAAGTAAAAGTAAAAAGAGAGCACCGACTAGGGAGTAAAAGTCATAAAAAAGGAAATTGGAGGTTAGCACCATAGATTTATTATTCTAATTTAATATGTCTTTGGATAGCACAGATTATATGTAGATGATCGAACTAGTATTATCTGCAATCTATGCAGGTTAATTTTTTAATTTTTGCAGCACAACAAAGTCCCTAATGATTCTTCTGTTTAAGAAAACCGGTAAAATCTTATATACCGTGGCTATGACCCTATATTTCCTGGCGGTGGGACGTCACAAAATAGACAATGGTGGACTTAGTAGCATAGATTAACAAAAATATAGTCTTGTTGATCTATGCTAAGTAGTATCCCCCAAAATTTGTAGGGGCAGTAGTCGAAGCTCATTTCTCTTTCCCTTGGTATTTTTGCCTAAATCCTATATCTTGATGATAGAGCTGACCAGAAAATTTTACATTAACCTGAAAAGAATAGTGCAACTTGAAATATGAACTCGTGCATATTAATTGGGAAAGCTCCCATAGCTTTTCATTTAGTTAGGTCAGTATACAATTTAATAATTTTGAGACGCGAGACGTCGCAAAGTTTGCCTTTGTCTCCACAAGTGCATAATTCTGATTCAGTAACATGAATTTTAAATAGATGGAATGGGGACCACAGTGATCCGAACTCAATTTGTTGACAATAGTAGAGTTACATCTGGGAAGGTCGTCCCCACGAAACCATGGCCTATGACCCAAATAATCGGCGCCTACATAGTGACAAAAATACGTTCCCTCATTTGATGATGGTGAGCTATCCCGTATTATATGAAATAGTGTAAAGAACCACTATTCATAAATACAACGAACGAACAAAAACCAGGCACTGAGAGAAAGTATACAATATAAATAGATATCTTGTGAGGGTCGTTCTGCTTTAGTTCTAAACAATGGCAATGCATTTTAGTAAAAACTTCCAGTCGGATTAAATAACACTGTAACAAAAATGCAAGAATGAAAAGCGATGAGTAGAAGTACAACGAGCGAGCTAAGATATAAAAACTAAGGTGGTATTCACCTTATGCAATTAATCAGAAGCATTTGAAAGAAGTTTACTTACTAAAGTTACGAAGGTAGACTGTTATAAGTACTATTATCTTGAGTATGTTTTAAAGTCGCTCAGGAGGTTTATTTCCAAGAACCTTCCTCTCTGCTGCCTCAAAATACGATGGGGATGCCTGAAGGGCGTACATCCTCTTTGTTATTGTCATACGTCAAGTTACAGTGCCACAGAAGATTTGATACAGTGATGTGGTGATGTAATTTATTAATCTGTGAGGCATTCTGTCACTCGTATGATCCTTAGAGAATACGGATCTCTCAGAAGCTTTTTCAGCTTGTGCGAGTTAGGAGTTCAGTTGTGTTCTGAGTAGGCTTTGTTACTGCGATCTTGCACCACTTTAGGTCACAGTACCGTTAATTTTCAACAGTGAAATGCTGGTCGATACCCGTCCAGCTAGAAAATTTCTTTCCCACCTGAACAGGATTTGAACCCGTGACCTTCCGGTTACGAGCCCTATGTTTTACTACTGAGCTGTCGGCACTCATTTATTAGTCATTAGTTTCCATTTTTCCCATATTTCATAGTTATATGATGGTCAGAAGTCTATGAAATCAGCTTTAATGTTCAGAGAGCTCAAATAGTTGGAGTCTAACCTAGCAAGTTTTTTCTGCTCTATCATTGACTTCAATATTTGTGTAAAATATTTGATATCAATAACTATAGCCTCAATTTTATTTCATATATCATTCATAGGTTGTTTACAAATTTATCTCTTCTTTTCCTAAATGAATACAGTAGATCTACAGTTCTTTAGTGATATTAATGAAGCAATAAACGTTATCGTTCGCTTCATTTAGCAAAGGGTTGTCAAACATGCCATTTTGGAACGTATACGCAGAAACACTGTTCAAAAATTGAAGTGGATATTCCAGAGAAAACTGACTTTAATCAAATTTACAGGATTACTCTACATACCATGTGGAGTGGCGTATATTTGCCATTACACACATTACACACTAAAAATATGATCCTCCTGACTTAATTACAAAAAACTTATTTCTTGTAGGTGTATAATCTTTTTTGTGGTCCATATGTGCAATAATGATCTATAGGAAGAAGCGCAAAGAAAATTTCAGGAGATAAATAAATGGCTCAAAAGTAATAAACTCACATTAAATATCGAAAAAACAAAATATATGATCTTCAGCTCTTATTCTAATGATCTGCCTAGTATGGGAAATCTTGTGATTGACGGCGACACTTCTATAGTTGAAACTAAAAATATGAAGTATTTGGGAGTGACGATTGATCAACAATTAAAGTGGGATGAGCACATTAAGAATCTCACAAATAGAATAAGAGGCTTGTTGTTCAAATTCAAGTACTTAAGAGCTCATTTGGATAACAGTAAATATTTGAAAATTTTCTACAAAGCATTGGTTCAAACACAAATTAGCTATGGTATTATGGCGTGGGGTGGAGCTTACCGAAACCACTTGAGACCATTGGAAGTTATTCAAAAATGGGTCTTGAAACTAATTCACAGAAAACCACGTTCCTTTTCAAGCCACGAGTTATTTAAGCTAGCCGAAGTTCATGATGTAGGACAATTGTATGCCATCAAAATCCTATCCCACGTAATGACTAAAAAAATATCAGTAAACCTCCTGCAACATGATTACGAAACCAGAAACAGAGATATTACTTACCAAACACCTAGATGCATGAAGACTATTGGCCAACGATGCTATATCTATCTTGCGCCAAAAATTCTGAACGTAATTCCAAATGATTTAAAAAATATAAAAAATATTCAAACATTCAAAAGAAAACTAAAAGTATGGATGAATAGTAATACAAGGCTTCTTATCAGGAATGTAGTAAATTTCAACTAAGAGACGTTTATTAACCGATGTTAAGTAATTTGAATTAAAAGTGCTGATAACAAATTGGACATTCGCTTGCCTGTTTTGAAGATTTAGCACCGAGACCCGCTGTGGATGGATCTGACCGCTTGGATGTTTCTCTCTTTGTTTTTTTTTTTTTTTTTCATTTTCTTTGTTGATTGTTTCTCCCATAGGGGATTTTTAGAATTATTATTAATTTAATATTGCGTACAGGTTATAATTTCATTATATACCTCAGCGATGTATTCAGTTTATTTAGCCAAATAAACTTATTATTATTATTATTATTATTATTATTATTATTGCAATCGATCTGGTATTGTGTAGTACCAATTGTGGATCAATTGTCATGAGTTCATACGTTTAGAAGCAACCAACTTGAACAATTAGTGTGTTGGTTAAACGAAGGTTAAATTCAACAAGAAATGGTTAACCGTCTCCGGGTTTCGCAAAATATAGATAGTAGAGCGCTCCCTTCTTCACAGCATCCCGAATTAATAACTCATTCCGGTAAGCTACCGGTAGGATAGTTTCTGGTCAAACAATCCGAAATTGCACAGTTTCAATTTGAGTGCAAGAAGGTCCGCCATGCACCCGCGATTGAATAGGGAGCACAGAGCTGTAAGATATCATTGGGCTCTTGAACAGTACTGGAACGCGGACAAATGGTGATCCTGCCTGTACACGGATCTGTCCAGATTTCGTCTGTATCCGACTGATGGCGAATGTTGGTGTGACAAGAACGGGGTCAACAGTAAAACGAACATTTCATGACGCCAACAACACTTTTCAGTGCCACCTCAGTGTGCATTTGGAGAGGCATTTGTTTAAATGATCTTATTATCCTCATCAACGCAATCATGACAGCGGTAAGGTATCGTAATTATTGTTTACTTTGCGCCAGCTATTGGCGACAATTTTATGTTATTAATCCATTAATGCCATGCTGTCTCTCCAGACCAGAATTGAATTGAACATGTTTGGTCTGCAATGTCAGAGCAATTACACCGCTTACCTAATCCACCCAGCTCGCCAACATTTTGAGGGACAATTGGCAAAACATTCCTCAAGCTTTCATTGATAACCTCATTGACACAATGCCGAATAGCGTAAGAGCACTACGGAGGCCCCATCCGAGATTAAACCGTGATTTCAAGGGTTTTCTAACAAAAGGAACCTTTTTTAAAGCCTACAGACTCCACCAGGTCAGAATCTTCGTTTTGTTTATTTCTCTACTATGTTGCCACTGTAAAGCAGTCCTGCTTACTGTTGTCATTTCAGGCAGGTTAATCATATATAGATATAAAATATAATACATCCATGTATTACAAAATCGCTTTTTCATTGCTCTTTATATTGAAGCTCAGAAGTGAATGGGCGTGTTATGAGGGAGCTTCTACCTTTTAATTCGGAGGTAGCGTTTCGCTTCGAACTTGCGCACCTGAACTCATCAGATAGGTGTGGTACGCAAGTCTGCCTATGACGCCAATGACCTTGTTCAACGTTGGAACGTCAGTCGTCGGACGCTGGTCCTCTGCTCTACTTGAATCAAGCAAGGACGGTGAGCTCAGTATTCATAAAGCGGTAGCGTCCTCTATAAGCTACGCCGAGAAGCTGCAGCAGAGCAGAGTAGAATTTTGGGGAGGAAGGTCGCTACACATTCCCCCTCCAGTGATAGGGTCAAGGTATAGGGCGTTAGGATTTTGGCAGGGAACAGTCCGCCGTTGGGCTGCACGCTGTGCCATCTCGAGCGGGATTACTGTGGAACGAAAATAGGAAAGGTACTTCGGAATGAAGGAAGGGATCGGATAGAATCTGTCGGGTGAAACGAGTCTTATGAGGGAGCTTCTACCTTAATTCGGAGGCGGCGTTTTGCTCCGAACTTGTGCACCTGAATTCGTCTGATAGGCGTGGCGCGCAAGTCTTCCCATGGCGACAGTGATCTTGTTGGAACCGGACGGTGAGCGTCCTCTATATGCTACGCCGAAAAGCTGCAGCAGAGCAGAGTAGAATTCTGGGCGAGGAAGGTCGCTACGTATATTTTTATATGTACGAAAATTATCCACGTAAATTTTTGAGCAGTGTAGACAATGAGCAGAGGTGCATATGCACAGAGTTGCGAATGACGTCAAGAATAGGATTACTATTATAGTTTGTAGAGATAAGAATTTGATTTTGATAGATCTAGAGGTGTTCCATTTGTTATAACAAATATAACGAAATCAAGAGAAGAGTATGTTGAATATTCCGGTTTTCTCACATTTTGTTTGCTTCTATAGTAGGTAAAGAACGGTTCAGTACATCCTCGTAATAATCCTTTGTGTAGAATTTGCTGTGTTACGAAGCCATTTTTTGCAATAAATAAAGATGAGAACGTTTTAGGTTCAAAAACCGCCTTATAGCGTACTTACACCCACTGTACGTGTTATGTAGGAAGTAGACAACATAATTACACATCAGCTTTGGTCGGTAAGATCATTCTCTGCGTATAATGTTAGATGATATCTCAATTACATCAAAGAGCTCCCGTATCGCGTAGGCCGAAAAGCCAAAACATGTGCAACATTACATTTATATTTCAATATTATCATAGTCACACCGTTGGGCGGTACCTTCTAGCTTTTGTAGTATCTTGACGTACGTGCTTTCAATTTAAAAACGGTAAAATGAAATATGTATCCACCTTATCCTCCGCTCTGTGGTTTGTTAGAAGGGTTAATCCAATTGCATTATTATGAAGTCTGTGGATATCTGGCCATCTAGGAACATGACTTGAAACTTGATAGCTCATTTATTATAATGATCGGCTTTTCGTTTAGAGCTGGGGTGTTTAGGGTGTCTCATCCATTAGACATCAATGGCTGCCGATTAATTGTTCTCGTGTCTACTCAATTTTACGTAAGAGGATGTCGGAAAATGCTGTTGAGCATTTAGAAATACACTGTGTCAGGATTTATCGTTAATATAGTCAGTCTAGAAAGTTTCCGGAATTTATTATTTTTCATAATTTTAATATACTGCTTTTTTGTAACATTCTAAGGCAAAAGCACTGTATAAAATAGGTTGTGCAGATAGCCGGCTATGGTAAAAGTTGCATGGCAACACTATCGAATATTGTTGATTGTTAACAGGTATACAATTTATTAAATGTCACAACTAGAAACAATTATAGTAACAAGAACATGAAGCGGTGAATAACAGAAAACCATGTGAAAAAAATGTTGAGGAAAGCCTTCTTATAAATGCTCAAACAGGTCACCAATCTTGTGAAAAGTGTTCCATCTTGGGCGTCCACTTCAAGGCCTTTTGGCCACGTTTTCCATTTTTCAGTTATGATGGGCGATCCTCAAACACTTTCACTAATCAGAAGGATATCTGACCTGTTTGAGCATTTATAAGAAGGCTTTTCTCAACATTTTTTCACATGGTTTTCTGTTATTCACCGTTTCATGTTCTTGTTACTATAATTGTTTGCTTCTTGATATTCTCCTGTTTCTTTGCCACTATTCTTCAAACACTGCTATTACAATTTCGAAAAAATTTCTTTCAATTAGTTTGTATAGATGTTTCCCATTTTACGACAACGTTCTACTAGATTCTACTAAAACAATCCACATTTCTTATTTTGGAATTTAATTAATGAATTTCATATAGTAATTACACCCCATAAACCTTATATCGACGAAAAGCTCTTATGAAATGTCATGCAATGGTGTAATAAAAAACAGAGTGTTGCATTCGAAAAAATTGAGTTTATTCAATTTGTTATTTGTCATTTAAAAAATAATGTAGTATAGTCTAGTCAACAAGTGCCTTTTGGGTCAACTTTTTTCAGCAGTCTCCGAAAATTATGATCAAGGTGTCATTCGATTCGGAATGGCATCTAGATGATTTTTGAAAAAAAATGAAGTTCCGCTTGCAGAAATTGCAAAAGTTATTAACAATTAACTAAAAAAAAAGAGAGTTCAGTTTTTTGTAAATATCTCAAAAACTAATAAAGATTTTTGAAATAAAAAAAAAGATTCCAAAAGAGGAGGGAATTTCCTAAAAAAATGTCGACTCCCGGAATTGTAGTCCCAATATTAATAATTTTCCCAAAGGGATGAAAATACGGCCGAAAACTGGCTTTCGTAAGCCACGCTTACTTTGTACACTTTATTAATAAAATATATTTTAACAGATTAAATATGAAATTTAATAAATGAAAAAATTCAGGGGCATACTGGATAGATGAATGAACAATAATCCGCCAAAAGAAATGTTTATCTCAATTTTTCAGTTAGTTATGCAATAGTTAATTCATAATTTTTTTCTGCTTGGACATAACATTGCAAGTGTGATAATTGTTAAACTATTAACTTGAGATTTTTTTCCTCTCTTGGAGCAATTTTTGGAAGACTTCAGAATATATCCCCGTTGGAAAAATTTTAAAATGTTTATTTTTCAGTTTTTTATTAACAATTTTGTTAATCTAAGTTTTTAATTTTGCAACAACGAAAATTGTTAATAAAAAACTGAAAAATAAACATTTTAAAATTTTTCCAACGAGGATCTATTCTGAAGTCTTCCAAAAATTGCTCCAAGAGAGGAAAAAAATCTCAAGTAAATAGTTTAACAATTATCACACTTGCAATGTTCATGTCCAAGCAGAAAAAAATTATTAATTAACTATTGCATAACTAATTGAAAAAACTCTTTTTTTTTAGTTAATTGTTAATAACTTTTGCAATTTTTGCAAGCGGAACTTCATTTTTTTCAAAAATCATCAAGATGCCATTCCGAATCGAATGACACCTTGATCATAATTTTCGGAGACTGCTGAAAAAAGTTGACCCAAAAGGCACTTGTTGACTAGTAGGCGATAGAACACCGACATCAAATTTATGCCTATTTCAAAAGATGAATAGAAGCTTAAGGAATCGACTGGAAAAAAAATGATTGAACGAGATGTTGAACGGTTCCGAAGTTATGACTTTTTCTGTGGGTCTACGCACGATGCTGTTTCGAAACATAAATTGACAGGTCAAAAACTAATGTAGATAAGTCAATGAAACCTGGATGAGTTTTATCGACAATTGAGTGGCGAATCCAAAGATGTATGAAAAATAGGGGGTTGCCATTTAAAAAAAACCGAACCTATGTATGTATTTCATTTTCGGACATCCTGTATGTGTATGAAAATATTTTCAGGATGTGCGGATTGTACCAACTTTCGTTTGGAAAAACAATTAAGTCGATAGCTTGAGAAACGAGGTTATGGACCATTTACGCAACCCTGGATCACCCTGTATATGTCTATAAATTGAAATCTAAGTGTTGTCTAAGGCATGTTATAAAATTTAATTCTAAAAGTTTTCAAGAAATTTTTCAGATTAAATCTGTAAAGGTTTCAGAGCATCAATCCAGGTATTATCTGTAATATTCAAAAAACTCCTCGTAATAAATTTTCAATATATGAATAGTTGCGAAAAAAATTAGGAGGTGATTTCTTGTCAAAAAATAGGGTGGGCTTTTTAAATAAACTTAATTTTTTGACCCTCCTTTGGTTTGTTAGAGCCCCCTAATGATGGCGCCCGAAAAACAGTTTTTAATTTTTTTTAATGATAAGCCAGATCAAAAAATAATTGTAACTTAATCGAAGTTAATCAAAACTAGTCAGTTGTCATAACAAAATGACATCCGCGGACTAGATAAATTCTTATTCGAAAATAATTCCAGCCTCTACGATTCGCGCTATCATGTTGATAAATTTTTTTTTCTCAAAAACCTTGAATTTTAGCAAGACATTACAAGAGACCTTATTTGTTAAGAATGGATCAAACTATCCAAAATAAATTTCTTTATTATAAAATAGGGATACGGAAAAAGGTTTCTTGCGAAAGAAGGTTTAGGAGTGGCTTTTTCTACCCCTTGCAATCATAGAGGAAAACAACCAAAAATTTTTTTTAAATGCCTTTTCGCCCGCATAAAATGTCTGCTCAATTTGATTCTTCTCAGGATTTTGGTTTTTAAGAAAATTTCAAAACTTTTTTTTCGAGCGCCATCTTTAGGGTGCTGTAACTAAGCAGAGGGGGCTCAAAGAAATAAAGTTTATGAGAAAGACTCACCCTATTTTTTTGATTTTGACTATTAATATACTATGTATATTGTTTGATAACTATGGTGTTCTAGAACAACTGCGCCAAAAGGGAAGTAGTTTTTGATGACATTTAAAGGTTAGCTTAGGAAACTGTTCTATTAAAACACCCTTAGTGCATCTCTTCTATACCTTCTTGCATACCTTTGTCAATATTTCTAAATGAGAGAACAAAAAGCTCCCCGCATGAATAATCCTAAATCAGAATTCAGGCGTGGCACAAGTCAACCTCTTCAGTTTCACAATAAACAAATTAATTTGCACCACAGTGTGTGAAAACAAACAAAAGCAAACATCACTAGTCCCTCCGAATGGATCAGATCGAATTTACTCAAAGTTCAATGGGTAATCAGTGAAGTAGATATAGCTGTTGGTATTTGAACTGTTTGCGATTGAACTGGGAATCGAAGTAGAAAGGGTTTAAAAGGGGTAGTCAAACTGAATGCATATTCTTTCACGTCTTGTATGTCGATATTATATTTACTATTGAATCAACATCAGCAGGTTACCACTATGCATCTTAAAAGGCTCTCAGGGTGCTATTGTTCAAGATGCAAAATATGTTTTCTTTTTTCCGCTGCTTCTGGGGTATTCATGCAACAATGAGTGTGATTGATTGGAAAGTTATTTAATAGTTATAATAATAATAGTAATAGATTTGTAATTTGGAAATTGTCGGGATTTTGAATGATCAGTGTTGAATATTATGATGTGCTAGGCTTCTTCACTGGTAGGTAATGGTGATGATGCAGAGAAGTTAAGTAGATAAATAGACCCGATATTACTAAAGAGAATAGAGAAGCATCTGAAAACACTATAAAAATAATAACATTCTTTCAAATCCCTTATTAGACAGGACATATTGATAACTGACCACTTTGGTCACGACTTCTGGTGGCTAAAAAAAGTACTAGTTTTAGTGTGCACTTTAATATAGAATCGTGTGTAATAATTTCAGTATTGAATAAAAAATTCAATAAGAAATTTTTAATCACGATGGAAGTTATTAAATTAACGCCTCGTAAAAAAAATAAAAGTCGAGTTTATTGTGCTGTGAATGGTTGTGGTAGTAAATCACATGAAAATTTAGAAATAAGTTTTCATGCTATACCCAAACCAGGTAGCAGTTTTGTTTAAATCGAAAATTTATTTGGAAAAGAAAAAAAAATAGATAGGTTTAAAGCTTGGCAACGGGCTTTAAAATTAAAAAATATAAACCCTCACATGAGAGTATGTTCGTTACATTTTGAAAGAAATGATTTTGTTTTACCAGGTAAGTTAACTGTTCTTAACGTTAAATGAAGGATAATGAATATGCCAGTTACAAATAGAATTATTATTTTTTAATCATTTTTACAGGTATAATTTCCAAAAAGATGACTTTAAAAAAAACAAGCGTTCCTTCGTGCAATCAAATGGATCGCAAAGTATCAAAAGATGTTGAAAAAAATAAAGAGGCACGGCACCATCGTCAAGTTAATCGGAGTTTAAAAAAATAGCTGTTGAGAAAAACAAAAACATTAGTGAAAATTGTAATTTGGTGAATGTAGAAAATATTGTAACTGATAAAAGTGAAGAAATGTGCTTTATAAATGATAATGTTGTTGAAATGTCTTTGAATAAGTCATACAATGATATTGGAGTACAGGTGGAAACCTTATTCATAAAACCATCGTTCATGGATTTCATCAAAACAGAAGATGATTTTCGAACAGCTACGGGAATCCAATCATATCAAATCTTGTAAACTATTGTTGAACTTGTGAATGAAAATTTTGGGCAAGCTTTACATAAAACTCAAGTGAGTTTCAGGGAAAAAGTAATTATGACTTATGTAAAATTAAAACAAAATATTTCGTATTCATTTTTATCGATTATTTTTAATAACTGTACACCAAGACATTGCAAACGAATTTTTTATCATACTTTACAAATGTTAAGTAAGTGTTTAAAACCTTTCATTCCTTGGACTTCAAAAGAAGAAATTTCTCGAAATTTACCAAAGCAGTTTGAAGGATTTGAGGATGTGAGAGTTGTGGTCGACTGTACTGAGATTTTTATACAAGCTCCAACAAAATTATGCTGCCAAGAAGTTGTTTATTCTCACTACAAATCATCTCCTACAATAAAAATAATGACTGGAGTATCACCAGGAGGGCTGATTACATTTATCAGTAAACCGTTTGGGGGAAGAGCTAGTGATACAGAAATATTTTCAAACAGCGAATTACTAAATTTATTGGACGTTGGAGATGAAGTAATGTGTGATCGAGGATTTTTAATTGATGAGCTTTGTGCGCGAAAGTCTTGGAAACTTATTCAACCGCCTTTTTTAAGAGAAAAAAAAACAATTTTCTAAAAGTGAAGCAATGTCGACCTCACGAATTGCCAAAGGTCGAGTACATGTAGAACGATCCAATCAACGAATCAAAACCTTTGCTGTCGTTGGTGAAACAATGTCAGTGAAACTTGTGGAAGTCGTAGAGGATATTTTTACTGTGATTTGTGCTACAGTTAATCTCAGTTCACCTATTCTTAAAGATGATAAATTTATGAGAAATTAAAAATTATGATTTGCAATCTGTGTACTTAAATAAAAACAAAAATATGGAAACACTTGATATTTCTTTTATTTATCCAACAAACAATTAAAATAATTAATCTTAATTTAACAGTACTTTAAATTATAATTATCTTTGGATATTTTCAGACTTGGCTTACATTATTATTATCATTATTATTAATATTATTATACTTAATATTAACATCGTTATTATTATTATCATTATCTTTTATAGACTCTTACTTGATTGCATAAATTACATGTAGCATTTTTTGAAAAAATGCTTTCTTTACAGCTGTAAGCATTCTTTCAACAAACAATTTGATTAACTAATCTTAATTTAACATGACTTTAAACTATAATTATCTTTGGTTGTTTTTAGACTTGACTTACATTACATTGGTCCCCTTTCCTAAAAAAAATAATTATTTTTTATTATTATTGTTGTGTAAAAAAAAGGTTTATGAAATCATAATAAATTCTTGACTGCAAAATGACATTTAAGGTTAGAAAGTTACGTACCGATAGCAATATAACAAAGTTGCAACCACATGCTTATATTTTTCGCCCAGTCCAGCTTTACATGAGCATTTCACTGATAAAATCTTCCCTTTTGAAACAGACCCATGAATTTCATGGGGTTTTTCTTTTATGTGGGAGCTTTGTAAACATAACGCTGTGAAACTTACATCACCGCTTGTACTTTCACTGCTTTTACCGCATTTAATTAAATGGCCAGCATCTAGAATTTTTTCTGCACTTACAACATTTTTTTGAGCTGGATTTGAACCAACACAATCAAAAATTTCTTTTAAAGAAAACATAAATAAACTTAAAAATCACTCTAACTTAATGCAAACTTAATGGGTAAACTCTTTGGTTGCACACAATACGTAGCCATGTTTTTTAAGCCACGCCTTCTGGTCAGTTCTCAATTGGGAGTACAAATTAAGTCTGACTGTTTTCAAAACATGTCTATAAAAACATGAAATTTTAGAATAGTAATAGCTGGTTGCTGTGGTTTTAGACAGATTTGATATCTGTCAACATCCAGTTTGAGTTGTTTTGAGCTTCATACAATGATTTTTTGTTACGCTGTTGACAATGTCAATTTTTTTTAATAACTTAATAGTATAGTCCGTCTAGAAAGTATCCGAAAAAAACAAAGCTCAATTGTAATTATTTAGTATATATTTTTAATTCTTGAATTAGAAATTTATAACAAAATATTTATCTTATTTACTGGGAAAACCGGGAAATTAATTTGAACACATTAAATTATATGCAGTTGAAATCTTTGCTAGTTTGCCATTCTTTTAATTTCAATGGTAATTTTCAGGGAAGTATAAATGAAGCGGCTTCAATCTTGGCTTCAATCTTAATTTAAATGTATTTTATTTTAATTTAAAGTTCTAAAAAACACCTTATATGATTCATCTCCGGTGGTTCAAAATTATCATACCGCTCCATATCAAAGAACCATATGGGAAATATCTAAATTATAAGCCGGGTGCAAAATTATCTCCGTTCTGTCCACTTAATCACTTAATGGTGGGCCTCACCAGGTAAACAACGTGTGTGTTACACACCAATAATTTCCATATATCTCCTTTATAAAAAATTCGAATATAAGTGTCCGCCAATTCGCGGCTTATCGGATCTTTGCGGTTACGATTCCGTCCAGAATTCCAAATGCCAGTTGGTTTTTCAAGGTGATAACCACATCGTTTGCGAAAATTCGGCAGAATTGAAGAGCCGTAAAATTAGGATCAGTCAGAGCGATATAATTTTGAGGCTGTGATGTAGGTAGCTTGTTTCTCGGAGAAACTAAGACATCATAATTAACTTCGCCAACAGTGGCGGCTTCAATCGAGCTTGGGGTTTTTGGTATGAATGTTACCTCTGAAGTGTGCTACAGGTGAACTAACCTACTGACAGAACAGGACTTGAGTCAGGTTCATGAGTCAAGAGAAGCTGTTTAATTTGAAAAAATTTTTATAAAAAAAATGCCTCTAGAACACACTATGTCAATTTAGTAGACATATAGAATTAATACTTATCGGGTGCTTTATTTTAGAGTGATAGAACTTTCGATAGGGATAACTGTGATTTGTCAGAAGCTAGAAGCCATGTTGTTTTGACATTTCTGTTCAGTAAGCATTGACAAATTATCATGGAAAGACTCACGCCGCAACAACGTTTACAAATTGTTGGAATTTATTTTCAAAATCAGTGTTCTATTCACCAAACTTATAGAGCACTTCGTGAAATTTATGGTTTACATAATCGTCCATCAGAGCAGCTAATTCGTCGAACTATCGATAGATTTCGGACAACATTTTCTCTACTCGATGCAACAACAACAATACAAAGAACTGTACGTACAGAAGAAAATATCGCTGCTGTAAGTCATAGTGTTAATGATGATGCAGATTTGTGTACGTTCACAACAAGTTGGACTCGTCAATATCTTGGTCTACACCCATACAAGATCCAATTGGTTCAAGAACTAAAGCCACTTGACCATAATAAGCGTCGTTTGTTTGCTGATTGGGCCCTAGAACGGCTTGAAGTTGATCCATTTTTTTAGCGTAAAATTGTGTTTAGTAATGAAGCTCATTTCTGGTTGAACGGCTATGTACACAAGCAAAATTGCCGTATATGGAGTGAAAACAATCCTCAAGAAGTTCTGCAGGTTCTATTGCATCCTGAAAAATGCACTATATGGTGTGCTTTACACGCTGGAGGCATCATCGGTCCATATTTCTTTAAAAACGATGCTGGAGCTAATGGTTCAGTGAATGGTGCTCGTTACAGATCGATGATCAATGTTTATTTGTTTCAAAATTTGAATGGTATCGACCCAGAAGTGTTTTGGTACAAGATGGTCCTACACCTCATGCTGCTACCGTAACAATTGATTTATTGAAAGAAAGATTTGGCGATAACATTATTTCGAGAAATGGTCCAATTAATTGGCCTCCAAGATCATGCAACATAACTCCACTGGATTATTTTCTTTGAGGTTATGTCAAGTCATTGGTTCATGCTGATAAGCCAGAAACAATAGACGCTTTGGAAGCCAACATAACTTGTATTATTATTGTCTGGTCGAACGCGGTTCCTCAGAGCTAGTCGTGGTGGACATATGCCGGAAATTACTTTTAAAGCATAAATATCATAAAATTTTCTTTCAAATAAAAAAAAATTAGGTTCAATCTTAATTTAAATGTTTTATTTCAATTTAAAGTTCTATCACTCTGAAAAAAAAACAAGCGATATTACACAGTACCAAAGGGAATAAAAGAATTCAACGAAATATAAATTGTCAATTATTAAATTATTAAATAAATACTTGAACGGTACAAAACTTTGCTGCGTTCCTTGTTTTATGAAAACCAAATTTCCTTTCAAAAATGCAAAACATAACCTCAAGAACTTCTTCAAAAACAACTTGCTCAAAATAAATTCCTTTCAAAAGATTCTAAAACATGCAGAACATCTTCAAACGCAAGATCCAAGTGGTTCAAGAACTAAAGCCACTTGACCATAATAAGCGTTCTTTGTTTGCTGAGTGGGCCTTAGAACAGCTTGAAGTTGATCCATTTTTTTAGCGTTAAATTGTGTTTAGTGATGAAGCTCATTTCTGGTTGAATGGCTATGTAAACAAGCAAAATTGCCGTATATGGGGTGAAAACAACCCTCAAGAAGTTCTGCAGGTTCCATTGCATCCTGAAAAATGCACTATATGGTGTGCTTTACACGCTGGAGGCATCATCGATCCATATTTCTTTAAAAACGATGCTGGAGCTAATGGTTAAGTTAATGGTGCTCGTTACAGATCGATGATGAATGATTATTTGTTTCAAAATTTGAATGGTATCGACCCAGAAGTGTTTTGGTACAAGATGGTGCTACACCTCATGCTGCTACCGTAACAATTGATTTATTGAAAGAAAGATTTGGCGATAACATTAGTTCGAGAAATGGTCCAATTAATTGGCCTCAGATCATGTGGCATAACTCCACTGGATTATTTTCTTTGGGGTTATGTCAAGTCATCGGTTTATGCTGATATGAAAAACAATAGACGTTTTGGAAGCCAACATAATTCGTGTTATTGATGAAATAAGACCTGAATTACTGGAAAAAGTGGTTCAACATTGGTCTGGTCGAATGCGGTTCCTCAAAGCTAGTCGTGGTGGACATATGCCGGAAATTATTTTCAAAACAACAAATAATATATAGAGATAGAAAGTAAGAATAACTTGGAGAACACACCAAATAATAGAAACTAGAATATTAATGAAACTACAAAGGAAAATGTTAGTCCTGAAAATGTAGGCTCGACCACCAGATCTGAGTTGGAACCAAGTCCCAGCAATGAGTTGTTAAGTCAAAGAAAAACCACATCAGAAAGGACGGTTAGGCCTCCAAGAAAACTGGATCTCCAATGTATAAATAATTGACTAGATATTTGTTGTGAAGGGAGATGTTAGGGTATTAATAGAACGCATCTGTTCTTTATTTATTATTATATTCTATGAATCTAGGACAGAGAGGCAACAACATTACCTCCCTACAACAGTTGTAATTCAGATACACGTGTAAGTAAAATGTAGAAAGTTAATGTTAAATAAAGTTAGTTGTTAACTTGCGCTTGTCATAGATTATTTATAAACAAGAACCCTCACGTTACAGTTTCAGTTCATTACTTCTTTAGGATTTAATTTCAAATTTTCCGTGCGTTATCGATCTATCTATATCTCAATAAGCGACCAACTAAAAACCGACCACTACCTTTCAAGTGCCAACCTTAAAAAAACAAAACATAATTCATTCCTCACTGAATACTTTTATTTCCGGTTGATGTGTCACGAACAACAGCTCCCCAAGCCGTTGTCGTTTGCTGGACGGCGCAACGAACGCTAAAGAGGGATCAGGTTTTAGAATATTTATGGTTATAATCCTCTTTGCACAAATTAGCTCTTAATCTCCAATAGTGGCCGCGGTTCTCGCATGGAGTAACACGTAAAATGTCGTTTTCTGTTGTTATGCGAACGGACGCACTACGTTGTCCGAAAGGAGAGAATATTTCTTGGAAATAGCCCCTTTATCGGTGCGGGAAAATACATGTTTCTGTCCTATGTTATCCCTTCCATGCTGAACAAACACTCAGATATCCATGAGGCAGATATAAATGCCCAATTATGGGCATATATTCAGGCGTCGTCGATTTGAAAGATGAAGGGTAGGCCATCTAGAGTTTGCATTTTCAAGTAGTGGTTATTTCGAGTCTGGCAACATTTCTGTTCAATATTGGACATTACGAAATGGCTCGATTTACGCTTGAACAAAACTGGGAATATACTAACTGCATCAAACGTTCCTTTTATACGATTTCTCAGTTCGTCTACGGTGTTCACTGGCGTTAAGTACCCTAGAAATTTCATAAATCCCCATAAAAAGAAATCTAAACTATTTAAGTCTGGGGATTTGGCGGGCCATGATTAATGTCCACCCCGTCCGTTCGACCGGCCTGTCCTGGCCCCGGATCAATGCGTAACTTTTTAGGGTTTGTGGATCTCGACGGAATGGCTTAGCCATTAGTGCTTGACGCCAGGATCAATCAAATGACTTCACATGGGTTCGGTGAGTCAGGATGTACAGGCCGCTAGACGGTGCTCGTACCAGGATCGATTGTAGTCGTTAATCTTGGGTTTATCTTAGTTCATGGGACTGCGTTCGGATGGATGGATAATAATTCCTTCCGGCGGGTGAGTTGCGTCTTTAACCAACTCGGGTACTGACCTGCAGAGCCAATAGAGGTTGGATAATGCTTCGCTGCTACCAGTCAGACGGTTCTGGCTTTCGACACGGGGCCCAAACTGGAAGCTGGTGGGTTCACCTCTTCGGAGGGGTTCTCGCTTCGCGCGATGATATGGCGAAATCCTTATCACACTTTCTACCTCTGGGGTGGACTGTGAAGACTGCTGAGTAGTAACTTGGATAAGAACTATGCTCGTCATGCCAATACTAAAACCCGGCAGAATTCACGTGTCCACCCCGTCCCGTCCCCAGACATTAGATCTTGACGGGATGGGGGCGCTTGTTTCGTCCCTGCGAAATGGAGGGTTGTCTTGGTGTCTAACGTAATGCCATTCGCGCCAGTCACTGGTCCTGTGGAAGATCTCCGAATGGGGCCCTAGTTTTGCCATTCTGGTGGAATGGAGGGCTGAGTCGGTTGATTAACTCAGTGACAGGGAGTCTGTCGCAGCATATGGCTTCTCCCTTAAAACTAGCGTACTCTACCCTATTGCAGTAAATCTCTGGATTTTTCTGTCTAATGGGCGAGTGCGTTATGTAGCATACTGCGTTACCTCGAGGGGACCGGACTTTTCCTGAACCCGAATCAATGGGTAACTTTTTAGGATTTGTGGATCTCGAAGAAATGACTTTGCCGTTAGTGCTGGACGCCAGGATCAATCAAATAACTTCATATGGGTTTGGTGAGCCAGGACGTACAGGCCGCTAGACGGTGCTCGTACCAGGATCAATTGTAGTCGTCAATCTTGGGTTAATCTTAGTCCATGGGACTGCGTTCGTATGGATGGATAAGAATTCCCTCCGGCGGGTGAGTTGGGTCTCTAACCAACTCGGGTACCGACCTGCAGAGCCAGTAGAGGTTGAATAGTGCTTCGCTGCTACCAGTCAGACGGTTTTGGCTTTAGAGCTGAGGCCCAAACTGAAAGCTGGTCGGTTCATTTCTTTGGAGGGGTTCTCGCTTCGCGCGATGATATGGCGTAATCCTTATCACACTTTTTGCCCCTTGGGGCGGACTGTGGAGACTGCTGAGTAGTCACTTGGTGAAAGAGCCAAACTCACATGCCATTATGAAAACCTGGTAGAATTCACGAGTCCACCCGTCCAATCCACCTGTTTTCATAATTTTCGTTCAAATACTCCCTAACCAAAATGCATGATCCACATTTCACGTCGTAGCATAAGATGTAAATAATCCAAAAATAGGGGCAAAGCGTTTTCTAAAAAATTTCTGTATGATTGATCAGTAAGTCGACCAGGCAAGAAGAAAGGACCAACCGAATAATCTCCAAAATTACCACCCCACAGCCCATATGTGTTCATCATGAAAATTTATAATTTTAGTGCTTGAGAAACAGGCTATATCAGTGAAAAGGATTTGGCAATCAAAATGAGGAATGTTCAATAGTCTATTGAGGTACCATTGACAAAAAATAATCCTGGGATGACAATCGCGAGCCAGTAGCAAAGAACTCCGCAAGATCCGCCAAAGAACTTGATGACTTATTTAAACTAATACTAATTTTTCCTACACTGGTTCCTGCATGTTATTCTATGTCGTTCAGAACTGCCTCTTCTAGTCGTGGAGTTGTCACACTTCGGTGTCTACCTGCATCAATATTTTTCGTAGAAAAGATCCAGTTTTTGATAGACACCTGTGAATATGAGAGAACATTCGATGACCAAGCATCACTCTTTTGAGATAGCGTTCCATGTAAAGACGCTTAGCTTCTGTTGAATTTCCATTTGCAAGTCCATTTCGGAATTCGCGAAATTCGGCATATTTTGATATTAAATTGCAATCACCTTTACGTTTAAAAACCCAGGAGTTCAATTTGATCTGTCAAAACTAATAATGAATTTATTCACCACAGCTTACCAACTGAAATTTTATAACGATTTGGATTTTTCTGAGCATTTCGAGAGAATCGTTCAAAATTTTTTTTTCGAAATCGGTAGCAGATAAAACAAACATACTAGAGGCCATAAAGTTTAGTATAACAACAAACCTACTTTTTACAATTGTTCAAACTAACAGTGGCACACCATAAAAACGTTCTGGAGTAAAACAGGTGACAGTGTTCTAGAAAAAATATCACCAATCAAAATTGGCATGTCACATGATGTAAATACTAAATTGTAATAACTATTCCAAATTTCAGTTGAATATCTTGTAAAATGCAGATACTTTGGAAAAAAACTTGAAAAAATCCAAACTTTAACACTCTGTATCTCGAAAACAAAACGTTTGCGGTCCCATGTTTATGGATTTTTTTTCTTTGAAATCATGTAAGGAATCTTCCCTCTTCGTTTGTACCTTCGATTTAGGAACACCAGATATATATCATTATAAAATCTATTTAATTAATTTTAATTTTCTTATAATTTGTGTTTGTAAAGCTTTGGGCGACAATTTATTATGAAATCTATTAATGAATTCATTATGAATTCTGTTTACTTCGCGTAGTGTGCTGATTCATTATGAAATTTACTTATAAAATTTTTGGTTTGAAAGTTTTTTCGATTACCCTTGTATATAGCCCGGATGTATTTTCGGCTACCGTCTGACTCGATAAAGGAACTTGTCACGTAAGGCTTCTGTTTCAACAGTTAAGTAGAATTAAAGTCAATTTAACATTAAAGTGCAAACTTAAAGTGAATGTTACAGAAAAATAACTGAAATTAATTCACCAGAACTACTACAGATTTTAATCCAAATAAATCCCATGAAAACATTCAGAATTAAATTTTAAAACATGTCCTAAATACACACTATCACTAATTCCAGCTTTTATTCTGTAATATGCAAATACTTCTTCATAGTAGTCTTCAATTTATATACTTTGATAATTGAGAAATTTCTTTGTATTACATCACATGCACGTGGCGGTTATGTAATGCAGAGTCGAAGTCGTATCTTCTTTCATTGTATATTTCTGTGATATAACCTAATTTTCGTATAGGTCATGCTTATCCCAAAATTGGTTAGTTGTTGCAGAAATGTGTTGTGTTCAAAAAGGTATTTCTATATATTTTTAAATGATTATTTTGTTCATTCAAATAACGCCTTACTGAACAGATTTTGGGTCCGAATGTATCAGGTTCTTACTCTGAAGGATGTGCTATATATTCTTTAAAAAAAAGAAAAATAGAAAAAGGCCTTTTTGAATTATATGTTGAACGTTTTTGGTGATGGAACTTGTGATTCTTTAACATCCAATCGAAACATATATATGTATAAGGTGATGTCTAAATAATTAGATCATTATTTTATATTTCTTTTGATTCTTTATTAGTTAATTTCCACCACATGTGATGATGATATATATATCTATAAGGTGATACAATGTATGTAGGACATGTTTTATAATTTAATTTTAAATGTTTTCATGAGATTTATTCGGATTAAAATCTGTAAAGGTTCTGGTGAATTAATTCCAGCTATTATTCTGTAATATGCAAATACTTCTTCATAGTAATTTTCAATTCACCTTAAAGTGAATGCTCTACGTGGCTCCTTCGACTTTCGCCTGTTCTAATTCTTGTAATAAAGACTTCCGTATGTCAAAGAATATATTATTTGTATTCTTCTCCAGAGTTTGTCTTGCGAATACATTTCATGGGCATAAACAAGGGGAAATAAATAGTGAAATTATCAGCAAAAAACAAAAAAAAAAATTCAAATTGAACCTGCATCTTTTTCCACAGCAATAAAATATTGAGGTATATTTGGTCTAATGGTTATATTTTAGTCCGAATAATCTGTTCTTATCTTGTGCCCCAATAGTTATGATTCATCCTGTATATGAAAATGTTAAACTAATAGTACCAAACAATCTATTATTAATAGCGGCACGTTAGCTATTGCTGTATTCGGCATTTTTCTCTCGAAGAAATTTCTCGTTTTTAAGTTGAAAGTACTTACTTTTCAAGTTCATAATCTGCTTTGGTGAATGCAGCTTAAGCTTTACCATTAAGAGCGTACCTCATCATCATTAGCTGGTAGCTTATTCATCTATACAAAAAGGCTCGTGTTTAATGCAGTGTGAAAGTTCTACATCAATATTCTCTTTGTATTCAGAAGGGTTGTACTAAATATAGCTTTGAGCTTATATTTCAGCCAGGGAGCTTTTGCGCGCTGTTCATTTCCCGTGAAAATTTTAAATTTGTGATTTACTTCTTAAAAAACCCGCATATGATGAATAAAAGACAGAATTATGTGTTCTGTCATCCGAAAGTCATAGAATAGTACATTACATAACGAGGTGGAAAGTGGTTGATTACTGTCGAGAGATTAAGAAGTAAACTTTTTCTCGAGGTTTGTGTACTATTTCATTTGCAACCATGAAATTTTTTACTCGATTTTTATTAAAACGGAAAAATCCGAAAAAAATTTCTAAAGTTGGCCAAATCTTCAATTCCGATTAACGACACAGCGGTTGCTATGGAACGAATAGACATCATCAACGGAAAATAAAAGTCACTTAACGTGTTGTGTGCAGATAAAATTTGATGAAAATAATGTCTCACGACTCTGAATGCGACTCAAATGATATTCCATTTGAATTAAAAGTAATAGCCGAGAAGATAGAAATGAATTTATTGCCGGATAAAAGCAAGGGCCGCTACAAGAAAACGTTTGACATCTATAAAAACTGGTGCATTGAAAAAAACGTGAAGAACTATATGATTTCAGAAACTGTCCTGTTACTTTGTTGTTTCTTTATTTGGGGAAAGAAGTAGCGATAAGCAACTGTCAACGATATGGTCAATGTACAGCATGATAAAGGCAGTTTTCGTCATTATAGAGAAAGTAGATATTAAAAAAATGTATATATGACATAATTTATTTCCACAAAAATGTTTGTACTAATACAACAATTGTTTCACCATGATGTGGCTTCTTCAGGTATTACATTGTACTATCTGATGGTATTGAGTGTAACCGAGTTTATATACATTTTTAGGTACGTGACCAAATAATAGAAGCACAAGTCATAAAAACTCTAGGTGTTTATTGGAGTTTGCCGCTAAAAATGCCATTAAGGAAAAATATTGCTTCTATTATTTGGTCATGTACCTAAAAATGTATATAAACTCGGTTACACTCAATACCATCAGACAGTACAATGTATTACCTGAAGAAGCCACATCGTGGTGAAACAATTGTTGTATTAGTACAAACATTTTTGTGGAAATAAATTACTGTCATATATACATTTTTTTAATTAAAATGAGTTTCCACCAAGTGAAGACTTAATCTATCAAATAGAAAGTAGATATTTCAAAATTCGGTAGGGTCCTTGCATTGCTAAAAAAACGAAACATATGTTACAAGCCAACAATCGAACAATTTCACAAGAGATGAAATTGATAATTTTGTGCAAAAAGCGCCGAAGGAATTTCTTCCAACCAAGGTATTCTAATTTTTTTCTCATATGGGGTGTTTTTTTTAAAGTAATAAAACTTTCGATAGGGATAACTGCGATTTGACATAAGGAAGAAACCATGTTGTTTTGACATTTCTGTTCAGTAAGCATTGACAAATTATCATGGAAAAACTCACGCCAAAACAACGTTTACAAATTCGAGTGTCTAGTCGTCCGATTAGCGAATGAATAAAATTTAGGAGTCGTCCGATTAGCGGACAAATAAAATTTACTAATCGTCCGATTAGCGGACGAATAAAATTTACTAGTCGTCCGATAAAAAATTATTTTCAAGTGGTTATTGGTCGATGAAAAATCATAGAAAATGCACTTAATGGCAAAAGAGAAATTAATGATTCAGACATACAAATTAATTATAGAAATTTATCTTTTGCTATCATAGATGACACTAATATTAATTTATCGATCATGACTCAATACTTTACTTCTAAAGGTTGGCAAAAAATTATAAAAATGTGTAACAAAAAAAAATCACAAGAATAGCAATGTAAATCCTGCAAATTAGATTTAGATAAGACGATTGACAGTGACGACGATGAATTGAAGAAGAATGGAAGAGTTAAAGTAAGCATAGGATGTGATTATTGCTTGGAATGGTACCACTCAAAATGTGCTGGACTTAGAAGAAGACCAAAAGCAAAATTATGGATGTGTAGCGATTGTAAAAGTTAAAAGTTAACACAATACTTTGATAGTAAAAGCTAAATTTTTTTACTGTTTATTATTATTTTTTTCTCTTCAAACCAATTGACTATTTTATGATGAAGATAATTCCTATAAAAATGAATAACCTTTAAAAAAAATAACCTCTAATAAAAATTGATTCTTAATATAATTAAAGTAATCATTATCGTGTTGTACCTGTTTCATGTTTTAAGCTTGGTTTAATGAAGTTTTTGTTAATTAACAATGATAATTATACTTCTTTTAATACGGCTGAATAATAATTTTTGTCGAATAAATATCCTCTTTTCCATCTTTAAACATCCATAATCAAGCCACTGTAAATAAAATATTATTTTACTTCAAATTTACATAGAAAAATTTCTATTTTTAACAACAAAGTCAATACCAAATGATATGTTTTGTAAGGTGAGTTAATAAGGTAATACTTACTTAATTCTTTTTTAATTCACTTTTACAGTTTTTCATTTAATTAAATTTGAAATTTAATATTTGTGAACTGGAAATTAACGCTCGTTTCCAAGTATATGTTACAATACACCAAGAATTATATGTCAACACATTTTACATTTTTAACTTAAGTGAAAAGTTTTTAATTAAATTGTTATTTGTTATAAGTATACAAAACTTATGACGGGTTTACAGTATATTTACTGTTGTTGTCGCGTTTTCATGTGTACGCATAATCACATCACATAAGGGAGACTTCAAAAAAAAAATCTCGAGTGAATGATACTGCTTTTTTTTTAATTAACCTTTTAATTAATGACTGCAAAAATTTCAATTTTAAAATCCTACATTGAAAAATAAATTATCTTATATATATACAGAGATTTTCTGAACATGCCGTTTATGCACAGTTTAAACTTATGAAACATTTAATGTTTAGTGTTAACAATAACTACTCGTTAAAAATGACAAGGTACTGATCTTGTGATAAACACCTATATCCATTTTAGCGGACGATTAATTAATTTTATTCATCCGATAATCGGACGACTAATTAATTATATTCGTCCGCAAACCGGACGACTAATTATTTTAATTCATCCGCTTAGCGGACAACTAGCAACAGCCTTACAAATTGTTGAAATTTATTTTCGAAATCAGTGTTATATTCGCCAAGCTTATAGAGCACTTCGTGAAATTTATTGTTTACATAATCGTCCATCAGAGCAGCTTATTCGTCGAACTATCGATAGATTTCGGACAACATTTTCTCAACTCGATGCAACAACAACAACAAGACAAAGAACTGTACTTACATAAGAAAATATCGCTGCAGTAAGTCATAGTGTTAATGTTGATCCAGATTTGTTTATTCGTCGACGTTCACAACAAGTTGGACTCTGTGCATCCACCACATGGAAAATTTTGCTGATTGGGCCCTAGAACAGATTGAAGTTGATCCACTTTTTTATCGTAAAATTGTGTTTAGTGATGAAGCTCATTTCTGGTTGAACGGCTATGTAAGCAAGAAGTTGCCGTATATGGAGGGGAAACAATCCTCAAGAGATTCTGCAGGTTCCATTGCATCCTGAAAAATGCACTGTATGGTGTGCTTTACACGCAGGAGGGATCATCGGTTCATATTTCTTTAAAAACGATGCTGGAGCTAATGTTACAGTGAATGGTGCTCGTTACAGATCGATGATCAATGATTTTTTGTTTCAAAATTTGAATGGTATCGACCCAGAAGTGTTTAGGTTCCAACAAGATGGTGCTACATCTAATGCTGCCACTTGACCTTAATAAGCGTCGTTTGTTTGCAGATTGGGCCCTAGAACAGCTTGAAGTTGATCCACTTTTTTATTGTAAAATTGTGTTTAGTGATGAAGCTCATTTCTGGTTGAACGTTTATGTAAATAAGCAAAATTGCCGTATATGGAGTGAAACAATCCTCAAGAAGTTCTGCAGGTTTCATTGCATCCTGAAAAATGCGCTGTATGGTGTGCTTTACACGCTGTAGGCATCATCGGTCCATATTTCTTTAAAAACGATGCTGGAGCTAATGTTACAGTGAATGGTGCTCGTTACAGATCAATGATTATTTGTTTCAAAATTTGAATGGTATCGACCCAGAAGTGTCTTGGTTCCAACAAGATTTGAAGAAAGATTTAGCGATAACATTATTTCCAGAAATGATTCAATTAATTAGGCTCCAAGATCATGCGACATAACTCCACTGGATTATTTTCTTTGGGTTTATGTCAAGTCATTGGTTTACGCTGATATGGAAAACAATATACGCTTTGGAAGCCAACATATTTCGTGTTATTAATGAAATAAGGCCTGAATTACTCGAAAAAGTGGTCGAAAAATTGGTCTGATCGAATGCGGTTCCTCAGAGCTAGTCGCAGTGGACATATGCCGGAAATTAATTTCAAAACACAAATGTCATAAAATTATCTTTCAAATAAAAGAAAATTTGGCTTCAACTCTTAATTTAAATGTGTTTTATTTCAGTTTTAAACTCTATCACTCTAAAAAAAAACACCCGATAGTTTACACAAAAATTAACATCGTTATCTATGGACCACCGAATTATTTCCAACTCTTCGTTGAATTCCCTACAGCCCAGCACATTGTTAAGAAACCGGCATTGTTCCATAAAAACGAAAGCGAATACATCTCTGTTTATCCCTGCGGTTTGACTCGCAACAATAGTGACAACCTCGGTGATACCTACATGCTCCAACCCCCTGCCCCCTTTCCAAGTTGGCAGTTAGTTAATCCCTTAATCTGAAATGTTCATCATCGACTTTGGTTGTTCCCCCCTGTTCAGTATACGATAGGTTATGGGGTGTTCCGTAATCCTCCGATGACAGCTGCCTTGTTATTGGCAAGATGCGATAGGGAAAATAGAGGGCTTAATATAGGCTATTATTCCCGCAAATTACCTGAGGGAAGCGATTGCCAGTTAATCCGCTAACCACACCATGAATCTGAGCTGGATAATGGCTGGTTGCTTGCCAAGTGAAAATTGTCGAAACCCAATGACGTATCACAGGGATTTGTTGGTTTCTGCCAGCTTGTATGAATTTTTTAGTATCATGATTAGACAGAGATGCATGGGAAACTAAAGATCCTCTTATCCCCGATTTCACAAAATCTGATTAACATTCTGGTAACCGATTGATTTTAAGTTAAGGATAGAATTGTTTCACAGCAACAAATGTCGTTGTTGGTCAAATTACTTTCGATTAATATTATTTATTTTTGGTTGGCAACGAATCAGATGTTAAATTTTGTTTAGAATCATAGAAATATTATATAACCTGTATTATTGTAGCCATTCCATATAACCTAAACAAACTTAACGATTTGACAGATCGATCCAAGATCTTTGATTGCAAATATTGCTGTTGCTTCAGGCTTTTCATGACATACAAAACCGCTTGAAAATCCTTTGAGACATTTCGTAGATTAGCGGTCATAGACAGAAACAACAATTTTAAACATCGATTTCCAGCAAATCTATTCAATGTACAGACATTCCCGTTTTATTATATATTGAAATTAGTCAATACTTGTTTCTTAATTGCTTTATCATTTTTTCTCGGCATTCGATTACGAAGAAAGAAAAACCAAATATTGCTCTAAGCTTTTAATGATATATCAAGTGTTTTTTTAGAGCAGCATGAGGTGTAGCACCATCTTGTTGGAATCAAAACACTTCCGGGTCGATTCCATTCAAATTTTGAAACAAATAATCATTGATCATCGATCTGTAACGAGCACCATTCACTGTAACCTTAGCTCCAGTGTCGTTTTTAAAGAAATGAGGACCGATGATGCCTCCAGCGTGTAAAGCACACCATACAATGCATTTTTCAGGATGCAATGGAACCTGCAGAACTTCTTGAGGACTATTTTCACTCCATATACGGCAATTTTGCTTGTTTACATAGCCGTTCAACCAGAAATGAGCTTTATCACTAAACACAATTTTACGATAAAAAAGTGGATCGACTTCAAGCTGTTCTAGGGCCCAATAAGCAAACGAATGACGCTTATTATGGTCAATTGGCTTTAGTTTTTGAACCAGTTGGATCTTGTGTGGGTGTAGACCAAGATCTTTACGCAAAATTTTCCATGTGGTGGATGCACAGAGTCCAACTGGTTGTGAACATCGACGAATAGACAAATCTGGATCATCATTAATACTATAGCTTACAGCAGCGATATTTTCTTATGTACGTACAGTTCTTTGTCTTGTTCATAGTTCGACGAATAAGCTGCTCTGATGGACGATTATGTAGACTATAAATTTCACGAAGTGCTCTATAAGGTTGGCGAATATAACACTGATTTTGAAAATAAATTTCAACAATTTGTAAACGTTGTTGCGGCGTGAGTCTTTCCATGATAATTTATCAATGCTTACGGTTACTTAAGGCTTCCACCTTCTGTCAAATCACATTTATCCCTATCAAAAGTTTTATCACTCAAAAAAAACACCCCGTACTTGGAAAAACTGCATGAGAATTTTTCGAGGAGTTTCAGAAATTAGCGATAACGAATAGACACACGAAGAAAAGAAAGAAGTTGATTAACGAATTGAAAACTCATTTCTTTCCTTAATAACTTGGCGAGGATTTTAGAAAATGCTTAGAGAGAAGAACAGCGATTTTTCAAACAGGTTCAAAATTTTGAGCCCAAAACAATTCGGATTCAGAGAAATTGAACATGATCAACATAGGTTTCCACAGATCAACGGTGATGAAACAAAAATATATTTTGAGAATTTTGAGCATCGTAAATCAAAGGTAAATCTAGTTGAAACATCGACTTCCCCTGCAAAACCAAATCGCTATGAGGAGTTCTTTAGTAGGACCAGAAGGGTGTAATCTATTATGAGCTACTAAAACCTGGTGAAACCGTTAGCACTGATCGCTTTCGACAGCAAATGATCGATTTAAATCGAGGATTATCTGAAATATGACCGGAATATGGAAAAAGATAACACAAAGTCATTTCTCCCATGGTAGTGCCCCATCATTTACGAGAATTCTACCAGTTAGTTGTATTGGCATGTGAGCGAAGCTCTTTCACCAAGTGACTACTCAGCAGTCTCCACAGTCTGCCCTCAGAGGCAGAAAGTGTAATAAGCGTTACGCCTTATCATCGCGCGAGGTAAGAACCCACCAGCTTTCAGTTTGAGCTTCAGTTCGAAAACCTACAACCGTCTGACTGGTAGCAGCGAAGCGCTATCCAATCTCTACTGGCTCTGCATGGTCAGTACCCGAGTTGTTTGGGACGCAACTCACACGCCGAAAGGGCTTCTTATCCATCTATCCGAACGCAGTCTCATGAACTAAGATAATCCCAAGATTGATGACTTCTATCAATCCTGGTTCGAACACCGTCAATCCGGCCTATACGTCAAGATCCACGAACCCTTGTGAAGTCTTTCAATTGATCCTGGCGTCAAGCACCAACAGACTAGCCGTTTCGTCGAGATCCACAAACCCAGAAACGTCTCACAATCGATCAAGGTTCAGGACCAGGCCGGTCGAACCTTCAGGTCCCGCTAAACCCTGAGACATTTCATGAGAATATCCCGAACATGAGTGTCTGCGAACAGATAAACGAAATACCTCCCAAGTCCAGCATGCGGACTTTCAACCTCTATCCCCTCGAGTCCAATCGAGTGGCCAGGTAGTGCGAGTACTACCCGTGAGCATCCACCCTCCCGTGGTAACGCAGTATGCTACATAACGCATTCGGCCATTCGACAGAAAAATCCGGAGATTTACTGCAATATGGTAGAGTACACTAGTTTTAAGGGAGAGGCCCTTTGCTGCGACGGACTCTCTTGCCACTGAGGTGATCAATGCGGCTCAGCCGTGCATTCCACTTTACGGTGAAACTTGGGCCCCATTCGTTCAATCTTCCACCACTCTGGTCCAGTGAGTGGTGTGAATGGTATTACGTTAGGCACCAAGACCTAACCCTCCATTCCGTCAGGATAAAACTAGGGTCCTAGTCAAGGCAAGCGCTTTCCACGCGACAAGCTCTAATGCCATGGGAAGCGTGCCCCATCATACAGCAAAACGAGTCAGGAAAACGGTGCTTAGCTGCTTCTTTCCTCCTACCTGTTTTGTTCTTATCGTGTAAGTAGCCACAGATAATATTCTCGTAAGATTTTCTGTCGATTGTCCTCTTCTTCATCTTATTTTAAGCCTAGGGCTTGTAAATTTCACTTTAGTCCTCGGTGGATGAAGACACCTAGGAGTCCTTTCAGCGTTTTGGGGGTCTGCTTCTAGTACTTGGGATTCCGTCTCGGGCAATTTTAGCTATTCTGTCTGCGTTCATTCTGCTGACGTGGTCGTTCCAATATCGTCGCCGTTTTCTTCCCCATTTGGTTCTCTTCCTATCCTTCAGCGTTTATCCAGATATGGTTCTTAGTATCTTCATTTCTGTAGTTCTTAGGATGGTCTCAGTTCTTTTGTTATCCGCTCGAGTTTCTATGGCGTATGCCATGGTGGGTTGAATCCACGTTTTGTAGATTCTAGTTTTGAATGTTGGCTTATATACTTGATGTTAAATATAACGTCGCAAAGTGCGCCGGCCACTCTGCATGCTTTATCTGCCTGATTGCGAACTTCGTATGTTCTATCTTGGTTCGAATATATCTGCACGCCGAGATAATTGAATGTCATAACTTTTTCTATAGGTTGATCTGCAACAAGTTTGCACCGTTTCGGTTCTTTGTTTATGACCAGTGACTTTGTTTTTGTTGTTGCCATTCGCATGCTTCTAAGAAGAACAAATATAGCAGTCTCTGCAGGTCATCCTCATCTTCAGCCACGATTACTGCATCATCCGCGTAGCAGATAATTTTTATAGCTTCTGTGGTTAGTTTGTATTCTATTCCAGAATTCTTGATCATTTGGTATCACCTCATTCTTGAGTCAAGGCGTTTGCTAGCTTAATTAGTACAGACGATACCGCCATATTTGAAGATCTATTATGCTGAAAGCCATAGTGTTCATCACACACCATATATATTTTCAGAAAAAACTTCAATAACCTGTTCTTAATGGCTGCTTCAAATACTTTAGAGTAGATCGGAAGGATTGGTCTATAATTCTTAGTTTCACTTTCATCGCCAGGAATTATTTTGGCTCTTTTTGATAAACTCTGTTAAGGCTTAAGGTACTCAGTAATCTAAATGTCTGCTGCCATTATTTCTCTTAGGAACATAGAATTTTCGACAGATTGGCCTGACTTCTTATGGAGGTCTGATGATACCATGACTACTCTCGGACAGTTTTGCTCAATATTAATTCCTACCCTCAGCAAATAATCATTCAAGGTTTAAATTGATGCCTTTTTTTCTAGAATGTTGTGAATTATGTTCCAGCTTGCCTTAATTTTATTTTCAACCTTTTCCTGACTTTTGACGTTTCAAGCAGAATTTCTAGTTTTTATGACTGTACGTTTTCAGATCATTATTATTGAGAGCCAGTCTTGTACCAAGCAGCATCCATCCAGAAAAATCGCTTCACGAACAGTGTCTGAATCACTCCGGCATTCATGATCGGAGCTGGACCGCTGCTTCAAATTCCGATGGGTTTATCTGGTCGGCATTTGTTTCTTGACGCATATCTGGGATAGATCCGGATGGGCGTGGTTTGATCGAGGTGGCCCCGCCGTATTGGCCGACCGGGTGGCCAGGTGAGACCGATCTGGTCTTCGACTGATTTGTTACCTGTCGCTGGTCGAGCAGCCGACATCTCTTCGCTCCTCGGAACGACTGGTGCGATCTCCGGTGGTCATTGGCGTAGACTGCTTTTCGAGAGGGCTGCTTTTTTACTACAGTGTCTAAAGTGACATACCACAGCGAGTCAATTCAAGTTAAAAACTGTATTCCCGATTTTTTCTAACGTTACAAGCGCAGAAAATCTTTCTCATGCCCAAGACAGATCCAACTACTTCGTGATGCTCATAATTAGCATTTTTATTCAAATTAATTAATTCGGCTGATAATATGTACCAAATATGATTAATAAGGAGTATAAGCTATGTCAACAGAAAGTTTTTAGAATCTGGACAGTGCAACATACATCTGTATAAAAGTTCTAAACTAAAACAAACTCGAATAGGTTTCGAGGATCGCTGAAATGACATGCGCATGTTTCGGAACTTATTGGCTGCAATCGTCAGTACGCTTTAATGTCCAACGAACACAAATCAGCCACGTACCTATATTCACCCCACAGAGGAACACCAATGTATTTATCATACACTAGCTCCATGTAGTGCACACGACATACATCAGCGAGCCAATTCAAATAAAGAACTGTATTCCCGATTTTTTTTCTAACATTACAACCGTTACAACCCTTCCACATGCTCAAGTCAGATTCAATGACGTCGTGATGCTCATAATTTGCATTTTAATTCAAATGAATTAATAATCTGTACCAAATATGATTAATAAAGAGCATGAGCTATTTTTAACTAAAAAGCATTATCTATGAAATCTATAATTAAGGTTAGTGAATTTGTGAAGTGTACTCAGTGAACCCAAGTGATCTGAAAGTGAAGCATTTTGCGGGTTCATAAATTCCGAACTAAAACCGAGAGTACTGTTTTAACTTCAGATTTATAATTAAAACAAATTGTAGCAATTACTATGTTATACTATCAATAAAAAGATATTTTACACATTTTCTTGTGACTCGAGTTTCGGGAAATGAACTATCTCATCATCAGACAACTGAAGACCTAACAGTGGTACACAGGTATTTAAACAAAAGTGATAAATATTTTGAATATTTCAATACATTTTAGGTAACATCTAATAGTGGTATAGAGGTTTACAAGCAGAACGTGATAAAAAACCGGGTTAAAAAAAGAGGGGCCTTCTAACAGATATTGGAATGTCGGCAATCGACAAAGAAGGTTGTTAAACAGATCGTACCCATTTAAATATCTCAAATAATTTTTGGGGTTATATAGCTCCGTACAGTGTCATTCATTATTTCTACATTATTTTGTTGTATATCTCAAATATACACAGCTCCGAACAGTCATTCATTTTTTTTACATTATTTTTATTGTGAACGAATTTGAAAATTTCAGTAATCAAGTTTCTCTTCTATTAAATCTACATGTAAAATTTTCTTAAGATTTTCTTGTGTCAAAAGGAATTATTGTTTTCTAAAGAATGAGTGGCAAAAGTTGAATTTTTGTTTACTTTTCATTAAATTCATTTTATGTTCGTTGAAAAAGGTTTTAAACAGATGTTATTTTTTAAATATCTCAAATATTTTCGATTTACATAGCTTTACATAGATTTATGTTCAGGTTAATAATTTTATTTTCGAAATCAGTAATGTATTGAGGTCCACGAAATTAATTTGACATTGAATTTTTCATTGAAATATAGTTTTATCTACCTGAAATAATTATTCGCCGCCCATGGTATCTATAGCCAAAGGTGCGCAATATTCCTCCCACCAGTTCTCTTTTACGTTTTTCGATCTCTTTCGTTTACAACTATATCTATTATATCCTTTATTCATCTATTCCATTTGATGACTTAATAACTTCATTAAGCCTATGAGGGATACGTTAAGAGAGTTTACCTGATGCAGAAATTATATCTTGTATGAACAGAAATTTGTTCTCTATATTTTTCGATCTTATTGGAGACTAAACCATTTAAAAGCTCTTTTGTTGAGTTTGAATGCTGATTTACTCAAAGTTGATTGCCATAGTTTCGAACATTAACATAAATCTGAAAATCTAATATATCAAACAGATATTTTTTGTTAACCTCACTACAAATTTTAATTTTATAATTTTTATTTTCAAAAACTTTTTAAAATGAAATTAGATGAATGTCCTAGAAAACAGTTTAAATTTAGTAGACATATAAAATTAACACGGTTTACACAGCACCAGAAGGAACAGAATGATCCAAAGAATATATAGAATATTAATTATAAATATTAAATAAATATCGGTTGTTTTTAGAGTGATAGAACTTTCGATAGGGATAACTGTGATTTGACAGAAGGTAGAAGTCATGTTGTTTTGACATTTCTGTTCAGTAAGTATTGACAAATCATCATGGAAATACTCACGCCGCAACAACGTTTACAAACTGTTGAAATTTATTTTCAAAATCAGTGTCCTATTCGCCGAACTTATAGAGCACTTCGTGAAATTTATGGTTTACATAATCGTCCATCAGAGCAGCTTATTCGTCGAACTATCGATAAATTTCGGATAACATTTTCTCTACTCAATGCAACAACACAAAGAACTGTACGTACAGAAGCTGCTGTAAGTCATAGTGTTAATGATGATTCAGATTTGTCTATTTGTCGACTTTCACAACAAGTTGGATTCGGTGCATCCATCACATGGAAAATTTTGTGTAAAGATCTTGGTCTACACCCATACAAGATCCAACTGGATCGAAAACTAAAGCCACTTGACCATAATAAGCGTCGTTTGTTTGCTGATTGTGCCCTAGAACAGCTTGAAGTTGATCCACTTTTTTATCGTAAAATTGTGTTTAGTGATGAAGCTCATTTCTGGTTGAACGGTTATGTAAACAAGCTAAATTGCCGTATATGGAGTGAAAACTATCCTCAAGAAGTTCTGCAGGTTCCATTGCATCCTGAAAAATGCACTGTATGGTGTGCTTTACACGCTGGAGGCATCATCGGTCCATATTTCTTTAAAAACGATGCTGGAGCTAATGTTACAGTGAATGTTGCTCGTTACAGATCGATGATCAATGATTATTTGTTTCAAAATTTGAATGGTATCGACCCAGAAGTGTTTAGGTTCCAACAAGATGGTGCTACATCTCATGCTGCCACTTGACCATAATAAGCGTCGTTTGTTTGCTGATTGGGCCCTAGAACAGCTTGAAGTTGATCCACTTTTATATTGTAAAATTATGTTTAGTGATGAAGCTCATTTCTGGTTGAAGGGCTATGTAAACAAGAAAGATTGCCGTATATGGAGTGGAAACAATCCTCAAGAAGTTCTGCAGGTTCCATTGCATCCTGAAAAATGCCACTGTATGGTGTGTTTTACACGCTGGAGGCATCATCGGTCCATATTTCTTTAAAAACGATGCTGGAGCTAATGTTACAGTGAATGTTGCTCGTACAGATCGATGGTCAATGATTTTTGGTTTCAAAATTTGAATGCTATCGACCCAGAAGTGTTTTGGTTCCACCAAGATGGTGTACACCTTAGGTTGCTACCTTAATATTTCTTTTGAGAGAAAGATTTGCGATAACATTATTTGGAGGAATGGTCCAATTAATTAGCCTCCAAGATCATGCGACATAACTCCACTGGATTATTTTCTTTGGGGTTATGTCAAGTCATTGGTTTATGCTGGTAAACCAGAATTTATAGACGCTTTGGAAGCCAAGATAACTCGTGTTATTGATGAAATAAAGCCTGAATTACCCGAAAAAGTGGTCCAAATTTGGTCTGGTCGAATGCGGTTTTTCATAGCTACTTGTGGTGGACAAATGCCGGAAATTATTTTCAAAACATTCATGTCATAAAATTATCTTTCAAATAAAAAAAAATTTGGCTTCAATCTTAATTTAAATGGGTTTAATTTCAATTTAAAGTTTAATTGCTCTAAAAAAAACACCCGATATTATTATTTAGATTCAAATCTTTAGAGGTTCTGGTGAATTAATTCCAGCTATTATTCTGTAATATGCAAATACTTCTTTATAGTAATTTTCAATTTATATACATACTTCAATAATTGAGAAATTTCTTTGTAAGATCATATGCACGTGGCGGTTATCTAATGCAGAGTCTAGGTCTTTCATTGTATATTTCTGTGATATAACCTAATTTTCGTATAGGCCATGCTTATTCTAAAATTGGTTTTTTATTATATTTTTAAATGAATTTTGTTTATTCAAATAACTCCTAACTGAAGAGATTTTCGGTTCGAATGTATCAGGTTCTTTCTTTGGAGAATGTGCTATATATTCTTTAAACAAGAAAAATAAAAAAGGCCTTTTTGAATTATATACTGAACCTTTTTTGGTGATGAAACTTGTGATTCTTTAACATCCAATCGAAACATATATATATATATAAGGTGATGCTTAAATAATTTGTTAATTATTTTATATTTCTCTTGATTCTTTATAAGTTAATTTCCACCGCTTGTGATGATATTATAATATATATGTCTATAAAGTCTCTCAAGTGATACAGTGTATTTAGGACATGTTTTAAAATTTAATTTTGAATGTTTTCCTGAGATTTATTTAGATTAAAATCTGTAGAGGTTCTGGTGATTTAAGACTAGCTCTAATTCTGTTAATTGAAATTATTAAATCCCTTATTAACCTACAATTGAAACCTCATATCTCATTTGAATACTGTCTTTATCTTCACTTAACAATGAACCAACTGACGAAACCTGTCGTTCTTATGAAAAAATCAAGTTCACTGGAAATTAGATAAGTGTTTTCTTCTTCTTTGGCAATAGGTAGCGAAAGTCTAAACAATAATGATCTGGACCCTCGCTGGACCGCATTTGGCATCGACTAACGACCAGACTCGCGGGCATCATCAAATGGAAGCGTACGGTAATGATGATCTCGTTTTTCATCCCCGTCACACATCACATGTTGAAGGGGATAATGATGTTGAGTTCCGCGTCCCCATTAGCACGTGGGAAACCGCATTCTCCCCTTCATTATCCGAGTCACGGGGTAACGGATGGATTCGTCACGTCTTCGAGGCACTTCTGACACGAAGCACGGAACGGGGAACATAAACAACCGGTGAAAAATGGCCGCAGTGATTCTGAATAGGGGAGTGTCTTCATAATTTTTAAGCTTCTCAAAATACTAAAAAATTACTTACATCTTCTTACCCAACTAGGGGTTTGTTTGTGAAGGGCGTTTCAATAAGAGCGCAAGATTTGAATTGCGCGCCATGTTTGACAGTCATAGTGTCACATGATTAGGACGTGACAGATCGAAAGTTGACAGATGGGAGTTAATAAACATGTAGTATTACACGGTAGAACAACGCGACCTGATTGTTAAAAATTATTATCAAAATGGTGAAAGTTTCATTGTCACTATTCGTAAAGTGCGTCCAATGTTCGGTCGAAATAATGTGCCTAATTCATCTGCTGTGAAAAGAATAATCAAAAAAGTACTGGTTCGGTTAGTGATGTTAAACATACGCTACGAGCTCGTAGATGTCGTTCAGAACAAAACATCGCGGCAGTTCGCGAGAGTGTGACAGAAAGGCCAGAGACGCCAATTCGCCATCGGGCACAAGAATTGGACATTTCAACAGGCATTCTTCAGCGAATTCTTATAAAAGATTTACCGCCCGTGAAACATTGACGATCTTGCACGAGTTTGCTCCTGGTCGTGTCATTTCCCGATTTGGTGACCAGAATTGGCCTCCACGCTCTTGCGATTTAAGGTCTTTAGACTTCTGCCTGTGGTGTTATTTGAAGTCACAGGTTTATGCCAATAAGCCTGCAACCATTGAAGCATTGAAAGCCGAAATTAGACGCTGTATCAATGAAATACCACCACATTTATCAGTGGTGTACCCAAGGGGGGGATAAGGGGGATATATCCCCCCCAGGAGTATTATCCGTTATAAGTCACAAGGCTCAATAATTTAATCGTGCAAAAATTGAATAAACAAATTCATCAACCATCGGTTATATCAAAGGGCTCGATCCGATCCGACGTCGTCGGCACAATCATTATTTACACACGGACAATTGATGAAAAACAATCTCCTAAGAATTAATGAGATTCTGAAGTAAAAGCTCCGAACTACTCGAATTGAATCGGCGGCACCCTTCATAGCAAGTTCTCCCTTAAGTAAATAAATAATATCATGAAATACCTAATTATCTCTTTGTCGCGAAGAATATCTTTGTCGGCACTTTAGATTCCATTACCTAATGCGTCAACATTTTCACTCACAAAGATAGGACGATAGGTCAGTAGGTTTAGTTCCTTAGTATATTCTGTTTTAGGTTGATTACATGAAATTTTTCTATTATATTCAGTGTTTAACTTTTAATGTGTGTTCCGTGATCTCCAAAATAATCAAAATCTCATAATGAATAAGCAAACTTCTTTAGAAAACTTCTTCAAAAGAAGGCGAATCTTCAACTTTTTCGCGTTTGAATACAACAGCTGACACTTCGACAGATGAAAATAAATCTCAAGAAGTGCCTGTAAATTCAAAGGACATTGGAAGCTTTGTGGGTCATTCAGCGATATAAGAAATGTGATTAGTTCACTTTGGGTTCCACTACCGACATACAAGTTTCCTTTACTCGAAAAATACAGTGATAAAAGAGTTAAATTTCGTTTTCAACATAAGTGGCTCGTAGAGTTCAATTGGTTCTCATACTCAGCGAAAGAAAACGGAGCGTTTTGCAAATTTTGTGTCTAATAGCTAGGTATTGAATTGTATCAGTCCTTACTTGGTGAAAATCCATATTAAATAATTTGAAATAAGGTTATTCTGATTTTCACAAATTTTTATTGTTAAACTCACAACAATTGTTTTGCTATCACAGTAGCAGCATCAGGTAAGATCACATTTTGAATAACTAAACTTGTTTCCGAAATCCGTGACTATTTATATTACAGTAACTACAATAAATTTTTATTGCGCACTAAAACCCAAAAAAGGGTCCCTGCAAATTCCAGTTTATCTGAATATATTTAACAGAGGTGAGCTATTCAAATCTATTTGTTCGTTAAGTAATATTCCAATTTTATTATGTTTATTTATCTCTAGGGATTCTAACAGATTTAAGCCATAACTTTTGCTTTCTATATGTAGAATTTCAAAGTTATGGTTGAAAGTATGTCCTGTTTCTAACAAATGGTTGGAATATGTAGAATTGCTTTTATTATTGAGGAAACTCTTCAAATGTTCACACATCCTATGACGGAAAGTTCTTCCAGTTTGACCTATGTAAATTTTAGGGCAATCACCGCAGGTTAACTTATAAACCCCAGATTTATCATCCTTATGTGTGTAGTCTTTATTGTTTTTGATAAATTTACTCAAGTTTGAAATAGTTTTAAATGAAGTTCTCAAATTATATTTATTTTTGAGGTATGTAGCAATTTTTTCAGAAATACCTTCAGTGTATTTTAAGGAAATGTATTTCAAATTTTCTTTTATATTAGGAAACACCATATTTAAAGCTATTTTATTATTTTTATTCATCAATAATTTGTCTATCAACTTTGGATCATATTCATTATTAATAGCTATTTGTTTAATTATGTTAAGTTCTGAAATATAATTTTCTCGATTCATGGGAATATTAACTAATCTATGGATCATACAATTAAATGCTGATAATTTTTGATTTAGAGGATGATTTGATTTATTGTGTATAATAGAATCCGTATAGGTTAGTTTGTGAAATATTGAAAAATCATGTGAACTATTTATTCGAGTAACAGTTAAATCAAGAAAATTAATAGAATTATTAAGTTCAGTTTCCATAGTGAATTTAATTGAAGGATGTATTTCATTGATGAATAAAAAGAATTTTTTCAAAAGTCTGTCTGTACCTGTGAAGCAACAGATAATATCGCCTACATATCTATACCAATATAAAAAGTATTTCTTAAGGGGATTTTGGTGAATTTTAGTTTCAATATTGTCCATGAATATTTCTGCTAATAAAGGACTTAAGGGATTTCCCATAATCAAACCGTTTTCAGATTTATAAATTTTATTTTTAAATTGAAAATAATTTTGTCTAGTGCAAATATCTAGACATTCTAAAATATCTTCTTTGATAATTGTATTGCATCTGTTTTTGATTAATAGATTATCTACTAGTTTAATTGTTTCGTTTGGTGGTATACTTGGAAATAAATTTTGTACGTCAAATGAAATGAATTTAGCATTATGAGGTAAGTGGATATTCTTCATTTTGTTTATTAGCTGTAGTGAATTTTTTATCGAGTATTTAGCTAGGAATTTAGTTTCTTTTAAAATAATCTGAATAAGTTCTTTCGAAAGTTTAAATGAAGGTGCACTAACGAACGAAACAACCGGTCTAATAGGTTAATCTGAAACTGAACTTAATAATTCTATTAATTTTCTTGATTTAACTGTTACTCGAATAAATAGTTCACATGATTTTTCAATATTTCACAAACTAACCTATACGGATTCTATTATACACAATAAATCAAATCATCCTCTAAATCAAAAATTATCAGCATTTAATTGTATGATCCATAGATTAGTTAATATTCCCATGAATCGAGAAAATTATATTTCAGAACTTAACATAATTAAACAAATAGCTATTAATAATGAATATGATCCAAAGTTGATAGACAAATTATTGATGAATAAAAATAATAAAATAGCTTTAAATATGGTGTTTCCTAATATAAAAGAAAATTTGAAATACATTTCCTTAAAATACACTCAAGGTATTTCTGAAAAAATTGCTACATACCTCAAAAATAAATATAATTTGAGAACTTCATTTAAAACTATTTCAAACTTGAGTAAATTTATCAAAAACAATAAAGACTACACACATAAGGATGATAAATCTGGGGTTTATAAGTTAACCTGCGGTGATTGCCCTAAAATTTACATAGGTCAAACTGGAAGAACTTTCCGTCATAGGATGTGTGAACATTTGAAGAGTTTCCTCAATAATAAAAGCAATTCTACATATTCCAACCATTTGTTAGAAACAGGACATACTTTCAACCATAACTTTGAAATTCTACATATAGAAAGCAAAAGTTATGCCTTACATCTGTTAGAATCCCTAGAGATAAATAAACATAATAAAATTGGAATATTACTTAACGAACAAATAGATTTGAATAGCTCACCTCTGTTAAATATATTCAGATAAACTGGAATTTGCAGGGACCCTTTTCTGGGTTTTAGTGCGCAATAAAAATTTATTGTAGTTACTGTAATATAAATAGCCACGGATTTCGGAAACAAGTTTAGTTATTCAAAATGTGATCTTGCCTGATGATGCTACTGTGATAGCGAAACAATTGTTGTGAGTTTAACAATAAAAATTTGTGAAAATCAGAATAACCTTATTTCAAATTATTTAATAGCTAGGTGTTAGGTGCTTTGGTGAAAACCAGAAAAGATAACTGGAAAAAGGCAAAAGAGGTCAATTTTCATTGAATTTCATTTTATAACTGTAAGATAAGCTATGATTCATTTAAGTAGATATTCAATTCACATCAGAATACTCAATTTCATAAAGAATCCATATGTGCATACGATAATTTAGTTAAAATAAAAACGGAAGTTCAAGAGACTATAATAGACTTTTCAAATAGTGAATTGCTTCAGCCGTTACTATTTGGTAGTTGATCATAATTAAAACAAATTGTAGAAATTACTATGTTTTACTACCAATAAAAAGATATATTACATATTTTCTTGTGACTCGAGTTTCGGGAAATGAACTATCACATCATCAGACAACTGAAGACCTAAGAGTGGTACAGAGGTATTTAAACAAAAGTGATAAATATTTTGAATATTTCAATAGATTCGCCTTCAAAATAGGCTCCATTTGCTCCAATACATCTATGCCAACGGCACTTCCAATTATCGAAACATTTTTTATAGGCGCTTTCCGGGATGGACTTTAGCTCTCGCGCCGAATTTTGTTTTATGGCTTCAATCGACTCAAAACGGGTGCCACGAAGGGGCTATTTTAGTTTTGGGAAGAGGAAAAAGTCGCAGGGAGCCAAATCCGGCGAATACGGTGGTTGCTGAAGCACGTTTGTTGAGTTTTTGGCGAGAAAGTCAGTCACAATCGTAGCTCGGTGAGAAGGCGCGTTATCGTCATGCAAAATCCATGAGTTGTTCGCCCACAAATTTGGCCGCTTCTTACGGATACGCTCACGCAAACGTTTCATAACGCCTAGGTTTACCGTCTGACCCTCTGGAACGAATTCGTAGTGCACCACGCCACGGATATCGAAGAAAACAATGAGCATCACCTTCATTTTCGAGCGGCTTTGGCGTGGTTTTTTCGGTTTCGGCTCATTTTTTGTCACCCATTCCGATGATTGCTGGCTTGTTTGCATATCGTACTCGTAGACCCAGGTCTCATCACCAGTTATAATGCGTTCCATGAATGTAGAATCGGAATTACAGCGATCCAGCATGTCTGAAGCAACCTGTTCGCGATGACGTTTTTGAAGAAAATTCAGCTCTTTCGGTACGAGTCGTGCGGCCACCTTTCTCATGCCCAAAATATCAATCAAAATCGTACGTGCGGGCTCGTGGGATATCTTAAGATCATGTGCTATCTCTCTCAAGCTGGTACGACGGTTTTCCAGCACCCTTTCCTTAATTTTATCGACGTTATCTTCGATCGAAGCCGTCGATGGGCGACCACTTCACGACCGTTCTTGAAGGCTCTGTACTACTGATATGCACGAGTTTTCGATAGAGCATTATCACCAAAGGCCTTTTGCAACATTTTCAATGCATCGGCACACGAAAATTCATTTGCAACACAAAACTTTAAACAAATTCTTTGCTCAACGTAATCACCCATAGTAAAAATCGGCACGCACTCTGACATCGACTGACTTAATCAGCTGTTGCAAACACTCTAGTTGACAGATCCCGCTCAAGCTTGGCATAGTAATTAAGGACAGTGGTACCAACCTAGGAAAAAAAAATTTTACTTGCCTCATTGCCCCGCCAGATTTAAATCGATAATTCCCGGTACTTTCTTGACAGAATGTATATATAATGTCAAGGTTCAGCTTTTCAAATAAACTCCTATTTTCGGATAAATATTTTTATTCAGAGCCGATCGAAATGCAAATTTGAAATGACCGACCCCTTGTCATTCTGAAATCTATTATTAACTTTCTTCATCAACCCCTCGACGCTGCTTGTTTGTTGATTATGTCACGGTAGGTAAAAATTTCTATCAATTTTGTGGGTGGATGAAGGTCCAAATGAGAAATGGATTCGTCTACCATCTTCAGTGTTTAACATGTGTCACCATATATAAACAACTTGACTTTTATAATTTGTGCTCAAAACAGGCCGCGTTTCCGTTAATGTGACAAACATTTGAAACGTACCATATGACACAGAAGTATTCAATTTCGGGAATGTGGAAATTTAAACAATTTTTTTTATTTTTCGAGTATTTCAGCGTAGACTGTGTTGTATATTGATGTTAAGCGCTGAAAAAAAGTTCAGATGTTTCAAGTAACAAGTATACAGAGTCCTGCATTAGTGTGTTGCGCCCAAAAGCTCCTGTTTCACGTCAGTTATATTTAAAATTAACGGCCTGTTTCATAAACGAAATTAAAGCCTCCTTTTTCCCAAAAAGTCTCCTCTAATGATAAAACGTGTTTCATAAACAAATTTTAAGGTTAAAGGGAACTTAAAAGCGTCCTTTATCTTAAAGTGAGAAAATCGGCCCTTTACGGCTGGAAAAGGATCCTTTAACGAGAAGCTCGACACTGCGCAGGTGCTCGATAAACACGAAAACAGTGGAAATAACCTTCCTCTGTCACATTAGCCCATTTTGTTTGATTTTAGCGTACTACGAAATATGTTAACGTTCAAACCGTGTGTAATTCAGACTTGAGAATCAGAATTATTGTAGCTAAATGACCTGGCTCAACACATGATCAAAACATCTGTGTCTTGAAGAGACAATTTGAGAATGGTAAATTTGGACGGTATTTGTTACTTGGTGATAGTGGTTATAGTTTGCAGACTTATCTTATGACAAAGTTAACGGAAGCTATAACTGCAGCTGAAAATTTATATAAGAAGTCAGTTATACGAACTAGAAATTTGGTGGAGAGAAAGTATGGAGTTTGGAAACGTCCTTTTCCTATCCTTTCTAAAGGAATGAATGTTAAGTTAACGACCATAAGGGCAATTATTGTTGCTACAGCTGTTTTGCACAATATAGCTGTAGATATGAACGAAATATTTCCAAATGAATGATTGCAGGAGAAGAGGACTTTCAAGCAAATTCAACTAATCTTAATGCAGCTCGTCAAGTGAGAGTCTATTCTCAATAAACATTTTGCCAATTTAAAATTTATATTTATGTGATAATTGAAAATAAATTTGCTTGTCATTTGTGAAACTATTCTTCATATTCAATTTGTATCTTCAACACGACAAGATTTCATATAATTTTTATAAGATTTTACAAGGTCTGTACTTAGATAAGTTTCTATGTTTGTATTTCTGATTCATTGTTTTACTTTAGGTAACATCTGAAAAAGTTTCAAGTGAGAATAAAGAAATAAAAATATTATGTGTTATTGAAATTTCTGTTTTTAATTCAAATTTGAGGGGATTTCATAGTCTGCAGCAATGCTGGTAGAAATCTAATACCGCTTCTTCCACAAAGTGCATTCAAAATAAAAAAGATTTAATTATTATTATTTAATTTTCTCTTCATATCCATAATTTGTAAATCTAATATTTTAAGCTTCGAATACCCCTCTTCTTTTCTTCTATTCTTTTCCTTGATAGCCAATATCTGAGCTTCTACTAGAGCTGTTTTTGACTTTCGCTTCGGCAAGTGGGTTCGTAACAGTTGGGCTCAACTGTTTGGAAATTGACTCCCTCAATTTCAATGGAGCCTCACCACCATTCCCTTTAATATGACTGCGTTGAGCAGCTACCACTTTTCTAGTCTAGATTCTGTTAGAGCATAGATAAATCCTGAATTATAAAGATGATCTATGTCTCGAAACATTATTCATTTACACGTGGTGAGTGGTTTGGTATAGGTTAGTTTTTTGATTTTGATATTTTGAATATATTTCAGGACTGAAGACGGAATTGCGTTAAACTATATTTGTTTTTTGAAGATATAGTGCATGCTTTGAGAGATTTCTGAATTTACTTATTCGAATATTTAAATATATTAAATATTTCAAATAAATTATATTCTTTGAGAGGTCCTTTAAGTGTGTTCATGTTTTTAAGATGCAAATGGTGTTTTGAAGGCAAGACCAGAAACAAATTTTGTCTCCTTTAAATATTTATTTATTAATTTTAGGGACTTTCGTATATCTTTTGGTTTATTTATTCCATTTGACATTGTATATTGAGTTTAGATTATATACGTCTATTAAATATAAGCGGTGCTTGTTTTAGACATAAATTTAATTCTAAAAGTTTTTGAATAAAAATTTTTTAAATTAAAATTGTAGAAGATAAACATATATTAATTTGTTTTAATATTCAAATTTTGTTAAATTTCTTCTATCAAGTAAAAGGCCTTTCTATTTTATTTCTAGTTTAAGTTTTTATATTGTCATATTTGGATTTGAGCTGGTTCCCATCTCTCGAATGGAGAACTGTTGCATTAAAAGCATTCTCTGCCAGACTTTATCCTATAACATTAAAATTCTCTTTTTCAATCAATTCCAAGAGACGTAGTTCCTCCTTTGGTTTTAAAGTAATACTTTTTTTTCTTTTCTTCCATATTCATTCATATAACTCACGTTTACTAAAATATAGCAATTCGCACGTAAAATTATATAAATTCCAATATACTGTCTTCTGCACATAACCATGTTTATGCAAAGACTGATTTATGCTTCTTTTCTTTTTCTTTTTACAAGTTCTCACGCATAACTCACAATTTTTACAGAATATCACCAACTATATTCGTAAAATCACTAGTTCTCAGGATAGCCAACAGTAGGAAACATATGACCGGCGCATTAAAGGAAACTTTAAGTGAAGGACGGTCGATGTGCGTTTATGAAACTGATGGTCCCATTTAAAGGATCCTTTTTCATAAAGGGACTTTATCATAAAGGAGCCTTTTGATGTTGTTTATGAAACTGGCCGTAAATATTTAATTGTGAAAAAATGAGACTGGGGTTTTTATTCTCTCCTCCGACTCCTAGATTGGTTTCCATTCGAAACCACAATCGATTCTCTCCGAGCGAGCCCATAACCTCACGCCCACTCGATCGCCAGTCGTTCCCAAAGTTTTTCGACGTGGAACGAAATTCAGATGAGTTCATTCCGCGTCCGAGTCGTAAAAGCAAGCCGTTTCTAAACCCCAGTCTATCTTGTCTCATTTTACGATCAAATCTCTATCAGTTATTTCCCCCGTTTCTCTGTAAAAGGAGTTATATCGTCGGGTCGAGATAACCTCTCTCTACCTACTCAGTCAATTACATAATCAAATTAATGCCTTTACTTCTTTATTTAGAGGCTGACAAACGAGAGCCTGAATCCGAATGGTCCTATTTTAATGAAAAAAGATAGGCCGAGATTGAAGATTGACCAACAAGGAAAAACGAACGATCGGAATTACCCGATGTCTCGGCTGAAATTACTCACTTTTTCTGTCGTGATTTTCGATTCGCATCGACTCGATTCGAATAACCGGTCACTTTGTTTTAATGGCTCACATACTTGGAAGATTAAGATCTTACTTTGGATCTGAGCCGATAATTTCTGAATATTTAGAGCACAAAAACCGACAATTTAGGGCTTAAGAGCAAGAAATCAACGCCATTCTCTACTTTGGATTTTGTGCTTCAATAGGAGTAGACGAATTGTTTTTAGAATTGTTCAAATGACGTTTTATTGAATAGACGTTCTTCTTCGTTGGTTGTTACTGTCGAGTAACAACCAACGAAGAAAAACGTCTATTCAATAAAACGTCATTTGAACATGAGTGGGAATCGAAATTCCCACTCATTTTTATCGATATCCATTAACAGAAGGAATAGGGAGTCGTTTTCGAGAAACAGGGATTTAAAGTTTCTTATTCACACAATTTGATCCAAATGTAAATATTTTACGAACGTGCACGACCATGTGCAGCCCATTGAGTGAAGTAGAAATGCATCGAATTGTCATGAGACTTCTTGCACTAGTTGAACTCTGTGAGCCTTCATAACGAGGTTTTTTATGCAAAATGCTTTTTTTCCTCAAAGATGTGCGAGAAGTGACAGTTCTTGAGCATCATGAGGAGTTGATATTGATGGCATGGGCGTACCCAGAACGGGGCCAGTTGCCCCCGTGGAAGCAAAAAAATTAATCGTTATTAAATTTTGTTGCTGGAATACATCACAATTCTTCAAATAACTATTATAATAATAAAAAAATATTGGACAGATAAGTCCGTTACTTTGTGAAAGATCAGTTTCAGAAAAACGAAATTATTTTGTTTACTATCAATAGCTTTATTTAATTACAGTTACTCGAATTTCGTAGTATTACTATACTTTTAAACTGAAAGATTCAGTTGCGTATTTTTTTCTTTATAGGTATAGTCTGCACGTTCAATAGATTTATTGCCAGGTCATTTCGATGTTTATGAATTTGTAGGGCTTCGAAAATATTCATTTTTATGCCCTTTGTCGTAAGATGTAGAATTTCCATATCTTCTACTTCAGGGAATGTATGGTTTATTTCAAAGAATTGGCTAGCAGGTTGGATCAATATACTCCTTGGTTGGTCTACTCAAGGTGCTTTATGTATGCACTGTGTCCATTTTCCACCTAGTATTGCTACAGTTAAAGATATACATGAAGATTGTAGAAAACACGTCGGCAGTTACTGTCACAAAACTTCAACAGCTGGTGCAAAAGCATTCCTTGAAAATGTTGTATTTGATGTACACTTGCAAAGTGTTCCCCAAAAGATGATTGAATAAAACAAACAAATATTGTCATCAATTATTTATTGTATCATATTTTGTGGAACTCATGATTTGCCACTTAAAGGAAAGGAAGGAGATGAGGGAGTTTTCTTTGATCTTTTAAATTTGAGAATTGACTGTGGTGATTTGAAGCTAAAGCATCACTGTATAGATGTCGAAAAATGCAGTCTACACCTAACCAAAAATTCAGAATGAAATTATAGGATTATGTGGTAAAGTTGTCAAAGAAAGAATTATTGATGACTGTAACAAGCAAAAGCTTACGTTGTAATGGCCGATGAAACAGCCGATATCGCTGGAAAAGAACAGCTTTCTATCGGTTTTATGATGAGGATCAACAAAAAATCAGAGAGGAATCTGTAGGCTTTGTTGAGCTGAAATCTCAAGATGCCCCTACAATCGCTAGCACAATTCAGAGTTTTTTTGTTGATCAAGATCTTTCAGCAGAGAATTGTATTGGATTTGGATTTGACGGATGTTCTACGATGGGTGGAAAAGAAGGTGGTGTACAATCAATCTTTATTTTTTCATTGCTCAAGCCACAAACTAAATCATGTTGTCAATGATGCTAGCAAACTACCGTAAATAAGAAACTTGATTGCAACGGTTAAGGATGCAATATCCTTCTTTCGTGAGTCGCCAACCCGCAGAACTTCGGCTCCTAATTTATCAAGGCTCTGTGAGACCAAATGGTCTGAGAAATACAAGAGCATCAGAAAGTTTTCAAACAGCTTTCATGAAATCGTCAGAGCGCTAGAACATCTCTCGATCGAAGGAAGCTATGCTACAAGAAAATTAGCCTATCAATTGCACTGTGCAGTAACCTAACCAATTTTCATTATAGGTTTAGTCATGATTGCAAAGTACTCAGCGATTTTGGAGCTCGTTGTGAACGTTCTACAAGGTGAAAATATGGATTTGATTATGGTGAAGAAACACACTGGTGAAATCCTTGATGTCATCAACAAGGATCGACAAGAAATTGAACATTTTTCTGAGAAAATATTTAAAAATCACATTAACTCGCGGAGAAAATCGGCGTTAAGTTAACAGTTCCAAGAATTGTTAAAAAGCAAATACACAGGAGTAATCCGCCATCTGAGACTGCGATTGAATACAAGAGACGATCGTTGATTATCCCTTATCTTGACTCTTTAACCTTATCATTGAAGGTTAGATTCCCACACGAGAATACACCTGCTTTTGCCTTATCCCATCTTCATCCTTCATATATGCTAAAAAGTGCTTCAAAAGATTTGGAAAAAAACGCAAAATCTTTCATGGAAGTTTTTGAGTTGGGTGATATCTCTGTAGAATTAGATTTGCGGTATAATCTGTGGAAAACGAAAGATTTAGCAGGGGGCAAATTAAAGGATATTGAAGTGGCTGCACTTTTGGAGGGGACTTATATTTTTTTCCCTGCAACTCCTCATTTTAAGTGCTTTCCCATCCATTACGGCTACTGTTGAACGATCTTTCAGTACCCTTCGAAGGGTAAAAACCTGGCTGAGAAGTACAATGGGAGAGGACAGATTGACCGGGTTGAGTTTGATGAGCGTCCATCGTAAATTTTTCACAAAAGTTTGGAGTCGTTGAAGCAATCCCTGCGCTGGGAATGGGACCGATTAACGCCCGAAGAGATGCGGCCCATTCAAGAAGCTTCTGAAGCTATGTATCGCCGCCAAAAGAAGCCAGTTCGAAACCGCTTAAATATATTATTACCAAATGTTCATGTTATTATTATTCGTTGTTGTTTTTTTTTTTAATTTCTTTTGTTTAATGAAGTTAAATGAAACAAAGTTTGAGATTTTTCTTGTCGTCCTGTATAAACCAAAACTACATAAGGAATATCCGTTTTTATGGCAAACATTAGCGTCCAGGACACCAAATTCTCACAATTATTCGCATCATTTTCGTGACTCCGATGGCGCCTGTCCCCATTGCGTCAAACACTTCTGAAAAACGACCAGAGATGTTTAATTGCATGGAACTACAGAAGTTCGAGCTTGTTCCTTCTCGTTAAAAAGCGTTTATTTATATTAGATGTACGATTTTTTCTGGACGGCTTGGGCATAATTACACACCTCCACGTCTACGTAGTCCTCGACACGACACAATGTTCTCATTATTCCCGCACCTAGATTACCTGAGGAGGACCTCGCTTAACCGACAGTGGCGTGCTGCCCTCCCCTTTCCCGAATAAAGTTAATGTTTAAAAGAATCCATTATTTTTTAGGTTGATTGCTGTTGGCAACAAAGAGAAAATTTTACCGCTTCTCTTTTGATAATGGCGAAAATGCAAGTCAGGCGGCTAAAATTGTGAAATCCCGCAACAGTTTATTACGTGCAATTTTGATTTCGTCGATTCGGTTCAGGTATTTTTGATGTTGAAGATAAAATGTCGATAAAATCACAGCATAATCGAAGTTGACCCTCATGTCACGAGGGGCGTCCAATGTATTCTCGGTATAGGCATGAGAGAAAACTCAGAAAATTTTGGAAAAATTCTATTTTTCAATGAAGTCCCCTAGAACTTCAATACATTTGTATTCTTCCGGCTCCTCTTCAAAATACACACATGCCCCTCTAGGTTTCTCAAGAAATAAACAATCTATGTTCTGGGAATGAGATGAATATTTTCCTCTATTTCAACTGCAATATACTTCATAGAAAATCTTTGTTTGTTACTCTTTGCTTTATGCAGGATGGGACAAAATATGAACAATGAGAAAAAATATCTTCTTCTTCTTCTTTACGAAAGCTTGCTAGCTTGTTTCACCCATTTTCCTCCTCTCGTTTTTGAGATGTTGAGGTCCAGCTGTCCTTCCACCTCTTTGGCGGTCTTCCTACGGGTCGTTTGGATGCTGGTCTTCTGTTTATAGCGATTTTTGCTATTCTGTCGCCTGTCATACGTGAGACATGTTCATTTCAGAACCTTCTCCTCGCGCGGGTCCATCTAACTACGTCCTCCGTCTGGCATTCCCTTCTGATCTCGTCACTCCTTCTCTGGTCTCTCAATGTGTTCCCCGTTATTGCCCTCAAAACTCGCATCTCGTTTGTCCGTGCCATTCTTTTAGTTTCAGCTGTATCTGCTCTTGTTTCCGCCGCGTATGTCATCACGGGTCTGACGCACGCTTTGTAAATTCTCACTTTACTGGTTGTTGTCATGCAGTTGTTCTTCCAGATGATATTCCTTAGGGCTCCCGCTATTCTGGCTGCCTTATTCATCTGATGTCTTATAATATCTTTTAAGCTCCCATATGGCGATATCGTTACGCCTAGATAGTTAAAGGAGAATACTTGTTCGATGATGTTGTTATTTATCTTCAGCTTACATCGGCGGGGTTCCCTGGCGATTACCATGCTCTTAGTTTTGGGGATCGATATTACCATGTTGAGTTTCAGAGCCTCCCTGTGAAATGCCTGCATCAACCATTGCAGCTCGTCTTCGCTATCTGCAAATAATGTTGCGTCATCTGCATAACACAAGATCTTCAACAGTTCGTTCCCCATTCTGTATCCTTGGTTCACTTTTCGTACGTTATGTATTATCCTGTCCATTATCAGATTAAATAACAGTGGGCTAAAAGTATCTCCCTGTCTCACCCCTAGGTTGATCTTTACTTTATCGGTTGTGGTTGCTCTTGTCTTGACTGTGGTAGTGTTGCCTGTGTTTAGTTGTTTGATCGTCTCTACAATATTTGGGTGTATTCCTCTGTGCTTCAGTTCGTCCACAACATCCGTCAGTTGTATTCTGTCGAATGCCTTACTCAAGTCTATGAAGCACATGTACGCAGGTTTGTCATATTCAATAGCTTTCTCCATTACTTGTCTGACAAAGAATACAGCGTCGACCGTGGAACGATTTTTGCGGAAACCCTGTTGTTCTTCACTTAACGTGGTGTGTTGCAATATATGTTGTCCCAGTATGCGAGTGAACAGTTTCATGGAGGTGTTCAATAATGATATTCCTCTGTAGTTTGCTGGATCTGATGTTTTTCCCTTTTTGAATAGAGGTATTGTTATGCTCTGTTTCCATTCGTCTGGTATTACTGCGCTCCCTAGGATCTTATTGAAGAGTTTGGTGAGCTGTTCGGCCAATCTTACGCCTCCTTGTTTCAACAGTTCATTAGGAATGTTGTCTGGACCGGGAGTTTTCCCGTTTTTGAGATGTTTCATTTCGTTTATCACTTCTTCTGTTGTAACTCGCTTGTCCTCTTCCAAGCTTAGTGCATATTCTCGCCGCAGATTTTTTCTCCTTTCTGGTCGCTGGTCGTTATTCTTGTGCAAACTTGTGAAGTACTCTTTCCATTTATCCGCGGTGATGTTATGTATTTGTAGTGTCTCATTTACTTCCTTTTTCGCGGCTCTGAGCATTTTCCATATGCGTTTTGAGTTCCATATAGGTCATTTTCCATCTCTCGACTAAAGTTCTCCCAGTGTTCTTTCTTTATCTCTCTAATTCGATTATTGGATCTGTTCCTAATTTCTGTGTCCTTTAGATAGTTTCTCGGCGTCTTGTTATTTATGTAGGTTAGATGTGCTTCCTTCTTTTCTTGTGAAAAAATATCGATTTATTTATTTTTGATTAATTATAGTCATTTCATAACTGAATCGAAATTCAATAGTCCGTATTACCACCTCTACTTTCAATCAACTGCCCAATATGCCTAGGCATCCCACGAATCAAGTCATTAATGAAATTTTCAGTCATATCGTTCCATTCTTCCTGAAGAGTTAAACTCAATTCCTGAAAAGTTGAAGGTGGGTTGTGGCGATTGGATATTATTCTCCCTAAGTATTCCCATACGTGCTCAATTGGATTCATGTCTAGTTGGTTTGCTGGCCAGTTCATTCTCTCGAAAAATGTTTTGATCCCTTCGTGTGGTGGGACGTTATCATACTGATAAATGAAATTATCCCCACATTCGTTACGCAGAGGAAGAATGATTCAATCAATGATGTAGATATAGCGACGTGAATGGCACCATTCTTTCTTCAACGATAATAAGAGGGGTACGGCGACTGAACATTATACCCCTCCAGGATATTATTGATCCGCCTTGTAAGTGCACAACTTCCCGGGAGAAATTGAGTCGCTCTAGTCTGCCTGGACCTCTACAAACTCTTTCACGTCGACTATCACTTTGTAAACCGAATCGTGACTCGTCCGAAAAAAGGACGTTGCGACCTTGTGGTAAAAGCCAGTCTTGGTGGTGTTCTGCCTATTGCCGACGGGTAGCTCTATGTCCAGGTGATAGCCGAGGTACTTTTAAAGGTCTTCTTGCCCTTAAATTTGAGGAATGCAAGCGTCTTTTTATGGTACTCATTGAGACTACCCGTCTATAGGTTCTCAAAAAATGACTTCGAAGGGCTGTTACAGATACCGTTCGATTCCTTCGTGTAAAATTCACGATATAATGGTCTTCCCTTGAAGATGCTACTATACTCATCTCATTTCCAGAACAAAGACTGTTTATTTCTTGAGAAACCTAAGGGGGGCCAAGACTTTTGACGATGTGTGTACCTTTAGAATCCCAAAACACCGTGGCCATTATTTTTTCAGCGGATGGGGTGACTTTAAATTTGTTAGAAGGCTGTGCACCCTTTTCATTTCACTGCATGGAATCTTGTTCACTCTCAGGGCTATAGTGATGAAGTCACGTCTCATCCCCTGCAATCATCTGGTTGAAAATAGTCGATGGGTCTTCTCCATAGAGCTCTAAAAACTCAATACAGCTCTTGCTTCTGAGGTGCGGGGAGCTTCCTCGGTACCCATCTTGGACTGACCTTTGAGAGGTTAAGATGGTCATGAAGGACAGCATGTATGGTATCCACGGATAGGTTTATCATCTTTACTAACATCTTGATTTTTATTCTGGCATCTACAAGTACCATCTTTTCCACCTTTTCACATTTTCTTCAGTGGTGCCGTTAACGGGCCCGTCCGAGCGAGGATCGTTTTCAATGCTTTTTCTGTCTGTATTACTTGACCACGTTTGAACAGTGGATAACGACGGGGGGCACAGTCTTGGTAAACAGCAACCATCTCTTCATGAATGATACTTTGACTTTTTCCCTGCTTAGTAAGCAACTTTATAAGTGCGCAATGCCCGATTTTCTTCATTATTGTGAAGTCATTCTGGTCATTTTTCATTGAGGATATCCAGAAAACTAATAATCGCAAATAAATGAAATTTTATATTTATAGCCTCCGATAGTGTCATTAGTAAATGAGATAATTAGATTACCTACATTATGAGCAAATCACCGAGAATACATTGAATACCCCTCGTAGCATCTCTTCCGACCTCCGCCTCTGTTCGCCGTTCATCCGTTGTTCGTTTCATCGAGTTCTTCGGCACAGCAAAGTGAGACATCAAGTTGATGATGCTGGTTTCGTATCCACGGTAATGATCGGTGCGGCGAAGACGGTCAAGGCATGTTTGTATTTGAAACCCATCATCAAGATAACGATAAGGTGACGTGGTGGATTAATATCCAGCTCACGCATTTCTGGGACATCAATTTTTTTCGACCTCTCGGTCGATTCAAATCAAGGCGCTTTCTCGGCCGATCCGGTGCTGGAAAAACTGGGAAATTATTTATGCTGTGGGATCTTCGGATAAGGATTACCTTCGGCTTCATTATCTCCAGTGAAGAACAAGACGAATCGAGTGGAAATGAAAATCAATTAAAAAATTCATCTCATCGTCTTAGTTTTTCATGGGAAAGATCAAAATCGATTGTGGGATAAATTCAACTTTGCTTTTGAATCTGAGATACATTCACTTTCAATTATTGCGTTATAATATATATATATATATATATTTTTTTTTTGTCATGGAATCTTCATTCAAAAATAAATAATTATACAAAAATATTAAGTGAAAGACTCACCGATGAATATAAGCTGACTCGTTAAAGTGTAATCAGACCAAAATTAATTAACTAAGATCAATTCTGATAGAAATATAAATAATTCAATTCATAAAAATACTCACAAGCCAAAATGATGAAGAAAAAACATATTTGGAATACATAATCACTAGTCGAGTGAAAATTCTTTAAACGGTGGTCAAAAATCAGAAATCTTTCGAAAATTTTAAACAGAATTCATAGGGAGTATTAAATTCACAATTATTCAATGAAGAAACAGCCAAAGTTGCAGGAAATAGAAGTAATTTGAATTTAGATATGTATCGGGTGTTTTTTTCAGAGTGATAGAACTTTAAATTAAGATTGAAGGTAATTTTTTATTTGAAAGATGATTCTATGACATTTATGATTTAAAAATAATTTCCGGCATATGTTTACCATGCTGAGGAACCGCATTCGACCAGACCACTTTTTCGAGTAATTCAAGCCTTATTTCATCAATAACACAAATTATGTTGGCCTCCAAAGCGTTTATTGTTTCTTTGTTTGTTTCTTTATTTGTTTGTTTATTTGTTTCAGCATAAACTAATGACTTGACATAACCCCAAAGAAAATCATCCAGTGGAGTTATGTCGCATGATCTTGGAGGCCAATTAATTGGTCCATTTCTCGAAATAATGTTATCGCCAAATCTTTCTTTCAATAAATCAATTGTTTCGGTAGCAGCATGAGGTATAGCACCATCTTGTTGGAACCAAAACACTTTTGGGTCGCTACCATTCACATTTTGAAACAAATAATCATTGATAATCGATATGTAACGAGCACCATTCACTGTAAATATGGACCGATTGATGACTTCTGCGTGTAAGGCACACCATACAGTGCACTCTTCAGGATGCAGTGGAACCTGCAGAACTTCTTGAGGATTGTTTTCACTTTATTTACGGCAATTTTGCTTGTTTACATAGTTGTTCAACCAGAAATGAGCTTCATCACTAAACACAATTTTACGATAATAAAGTGGATCAACTTCAAGCTGTTCTAGGGCCTAATCAGCAAACAAACGACGCTTATTATGGTCAAGTGGCTTTAGTTCTTGAACCAGTTGGATCTTGTATGGGTGTAGACCAAAATCTTTACGCAAAATTTTCCATGTGGTGGATGCACAGAGTTCAACTTGTTGGGAACGTCGACGAATAGACAAATCTGGATCATCATTAACTCTATGACTTACAGCAGCGATATTTTCTTCTGTACGTACAGTTCTTTGTCTTGTTGTTGTTGTTGCATCGAGTAGAGAAAATGTTGTTGGAAATCTATCGATAGTTCGACGAATAAGCTGCCCTCATGGACGATTATATAAACCATAAATTTCACGAAGTGCTCTATAAGTTTGGCGAATAGAACACTGATTTTGAAAATAAATTTCAACAGTTTGTAAACGTTGTTGCAGCGTGAGTCTTTTCATGATAATTTGTCAATGCTTACTGAACAGAAATGTCAAAACAACATGGCTTCTACCTTCTGTCAAATCACAGTTATCCCTATCGGAAGTTCTATCACTCTAAAAAGAACACCCGATTGTTTGAAATTGGTAAAGAAAGTATTAAAAAGATTTGTTGCTATCATGAATCCTAGATTAATTTTAGTGAAATTATCGACAAAGTACAAGCTAAATTAAATTTAACTCACCAAAATATTGTAAATAGGACAAATTTAATCAATTAATTCAATGAAACACAGTGTCACGTCAGAATGTAAGAAATATCCTTGAAGATGCGTTGACAAAGTTGTAATAGAATATAAGCTGAAGAAATGTAATCAATTTCATAGGTAATCATTCCATCACGACATTTTTTCGAAACGAAAACGTATTTTAAAATCAAGATCATCATATTTTGCGGAAGGATCACTCCTCTCTCTACTAATTCTTGGTCTTCGAATTTCAATTAAGTCTTCTTATGGTGATGCCAATAAACTGATTTCGAAAACATTTTACAATTATATCACTTATAACACTTGAAAAAGTAAACAATACACTTCAACTATTAAACGAAGAATCTCGATTCAACAAAATCGACAAATCAACTTGATATATGATTTAGCAGCGATTCTAGGTTAAATCGGAACACAAAATGTTTTGTGGAACCCAATTTGTACTTGATCGATGATCAACAGAGGTTAATCTGTCATAGTTTGACAAAGTGAGTAAATCTGTGATCAGCACTTTGGGAACATAGAACTAGATAAATTGTAGAAGGACTCTGCCTTGACCCGATGACCTAAGTATTGTGATATCCACCGTAAATGTTAAATTCGTAAATTCGCTAATGGACACAAGGAACCAATTCTCATCTATTCGGTTACTACCAACCTGAAAAATTAATCGTGAATGAAGTGACGCGATGAAATTTCCAATGAACGGAATAGTTTCATTAATCCGGTTACAGAAAGTTCTATTAGCCATGAAATTATAGATACAACCATCTATTGTGATACGTTTTTATCCTGAGAGAATCTTATGGGATAGTCCATTTTTTCAGGGCTGGAACAAATTGGTTTATTGCTGCTTTATTGAGTTATCCCATTCTCTTATTAAGTGATGAAGAGGAACCTTTATAAAACTGCGTTAAAATAAATATAGAGAACATTACAAATTGCGAACGTGCATGCAGTCTGTTTTTTTCTCTAATCCCAGCCCTGAACTTTTCACAGTAATCAGTTTTAGTTTACCTCAGAGTAATCATCTTTGGTCAAAGTTCCATGGAAATTATGTGCAAAAACTGCTTTATTTATAAGAATCTTCATTGACGAAGCAATTGTTGTGTAAACAATAAATATTAAGTGTTTTACTTTAAATCATATAAGCTGTCAATAGTTCCTGCTGTGAAACATCAAACATAAGAAAAGATAGAATAATAGCTGGAATTAATTCTCCAGAACCTCTACAGATTTTAATCTGAATAAATCTCATGAAAACATTTAGAATTAAATTTTAAAACATGTCCTAAATACACTGTATCACTTTATAGCATATATATTATCATTGAATGTGGTGGAAATTAACTAATAAAGAATCAAAAGAAAAATAAAGTAATGAACAAATTATTTAGACATCACCTTATACATATATATGTTTCGATTGGATGTTAAAGAATCACAAGTTCCACCATCAAAAAATGTTCAACATATAATTCAAAAAGGCCTTTTTTATTTTCCTTTTTTAAAGAATATATAGCAGCACACTCTCCAGAGAATGAACCAGATAAATTCGGACCCAAAATCTCTTCAGTACGCAGTTATCTGAATAAACAAAATAATCATTCAAAAATATATAAAAATACCAATTCTTTATAGTAATTTTCAATTTATATATTTTAATAATTGAGAAATTTCTTTGCATTACATCATATGCACGTGGCGTTTATCTAGTGCAGAGTCCAAGTCGTATCTTTTTTCATTGTATATTTCTGTGATAAAATCTAATTTTCGTATTGGCCATTCTTATCCCAAAAATAGTTAGTTGTTACAGAAATGTGTTGCGTTAAAAAGGTATTTCTATATACTTTTAAATAATTATTTTGTTTATTCAAATAACTCCTTACTGAAGAGGTTTTGAGTCCGAATGTATCAGGTTCTTTCTCTGGAGAATGTGCAATATATTCTTTAAAAAAGGAAAAGGAAAAAAGGCCTTTTTGAATTATATTTTGAACATTTTTTGGTTATGGAACTTGTGATTCTTTAACATCCAATCGAAACATACATATGCATAAGGTGATGTCTAAATAATTTGTTCATTATTTTATATTTCTTTTGATTCTTTATTAGTTAATTTCCAGCACATGTGATGATAGTTTATATGTCTATAAAGTTATACAGTGTATTTAGGACATGTTTTAAAATTTATTCCTAAATGTGTTCAAGAGACTTATTTAGATTAATATCTGTAGAAGGTCTGGAGAATTGATTTCAGCTATTATTCTGTAATATGCAAATACTTTTAATTTTCAATTTATATTTTATAAGAAAAGGTATCAGGTTATCCCTAGCATCAACGGAAGACTTGTCCAATAGTTTGGTCATTCCAGAGGAAAATCAACAAAAAATCGTTGAACAATGTGTTGAATATATTAGGAGTACAAATAAGTTTTTTCCGTTTTTTAACACAAATCAAATATTTATTATAGAAGAACGGTAATATAAATTTATTTAAAATATTGCCCATCACTTGCAACCACTTTTTCCCATCTCTCAGGCAGCATTCGAATCCCACGTCTGAAGAACTCCTTGTCTTTTGAGGCTATCCACGAATCAACCCAATTTTTGGTATTTGGTATCCTCATAAGATGTGAACCGCTGTGCCATGGACCGGAACAGGTGATAATCGGACGGTGCAATGTCTGGTGAATACGGGGGGTGGGGTAACACTTCCCAATCAAGTGTTTCCAAGTACTTTTTCACGGGAGCCGCAACATGTGGACGAGCATTGTCATGCAGAAGAATAATTTTTTCGTGTCTAGAATAGTATTGAGGGCGTTTTTCCTTCAGAGCTCGGCTCAATCTCATCAATTGTGTTCGATAGAGGGCTCCAGTAATTGTTTCACTCGGATTAAGCAACTCATAATACACTACACCTAGCTGATCCCACCAAATACACAGCATAAGTTTTTTTCCGTGAATATTCGGTTTTGCTGTTGATGTTGACGCGTGGCCAGGTAATCCTCATGATTTTCCTTTTTTGGATTGTCATAATGTATCCACTTCTCATCACCAGTTACGATACGATGTAAAGAACCCTTTTTTTATGTCACCCAATTTCCTTGTTTATGAATCATTCCTAATGATTTTAAACGATGTGAGACTGCTTGCTGAGTGACTTCTAATGTTAGTGGAATGAAATGAGAAATTACTTTGTTTTCTATCACTCTTAATTATAACTGATATACAGTGACTCAAGTTTCGTAGTGTTTACTACATTTTCAAACTGAATGATTAAATTAATTAGATCTCAACTATTATATATGCTGATTGTAGGCTTCGGCAGAGCTTCGAAGAGAGGGGTTTTCCAAAGTTCCGTCTGTTCGTTAAGTAGGTTTATTATTGGTACGTGCCTCTTATATTTTTCAATTTCTATGGATTCCAGGATGTCAAGTTTTTTCCCTTTCGCTTCCACGTGCAAGATAACAGGGTTGTTCAATTCTGGGAACGTGTGATCTGTATTGAAGAAATGGTTAGCAAAATTGGAATTCTTCTTCCGGTTCCTAAAAGCAGATTGATGCTCTTTGTACCTTTTATGGAAAGGTCGGCCCGTTTGTCCTACATACACACTATTACACTCTTGACAACTTAATTTATAGACTCCAGAATTATTCAGTCGCTTCTTTTTGTCCTTCGGATTAAAAAAGAGATTAGAAATTTTATGGAAGGGTGTGAAAGCTGTTACTATGTTAATTTTTGACAAAATTGGAGCTGTTTTTGTGAAATTTGTCCAAAATATGTTAGTTTTATGAATTTATTGTTATTATGATCTGATTTGGAGATGGGGTAAATTTGTTTAAAAATTAGTTGCTTTTGTTTTTTTTGTTTATGATGGAATTTATAGTTTTGGTTTCCAACTGATTTTTTGTGGCTATTTGTCTGATTGTATTCAATTCCCTCTTTAACGTAATATTATCTAAAGGAATTGAAAATGCTCTATGTACCATTGATCTATAAGCAGCTAGTTTATGATTGATCGGATGGTTTGAAAAATTTGGTATTGTTGTATCAGTTGATGTGGGTTTTCTATATATATCAAAGGAAATTTCATTATTACTGTTAATTAAAGTTATGCCCAGAAAATTTATTTTATTATCAAATTGTGTTTCCATGGTGAATTTGACCTTATTGTGCAAATTATTAAGATATTCTAATGTTTCATTTAATTCTGAATGTGTTCCGCAGAAGCAAGCCAAGTACAAAGTAATTTCTTATTTCATTCCATTAAAATGAACTATCACAAAGTAACGGACTACTCCATCCAATATTCTAATGTTAGAGCAAGTTCTTTTTGTGTTTGAGATGAATCTTCCTCCAATAATTCCTCCAATTCTGCATCCTCGTAAATTTTTGGCCTTCCACTGCGATCTTTGTCTTCTACGTCGAAATCACCGTTTTTAAACTTTTGAAACCACTCTCGACACGTTCTCTCACTCAAAGCACCCTCACCATATGCTTCTACGAGCAATTGATGCGCCTCAGCAGCAGATTTCTTTAAATTAAAGAAGTAAACTAATATTTCCCGCAAATGACGCGCACTCAAATTTTGACATTTTCAACTTATAAAAATTATATTTTACCAATATAAAATCAATGATATTAATAGAGTATGTTGTTCTTGAATGTCCAAACTATTTTTTTAACCGGTTATCATCTGCGAAAGCTAATCGAAACTCCGTGCCGCGCCATTTACAATAAAACGGCGGAAACTTATTTGTACTCCTAATAATTTTCATAACACTCATGTTTCTGGTTGTCTACAACGATCTTCCTGGCATGGTAGGAAATTTTTTACTTCACGTTTCCACAGGCTGAATAGCTATCATTAGGGGAAAAAGAGAACACCAAATAATATACATCAATTATGTAAGTTCCTTAACAATATATTTCCAGAACGTGACGACGTGATTACGTTCGTTCTTTTCAGCCTTCACCATTTCGATTCCCGGTATACCTCGGATGTATCGAGCATGGGATTCAATAGCATCGTGAACAACTAATATCGTCTATTAGGAACCGAGTGGATGATCATCAGCCCGTACTATACTATAGATATAAATAATTGGATATAAATATGGAATCCACCATCTGAGTAATTACTTCGAAAATTTTCGAGGGTAATTTATCTAGGTGCTGTTTTGGTTCGTAGCCGAGTTATAAAGCTGTCTTGAATGATTGATTTTCGTAATAACTACCCTCAGGCGTCCAATCTGACCTCATCTGAGTACACGTCTTTTTTAAATAAGAAAGAGATTGTTGGTTGAACTCACGAGCTGAAGATTTTCATTCCTATTGTTATTATTCTCTGGTACAAATTGGGGTAGCCAAATTAATAATTAAAATAGAAAGAAGAAATATAACAAAATTTGTATATCAAAACAAATTAAAATATGTTTATCTTCTACAATTTTAATTTCAAAAAATTTTTTATTCAAAAAAGTTTTAGAATTAAATTAATGTCTAAAACAAGCACCGCTTACATTTAATAGACGTATATAATCAAAACTCAATATATAATGTCAAATGGAATAAGTAAACCATCAGATATACGGAAGTCATTAAAATTAATAAATAAATATTTAAAGGAGACAAAATTTTGTTTCTGGTCTTACCTTTAAGAACACCAATTGCCTTTTAAAAACATGAACACACTTAAAGGACTTCTCAAAGAATATAATTTATTTGAAATATTTAATATATTCAAATATTCGAATAAGTTAATTCAGAAATCTCTCAAAACATGCACTATATCTTCAAAAAACAAATATAATTCTAAGCAATCCCTTCATCGGTCTTCAATAATATTCCAAATATCAAAATCAAAAAACTAACTTATATCAACAACGCACCACGTGTAAAGAAATTATGTTTCGAAACACAGATTCTTTGATTTTGTTAGAACATAGATCAATCTTGAATTATAAAGTTGATCTGTGTTTCGAAACATCATTTCTTTACACATTAACAATTTCATTTAAAATAATTCACACAGTTTTTGTTTCACAATTTATTCAGAATCCTGACACGTGTTTCGGTCTTTCTTTAGCTAAAATTTTGGTGAACAATAAAGAAAGGATCCCTTACTTTTCCGAATCGGGGATTTATCAAACTAATTATGATGATTGTAATGCTACATATATATAGTATATAGGACATAGAGGTCGATGTTTACAGCATCGAAACAAAGAACATAGGATGTATATTTTGAAAAACCAGAAATCAACCGGTTTTGCAGAACATTGTATGAAAATTATCATTTTTTTAATGGGAAAGAATATACTATACTATACTATACAATATTAAAAATTGATGGACTATTTGGAGATTCTTTCAATCAAAAAAGCCATGAAGAAAAGGGAGAATTTAACAAATTCTCAAATCTATTCGGCAACACCTCTATATTGCGCCATAAAAATACACAGTTGTCCTAGGTGTAATAAATAGAACCTTTTTCAATTTTAAGTTTAGTTCCTTTTTGTATTTCTTTGAAGATTGTCGAAAGACCGTAACATGTGTCAGGATTCTGAATAAATTGTGAAACATAAAAACTGTGTGAATTATTTTAAATAAAAAAGATCTTCATTTTTCCAGTACTTAATGGATAAGTTTTATAAAATAAAATAGAAAGGCCTTTTACTTGATAGAAGAAATATAACAAAATTGAATATTAAAACAAATTGAAATATGTTTATCTTCTACAATTTTAATTTCAAAAAATTTTTTTTTTATTCAAAAAACTTTTAGAATTAAATTTTGTCTACAACAAGCACCGCTTACATTTAATAGACGTATATAATCAAAATTAAAATTAATATTTATTTATTTTATTGATTTTAATTACTTTCGTATATCTGTTGGGTTATTTATTCCATTTGACATTATATATTGAGTTTTGATTTTATACGTCTATTAAATGTAAGCGGTGCTTGTTGTAGACAAAAATTTAATTCTAAAAGTTTTTTGAATAAAAAAAAATTTTTTTGAAATTAAAATTGTAGAAGATAAACATATTTCAATTTGTTTTAATATTCAATTTTGTTATATTTCTTCTATCAAGTAAAAGGCCTTTCTATTTTATTTTATATATAATATATAATTATATTTTGGCTTCAATAAATCTCATTATGGAATGTCAATGAATTTAAATAAACCTTAAAATAACTCACACTGTTCTTTGATTTTGTTAGAACATAGATCAATCTTGAATTATATAGTTGATCTGTATTTCGAAGCTTTAGTCTTTTAACACGTGGAGAGATATAGGTTAGTTTTTTGATTTTGATATTTGGAATATTAAATGAGGACTGAAGACGGGATTCTCTAGTATTAAATTTGTTTTTTGAAGATATAGTACACATTTTTTAGAGATTTTTGAAATAACTTATTCGAATATTTAAATGTATTGAATATTTCAAATAAATTATATTCTTTGAGAAGTCCTTTAAGTGTGTTCATGTTTTTAACAGGCAATTGGTGTTCTTAAAGGTAAGACCAGAAACAAAATTTTGTCTCCTTTAAATATTTATTTATTAATTTTAATTACTTTCGTATAGATGTTGGGTTATTTATTCCATTTGACATTATAAATTGAGTTTTGATTATATACGTCTATTAAATGTAAGCGGTGCTTGTTGTAGACAAAAATTTAATTCTAAAAGTTTTTTGAATAAAAAAAAATTTTTTGAAATTGAAATTGTAGAAGATAAACATATTTCAATTTGTTTTAATATTCAACTTTATAAGTTTTATGTTATCGAATATTCCGTTTATATTTTAAATTCAATTTCAAAATGTTTTGTATTGATAAGATTATTTTTCTCTGAATATCAATATAAACCATCCGATATTCCTCATTTATTTTCGAAAATTATTTTTAATTAAAATAATTCCGTGGTTTTTAAATTTGCAATGGAATTTTCGATTTTTCTGATATTATATATGAGACGCTGGAATAAATGAGACCGAATATTAAAGTTCCCGGATATTAACAGGGGCCTTTTTCAAGGATGCAGTAGATTTTTCCCGAAGTTTGGTAAATAGTTTAGGGAATTAATTCAAAAAATTCAGTAAAGTTTATTGACATTTTGAACTTCCCTCGCAAGTACGATTGTAATATTCTGCTCATTAAAATGATGATTATCTACCGATAAATGAGAAATGTGACTACTCAGAAGGTGGAATTAAAAACCCGATTCGAGATAAATCCGGATTATGATTTTAAAATATCTAACTCAATCATCACACTCAAGTATCTGGTACTCAGACGTTAATTAAATATCCAAAGTGTACAAAGTCGAACAGGGAATATACGAAAATGCTTGAGAAGAATTTTTTGAATTTTTATTTGAAATAACAATAAGCATAAAATAATATCGTGGGAGTTACTACCCTCAAGAAATAGTTCCATTATTTTCCTAATTTCATTTCATAATTCAATGAAAAAATCTTCAATCCTTTCTAAAGTATTCTTCCCTGATACTAATACATAATCTTTCATTTCTTTTTGCACGATAGTTTCAGGTAAACATCATGGTATTGTTTCGACCAAATGAAGTTTGAGTTTTTCTGAATTTGCTTTCATGTCATTTATTTCAAACCATCTGACCTCTCCCTTTATTTTTCTGTGCTTTATACTGCAGTGTAGTTCTCTTCTTTGATCTGTTCAAGAATGAAGTATCATCATTTGTATATATCAGGTCGTCAAAATAGATGAGAAATAAAATTGGCCCGACTACTGATCCCTGGGGCACTCCTGACGAGAGGGCATTCTGGAAGATCTCATACCTTCCAACTCCACTATCTGACTGCGATCTTTCAGAAAGGGTCCAAATAAATCTAGAGCTGATCCTCTTATTCCAGCAAACTCCAACTTGTGTAAATCGAACGCTCGACTTAGGTCCATGCAAGTAAGCATTACTTCCTCTGCATCGCCAGTGCCTGCATGATGAATTGGACTATTTACTAGGGCCGGGGTAGTCGATTTTCCCTCCCTAAAGCCATGTTAGAAATCACCCAGCCTTCTAGGAACGACATTATACTTGTTTTGAGGAGAGACTCAAAAGAAACGTTTCCAGGTGTGCTTACTGGACTTAAATAGGTTGTTTTATCAAATAACAATCCAGTTTCACGAGCTTGATTAACAAATTGATCCACAAATTGCCGTTTAATTTCTATTGAATTTCTCACGTAAATTTCTAACAGTTTGGATAGAAGATTCACCACTTTGGAAATAAGTTTTTAATATTACCCAGTTTTGTTCAAGCGTAAATTTACCGTTTCTTTAATGTCAATTACAAAACTAACTTTGTGTCGAAACACGAATGACAAAAATAACCAGTACTTCAAAATGCAAACTCTAGATGGCCCAACCTTAACATAAAAAAATAATTAACAAGAACAAACAGCATTGCCTATTTTTCGGAGCCTGAAGAGAAGAATGACATTTAAATAAATTCACAAATATTAATTTTTTCAGGATATTAGAGTGAATGAAAATCCCTTTATTTGCACAGAGCACCAATTGATAAAGAATACAATTCAATTAATCTACACTCGTAACTCTCTTAATAATGGATTGTTTAACGACAAAATTAAATTCAATAATACTTTATCTCCATGACTATTCAATTTTGCAATTCGCAAAGGTTCAAGGATTAATTGGCCGTTCTATAGATATTGCATTGTTAATTTAGGGCTTAATTAACCTAAACAAAATCAATGATTAAGGCTTGTTTTAGGGGAGTTTTCTTTTCGAAGTCAATAACCAGACTGAGATAGTATACTATTAAATTCATATTGAATATTTATTTATTATTTATTTAATTTTAATATTAGCCTTTTACATATTTAATTTCAAAGAATTATATTTAATGATTATAAATAATAATAATTAAATTAAAATAATGTCATATAAGTACCACTTATATCAAACGACATATAAAATGAACATTCATTATAAGACATCCAAATGATATAACAAAATCCAATAAATAAAAATTGTTAACCAAAATCCTATAAATTAAATATTTTGAATAGACAAAATTTTGTTTCTGCTGATCAATCTTATGAAAACAAATATCTTTCAAAAATGTTTAACATAATCTTAAGAATTTCATCATAAAACTATCTCACTTAGAATAATCAATATTATTGGATATCTAACTAAGTTACTCTCTATAAAATCTCAAGATATGTAAAAACATTACTGAAAAATAAGTTTTAAGAGAGACTTTGCTTCGTCAGTATAAAAATAATTCATATTCAATAAAATATAACATCAATCAACAACAAATATTTACTCACCCTTCAACAATTTAGAAAACTTCTGGTAAATGAATACTGAAAAATTTAAATGGTTAACTACAAATAAATAATTCTGTGATTTACCCTTGATCTAAAAGATTGAAAGACAATTCAACGGCCTCTGTTATAGCAAAAGACTATCTGTATAAAGAATTTTAAGAAAACCAAATAATTATATATTATGAATAAAATAACATAAATAGAGGTTATTACTTGATAGAATGTATATAAAATTATTTGAGTATTTTAATATTACCCTTCTACATATTTAATTTCCAAAAATTATATTCAATAATTATAACTTTAGGACATATTTTTATATACCTTCTATTAAGTATTAACCTCTATTTATGTTATGAATATTTATTCATTATCAGTGTGATCATTTTAAATCTATTTCCGAACTCATTAAGTACACTATTATTATTTTATTGTACTTCTGAAAAGAGAAATTCAACATAGTCTGTGACGTCGAACGGGAGGTGAACTGGATTTATCATTAAACTTAGCCTTCGCTAAAATGGAACTTCAAAACTCTAGAAGTGAAATTACCAGAAATAAGTCATATTTTTATTAATAACCTATTCATCAAATATTCATCGATATCAAACTCAGAATGTGGTCCTATACATTGAGAAATTATTTAAAAATTCGTAAAAATCTGACCATAGTCAGTCTCATTCACTATGGAGAATTTATGAATGAGCTCCATAAGAGTGGCCTGAAGCGACAATCGTGGTATTATGTGTTGAAAAGGATTGTCTAAGGAAGTAGAGGACAATGCTCCTGTTGCCTGCACTTAGTAGAGTTTCAGTAGCATCATATATGAGCAAGAGGTACATATCGGGTGTTTTTTTTAGAGTGATAGAACTTTAAATTGAAATAAAACACATTTAAATTGAAGTGTCTCTTTACCATTATGTTTAGAAAAATATTTATTTCCTCCATCAGCGAATCATGTGTTTATCAGTTTTTTCTTTCAGAATTTATTGTTTCTTATTATTATTTTTATTATTATTAACACATAAGTGATAAGAGTAAAGGTAAACCTATAAACTCAAAAAACAAAAATAAAATGAAACTGAGAAAGTACTCTAGAAGTGAAACAATTGAGTGGTGAATGCAATGTAACGGAATTAATTATTGAACCCGTGTAGACCATCCATCCAGAGCGTTCTTGAAAGAATTCACCGATGGCGATGACACAACTTCAGCCTGGAGCCGATTCCACGCCTCGAACACTCTGTTGGGAAGAAACTGGCTCCTCGGTGTCGTCCTGAAGTTCTCCTAGGCAAGCTTTAAACGGTGTCCACTTAAGGCTCGATAATGGTTTAGTTGAAAGAGGTAAGACATATCCGTACCGAAGTGCTCGATAGGTGGTAATCAGATCTCCCCTTTTTCTACCATCCGAAAAGGAGGGCAACTCAAATAACTGCAGTCTCGATTGGTAATCAGAGCGAATTGTGCTAAATGGAAGACGGGTGTTCCACCGCTGGACAGATTCCAAAAGATCCCGATCACCCTTCAGATTGGCCCACCAAACAGGGCCTGCATATTCCAGAATAGGACGCACGTAGGTTGTATAGAGAGTTCTGCTTGTGGCTACATCACATCTTGAAAATGTTTTAGACAGCTGGTAGGTGAATTGTCTCGCTTTAGATACAACAGTCGAAATGTGAGCAGACCAACTCAAGTCATCTGTGACGGTAACACCCAGGTCACAGTAATGAGAGACAGCAGGTAGCCTCTGCTGGCCAATGAAGTAGGGAGCCTTGGGATTTTTTTGCCGATATGGAGCACGCAACACTTCTCGATATTAAGAGGTAGCAACCACCTCCAACACGACTGAGAGAGCTTATCGAGGTCTTCCTGGAGGGACAGATGTAAAGCTTTGTGTCATCTGCGAACATTGCACAATCGGATGAAAAAAGTCGGGGGAGATCAGAAGTGTACAACAGGAACAAGATAGGACCCAAAACCGAACCCTGCGGAACTCCACTAAGGACTTCCATATCAGAGGAAGGGAAACAGTCACCGACCCTCACCCGGAAAGTGCGAAGTGACAAAAATGACTGAATCCACGAAAGCAGAGGACCCCTTACTCCCAAGAACTCAAGCTTCCCCAGGAGACAACGATGGGGGACACGATCAAATGCTCGCGCAAAGTCCAGATAAACAACATCCACCGGACAGCCATAATCAATGCACTTAGTCCAATAGTTGACACAGGAGAGGAGGTTCGTGATGGTGGACCGACCCGGAAGAAACCCATGCTGTTCCTTGGGATTATATCGTTTTGTAGGGCAAACTCTATCAATTTATCGCTAATAATTCGCTCCAGTAGCTTGCAAACTTGAGATGTTAAGCTTATTGGTCTGTAGTTCTGAGCAGTAAGCTTATCGCCTTTCTTGAAGATAAGTGTAACAGAAGCCGACAATCAATCTTGAGGGAGGGAGGAGGATTGAACAGAATACGAAAATATCATAGACAGTGGCTCAGCTAAGACATCGGCGCAGGAATGTAGCAATTGCGAAGAAAATCCATCGTGATCAGGGGCAGAGTGCTTCTTCATCTTGGAGAGGTATCCCAGGACCAGCTCCCGATCGACATTGATACTCGCCACTTCATCGATAAAACGTGGAAAATTGGGATCAGAAATTAGATCGTCAGGTTCCGACACAAAAGCGGAGGCAAAAGATTGCGCCATCACGTCAGCAACCCGAGTAAGGTTCTCGCAAGCCTCACCGGCAGAGTCATAAACAAAGGGTATTTCAACCTTGCTGTTCACGCAGGAGCGAAGATACTTGTAAACTTTCTTCCTATTCTTGGAGCTGACCAAATCATGTTCAAATTTCTTTTTGGCTTGTTGAATAGTCGACGATACGACGTTGGAATATGCACGATGGTTGCGATAGTCACCATCCGATCTGCTGCGTAAATAACGTTGCCAAAATGATTTTTTACAACGGATCATATGCAATATGTTTAGATTTAATTAATTTTATCGTTATTTATTTCAGCTTTGTTATATTTTATTGATCCTTGAAATATTTCCTCTAATGAAATTGTACTATTCATATTTTTTTTTACTCATTGAACTTCAGATTACTCGCATTGAAACAAAGAGAAAGAGAGAGAAAAAGTGATAGTTTGCAAAGATTGCAAATTACTCTATTCGCAATATTTTGTATACAAAATTCTTCTACTGATGATTAATAAATAATTCTTATCTGAGCACTTCATGATTGTGGGTAGTTCATAACATAAATTTTATCTGGTGTGTAAAAGTATTCAATTTATCTATAAATAAGTATATAACAGGAATTAAACTGATCTCCTAACTTCCTCTGTATTAAAATTCAGAAGTAGCTCCTGAATTCTCAGAATGAGGATGTTTTAGATTAGATAACAAGATATCAACAAATCTGAAGTAGCCTACATCTGAAGTACATTTTCATATATAAAAACACATAATTTTCATTGTTCATTCGAAAAACTCCCAGCGTTGAATCAACTCAATATTCGCTATGTTCAGTTTATTTATTTCACTTATAGCAATAGCAAGTGCCTTCAATGGTGAGTTACCTATATCTTCATTATTGTTTCATATTTCAAATTTCAATTGAACAGAATGTTTTTGAAATCAGAAAAAAATTAATTCTTGAAATATGAGATGTTTATCTATTTTGAACCTTCTAATTTAAGCATTCAATTTATTTGGCTCAATTAAAATAGATCAATATAATATGATCAATCATAAACTAGCTGCTTATAGATCAATGGTACATAGAGCATTTTCAATTCCGTTAGATAATATTACGTTAAAGAGGGAATTGAATACAATCAGACAAATAGCCACAAAAAACCAGTTGGAAACCAAAACTATAAATTCCATCATAAACAAAAAACAAAAGCAACTAATTTGTAAACAAATTCACCCCATCTTCAAACCAGATCATAATAACAATAAATTCATAAAACTAACTTTTTTTGGACCAATTTCACAAAAAATAGCTAAAATTTTGTCAAAAATTAACATAGTAACAGCTTTCACACCCTCCCATGAAATTTCCAATCTCTTTTTTAATCCGAAAGACAAAGAGAACCGACTGAATAATTCTGGAGTCTATAAATTAAGTTGTCAAGAGTGTAATAGTGTGTATATAGGACAAACGGGCCGACCTTTCCATAAAAGGTACAAAGAGCATCAATCTGCTTTTAGGAACCGGAAGAATAATTCCAATTTTGCGAACCATTTCTTCAATACAGATCACACGTTCCCAGAATTGAACAACCTTGTTATCTTGCACGTGGAAGCGAAAGGGAAAAAACTTGACATCCTGGAATCCATAGAAATTGAAAAAATAAGAGGCACGTACCAATAATAAACCTACTTAACGAACAGACGGAACTTTGGAAAACCCCTCTCTTCGAAGCTCTGCCGAAGCCTACAATCAGAATATATAATAGTTGAGATCTAATTTGTTCATTCAGTTTGAAAATGTAGTAAACACTACGAAACTCGAGTCACTGTATATCAGTTATAATTAAAAGTGATAGAAAACAAAGTAATTTCTTATTTCATTCCATTAAAATAGGTGCTTCAGCAAAACATAGGCATGTTGTACCAGAGGACAGGATAGTTGGAGGACGTCCAGCTGATATCACTGAGTTTCCTTACGAAGTATCTATTCAATATATTGATGAACACAACTGCGGAGGGAGCATCCTAGCTCCAAACTACGTTTTGACTGCTGCTCATTGCTTCGATGAGTAAGTTTCACGTTTTAAAATCTCAATAAGTTTCACCAATAAGTCACTTCCTTTATTTTCATGTACTCATAGAAAGTTGGAAGTAAAAATAGAAAAGAAAATGAACTTACAGTTTCGTCAGTTTATTCACTTGTAGGACGAATAGTCATTATTGAATTCGTTTTCTTTTCTTGATGTTTTATTTCTGTCAGATTTTCACAAATATTTCAAAATAATTTCAACGAAACATTGAATATTTCTTCTTCTCATGCGCCTAGAACATTTCTTCAACTACCAATAGAACCATAAAAATCAAAACACAGTCAAAGAAAAAGTAGTGCTGGTAGACTTTGAATAAATTCGTATGTAGGTTTTCTGTGGTTTTTTTGATGTTGTGCACATATATCGGGAGTTTTTTTAGAGTGATAGAACTTTAAATTGAAATAAAACACATTTAAGTTAAGATTGAAGATAATTTTATGACAAAATTTGAATATCAAAACAGATTTAATCTGTTAGTCTTCTACAATTTTAATTTCAAAAACAATTTATTCATAAAACTTTTAGAATTAAATAAATGTCTAAAATAAGCACCGCTTATATTTAATAGACGTATATAACCAAAAATCAATATATAATGTCAAATGGAATAAATAAACCAACAGATATAAAAAAGTCATTAAAATTAATAAATGAATATTTAAAGGAGACAAAATTTTGTTTCTGATCTTACCTTTAACAACACCAATAGCCTTTTAAAAACATGAACACAATTTAAGGACTTCTCAAAGAATATAATTTATTTGAAATATTTAATATATTTAAATATTCGAATAAGTTAATTCAGAAATCTCTCAAAACATGCACTATATTTTCAAAAAACAAAAAAAATATAAGCGGTGCTTATTTTAGACATTAATTTAATTCTAAAAGTATTTGGAATAAAAATTTTTTGGAAATTAAAATTGTAGAAGACTAACATATTAAATCTGTTTTGATATTCAAATTTTGTTATATTTCTTCTATGAAGTGAAAAGCCTTTTTCTATTTTATTTTATATATAATATATAATTATATTTAGGCTTCAATAAATCTCATTATGGAATGTCAATGCTTTTAAATATAACCTTAAAAATAATTTACACTGTTCTGTGATTTTGTTAGAACATAGACCATCTTGAATTTTAAAGTTAGTCTGTTTGAAGCATTCATCCTTAACACGTGTAAGTTGTGATATAACGATAGTTATTTGATTTTGATATTTAGAATATTATTTTGGACCGAGGAAGAGATAACCTAGAATTATATTTGTTTTTTGAAGATATAGTGCATGTTTTGAGAGATTTCTGAATTAACTTATTCGAATATTTGAATATATTAAATATTTCAACTAAATTATATTCGTTGAGATATCCTTAAGTTGTGTTCATGTTTTTAAAAGGCAATTGGTGTTCTTAAAGGTGAGATCAGAAACAAAATTTTGTCTCCTTTAAATATTTATTTATTAATTTTAATGACTTTTTATATCTGTTATTCCATTTGACACTAAAGTCATTAAAGTTTTTTGAATAAAAATTTTTTTGAAATTAAAATTGTGGAAGACTAACAGATTTAATCTGGTTTGATATTCAAATTTTGTTATATTTCTTCTATCAAGTAAAAAGCCTTTTTCTATTTTAATTTTATGACATTTATGTTTTAAAAACAACCTCTGAGGAACCGCATTCGACCAGACCAATTTTGGACAACTTTTTCGATTCATTCAGGCCTTATTTCATCAATAACACGAGTTTTGTTGGCTTTCAAAGCGTCTATTGTTTCTGGTTTATCAGCATAAACTAATGACTTGACAGAACCGCAAAGAAAATAATCCAGTGGAGTTATATCGCATGATTTTGGAGGCCAATTAATTGGAGCATTTCTCGAAATAAAGTTATCGCCAAATCTTTCTTTCAATAAATCAATTGTTAACGTAGCACCATCTTGTTGGAACCAAAACACTTTTGGGTCGATACCATTCAAATTTTGAAACAAATAATCATTGACCATCGATCTATAACGAGCACCATTCACTGTAACATTAGCTCCAGCATCGTTTTTAGAGAAATATGGACCGATGATGCCTTCAGCGTGTAGAGCACACCATACAGTGCATTTTTCAAGATGCAATGGAACCTACAGAACTTCTTGAGGATTGTTTACACTCCATATACGGCAATTTTGCTTCTTTATATAGCCGTTCAACCAGAAATTAACTTCATCACTAAACACAATTTTACGATAAAAAAGTGGATCAACTTCAAGCTGTTCTAGGGCCCAATCAGCAAACAAACGAGGCTTATTCAAGTGGCTTTATTTCTTGAACCAGTTGGATCTTGTATGGGCGTAGACCAAGATCCTCACGCAAAATTTTTCATGTGGCGGATGCACAGAGTTCAACTTGTTGTGAACGTCGACGAATAGACAAACCTGGATCACCATTAACATTATGACTTACAGCAGCGATATTTTCTTCTGTACGTACAGTTCTTTGTCTTGTTGTTGTTGCATCGAGTAGAGAAAATGTTGTCCGAAATCTATCGATAGCTTGACGAATAAGCTGCTCTGATGAACGATTATGCGAACCATAAATTTCACGAAGTGCTCTATAAGTTTGGCGAATAGAACATTGGTTTTGAAAATAAATTTCAACAATTTGTGAACGTTGTTGCGGCGTGAGTCTTTCCATGATAGTTTGTCAATGCTTACTGAACAGAAATGTCAGAACAACAGGCTTCTACCATCTGTCAAATCACAGTTATCCCTATCGCAAGTTCTATCTCTCTAAAAAAACACCCGATACTTCTAAACAAATGAAGATATAAAAATGTTAACTTTCATGAGTCAATATTTGAAATGAGGAAAAGTTAAATAAGTCAAACGTATCTAATGTATTGAAGCCACTAGAAAAATGACTTGTGAAAATTCATAACCTACATGTACTCCAAAGTAGAAAACACAGAAATAGAAGTAATTCTTCCCAAACAATATCCTATAATACTTAAATCATGAGCATCTAATGCTATTCAATCAGAACAAATCAAACCCTCATTATTTTTTCGACAAAAATTCCAGCCAGTTGACAGAGTTTCAGTAACGATTCAAGCAGAGAACATCTACATTCTATATATACTTGTTATCTCTATATATTTTGTTATGCCATTGAAAGATTAATTTCGTCAGAATTAAACAGTATAAAATTTGGCAATCATTTAAGCTTCCGGGCTTTTGGACTAAATTCTAGTGATACCACTATCTCCAAATCTGAAATATTTGGGCAAAATGACGTCAATTCGATATTATCGTGTCTATCGGTTTTAATCAGTAATTATCAAAACAATAGCTTTTATTAGACAAATCCATTGTCATTCAGGTAATTGACAAGATCTCATAATGCATTTGAATCAAACAATGAAAAGATACTTAGATATTGAAAATATCAACGAATTTGCGAAAGAAATATAATAAAGATATTGGATTGATTTCCCCAGTGCTTAGTAGAAATTATTTATAATTGGTCTTTTAATGAAACATATTCAGACGAAGTCCTTTAGGATGAACGAAGCGTACGTTAGTACCATTCGAATAAAGTAGAAAGGGAAACATGTGTTTTATTAATTAATCAAGGATATTGGGGTTCATATATACACTACAAATAAGGAGTTTGATACGTAATTAAAATCTCAGAATGATAGAACTTTCGATGGGGTAACTGTGATTTAACAGAAGGTAGAATGTTGTTTTGACATTTCTGTTCAGTAAGCATTGACAATTTATCATGGAAAGATTCACGCCGCAACAACGTTTACAAATTGTTGAAATTTATTTTCAAAATCAATGTTCTATTCGCCAAACTTATAGAGCACTTTGTGAAATTTATGGTTTACATAATCGTCCATCAGAGTAGCTGATTCGTCGAACTATCGATAGATTTCAGACAATATTTTCTCTACTCGATACAACAACAACAATAAGACAAAGAACTGTACATACAGAAGAAAATATCGCTGCTGTAAGTCATAGTGTTAATGATGATCAAGATTTGTCTATTCGTCGACGTCCACAACAAGTTGGACTCTTTGCATCCACCATATGGAAAATTTTGCATAAATATCTTGGTCTACACCCATACAAGATCCAACTGGTTCAAGAACTAAAGCCACTTGACCATAATAAGCGTCGTTTGTTTGCTGATTGGGCCCTAGAACAGCTTGCAGTTGATCCACTTTTTTATCGTAAATTTGTGTTTGGTGATGAAGCTCATTTCTGATTGAACGGCTATGAAACAAGCAAAATTGCCTTAGATGGAGTGGAAACAATCCTCAAGAAGTTCTGCAGGTTCCACTGAATTCTGAAAAATGGTGTGCTTTACACGCTGGAGGCATCATTGGTCTATATTTCTTTAAAAACGATGCTGGAGCTGATGTTACAGTGAACGGTGCTCGTTACAGATCGATGATCAATGATTATTTGTTTCAAAATTTGAATGGTATCCACTTAGAAGTGTTTTGATTCCAACAAGATGGTGCTACACCTCATGCTGCTACCGTAACAACCGATATATTGAGAGAACTATTTGGCGATAACATTATTTCGAGAAATGGTCCAATTAATTGGCCTCCAAGATCGTGCAACATACTCCACTGGATTATTTCCTTTGGGGTTATATCAAGTTATTGGTTTATTCCAGAACCATAGACAATAGACGCTTTAGAAGCCAACATAACTCCTGTTATTGATGAAATAAGGCCTGAATTACTCGAAAAAATGGTCCAAATTGTCGAATGCGGTTCCTCAGAGCTAGTCGTGGTAGATATATGCCGGAAATTATTTTTAAAAGATAAATGTCATAAAATTATCCTTCAAATAAAAAAATGGCTTCAATCTCAATTTAAATGTGTTTTATTTCAATTTAAAGTTCTATCACTTGAAAAAAACACTTTGTACATGTGCTCGTTGCACAGCTGTTCTCATAGTGCCGCGTTCCAAAGTTGAAACGAATGCTTGTGAGCTTAACTCAAAACATGAGAGCAGTATTCTAGTGTACGGTCTGATCTGGGCTTTATACAGTAGAAGAATCTGATCTGCAGAGAAATATTTCCTAGCCTTAAACAAATGTTCCAGCTCTTTTGCAGCAGACTCTGCAATGTCTGTCACATGTTCTCCTCAACAGACAAATATTTGACAGTCACGCCAAGATGATACATGGAATCACTTGGCTAAAGTACCTAGTTTTCTAGCATCAAGTTAGAAGTCACTGTTATTTGGGTCTTCGAGGCAATTAATTGCACTAAATTCCACTCATTTATGTTTTTGAGATATTCATTCGGAGAATCGATTTGCTGGCATCTATGGAGGTGACATACTGGTGAACAATGACATCAGGGCGCTGTCATCCGCGAGGCTAACAATGTAGTTTTCGGTGGTACTTAGAAGATCGCTCATATGGATCAGGAAGGGGGTGGGCAACAAAACTGAGTCTTAGGGCACTCCAGCGTTCACGTTGAAACCACGAAAACCGACACCATCCACGACCACATGAATGTTCCTACTGGTGAGGAAACTCTTCATACTATCGAAGAGTATCGGGAAATAGCTTATTCAAAGAAGCCTTGGCTATGTCCAGAGCAACTGACCTAGTCGTATAATGTAGCTTTGAGACGATAATTGCAATTAGTTGGTTTTTCGAAAAAGCAATAACATTGACTGCGCAGCATCATAAGTGTTCTATTCCACTTTAAAATCCTAAAGCACTCATTAGACCTTTTATTATTCAATATTTCCAAAACTTATTGTCTTCTTGATTTCAGTGTCTATGCCAACCAGACGTTCGTTCGTGCGGGATCCTCCATAATTCTAGAGGGTGGAGATCTGATCGATGTTGAAGAAATCATCACTCATCCCAAATTTTCCTTCATCTTCTTCGACGGATACGACCTAGCTCTCCTGAAGCTCAAGAGAAATCTGACGTACAGTGACAAAATCCAACCTGTGAATCTCCCCCTTTACTCCAACACACAAAGTAGTTCGGTCTTGGACGGCTCCATCGCCACTCTAGCAGGATGGGGTGCTATAAACGAACTATCTCTAGACATGTCAAAACAGCTCATGACAGTCAACATGCCCATTGTGTCACACGAGCAATGCGTGAAAGATTTACCCGATGACGGTATCAACAGTAGGGAGATCTGCGCTGGAACTGCGAAAGGGGGCAAAGATGCGTGTTTGGGAGATAGCGGGGGCCCCCTAACGGTCAACGGTGTTCAGGTCGGTGTGGTATCGTGGGGAAGAGGGTGTGCCGAACCTAACAAACCTGGCGTTTACGCTTCCTTGTATGCGAGAGAATTGAGAGATTTCATCTATGACCACACAGGTTTATAGAATTATTTATTTATATCTATCATTAAGTTACTATTTATCTTAAGTTTTTTATATGATTTTTTTATGAAATAGTTGAAAACAGAATGAAAAGACTGATGAAAAATTTTTTAATGGGATTTTTTTCTAATTAAAATTCTATGTTTTTTTAATGATTATTTCTATTATATTCCATGATCCCTGACCCAAATGAATTAAGCATCTAAAGCATGATGTGAGGATGATGTTCTCTTTTTCGTCGCTACTAACTTTATTCCACTGTGATAGAACTTTAAATTGAAATAAAACACATTTAAATTAGGATTGAAGCCGATTTTTTTTTGAATTTGAAAGATTATTTTTTGACATTTATGTTTTGAAAATAATTTCCGGTATATGTCCACCACGACTAGCTCTGAGGAATCGCATTCGACTAGACCAATTTTAGACCACTTTTTCGAGTAATTCAGGCCTTATTTCATGAATAACACGATTTATGTTGGCAATAAATCAATTGTTACGGTAGCAGCTTGAGGTGTAGCACCATCTTGTTGGAACCAAAACACTTCTGGGTCGATACCATTCAAATTTTGAAACAAATAATCATTGACCATCGATCTGTAACGAGCACCATTCACTGTAACATTAGCTCCAGCATCGTTTTTAAAGAAATATGGACCGATGATGCCTCCAGCGTGTAAAGCACACCATACAGTGCATTTTTCCAGATGCAATGGAACCTGCAGAACTTCTTGAGGATTGTTTTCACTCCATATACCGCAATTTTAATTGTTTCATAGCCGTTCAACCAGAAATGAGCTTCATCACCAAACACAAATTTACGATAAAAAGTGGATCGAATTCAAGCTGTTTTAGGCTCCAATCAGCAAACGACGATTATTATGGTCAAGTGGCTTTAGTTCTTGAACCAGTTGGAGCTTGTATGGGTGTAGACCAAGACCTTTACGCAAAATTTTTCATGTGCTGGATGCACAGAGTCCAACTTGTTGTGAACGTCGACGAATAGACAAATCTGGATCATTATTAACACTATGACTTACAGCAGCGATATTTTCTTTGTCTTGTTGTTGTTGTTGAATCGAGTAGAGAAGATGTTGTCCGAAATCTGTCGATAGTTCGGCGAATAAGCTGCTCTGATGGACGATTATGTAACCATAAATTTCACGAAGTACTCTATAAGTTTGGCGAATAGATCACTGATTTTGAAAATAAATTTCAACAATGTTTGAACGTTATTGCGGTGTGAGTCTTCTCTTGATAATTTGTGAATGCTTACTGAAAAAAATGTCAAAACAACATGACTTCTACTTTCTGTCAAATCACAGTTATCCCTATCGAAAGTTCTATCACTCTGAAGAAAACACCCGATAGATATCTAGCCTAAAAGTGAACGAGTACTATATAACCAATATTTCACTATAAAACTTAAATTTTCGACAAAATGCCGCACGAACTTATTTTTACTTCGTGTATTTTTTCTCTGCTTAAGAATTCCCATTACGGAGCTGATAAATGACAAAGGAGAATAGATATGCGCGGAAAATATTATTTTCCCATCTGCCCAATGTTATGTCTCGACCATAATTTCAAGATTTATAATATTAATTGGAACATTATTCTTACCCAGTTTGGAAAGTGAACCACAAAAATAAATCCGGTTACCAAAGTAATCCAGCCTTACTGCCGTTTCACGCTGGCTGTAACATTAAATATGGTCCTGTACGGGTTTTACAGTATTTTTCTCTCATGGCTGAAAAGATTTGTTCATTTATACCAATTTATGCGTGAATAAATAACGGATAGGGTGAAACTACTCCTCCAGTCACAATATTACGTATTTTTTACGATGTTTTTGGCGCCTACTGGACTCGTTTTCAATTACTGAAGATATAAATTCCTACCAGTTTAAGACAAGTTGGATTTCAGTCCCCTATGTTCGATGTACCTCATGAATAGGTATTTTATATACCCTGAGTTATGAGGTGCGTTTAATTGAACACGTTGAGTTCTTGATTATATTATACTCGGTGAAATTAGAAGTTTCACACCCAGAAGGAGTGATTTCTTGTTTTTTGGCAACAGAATTATTACGGTTGAAACATGTCAGCGCTTATATTGCACCTTCGTTTACAAGTAGTAAACGTAATAAAATTTCTCGACTTCGATATGTCAGAATTATCACCATATATGAGAATTTGAAACGGGTTAGAATTGTCGTTAGAGAAGTTGCTTTATCTTATAGAGAAATTGGTTGCCGTGTTAATTATACTGCAATAACATTAAGAGGTATGCATTGTGTGTGGACCAAAGAAGGTAGAAACACGCGAGAAAAGCAACTGAATAACAGAAGCCTAGGTGGGCGTTGCATGACAGGACGCCTATCCCTAAAACCGTCATGGTTTCACCCAATTACAGGTAATCCGGCTAACGGGAGAATACGTCAGTACTAGATCTGTACTAGCTTGAGAAGAGGAAGACGATTGCTTGATGGATTCCTCGTTTTCGTGCTTTCTAGCATCGAGTTTAACTCTTCTTGGCGACCGCTATCCTTCAATGATTCCGTATGGAAACAAGGCTACGATGAAGGGTGGTAGCCCATTCGAGTATTTGTACTCCAATCCCCCATTTGAAAGAATGCATGCTAGGCTAGAAGGTTATTCCATTCACCTGGATTTGTGGTTCTTGAAACTGGATTCACCGAGACATCTCTCAGTGGTTTGAAGATCTTGACGACACGTTGAGCTCGAACCCGAATCGACATGGAAGTGTGCACGATGTTTTAGGGTCTTGAACCGCGACTCGGTTGTGGCCCACTCTTGACTCGATTGTGGAAAACCAGGTGCTTCAGCTAAGGGATTATATGCATCTTTTTGGCGTGACAGTCAACTCTTCAGTCTGTTGGGGAGAACATGTGTCTGACATTCCAAAGTCTACAGCTAATAAGCTGGGATATTTGTTGAAGGCAAGGAAATATTTCCCTACAGATCAGGCTCTTCTATAAAGCCCAGATCAGATCAGGAATCGAATAAAGCTCCCATGATTGGAGCTCAGGACATGTGAATTCTACCAGTTAGTTGAATTGGCATATGAGTGTAGCTCTTTTACCAAGTGACTACTCGGCAGTCTCCACATTCTGCCCCCAGGGGCAGAAAATGTGATACGGATTACGCCATATCATCGCGCGAAGCGAGAACCCCTCCGAAGAGATGAACCCACCAGCTTCCAGTTTGGGCTTAAGTTGAAAACCTTCAACCGTCTGACTGGTAGCAGCTAAGCACTATCCAACCTCTACTGGCTATGTATTGTCAGTACCCGAGTTTTTGGGAAGCAACTCACACACCGGAAGGTCTTCTTATCCATCCACCCATAATCCCAAGATTGATGCCTCAATTGATCCTGGTACGAGTACCGTCAATACGGCCTGTACGTCATGACTCACGAACCCATGTGAAGTCTTTCGATTAATCCTGGCGCAAGTACCAATGGTCTAGCCGTTTAGTCGAGATCCACAAAGCCAGAAACCTCTCACATTGGATCCAGTTTCAGGACGAGGCCGATGAAGTAGAGACAAGTACTTCATGTGGGTATCCACCCTCCCGAGGTAACGCAGTATGCTACATAACTCACTCGGCCATTTGTACAGAAAAATCCGGAGATTTACTGCAATAGGGTAGAGTACGCTTGTTTTAATAGAAAGGGCCTGTGCTGCGACATTAAGTTGATCAACGTGGCTCAGCCCACCATTCCACCTTACGGCGAAACTAGGGTCCCATTCGGTCGATCTTCCACCACACGGGTCCAGTGACTGGTCCAAATGGATACGTTAGGTATCAAGACTTAACCTTCCATTTTACCGGGATGAAACTAGGGTCCTAGCCAAGACAAGTGCCTCCAGCATGCCAAACTCTAATGCCATGGGGGACGGGAGCTCAGGATACAAGCATTTGTTACAGCTTTAAGATTCAATCCAGAAAAGAATAGTTCGACTGATCAACTGCCCAACTGAATGATGCCAGTTGTCGCCCGATTTACACGCAGCACTAGAGCTGCACAACGTGCACATGCCTATGCAGATGAATTAACAACTGTTCCGTGAGAAGTCCTTTTTCCTCCGAACTGGCCAGTTGTGGAACATACTTCCAGCTGATGTGTTTCCTTCGATGTAAAACCTTCAACAGTCCAAGACGAGAGTAAAAAGAACTCATCATTCCGTTCGGGGCACCAACCAGATGACATAGGTTTCCGTTTCCTCTGCTGGTCAAACATAATAAATAATCAGTTAGTCAGATAGTGCTTCGAAGCTACCAGTTAAGCCCAGGTTTGAAAAGACCGAAGCATACTTTAAGCAAGGGGAGGGGTGACCGAATTCCGTGCCCATGGAGGCAGTGGCTCATGACCTTAGGATAGGAAGGACACTTAAAACTCTCAGCGCAATCGCAATGGTCAACTGAGGCGTACCACAAAGCGTCAAGGTAAACGCTTCAGTCAACTAGCTTAATGATACCGTTTTGCTAGTATACTTTTAATCGCTGACCAATGGTTTCGAGAAGATGCTAGACCTCTTGCTATACGTACACTATATTGCGTCCGCGATTTATGCTTCCTTAACTGTGGAATGCTCGATAGTGATTCCTACAGTTACCCTGGACGTTATAAGTTTGAGTATTACTCAGAAACTGGGATCAAGAAGAATTTGGCTGATGAATGAATTTTGTTCTCTCTCCCTATTTGAGGAGCAACATTACTGGTTCTTTGAAAACAAACATCTTAAATCTGGGAAACTTTCAAATTTTTTCATACAAATTATCTCAAAACTCTGATAAAGCAATCTGTATAACATCTTATTCTCATTTCTCATCTCCCGATTTTCTTCGAAGCGATTCTGGCATATGCGGAGGTGGGGGTCTTGGTAAACGAGTAGCAACCTGTAAATAAATGGGAAGTTCATGAATATGGATAATTGTAGCAGATGAGAATTTCGTATTTATTTGCCATTTGTAAAATGGGCAAAATCAAGAAAACCCCTAGAGCCTTCGGACGGATCGCGAAACACCACCTTGTAAACATTTCTGAACTTTAATACTGAACTGGGAATAAACATCTAATTTAGAGCTTTTGGTCAAGGTTTATCACTAATCATTTAACCCATAATCAATAATTTCCAGATGAGATTTTACTCTACTCACTTTAAATGCATCATAAATGAACCACTGTAGCCCTGTTAGAGTGCCGATCATGATTATCCTTGGAGCGATTCCTTTCCAAAGGCCGGCTAGGCCTAGAGCCCCGGCGACCTCAAGAGCGGTAGATCCTTTCGACTGGTTCAACTTGGATATTACGCTATCCGCGGGATGACTCACTATGGCACACAAAACTCCAGCTATATAACCAGCGGTAAAGGTCACGATGAGCTGTTCGCCTTTGGAACATTCAGCCCTTGGCTTCGGTACTACGTGCTTGTAGAGAAGCTCTACGGTTCTTTCGAAGCAGGCAAATTTCATCATCGTGTATGGTATCTGACGCATCCATAAGGGTACCAAGCCTGGAAGAAATTACATATAATTGATGCACTCTTTGAATTGAAAATACATCATATATTAACCTTTGTAAAAACCTGCCAGTCCCTCCTCTTTCATGATTTTCGGCAAAGCTTCCCTAAGGCGATCTGTATACCCGGGTGTTGTCTGAATTTTGACCTTAGCGGCCTCCATTGGTGCCAAGCCGATATCAGCGAAAACTTCTGCTGAAGCACTAGCAAACAAATACAGCCAGGTGCGGTAGATATAAGTGTTTTCTTCTCCAATTAATCCACTGTATAATATCTATAAATCAGATAATGCATTATTTCCAATGTTTCTTAGGGAGAAAATTTTCATATTAAACTTTTATAGGGTTTTTTATTATAGAAACTACTATATAATATAGCTTGATATACAGTGTAGTCCAACGAAAACTTAACACCTCGATTTTCCGGCTTTAAAATGAAAATGTGGAAAATCACTCGGACCCGTCAATTTCTGATTCGAGGAGGAACAACTTTTCGGCTCTTCGCATCCACGTAACTGCAACCCCCTAACGGGGGTGAGTACAACCCCTTGCTTTTGAATAGGAATGACAGGTGTTGCGATACCCTAATTTGAAGATCTTATCGAGTACTATCTGATCCTGAAATTTCGCTTCAAAATGTGCATCGATTACGAAATGACAGGTAAAATAGTGGAAGAGTCCTTACTTTTGTGATTAGTTCACTAAATGATGGAAATGGGCACCATTCACTTCCATGAAGTAATGCAAGTTCTGCTGAAAACATTCACGTACGAACACAAGAGTTCGCAAATCATCCAGTTACTCAGGCTGGATAGCGTAAATCTTGGATTTCAGGTAACCCCATAGAAGAAAATCCAGTGGAGCTAGATCAGGTGATCTGGGTGGCCACTCAATATGTCCCCTTCTTCCAGTCCAGGCGTGAGGAAAATTTTCATCTAAGAACTGACGCACCGGTTGAAGGAAATGAAGTGGTGCGCCATCTAGTTGGAAAATGATCGTTTGATGGTATTCTGCATTCTCCAATAGTTGCACGAGGGCTGGATAAATAGCGTTCTCCAATAGATCTAAATAAATTTGACCAGTGAGATTACCGGGTATAAAAGGGCCGATTATGTGATGTCCATAAATACCCTCCCAAACATTTAATTTTTGGGGACGCTGAGTATGGACCTCAGGAAATAATCTTGGATTTTCATCTGACCAATAACGACAGTTATGCCGGTTTACAATGCCGTTGAGATAAAATAAATACTCGTTTGAAAAACAGATATCGAACATGTAGTTGTGATTAACGTTAATTATTTCACTGACCACTTTACAGAACTGGAGTTAGCGATCGAGATCATCCTCATTCAGTTCCTGAACCAATCGTATCTTATAAGGATGGACTTTATGTTGTTTCAGGATTCTTATGATTGTTGTGCGTGAAACACCAGATACATCAGACAATTTCCTAGTACTCAATGCTGGATCCATTGCTACATGACCTAAGACAACCCTCGCTTCGTCTCTTTCATGCACCTTCTTTTTGTTTCTGACCAGTAGCGTCAAATTTGACAACCAGTTGCACAACGTAAGCAGCAGGAACATTTTATCCAGGAAGTCGTTCGTTAAATAAAGCCGCTGTTGTTCGCGCAGAGTCGTTATTTCTAAGAAATAATTTTATTATTTCCACCCTTTCTTCTACGGAATACACCATTTCAATTTTACTACACATTTACAATCGCTTTGATACACTTGTAACGTTCTTAAAAATGCACGATAGACTAAGGTTAATTAAGAACATGGTCCGTCTACTTTTTTGGACAAGAAATAAATACTTTTTTGGACAAAAAATTAACAACATAAGTACTAAATACCTCTGAAATCTGTCGGATATAAATAATATTCTCCAGATAAATTCCACATTGTCTCTTTCATTATTTTCGCTTTTATTTCATTATGGATGGATATTTTGAAGCGAAATTTCAGAGTCAGATAGTACTCGATACGATCTTCAAAATTAGATATCGCAACACCCCTCATCCCCTTTCAAAATCAAGGGGTTGTGCTAACCCCCGATAGGGGGTTGAAGTTAGGGGGATGAAAAAATCGGAAAAGTTGTTCCCCCTCGTATCAGAAATTGACGGGTTCGAGTGATTTTACACATTTCCATTTTAAAGTCGGAAAATTGTTAAATTTTTTTTGGACCACCCTACACATTCAGTTAACATTCTTTCTCATATAACTCTGAATGATATAAAGTGCGACGATATGACAGAAACTCAATAGTTAATAATTTCGAAGGAAATTTTCTAACTGATGAGTTTTTGAAGAAAAGTTGATCCGCTGCGAAAAGATCTGATTTACTGCTTAAAACGTACCTTGAACAATTCATAACATCCAAATTTTCCGAAGCCTTGTACGGAATATCCAATTAATGTGGGAGCCCATCCTCTTACCAAAGCCTTCGGGCCGTCTTCAGCCAAGGTAACTTTGAACCCGTTGAAAACTCCTTTATATTTTCTCGGATCAACCTGTATTCGACATTTAACTAAATCTAAGGGAGTGACCAACGTATGAGTGACACCACACGAAAGCGTACCTAAAAATTTAAACGATTAATTGATAATGAAAAACTATGAGAACACTGATACAGTTAAATAAATGGTATGCGGTTGGCTCTAAGTGAAACATTAGAACAATTTTATTTAGAAAAATGCACACAGTTTTTATGTTTCGCAGTTTATTCAGAATCCTGACACGTGTTTCGGTCTTTCAACCATCTTCGAAGGAGTAAAAAAGGAACTAAAGTTGAAATTGAGAAGATTCCCTTATTACACTTAGGATATCTTTCTATTTTTATGGCGCATGAAAATAACAGCATCCGATAGAGGGGTGTGGTCAAAGAGTATTCGGGAATTTGATAAATTCTCCTTTTTCTCAAGGGCTTTTTTGATTGGAAAAATCTCCAAATAGTCCATTAATTTACCCTTATTAACATTATACAGTAAAATGACATTTTTCTCATTAAAAAAATGATTATTTTCTACACAATGTTCTGCAAAACTGGTTGATTCTAGTTTTTCAAAATAAACATTCTATGTTCTTTGATTCTATGTTGTAAACATCGGCCTGTCTGTCCTACATATATCAATCAACACATGAAACCCAACTTTTCTGAATCGGGGATTTATCAAATTAAATGTGATTCTACATATATAGAACAGACAGGCCGATGTTTACAAAATAGAATCAAAGAACATAGGATGTCTATTTTGAAAAACCAGAAAACAACCGGTTTTGCAGAACATTGTATAGAAAATATTAATTTTTTCAATGAGAAAGATGTCACCTCACTATATAATGTGAAAAAGAATAAATTGATGAACTATTTGGAGATTCTTTCATTCAAAGAGCCATTGATGAAAAGGAGAATTTATCAAATTCATAAATACTCTTTAAAAACATCCCTATATCGGATGCTGTTATTTCCATACGCCATAAAAATACACAATGTCCTGAGTGTAATAAAAAAACCTTTTCAATTTTAAGTTAACTTCCTTTCTGTACTCCTTTGAAAATGGTCGAAAAACCGAAACACGTGTCAGGATTCTGAATAAACTGTGAAATATAAAAACTGATACAGTGTCAAAACATTGTTAATGGGTTTTCCGATAAGAATTAATAAGAATCAATTTAAAATGGTTTAATGGCATCACTGTATATTATTTTTACATTTCCTATATTAAATAATATTTAAATGAGGTTATTCTGATTTTCACAAATTTTTATTGTTATGTTTACAACAATCGTTTCGCTATCATAGTAGCATCATCAGGCAAGATTACATTTTGAATAACTTAGCTTGTTTCCGAAATCCGTTGCAATTTATATTAGAGTAAGTACAATAAATTTTTATTGAGCACTAAAACCCAAAAAGGATCTCTGCAAATTCCAGCTTATCTGAATATATTTAACAGAGGTGAGTTATTTAAATCTATTTGTTCATTAAGTAATATTCCAATTTTATTATGTTCATTTATCTCTAGGGGTTTTAACACATTTAAGGCATTACTTTCTATATGTAGAATTTCAAAATTATGGTTGAAAGTATGTCCTGTTTCTAACAAATGGTTGGAATATGTATAAATACTTTTATTATTGAGGAAACTCTTCAAATGTTCACAAATTCTATGTCGGAAAGTTCTTCCAGTCTGTCCATTGTAAACTTCAGGGCAATTACCGCAGGTTAACTTATAAACCCCCCGACCAAGTAAGGACTGATTCAATCCAATTTCCCATATTATTTGCGCACAGTAGGTTATGCTCTTTAATCATGGAAAGATACACAATTCAATAACTTTTTTTTTTAGAATGATCTGTATTTACTTTTGGAATGATTCCAAACTACAACAGACCTCTCATTGTTTCTTAACGGTTACCATTTACATTTTATGTACAGAAAATACACCGAGGTTGTATAGAGTAGTTTTCAAGACCCAGTTTATCTAAAAAATACCGGATGTATGTGCAAAAATACAAATGGTAATTATTATATATGAAAGTGGAGTTTTTTACTTAATAGAAGTAGATTGTGTTTATTTTGCTGGCATGAAAATGGACTGAAGATTATCCTTAAGAATCTCAAACCGCCTCTTTGAAGATGTCCTGCATATTTTTGAAAGAACATTCACAAGAACGAAAATTTCTCAAGTTTATGTTGAGCATTTTTAGATTTGAATTTTCCTTTCAAAATGATTGTTATGGAACAGTATGCTGGTTTCAAAAAATGTTTGTTGAGGCAGTTCGATCAATATTTGTATGCTTTAATCCCTTTTTGATTCTGTGTAATGAGTGTTAATTCTATATGACCTACCGTAAATAGTGTTTTCTACGTTATTCATTTAATTTCAAAAAAGTTTTTAAGAAATTTCATAAAATTAAACTTTGTAACTAGATATAAAGGAATTACTCTGCTTGATATTCAATGAATTTGTAATGAAAAATTATTGTCATTATTTAACGGAACCATCTAGAGAAGAGACCAGATATAGGGTGTCCTAACGAAAATTTGAACCCTTAAAACTCAAGAACGAAGAATTTTCGAAACTAGTTAAAATTTTCAAAATCGGTTCACTATTCACGAAAAAATATAATATTGAACTTACCGCCAAAAGATGATGTTTAACAGACTGTTGAACCGCCCAAACTCAAGAACCTAAGAGTTTTGACGAATTCAAAAATAATTTTCAAGTTCTGTATCAGGAAGAAAGAATGCCTATAACGAAATTGTTCCAAAAGAACCTCCTAAGGCTTTTTTTTGAATATAAAAGAGATGGCGGATGTGTTTTAGTTTAGCATTTTTTGTTTTCTACACATCCTAGTTGAAATTTTCAAATTCGGTAATTTTTTTAATCGATTTTATATTGAACATTATCAGAAGGGTAACTCAAACAGAACCCAATACATTCAAATACATTCTGTTAAGAAAGTACCGGGAATTATCGATTTAAATCTGGCGGGGCAATGAGGCAGGTAAAATTTTTTTTTCCTAGGTTGGTACCACTGTTCTTAATTACTATGCCAAGCTTGAGCGGGATCTGTCAACTAGTGTGTTTGCAACAGCTGATTAAGTCAGTCGATGTCAGAGTGCGTGCCGATTTTTACTATGGGTGATTACGTTGAGCAAAGAATTTGTTTAAAGTTTTGTGTTGCAAATGAATTTTCGTGTGCCGAGGCATTGAAAATGTTGCAAAAGGCCTTTGGTGATAATGATCTATCGAAAACTCGTGCATATCAGTGCCACAGAGCCTTCAAGGACGGTCGTGAAGTGGTCGAAGACTTGCCTCGTTCCGGACGCCCATCGACGGCTTCGATCGAAGATAACGTCGATAAAATTAAGGAAAGGGTGCTGGAAAACCGTCGTACCAGCTTGAGAGAGATGGCACATGATCTTAAGATATCCCACGAGTCCGCACGTACGATTTTGATTGATATTTTGGGCATGAGAAAGGTGGCCGCACGACTCGTACCGAAAGACCTGAATTTTCTTCAAAAACGTCATCGCGAACAGGTTGCTTCAGACATGCTGGATCGCTGTAATTCCGATTCTACATTCATGGAACGCATTATAACTGGTGATGAGGCCTGGGTCTACGAGTACGATATGCAAACAAGCCAGCAATCATCGGAATGGGTGGCAAAAAATGAGCCGAAACCGAAAAAACCACGCCAAAGCCGCTCGAAAATGAAGGTGATGCTCATTGTTTTCTTCGATATCCGTGGCGTGGTGCACTACGAATTCGTTCCAGAGGGTCAAACGGTAAACAAGGAGTATTACCTAGGCGTTATGAAACGTTTGCGTGAACGTATCCGTAAGAAGCGGCCAAATTTGTGGGCGAACAACTCATGGATTTTGCATGACGATAAGCGCCTTCTCACCGAGCTACGATTGTGACTGACTTTCTCGCCAAAAACTCAACAAACGTGCTTCAGCAACCACCGTATTCGCCGGATTTGGCTCCCTGCGACTTTTTCCTCTTCCCAAAACTAAAATTGCCCCTTCGTGGCACCCGTTTTGAGTCGATTGAAGCCATAAAACAAAATTCGGCGCGAGAGCTAAAGTCCATCCCGGAAAGCGCCTATAAAAAATGTTTCGATAATTGGAAGTGCCGTTGGCATAGATGTATTGGAGCAAATGGAGCCTATTTTGAAGGCGACCCAATAAATTTTGACGATTAAATGTAAAAATGTTGTTTTAATTGAAAATTCCCGGTACTTTCTTGACAGAGTAGTACACCAGATCTGTAAGTAATGATAGGAAACATCCAGAAAAAATGTAAATTATTTAAAGAACATATGTATTGTTCAAAATGACCACGACAAAGTCCATACAATGATATAGTCTACTTTCAAAGCCTTCTCTAACATTTTCGAAAATGTCTGGTGTCAGTGATTGGCATTCTGTGATGATTCTTTCTCGAAGTTCTGCAAGATAAACAAATTTGAAAATTTCAACTGCGATGTTTAGAGAACAGAAAAATCTTCTCAACCACATCCAACATCTCCTCCCTATTCAAAAAATGTTGTGGGTCCTCAGGAGGGTTTTCGGAATAATGTCGTCTTAAGAATACTTTCTCACTGATACAGAACTTGAAAATTATTTTTGGAATCTTCAAAACTCTTAGGTTCTTGAGTTTGGGCGGTTCAACTGTCTGTTCAACATTGACGGTAAGTTAAATATAACATTATTTCGTGAATAATAAACTGATTTTGAAAATTTGTACTGGATTGTCTACAGAAAATAAATAACTTTCAAACTGACCAACATCCGACATTTTTTCCCTATTCAAAAAATGTTGGGGGTTGATGCCCCCTTCATAGGGGTGTTTTTTTCGGAACAAACTCATGATGGAAATTCGTCCCCCTCCAAACAGATGTTGCCCTTTTCTTTTTAAATCTTCGAGAATTCTTCGTTTCTGAGTTCTGGGGGGGAGGTCAAATTTTCGTTGGGACACCTTGTAGAATCGATAGGTGGAATCGCCATCTCAGACATCTCTTCGTCTTTTCATTCGCCTCCAACACTTTTTCATGCGTTGGGAGGATCATCTCAAACCTCAATAATTGGATACAAATCGTTTCGAATTATAAATGAGTTAATTCCATGCTTCAACGGCGGAAATATGATTGATTATGACCAATAAAATATGATTTTGTATACTCACCTCCTATACCACATAATAGGTAGTAGCGTAAAGAACCAATTTCACAACAATAACCTTCATTAGTGGAGGCAAACGCTATAGAACGTCCTAATACTAAAGTGTTTGTGGAACTCCTTTGAAGTTCATCATTTGGCGTTTTTCGACACGATTGAACTTTTTTCAGTAGTAACTCGGAATACATGAACGTGCAAAAACTATTAAACTATTACCAATCAGCAGAAGTAAATTAGAAACTCCGTTTTGATATGTTCAGTTTGAATTATTCATCTTCAGCCATTTTATGAACACTGTGTCTTTCTTCAAACGTTCAATGAATTATTTGAAACTGGACGAATAATTTCCGAGTTCTTTGCCCTAATTTGACGTTTATCAATGAAGTTTGAATGGAAACTAAATCACAGAGTTTTCTACTATTTCCAAAAATTTAGTCCAATATACAGAAACCACGTCAAGCCGGAATGAGGCAACAGATTAATAATAGTCATCAGAAAAATATTAAAGAAAATCCAAGTCCTTTATTTTTCGAATTATATTGCATATTTCATGAGTTTCACACATTTTCCCATCATGAACGATAAGAAAATCGAATTATTTAAATATCTTAATATTAGCCTTCTACATATTCAATTTCAAAAAATTATATTTAATAATTATAACTTCTGGAGTTAAATTAAATTAATGTCATATAAGTACTACTTATATCAAACGACATATAAAATAAACATTCATTATAAGACATCCAAATGATATAACAAAATCCAATAAATAAAAATTGTTAACCAAAATCCTATAAATTAAATATTTTGAATAGACAGAATTTTGTTTCTGCTGATCAATCTTATGAAAACAAATATCTTTCAAAAATGTTTGACATAATTTCAAGAATTTCATCATAAAACTATCTTACTTAGAATATTCAATATTATTGGATATCTAACTAAGTTACTTTCTATAAAATCTCAAGATATGTAAAAACATTACTGAAAAACAAGTTTTAAGAGAGACTTTACTTCGTCAGTATTCAAATAATTCATATTCGATAAAATATAACGTCAATCAACAACAAATATTTACTCACCCTTCAACAATTTAGAAAACTTCTGGTAACTGAATACTGAAAAATTTAAATGTAGTGTGCGGTTAACTTACAAATAAATAATTCTGTGGTTTACCCTTGATCTAAAAGATTTGAAAGATAATTTAACGGCCTCTGTTAAAGCACAAGGACTATCTGTATAAAGAATGTTAAGGAAACCAAATAATTATATAGTATGAATAAAATAACATATATAGAGGTTAATACTGGATAGAAGGTATATAAAATTATTTAAATATTTTGTTATTAGCCTTCTACATATTTAATTTCAAAAAATTATATTTAATAATTATAACTTCTGGAATTAAAATGAAACTTGTTTTTCAGTAATGTTTTCACATATCTTGAGATTTTATGGAAAATAACTTAGATATCCAATAATATTTAATATTCTATTAAGTAAGATAGTTTCATGATGAAATTCTTAAGAATATGTCAAACATTTTTGAAAGATATTTGTTTTCATAATTTTGTCTATTCAAAATATTTAATTTATAGGATTTTGGTTAACAATTTTCATTTATTGGATTTTGTTATATCATTTGGATGTCTTATAATGAATGTTTATTTCATAGGTCGTTTGATATAAGTGGTACTTATATGACATTATTTTAATTTAATTGCAGAAGTTATAATTATTGAATATAATTTTTTGAAATCAAATATGTAGAAGGCTAATATTAAAATATTTGAATAATTTGATATACCTTCTATCAAGTATCAACCTCTATTTATGTTAGAAAATCGAATGTTTTTGAAGGAAAAACATTCAAATTGTTCTGCCATCAAATAAACAAATTTGAAAATTTCAACTGCGATGTTTAGAGAACAGAAAAAATTTCTCAACTTGAACACATCCAAGATCTCCTTCGTATTCAAAGAATGCTGGGGGTTGTTGCCATCCTCAGGTGATTTTTTCGGAACAATGACGTCATAGGAACTCTTCTCCTTAATACAGAACTTGAAAATGATTTTTGAATTTTCAAAACTCTTAGGATCTTGAGTTTGGGCGGTTCAACTGTCAACCTTCAACATCACCTTTTGACGGTAAGTTCAATATTACATTATTTCGTGAATAATGAACCGATTCTGAAAATTTTAGTTCGGTTGTGTACAGAACATAAATAACTTTCAAACTAACCAACACTCGACATCTTTTCCCTATTCAAAAAGTTTTAGTGGTTGGTGCCACCTTAATGGGGTTGGTTTTTTCGGAACAAACTCATGATGGAAATTCGTCCCAATCAAAACAAAAATTGACCTGTTTTTTTAATCTTTGAAAATTCTTCGTTTTTGAGTTCTAGGGGGTCAAATTTTTGTTGGGACATCTGTTTTGTGTTTCATTTAACTAAAGTGAAAACCAACAAGTTTGAAACGTCTGCAATTTGTGATCAACAAAACCGTATCGAGTGTGAGAATAGAATTGTTATACAGATATGTGTTACACTGTCTCGATTTAAAGAACTTTCTATTACCATAGCTCACTCTTCTTATTAATGGTAGATATTTGACGTTGGTAAATTCTATGAAAATAAAGTTGGCAACAGTGAGGAACTATCCACACCAGCTCTATTATGCATCTTGCTCTGATTTAAACTAGTGGCTATTCACTTCTACATCCATAAGTAGTCTTTGGGATTTTCGAATGAAATCCGAGAACTTGGTTCATTTTTTTTCGGTAAACCTTAACTGGGTCCGTTCAGAGCGGGTTAACATGCAACATGAGACGGAGGTAAATTTAGCAAACGAGTTTTAGCACTGTCGGCTTCCAGCGATATATTTCGCTTGATTATTTACAATTTACTTAAATCCTAACCAAATTGTTTCGTGAACTGGATGTCGTAAGAACTGGCCCCCTTTGGCAAATGAGGAACCCAAAGCAGGGTCGAACTGTTTGTAGGTTATCCGCTTATTTAAATATTTTGATATTAGCCTTCTACATATTTAATTTCAAAAAATTATATTCTATAATTATAACTTCAGGAATTAAATTAAAAATAATGTCATATAAATACCACTTATATCAAACGACATATAAAATAAACATTCATTATAAGACATCCGAATGATATAACAAAATGCAATAAATAAAAATTATTAACCAAAATCCTATAAATCAAATATTTTGAATAGACAAAATTTTGTTTCTGCTGATCAATCTTATGAAAACAAATATCTTTCGAAAATGTTCAACATAATCTTAAGAATTTCATCATAAAACTATAATATCTTACTTAGAATATTCAATATTATTGGATATCTAACTAAGTTACTTTCTATAAAATCTCAAGATATGTGAAAACATTACTGAAAAACAAGTTTTAAGAAAGAACTTGCTTCGTCAGTATTCAAATAATTCATATTCAATAAAATATAACAAAAATCAACAACAAATATTTACTCACCCTTCAACAATTTAGAAAACTTCTGGTAAATGAATACTGAAAATTTTAAATGGAGTAAGGTTAACTAACAAATATATAATTCTGTGGTTTACCCTTGATCTAAAAGATTGAAAGACAAATTTAACGGCCTCTGTTATAGCACAAGGACTATCTGTATAAAGAATGTTAAGGAAACCAAATAATTATATATTATGAATAAAATAACATAAATAGAGGTTAATACTTGATAGGAGGTATATAAAATTATTTATATATTCTAATATTAGCCTTCAACACATTGAATTTCAAAAAATTATATTTAATAATTATAACATACATTCTGTCAAGAAAGTACCGGGAATTATCGATTTGAATCTGGCGGGGCAATGAGGCAGGTAAAATTTTTTTTCCTAGGTTGGTACCACTGTCCTTAATTACTATGCCAAGCTTGAGCGGGATCTGTCAACTAGTGTGTTTGCAACAGCTGATTAAGTCAGTCGATGTCAGAGTGCGTGCCGATTTTTACTATGTATGATTACGTTGAGCAAAGAATTTGTTTAAAGTTTTGTGTTGCAAATGAATTTTCGTGTGCCGATGCATTGAAAATGTTGCAAAAGGCCTTTGGTGATAATGCTCTATCGAAAAGTCGTGCATATCAGTGGTACAGAGCCTTCAAGGACGGTCGTGAAGTGGTCGCCCATCGACGGCTTCGATCGAAGATAACGTCGATAAAATTAAGGAAAGGGTGCTGGAAAACCGTCGTACCAGCTTGAGAGAGATAGCACATGATCTTAAGATATCCCACGAGTCCGCACGTACGATTTTGATTGATATTTTGGGCATGAGAAAGGTGGCCGCACGACTCGTACCGAAAGCCCTGAATTTTCTTCAAAGACGTCATCGCGAACAGGTTGCTTCAGACATGCTGGATCGCTGTAATTCCGATTCTACATTCATGGAACGCATTTTTACTGGTGATGAGACCTGGGTCTACGAGTACGATATGCAAACAAGCCAGCAATCATCGGAATGGGTGGCAAAAAATGAGCCGAAACCGAAAAACCCACGCCAAAGCCGCTCGAAAATGAAGGTGATGCTCATTGTTTTCTTCGATATCCGTGGCGTGGTGCACTACGAATTCGTTCCAGAGGGTCAGACGGTAAACAAGGAGTATTACCTAGGCGTTATGAAACGTTTGCGTGAGCGTATCCGTAAAAAGAGGCCAATTTTTTTGGGCGAACAACTCATGGATTTTGCATGACGATAACGCGCCTTCTCACCGAGCTACGATTGTGACTGACTTTCTCGCCAAAAACTCAACAAACGTGCTTCAGCAACCACCGTATTCGCCGGATTTGGCTCCCTGCGACTTTTTCCTCTTCCCAAAACTAAAATTGCCCCTTCGTGGCATCCGTTTTGAATCGATTGAAGCCATAAAAAAAATTCGGCGCGAGAGCTAAAGTCCATCCCAAAAAGCGCCTATAAAAAATGTTTCGATAATTGGAAGTGCCGTTGGCATAGATGTATTGGAGCAAATGGAGCCTATTTTGAAGGCGACTCAATAAATTTTGACGATTAAATGTAAAAATGTTGTTTTAATTGAAAATTCCCGGTACTTTCTTGACAGAGTAGTAGATCAAGGGTGAACCACAGAATTATTTATTTGTTAGTTAACCTTACTCCATTTAAATTTTTCAGTATTCATTTACCAGAAGTTTTCTAAATTGTTGAAGGGTGAGTAAATATTTGTTGTTGATTGATGTTATATTTTATTGAATATGAATTATTTGAATACTGACGAAGCAAAGTCTCTCTTTAAACTTGTTTTTCAGTAATGTTTTTATATATCTTGAGATTTTATAGAAAGAAACTTAGTTAGATATGCAATAATATTGAATATTCTAAGTAAGATAGTTTTATGATGAAATTCTTGAGATAATGTTAAACATTTTTGAAAGATATTTGTTTTCATGAGAATGTTCAGCAGATACAAAATTTTGTCTATTCAAAATATTTAATTAATAGGATTTTGGTTAACAATTTTTATTTATTGGGTTTTGTTATATCATTTGGATGTCTTATAATGAATGTTTATTTTATATGTCGTTTGAAATAAGTGGTACTCATATGACATTAATTTAATTCCTGAAGTTATAATTATTGAATATAATTTTTTGAAATTAAATATGTAGAAGGCTAATATTAAAATATTTAAATAATTTTATATACCTTCTATCAAGTATTAACCTCTATTTATGTTATCCGCTTATATTGTATTTTCAGAATGAAATTTGCTTTTTGAGTGATATTTTTTACTATATTAAGTAAAACTTATTATAAAATAATAAAAAGGAGTTTTTCACTTGATAGAAGGATTATTACGAAATTCAAATATCAAAACAGATTCATTCTGTTAGCCTCCTACAAATTTTAATCAAAAAAAAATTATTCAAAAACTTTTTGAATTAAATTAAAGTCTTATAAGCACTGCTTCCATGTGGTAGACATATGAAATCAACACTCATTATACAATATCAAATGGAATAAAAAAAACCCATCGAAATATAAATTATCAATTAAAATTACTAAATAAATACTTCAAGGCGACAAAATTTTGTTTCTAATCTTATATTTTTGAGGACCAAATCTTTTTAAAAAATGCAAAACATAATTTTAAGAACTTCTCCAAAACTAATTTATTTCAAATATTTAATATATTGTAATAAGTTACTTCAAAAATCTCTCAAAAAACTATTCGAAATTAAATGAGATCGTCATCAGTCCTACTTCACATTTAAAAAATAAAATCAAATAACAAATAATATATTAAAGTTCTTTTATTTTAGTGTTTGTTCAACAAGGATACCACGTGGTCTGTATTGAAAATAAAAAAGGACTTTTTGAATTATATGTTGAACATTTTTTGGTGACGGAACTTGTGAATCTTTAACATCCAATCGAAACATATTTATGTATAAAGTGATGTCTAAATAATTTCTTCATTATTCTATATGTCTTTTGATTCTTTATTAGTTAACTTCCACCACATGTGATGATAACATATATGTCTATAAAATGATACAGTGTATTTAGGCCATGTTTTAAAATTTAATTCTAAATGTTTTCATGAGATTCATTTATATTAAAATCTGCAGGGGTTCTGGAGAATTATTATAATTTCAGCTATTATTCTGTAATATGCAAATACTTCTTCATAGTAATTTTCGATTATTTGTTTATCAATTTCAAATTGTTTTGAGAGAGTTTTGAAGTAAATTATTGGAATATATTAAATATTTAAAATAAATTAGTTTTGTAGAAAATCTTACAATTATGTTTTGCATTTTTGAAAAAGATTTGGTTTTCACAAATATCGGGTGTTTTCTTTAGAGTGATAGAACTTTCGATAACTGTGATTTGACAGAAGGTAGAAGCCATGTTGTTTTGACATTTCTGTTCAGTAAGCATTGACAAATTATCTTGGAAAGACTCACGCCGCAACAACGTTTACAAATTGTTGAAATTTATTTTCAAAATCAGTGTTCTATTCGCCAAACTTATAGAGCACTTCATGAAATTAATGGTTTACGTAAACGTTCATCAGAGCAGCTTATTCATCGAACTATCGATGGATCGGACAACATTTTCTCTACTCGATGCAACAACAACAACAACAAGGCAAAGAACTGTACGTTCAGAAGAAAATATCGCTGCTGTATGTCATAGAGTTAATGAGGATCCAGATTTGACTATTTGACGACGTTCATAACAAGTTGGACTCTGTGCATCCACAACATGGAAAATTTTACGTAAAGATCTTGGTCTACACCCATACAAGATCCAACTTGTTCAAAAACTAAAGCCACTTGACCATAATAAGCGTCGTTTGTTTGCTGATTTTGATCCACTTTTTTATGGTAAAATTTTGTTTAGTGATGAAGCTCATTTCTGGTTGAACGGCTATGTAAACAAACGAAATTGCCATATATGGAGTGAAAACAATCCACAAGAAGTTCTGCAGGTTCCATTTTATCCTGAAAATGCACTATATGGTGTGCTTTACACGCTGGAGGCATCATCGGTCCATATTTCTTTGAAAACGATGCTGGAACTAATGTTACAGTGAATGGTGCTCGTTACAGATCGATGATCAATGATTATTTGTTTCAAAATTTGAATGGTATCGACCCAGAAGTGTTTTGGTTCCAACAAGATGGTGCTACACGTCATGCTGCTACGATAACAATTGATTTATTGAAAGAAATATTTGGCGGTAACATTATTTCGAGAAATGGTCCAATTAATTGGGCTCCAAGATCATGCCACATAACTCCATTGGATTATTTTCTTTGGGGTTATGTCAAGTCATTGGTTCATGCTGATAAACCAAAAGACGCTTTGGAAGCCAACATAACTCGTGTTATTGATGAAATAAGGCCTGAATTGTTCGAAAAAGTCGTCCAAAATTGGTCTAGTCGAATGCGGTTCCTCAGAGCTAGTCGTGGTGGACATATGCCGGAAATTATTTTCAAACCATAAATATCATAAAATTATCTGTCAAATAAAAACAAATTTGGCTTCAACCTCAATTTGAATGTGTTTTATTTCAATTTAAAGTTCTATCACTCTAAAAAAACACCCGATATAAGATTAGAAACAAAATTTTGTCTTCTTCAAGTATTTATTAGGTAATTTTAATTGATAATTTATATTTCGTTGGATTTTTTATTCCATATGATATTATATATTGAGTGTTGATTCTATATGTCCACTAAATTGAAGCAGTGCTTATAAGACATTAATATCATTCTAAAAGTCTTTTAATAACATTTTTTTGAAATTAAAATTTGGAGGAGGCTAACAGAATATATCTTTATTAGGTTTTTTAGCATTTATTTCTTTCTACTTGTAATGAGGAGCTAGCCCATTGCCAAAACCCCCTACTTGGATGATCAGGAATTTATATTTCAATGTTATCTTCCTTTGAGAGGAATATGTAGTAAATATACTTACCTGGGTGCTCAAATTGATCACACCGGCCGCACCAGAGAAGACAACTGATTTGGTACGGGCACGTAGAAAGAATGTGCGACGAGCGTCTACCAAAGATGATTCTGAAATGGACACCACCAGAAAGAAGAAAGAGAGGAAACATGGTTTGAGGGAATAGAAAAAGCTATGTCCGAACGAAATCTACATCCAGGGGACTGGCAAGATAGAAAGGCTTGGAGATTAGGAACCGGAAGGCGTAGGACGCTATAAACCCGGATATATATATATATATATATATATATATATATATATATATATATACATATATATATATATTAAATTCTCATTACATTGCGTATTAAACATTATGTATTACTTTCGAAGTCCTTCTAACTCACCAATCGTTAACGAAATGACGTCCCTTCGAGCGTTATTTATTATCATTTCACTTTTGATTATTCAAAACAAATAACCTTCGGAGTTTCTCATTTTCTCAATAGGTCCCAGGACCTGCGGGATCCCATTCGCCTTTTCTCTAGGCCAATAAATCACAGGGTCGCATCACACGGTGAGCGTGTGCAATTCTTCACTTGTTCGAGACGCTTTTGTACCTGTTGGACGCCTATTTGTGAGAGACCGATGATGTCTCTCTTCCTCGAATTTATGACCATAAAATCACCTGCGTTTGTTCGAGAACACCCGGTGATTATGGATGAAACCAGTGACGGATCGATTGTAAATATTGCCCGGGCATGGATGTGTAAGATCTTGTTAAATGGGGAAGATCCATCATCGCGGGACGGGCCGACTATCAGGGAATGTCCGCCAATTAACTGGATGCCTGCTTTGTGTCGTTGGAAATTTCGGTAAAAATGCCGAATTGTGTGTGGGGAAGAGCTATCATATGAATTACATACGGTATATCCATGAGTGGGGATGAATTCGTTTAAAATTAAAATGTAATCACAGGATATTCTGTTGAAATAATAAGAAGAGGTTTTTTTTTGATAGAAGGATTATTACAAAATTTGAATATCAAAACAGATCAAATCTGTTAGCCTCCTATAATTTTAATTTGAAAAAATTTAATTCAAAAACTTTTAGAATAAAATGAATGTCTCATAAGCACAGCCTATATTTAATAGACATATAAAATCAAAACTCATTATATAATATCGAATGGAATAAAAAATCAACAAATATAAATTTTCAATTAAAATCAATAAATAAATATTTGAAGGAGACAAAATTTTGTTTCTGATATTATACTCATGAAAACTAAATATTTTTCAATAATACAAAAAACTTAATATATTTAAATAACTTTTAGAATTAAAATAATGTCTTATAAGCACTACTTAAATATATAAAATCAAAACTAATTATATAATATCAAACGGAATAAAAAAGCCCAACGAAATATAAATTATAAATTAAAATTACTAAATGAATACTTGAAGAAGACAAAATTTTGTTTCTTATCTTATATTTATGAAAATCAAATCTTTTTCAAAAATGCTAAAAATACTTTTAAGAACTTCTCCAAAACTAATTTATTTTAAATATTTAATATATTCAAATAAGTAAATTCAAACATTTCATATAGTAAGAAAAGGCTTTTTACTTCATAAAAGGAATATAACAAAATTTGAATATCAAAACAGATTTAACCTGTCAGTCTTCTGCAATTTTAATATCAAAAAAATTTTTATTCAAAAACTTTTACAATTAAATTAATGTCTCATGAGCAGGGCTTATATTTAATAGACGTTTAAAATCAAAACTTAATATACAACATCAAATGGAATAAATAAACCAACAAATATAAATTGTCAATTTAAATTAATAAATAAATATTTGAAGGAAACACAATTTTGTTTCTGATCTTACCAATATGAAAACCAATTCCTTTTCAAAAATACAAAACATAATTATGGACTTCTCAGAATATATTCGAAATATTCAATATATTCAAATATTCAACTATTTAAATAAGTCAATTCAAAAATCTCTCAAAACATGCAAACAACAATAAATACAACTTACTTAAAAGTTGTCCTGGGATTATCGTTTGAACAGCTAACTTTAAAATCAAGATATTCTATGTTCGTCAGAAAAATATTTATACATCGTCAAAAAACAATTTGAAATTAAATAAGATCTTTATCAGTCCTACTTCACATTTAAAAAATAAAATCAATTGAGAAAAAATATCTTACCATACAGACCTCATGGTATCCTTTTTGAATAAACACGAAAATCAGAGAACTTTAAAAATCCTTCGTATTCTATGTTCATCACAAAAAAAATTATGAAATTAAAATTTGCAGGAGGCTTACAGATTAAATCTGTTTTGATATTTAAATTTTGTTATAATCCTTCTATCAAGTGAAACACTTTTTTTTATTATTTTATAACATAATAAGTATTTCTTCTTTCGGGTTATATTTTTTCATATGTAACAAAAAGTTTCTTAATAAAATAAGATGCGGTTTTTTACTTGATAGAAGAATAATTACAAACTTTGAATATCAAAACAGATTTAATCTGTTAGTGTTCCACAATTTTAATTTAAAAAAAATTAAAAATAGACCTTTTAGAATTAAATTAATGTCTTAAATAAGCACTGCTTATATTCAATAGACATATAAAAATCAAAATTCATTATACAATATCAAATGGAATAAAAAAAACCCAAAAAATAAATTATTAATTAAAATTAAAAATAAGTAATATCTAATGTTTCGTTCAAAGCATACGCACCTGAACTCGTCAGAAAGGCACGTGGTACGTATGCTTTGCCCTTGACAAACATTTGAAAACATGTTCATTTTCTGGTCTTATATTTATGAAAACTAAATCTTCCTAAAAAATACATAACATAATTTTAAGGACTTCTCCAAAACTAATTTATTTGAAATATTTGATATGTTTAATTATTTGAATAAGTTACTTCAAAAATTCTCAAAATCAGCACATTCCCAAAAACGATTAAAAATTCAGATGAGGTCAGTTCAACTTTACATTTGTAATATAAATTTAATTAAAAATTAATAAACTTGTAATCTTACCAAACAATTTCTGCAAAATCTGTGGATGCAATTAAACTAGGTAGGTACATCTAATATCCAAGGTAATCTATGTTTTATGCTAAACACAGAAATCTCACAAAGTTTGTAAGGCATTTTATGGTCCTCATCAAACCCTTGGAAACTGTATAATAAATTTCATTATTCAAAAACCTAATATATTATAATTATATATTATATATAAAATAAAATAATGAGATGCGTTTTTTCACTCGATAGAAGAATAATTACAAACTTTGAATATCAACACATATTTAATCTGTTAGTCTTCTACAATTTTGATTCAAAAAAATTTTAAAAAAACTTTTAGGATTAAATTAATGTCTTAAATAAGCACTGCTTATATTTAATAGACGTATAAAAATCAAAATACATTATACAATATCAAATGGAATAAAAAGACCCAAAAAATAAATCATTAATTAAAATTAATAATAAGTAATATCAAATGTTTCGTTCTTTTGGAGAAGTTCTTATAATTATGTTGTGTATTTTTGAAGAAGATTAGTTTTCATAAATATAAGACCAGAAACCGAACATGTTTTCAAATGTTTGTCAAGGGCAAAACATACGTACCACGTGCCTTTCTGACGAGTTCAGGTGCGTATGTTTTGAACGAAACATTGGATATTACTTATTTTGAATTTTAATTAATAATTTATTTTTTGGGTTTTTTTATTCCATTTTATATTGTATAATGAATTTTGATTTTTATACGTCTATTAAATATAAACAGTGCTTATTTAAGATATTAATTTAATTCTAAAAGTTTTTTTCAAATTTTTTTGAAATTAAAATTGTAGAAGACTAACAGATTAAATCTGTTTTGATATTTGAAGTTTGTAAAAAGTTTCTTGATATTGTGGATTCTGAAACGTATCTTTGACTTATGATATAATATCATTCTATAATTTTAAAAAGTATAGTTCACAATTTGCTTTGAATTAACCTCTCCCATTTTTCCAGTTTTCCAAAGTTGAGGATGTTATGTTCTGTTTTATTGATAGATTTTAGTTTTGATTTTTTAGGTTAACTGATTAACATTAAAATGTAAATTTTCCCCATCAGTACTGTTACAAGTTAATTTAAAAACAAACTGAATTCTCTGACGCCTTGGCAATGCTTCCATATTTTTTTCAAATCATGATCGCATCAGCAATGGAAGTTTTTGGAATTTTTTCGTCGATCCCAAACGTGTCGAAAATTATACAACGTTTAAATATTTAATGAGCACACATAAAGAAAAATAACTATAATTTCAACAATACCTAACACATACCAACATAATAAACATCAATTTCGGATCATTTACAGCTCGAATACTGGAATTCGTCTTACGGCGATCAAATTACAAAATGATAATCCATGAAGGACATAAAAATGCTAATTTTACAATAATTTTTTTACTTCGGTGAAATCCATCAATAGAAGGACCAGAGACCGATCCTGTATTAAAATCCGAGACTATCCAACACCCAGTGATTACAGGTCCGACGATGTCTTACTAAAATAGAGAAATATCACTTCCCACAAACAGGTCACTATTTCGGGCTACCTTAATGATACCCACCAAGAGTTAATATCCGATCGAATGGTCCCATTCATTTCCATCCAATTTACTACCATCGGTTTATATTTCCGTGGACTATCTGCTCAACGTTAATGATAGATTGTTGAAAGTTTTCTGATTTTGAAGATCGTATGGGATATGTAATTGTGAAGAACAAATCACTCAATTATTGGAAGTCGATGACACTAACGATGAGGTTGTATAACTCAAAACATTCCAAAGATTTCTCACCAATTATAATTTTTACTGCTGAGGTTAATTATCAGGTGTTCATCTGATCTACCAAATTATCATATATAAAATTTCAAAATGAGTACCATTTAACTGTAAAGAAAATAAATACATATGGGTTCATTGAAAAAAAAAAACAAAATGAGCTATCCATTTTCTTCAAACTCAAATACAGAATATTATGAAACAATTGAACAACTAAAAAAATTATTAATATAATATTAATAATAATGTCTCAGAAATACTGTTTTTATTTTAAGTCATGTTCGTTATTCAATAGAATGTTTTCTGACCGAAAATATTGAATAACAAATTTTAAATTCGTCCTCAAAAAGAAATATTTATTTCGAGTATTATTTATAATTTCATAATAAAATAGAAAAAGTCCTTCATAGAAGGAATATAACAAAATTTGAATATCAAAACAGATCAGTCTTCTACAATGTCAAATAGAATAAATAAACCAACAAATAGCATGGTGTCAATTAAAATTGATAAATGAATATTTGAAGGAGACATAATTCTGTTTCTGATATTTCAAATAAATTATATTTTCTGAGAAGTCCTTAAACTATGTTTTGGATTTTTGAAAAGGAATTAGTTTTCATAATGGTAAAATCAGAAACAAAATGTTGTCTCCTTCAAATATTCATGTATTAATTTTAATTGACAATTTATATTTGTTGATTTATTTATTCCATTTGACATTGTATATTGGGTTTTGATTCTATATGTCCATTAAATATAAGCCGAGCTTATGAGACATTAATTTAATTGTAAAAGTTTTTGAATAAAAATTTTTTTTGAAATTAAAATTGTACAAGACTGACAGAGTAAATCTGTTTAGATATTCAAATTTTTAATAATTTTATGTTAATAATTTTTTTTAAGTTTCATTATATAATTTATTCAAGGTTAAATTTATCAGCAACATTTATTGAGTACCTAATACTCGATTAAATTGAAGTTAATTATTTATTTATTTAGAGAAAAAATTCCCCTTATGAATATAGTTTAAGTTTTGTGTGATTAATTTAGTATAGAATTTGAATATCAAAACAGATTTAATCTGTTAGTCTCCTATAATTTTAATTTCAAAGAGGAGACTTTTGAAGTAACTTATTCAAATATATTGAATATTTCAAATAAATTATATTTTCTGAGAAGTCCTTAAATTATATTTTGTAATTTTGAAAAGGAATTAGTTTTCATAATGGTAAGATCAGAAACCAAATTTTGTCTTCTTCAAATATTTATTTATTAATTTTAATTGACAATTTATATTTGTTGGGTTATTTATTCCATTTGGTATTCTATATTCAGTTTTGATTTCATACGTCTATCAAATGTAAGCTGTGCTTATAAAATATTAATTTAATTCTGAAAATTTTGGAATAAAATTTTTTGAAATTAAAATTATAGATGACTAACGGATTAAATCCGTTTTGATATTCAAATTTTGTACTAATTCCTTTATCAAGTAAAAACCCATCTTATTATTTTAATTTAGTATAGATTCGCCAAAAAATGATCCACATAGAATTTAAGAAGTTAATACGATGATATTGTAAAACTCAAAAGATCAAATTCCAGTTTCTCAAGAAGTATAATTTTTATTTCTAGAGTAAATTATTAGGTGTTCATTCACTATATCTATATATTATGTTTCAAAATAATTAATACTTTATTTTAAACGGAATTGATGCTTAAAGTTTCATTGAGAAAAAAAACAAAGGAAGTTTCAATTTATTTTTAGATTCTTCAGAGAACTTTAAAAAAATTATCAATTTTTAATTTATGATAATTCATCATAAACATAGTTTCTATTTGAAGATATGATTGACACTTTTTCTATAAAATTTTTTCTGCTTCAAAATAATGAAGAATACTTGAATTTTTAATTTGTGTTCAAATAGAAACAATGTTCTCATTATTCTCGTATTAGTAATCTCCTCCAAGAAGAGAAAACATGATTGTCAAAAGAGTTAGACGTCAGGCTTCTACAATAAATATTTGAATACTGAAATTGTATCATAATATAAAGTATTTTTTAATGCGTAGGAAAAAACATGTTTTAGTTTATATGAGTATATTTATTTACAAATGTATACATTCACTATTTCATAATTGTATAAAAATTCTCAAAATGAAGAATAGAATAAAAAACAAGTTGGACCAGAACCGTAACCTATGAAAAATTTGTTGCGACTCCCCAAAAAACTTTTTCTATATATGTATGATTTAATCTGTCAGTCTTCTATAAATATTTAAATATATTGAATATTTCAAATAACTTATAATATATTTTTTGAGAAGTCCTTAAATTTGAATATTAAGACAAATTGAAATATTTCTACTATCAAGTAAAAGTCCTTTCTATTTTATTTTAAGTCCTTAAACTATGTTTTATATTTTTTCAAAAGGAATTGTTGTTCATAATGGTAAGATCAGAAACAAAATTTTCTCTTCTTCAAATATTTATTTAAAATTAATTTTAATTGACAATTTATACCTGTTGGTTTATTTATTCCATTTGATATCGTATATGAAGTTTTGATTTTATACGTCTATTAAATATAAGCAGTGCTTATAAGACATTAATTTAATCCTAAACGTTTTTTGAATAAAAAATTTTTTTGAAATTGAAATTATAGAAGACTAACAGATTAAATCTGTTTTGATATTCAAATCTAGTTGATATAAGTAAATGGCAATCGAACATTGGTGAGATGAGAATAGAAAATCCGCAGATAAATAAACAAAGCGAAAAATCCCAGGTGAATATAATCATCCTCTCTGAAAGCCCAAGATATCCGAAAGTCGTGAACAAAAGCCACAAAAACAAAAATATTCCTGGTATCCTTGACAAAAAGACCCGGAGAACAATCGTTAACTCCTGGCAGGCTGGTCTATTACCTTGAAACCAGCTACAATTAGTTCTTTTCAAGCAGCAAATTTATTTTTTCAAGTGACATAGTGGACCCTGGTTGTGAATGTCTCACTTTTACGGTCGCAAATATCTTCTTCGACTTGATGACGAGCAGGCCCTATGTTGGCAATGCAGAGTATGATGGTATAAGATGGCCATAAGCAGATGAGGAATTTATGACTTTGCCCTCAAGTTATCGATATGAAATGTTTGCGGTTGATGTATCGTGTTCAAGGTGAAAAAATTGTCTTTATGTGTAATGTCTTTATTATTTTTAATGAATTTACTCAGATTTGATGTTAATTGTTGACCATTCTGCGTCCATTCAGTTTTTCTTTGAATCCCTACAGTTAAATAGGATATAAAAAGTGGCTCATGCCAAATCTTTCCATTTTCTTCAGCAGGATCTTATTCTTCACCCAGTGAAAGGACAGAGGCTATAGTTTTCATTCATAGATTTTATTACTGAAGGAAGTATCTGATACATCGCGTTTATTGTTGATTTTCCTTGCCTGAAATGATATGGTTGTTTTACTCTTGAATGGGAATAACTGCGAAACCATCAAACCGAAGTTTTGCATTAAAGAAGACTTCAATCCTTCCCTGGATGTTTCAAGGCTCCAACTCTTTCCGTTCGAAAGTTATCGTGTTCATGGATGGACCAGCCAGACAAAATTACTTTCGAACTCAGATTCTTCATCAGTCTAGTCTTTGAAGACCATTTTCGGTTCAAAATTATAGATATTTTGGGCGAAACGATAGCTCGCTGTTCCCTGGAACTCGCGAGCAAAAATATTCGAACCAGAATCTATAAAATGAGAGAATGAAAGCTGCAAGTGAAATTCATTTTTCAGTGAAACCAAAAAAGGACTGATCATGTCAAAATTATTATCGGAAATTGCAAAAAAACATTCCTACTTAACTTCGGAGAATTCACGGACCGCCCTAATCAATTTAAAAGTGGTCATCAGCGTTGACGTTCTAGAGAACACACGACGCAGTTCATGTCTTCGTCCTGGAATCAGATAGAAAGTGTTCCTTGTTCAGCGATTTATAGGAGTAATGAAGACAATATTTGCATTTAACGCGCACGCGAGGCAAACGACCGTCCATTTTGGCCTTCGGCTACTCTATAAAATTCATGAGAGAGAAAAGGATTACGTGCTGGGTTTGCAGCAACAAGAGCTCACCACCGTCAACAATGAAATTAGAGCGGACTCTAAACTCAAACCGGAAGTTGGTGTGTTAGGTGATCTAAATAGGTTCTCGCCCTTAGGGATGTTATAATTAGGCCATTAGTTATTCCAGACAAAATTAAATCTTTTGAAGTTGGCGTCGAGCTAAATCTAAATCCACAATATCCTATTTGACAGAGTGAAGAATATTATCTTATTTATTGACATTCGTTGGGCAACCGGTTTTAAAAGCGATATGTATTAATTTGACAAAATAATCATTTAAAGAAAGCAACAGAAAATCCCTTGTTGACACTGTTATCACGTGATCGGAAATAATCGAGATTGGCTGAACGCACGATGACGTCACATTAAAGTAAACACCATTTAAAATTATTATTCGAACTAATAATGCAGAATAATAAAAAACAACAAAGAGTTCATTCCATAAAACGGGAAATCAGGGGCTTATAAGATAACTTGTCTTAATTGTCCATATATATTATTATGTAATTTACCATTGAAGAAATGTCAAGGAAAAGACTTGAACAATGGATATAAGTTGACTCATTACCAAGTTATTAGAACAAAATCGTTTAAAACTGATAAATTCCGAACGAAATATTCATAACTTTGATCATTAAAACACTTTCAAGCCAAAATTTTGAAGAAAGAGCCTGATACAAAGTACACTACTCAAGTGAAAATTCTGAAAAACGTTAGTCAAAATTAGAAAATCTATTGAGAAATTTAAAATAGAACCGAAAGAGTGTATTCACTTTACAACTAATTATTCAATGTTAAAATAGAGCTTAAGTCTTGAGAAGTAATTTGAATTTTGATACCTATTTGAAACTATCAAAGAAAACGATTAAAAACTTTGTTATTAACATGAAAAGTATGCTAATTTCTGTGAAAATATTGACAATATGCAAGCTAAATCAAGTATAACTCATCAAATCATTGTAAATTTTTCAAAAATAACAGAATTTGATGAGTTTAAGGAAAAAAAGTGTCTACCGTTTGTAATTTTGAAAATTTATACAGGCTGTCCCAGAAGTCGACGTCAAGCCGGAATCGAGTAACAGGCTGAGTCATAGTAGTGATTAGGAAAATATTTGAAAATATCTTAGTCGTGTACTTTTCAAATTATATTGCATTTCTTATTATTCGAGAAAATGTACACCCTGTGATGATTTTTGAGCTCCTGTTGCTACAATTTTTCACTTTATTCAAATTTTATTTTTCCTATGTTATCCCGAATAGTGCTTCTTTCTGTAACTTGTGTTTTTCAATTCTAAGCCAATTACTCCAGCTTGAAAAATAATGTCACTTTTTGCTGAACCAAGTATTCAAAATTAATATTTCGCACAAATTTAACTGCTGAAAAAAAACGGTACCACATTAGTTAGGCAAATTACTTCAAAAGTTAGCGAATTTATTAGGTATTCTAAAATGGTATAACACTAACTACATTATTTCTTAGATCGGTAAAAAAAACGGTCTTTCTTGAATAAACACAGTTTCGAACAATGTCTTCGAACTTTCTAAAAATGATTCTAGTGCATCCAATACTTCGAGAATCTAGTTTGAATGAGATGGGGTGAGTTCTTTCAAAAGGAGTGAGTGAGGCAGATAATTACTCCAGCTTGGAAATTCTGTCACTTTTTGCTGACCCAAGTATTCAAAATTAATATTTCGCACAAATTTAACTGACTGTTTTTGAAAAAAAAACTGTACCACATCAGTTAGGCAAATTACTTTAAAAGTTAGCGAATTTATTAGGGATTCTAAAATGGTATAATACTAACTACACTATTTCTTAGATCGGTAAAAACGGGCTTTTTTAAAGAAACACGAAATTTTAACCCTTTTCGAACTTTGCGTGGAAGAAAATTACTTTCAATACAATAGTAAATTTTACAAACAGAAAGATGGACTTGCCATGGGTTCACCTCTCAGCCCATTACTCGCTGAAATCTTTATGTCCTGTTTTGAAAGAAAAATTCTAAAATCCACACACGCAAAGCATATCACTTTTTGGTACAGGTATGTAGACGATATATTGGCTTGCTTCTGCGGAACACATTCAGAATTAAATGAAACATTAGAATATCTTAATAGTTTGCACAATAAGGTCAAATGTACCATGGAAACACAATTTGATAATAAAATAAATTCTCCGGACATAACTTTAATTAACAGTAATAATGAAATTTCCTTTGATATATATAGAAAACCCACATCAACTGATACAACAATACCAAATTTTTGAAACCATCCGATCAATCATAAACTAGCTGCTTATAGATCAATGGTACATAGAGTATTTTCAATTCCTTTAGATATAATAATATTACGTTAAAGAGGGAATTGAATACAATTAGACAAATAGCCACAAAAAATCAGTTCGAAACCAAAACTATAAGTTCCATCATAAACAAAAAACAAAAGCAACTAAATCGTGAATAAATTTGCTCCATTTCAAAATCAGATCATAATAACAATAAATTCATAAAACTTACATATTTTGGACCAATTTCACAAAAAATAGCTCAAATTTTGTCAAAACTTAACATAGTAACAGTTTTCACACCCTCCCATAAAATTTCTAATCTCTTTTTAAATCAGAAAAAGAGAACCGACTGAATAATTCTGGAGTCTATAAATTAAGTTATCAACAGTGTAATAGTGTGTATATAGGACAAACGGGCCGACCTTTCCATAAAAGGTACAAAGAGCATCAATCTGCTTTTAGGAACCGGAAGAATAATTCCAATTTTGAATAATTCCAATTTTTCCATTTCTTTAATACAGATCACACGTTCCCAGAATTGAACAACCTGGTTATCTTGCACGTGGAAGTGAAAGGGAAAAAACTTGACATCCTGGAATCCATAGAAATTGAAAAATATAAGAGGCACGTACCAATAATAAAACTACTAAACGAACAGACGGAACTTTGGAAAACCCCTCTCTTCGAAGCTCTGCCGAAGCCTACAATCAGCATATATAATAGTTGAGATCTAATTTGTTCATTCAGTTTGAAAATGTAGTAAACACTACAAAACTCGAGTCACTGTATATCAGTAATAATAAAAAAGTGATATAAAACAAAGTAATTTCTTATTTCATTCTTCGAACTTTCAAAAAATGATTATAGTTCATCCAATACTTCGAGAATCTGGCTTGAATGAGATTAAGTGAGTCCTTCCAGAAAGTGTGAGTTAGACCTATAGTGACGCCACTGTTTGGTATTGGCACACGTAAACGCTATACAGAGTACGCTACGCCCTCTATTCTACTGCGCATCTTTCCGTATTTGATCGTGTTATTTGTGTACTTACGACTTTTGGCTTCGTTTATTAGATATGTTTCTTGTGATTTGGATAGTTTTGATCTCTTTACGACGAACTTTGATTTTACCCGGAAAAACCTGTGATTGTGTATTGCCATCATGTCTGTGTATACCACACAGGAATATGCACCTCATTTATGGGGAATGCAGATGTAAGACTAATGCAGCTTCGAGAATGTATCGCGAGAGATATAATAAGACTTTCCGTTGTTTTCTTTTTCAATAAAAATCATATAGAACCGGGAAGACCCACAATTGTGGGCACGTAGAAAATCCGAATTTAGTGAGACAAGATAGATCTCAATATCGAGTCATAGGACCTTTTGAGTTGCCAGAGGTTTTAAATGCTGAAATTTATTTAGATTTTTTACGAAATCAGTTGCCGAATTTACTTGAAAACGTGCCACTTAGTATTTTCAGGGAAATATGATTTCAGCAAGTTGGCTACCCAACGCACTATGTCCTCTCAGTTAGAGAATATCTGAATGAAGAATATCCGGGCAGATGGATAGGGCGATCTGGTACAATCTCGTAGCCAGCTTGTTCATCTGATTTGAATCCCTTAGATTTTTTTTTACTAGAGAGCAGTTAATTGAATTTGGGCGAAATTTTAATTTTGAATACTTGGTTCGGCAAAAAGTGAAATTATTATCCAAGAGCACTTGGCTCAGAATTCAAGATTACAGGTTACAGAAGCATTATTTGGGATAACAAAGGAAAAATAAAATTCGAAAAAAGTAAGAAACTGTAGCAACGGGAGTTCAAAACTCATCACCGGGTGTGCATTTTATTGAATAAAAGAAAGTGCAATATATTTTGAAAAATACAGGACTTGGATTTTCTTTTATATTTTTCTGATGACTATTATCACTTAACCTAATACCTGATTCCAGCTTGACGTCGACTGGGATACCTGTATATTGTAGGAATTGGAAGATATAATTTTGAATTTAAAGTTATTTCCTTTACTTTTATCTAGTATTGACTCACAATTCAATTTATTTTATCATCCATTCCAGAGTCCTCACCAATATATTCCAATGAATACTAAATAAGAATTTATACAAATCTCAACATACACTGCTCGAAAATTTCGTCGCTTAATCGCTTGGGAATACCTGTTCCAAACTCCCTTTGTTACAACCTTAAGTAATCCACACATGACTTCTTGCCAATTAACGACTATATTCCGACTGGTAATAAAAACCAGAATGAAAACATCGAAACATTAACACATTTTACATCTTAATAGCGTCTAGCCCCCCTTATTTGAATAAATAATTTGGTTGACGTTCGAGAGAATCACAGAAGAATGACGTAATGAACAACCGACATAATACGAACGTGCTCTAGCACTAATATGGCGGTTTTGGAAATTAGAGCTGAAAGGCGAAAGTGGAGGAGAAGATATATTTTCACGTCATGCCTATTCAACCGTGCTTAATCGGAACAAAGGTATATTGTGATGGATTGACTTGTGTAACCGTTGACTGTTTACGAGAGGTCACAGAGCAACGGTTGGTAGGACATTTCATAGGATAAGGATAACCAACATTTGATGTTGTGAAGAGTTTGATTCAATACATGCTCGGATAATTTGATGATCAAAGCCTCCTTGGTCCCACCAGATACACAGCATAACTTTCGAACCATGAAGCTTTGGTGTTAATGGTAAAATCGATGGCAACGATTGGACGGGCAAAACGTAGTATTTTTTCTTAGGGTTGTTATAAAAGATCCATTTTTCGTCACCAGATACTACACAATGTTCTGTTTTGCCTTTGAAGCAACTGCTCACGATTAAATAATCGCCTTTCTAGATGTCTTGTTTTCAATTCATAAGGTACCCAATCGCCTTGCTTTTGAATCAAACCCATAGATTTCAAACGTACAAACATTGCTTCTTTGGTGACCCCCAACCTTAGTGCAAATTATTCTTGCGTCCACCACATAAATACCTGAAGGGGACAAAATTTTGTTTCGTTCCTTGTTTTATTAAAACCAAATTCCTTTTCAAAAAACGCAAAACATAACTTCTTCAAAAACAACTTGCAAGGAATGAAACAAATTTTGTCCCCTTCAAATATTTATTCAGTAAATCTATGATTGTTTCGGTCTTTACTTGACGGAAATTCATCTTGAAAATATGAATAAAAACAATATTCTAATTTCCGCATTAGCGGAAATTATAATATTGAATATAGAATTTGTCCAACTATCGTTTGGACAAATCAAGTTGATAGCTTGAATAGAAACTGGACTGGAATATGGACTATTCACGCACCCCTGGGTCACCCTATATAATTTAATGAAATATTTATTGATTATACGAAAATTGTCTTTCATTTTCCCAAAGAAAAAACAAGCCTATATTTGTCTTTATCCAAACAACATGAAAGTTGGCCTCAACAAATAGGATTTCCATAGAGAGTCTCCTTAGTATAATATCGGGCGTTTGTTTCAGAGTGATAGAACTTCCGATAGGGATAACTGTGATTTGACAGAAGGTAGTAGCCATGTGTTTTTGACATTTCTGTTCAATAAGCATTGGCAAATTATCATGGAAAGAGACTCACGCCGTAACAACGATTACAAATTGTTGACATTTATTTTCAAAATCAGTGTTCTATTCGCCAAACTTATAGAGCACTTCGTGAAATTTATGGTTTACATAATCATCCATCAGAGCATCTTATTCGTCGAAACATCGATGTATTTCGGACAACATTTTCTCTACTCGATGCAGCAACAACAAGACAAAGAACTGTACGTACAGATGAAAATATCTCTGCTGTAAGTCATAGTGTTAATGATTATCCAAATTTGTCGTCTATTCTTCGACGTTCACAACAAGTTGAACTCTGTGCATCCACCACATGGAAAATTTTGCGTAAAGATCTTGGTCTACACCCATACAAGATCCAACTGGTTCAAGAACTGAAGCCACTTGATCATAATAAGCGTCGTTTGTTTGCTGATTAGGCCCTAGAACAGCTTGAAGTTGATCCACTTTTTTATCGTAAAATTGTGTTTAGTGATGAGGCTCATTTCTGGTTGAACGGCTATGTAAACAAGTAAAATTGTCGTATATGGAGTGAAACAATCCTCTAGAAGTTCTGTAGGTTCCATTGCATCTTGACAAATGCACTATGTGGTGTGCTTTACTCGCTGGAGGCATCATCGGTCCATATTTTTTTTTAAACGATGCTGGAGCTAATGTTACAGTGAATGGTACTCGGTACAGATCGATAATCAATTATTATTTGTTTCAAAATTTGAATGGTATCGACCCAGAAGTATTTTGGTTCCAACAAGATGGTGCTATCACTCATGCTGCTACCGTAACAATTGATTTATTGAAGGAAAGATTTGGCGATAACATTATTTCGAGAAATGGAACAATTAATTGGCTTCCAAGATCATGCAACATAACTCCACTGGATTATTTTCTTTGGGTTTATCAAGTCATTGGTTTATGGTGATAAACCATAAACAATAGGCGCTGTGTAAGCCAACATAACTCGTGTTGTTGATGAAATAAGGCCTGAATTACTCGTGGTCCAAAATTGGCCTGGTCGAATGCGGTTCCTCAGAGCTAGTCGTGGTGGACATATGCCGAAATTATTTTCAAAACATAAATAATATAAAATTATATTTCAAATAAAAAAAAAATTGGCTTCATTCTTAATTTAAATGTGTTTTATTTCAATTTAAAGTTTTAAAGGACTAAAAAAAACACCCGATGTAATAAGTTTATGATTGGGAGCCTGATGTTACGCTCGTTGACGTGAATACAAAACGTTCTCAAGATTGGACGTATACATTTCGGTGGAATTATCGATATCCGATTTCGATCCCAATCGTACGCCGACATAAACCCGCAGACAACCGGTTCAATTATAATGAAAAGAACCAATCGCCGATTGTCAAAAAATGGCAGTTCCGCTGAATGCGTTAAAAAACTTGAAGTACAACATCATCCGCCTGAAATCGTTTAGTTCTGGCGGACAAAGGAACACGACGTACACGATGTTGGGTCTGCAACGGTCAATTCAGTCACTATCGAACGCCATAGTGGCCATTTTGATAATGCGATACGTGATTAAGAACTTTTTCTTTAACTGAAATATTTCGTAATTCCTTCAGTCTGTCCGTATGGGAAAATCTTGAATCGTGTAATTGGTTTTGCATAACTGAAGGTGACTGAATGATTTTTTTAGAGGACGCAAGGAATAACGCGAAATATCCGAGAATTTTTTTACATACTGTGGACACGGGCTTTTTTGGAAGAGCTAGTACTTCATCCTCGAAGGGCCAATCGAGGTAGAACATGTGCCTTTAAGTTAGTAGGATCTTAGCATTCATTTATCTATCGAAGCTTCCAACTGACCCAGTGGGCGCGCGAGTAAAGGCGTAAGTAAGTCTTCGAAATACAAGGTATATATGAATAGTTGCGAAAAATTCAAGGGGTGATTCCTTGTCAAAAAATAGAGTGGGTTTCTTATATAATCTTTACTTTGTTAAGCCCCCTGCTTAGTTACAGCCCCCTTAAGATGACGTCCCAAAAAAGTTTTTAATTTTCTTCTTGATAACCAAAAAACTGACAAGAATAAAATTGAGCAGACATTTTATACGGGCGAGAAGACGCTCGAAAAATTTTTGGTGTTCCTCTATGATTGCAAGGGGTAGAAAAAGCCACCCCTGAACCTTCTTTGGAAAGAAACTTTTTTCCATATTCCTATTTTACAATAAAAAAATTAATTTTGGATAGCTTGATCCATTCTTTAAAAATAAGGTCTCCTGCAATTTCTTGCTGAAATTCAGGGCTTTTGATAGAACTTTAAATTGAAATAAAACACATTTAAATTAATTTTTATTTGAAAGATAATTCAGGCCTTAGTTAATCAATAACACGAGTTATGTTCGCTTCCAAAGCGTCTATTGTTTCTGGTTTATCAGCATAAACCAATGACTTGACATAACTCCAAAGAAAATAATCCAGTGGAGTTATGTCGCATGATCTTGAAAGCCAATTAATTGGACCATTTCTCGAAATAATGTTATCGCTAAATCTTTCTTTCAATAAATCAATTGTTTCCGTAGCAGCATGAGGTGTAGCACCATCTTGTTGGAACCGAAACACTTCTGGGTCGATACCATTCAAATTTTGAAATAAATAATCATTGATCATCGATCCCTAACGAGCACAATTCACTGTTACATTAGCTCCAGCATCGTTATTGAAGAAATATGGACCGATGATGCCTCCACCGTGTAAAGCACACCTACAGTGCATCTTTCAGGATGCAATGGAACCTGCAGAACTTCTTGAGGATTGTTTTCAGTCCACATACGGCAATTTTGCTTGTTTACATAGCCGTTCAACCAGAAATGAGCTTCATCACTGAACACAATTTTACGATAAAAAAGTGGATCCACTTCAAGCTGTTCTAGGGCTCAATCAGCAAACAAACGACGCTTATTACGGTCAAGTAGCTTTAGTTCTTGAACTAGTTGGATCTTGTATGGGTGTAGACCAAGATCTTTACGCAAAATTTTCCATGTGGTGGATGCACAGAGTCCAACTTGTTGTGAACGTCGACGAATAGACAAATCTGGACCATCATTAACACTATGACTTACAACAGCGATATTTTCTTCTGTACGTAGAGTTCTTTGTTTTGTTGTTGTTGTTGCATCGAGTAGAGGAAATGTTGTCCGAAATCTATCGATAGTTCGACGAATAAGCTGCTTTGAGGGACGATTATGTAAACCATAAATTTCACGAAGTGCGCTATAAGTTTGGCGAATAGAACACTGATTTTGAAAATAAATGTCAACAATTTGTAAACATTTTTGCGGCGTGAGTCTTTCCACGATAACTTATCAATAATTACTGAACAGAAATGTCAAAACAACATGGCTTCAATCTTCTGTCAAATCACAGTTATCCCTATCAAAAGTTCTATCACTCTTAAAAAAAAAACACCCGATATTAAGCGGATGTCATTTTGTTAGAACTACTGACTAGTTCTTATTAAATAACATAAATAGAGGTCATTCTTGATAGAAGGTATATAAAATAATATAAATATTTTAAAAAATTTTTAAACAATTTAAAAAAAAAAAAAAAAAAAATATGTAGAAGGCTAATTTTTTTAAATTGTTTAAAAATTTTTTAAAATATTTATATTAGTTCTTATTAACTTTGATTCAGTTACAATTATTTTTTTTATCTGGCTTATCTTCTTGAGATTTATGTCACCTACTCATTAAGATGACGGTGTACACAAACACTGAAATGATCGATGTGAATTTTGTTCACGGTCTTTCTGGTGGTAATTCTCTGAAAGCATCCAGAAGACGTGCAGAAATGTTCCCTGGACGTGTGGTTTCGCATCACACTCTATTCATACGAATTCACTAACGATTACGAGAAAGTGGTATATTTAAAATAAATAAAAATGATCGTGGTCGCCAGTGCCGAATTAGAATTCCAGCAATTGTCTCTGAATGTCTGGTTTGGATATGTTGGGGATCAGTTAATTGGTCCAACATTTCTACCACCTAGATTGAATGGAAATTCATACGTTCAATTTCTGTAAGAAGAATTCCTGTACTGCTCCAAAATATTCCTTTGCGTGTCCGAAGGACAATGTGGATTATGCATGAATTCAAATCGATGGATAGGTCCAGGTGGACCTCAGTTCTAGCCTGCCCGATCACCAGATTTAAATCCTCCGGATTTTACTTTTTCGATGATTCAAAAACATTGGTTTACAAGACTCCAAGATATGTAAGTCTTAAGGAAACGCATTTTTCTTTCATGTAGGGTCCTTCAAAATACTCCCGGATTTTTGTAACGGCTGGAGGTGGTCACTTTGAAGATTTAATATGATCACAAATAGCAAGAAAGAAATATTCATCGATAGAAATCAACAAATTTGTTGGTTACAATCGATGAAAATTTCTTTCTTCCTAGTTGTAATGTACTCCATATGGAATTTCAGCGTGTATTTTCTTCCTATTTAATATGATATTTAATTTGTGAAAAGTTCAAAATTGCTTGTTTTGTTATACATTTTGTCAATAAAGTACCGGGAATTATCGATTTTAATCTGGCGGGGCAATGGGGCAGGTAAAAATTTTTTTTTCTAGGTTGGTACCACTGTCCTTAATTACTATGCCAAGATTGAGCGGGATCTGTCAACTAGTGTGTTTGCAACAGCTGATTAAGTCAGTCGATGTCAGAGTGCGTGCCGATTTTTACTATGGGTGATTACGTTGAGCAAAGAATTTGTTTAAAGTTTTGTGTTGCAAATGAATTTTCATATGCCGATGCATTGAAAATGTTGCAAAAGGCCTTTGGTGACAATGCTCTATCGAAAACTCGTGCATATCAGTGTTACAGAGCCTTCAAGGACGGTCGTGAAGTGGTCGCCCATCGACGGCTTCGATCGAAGATAACGTCGATAAAATTAAGGAAAGGGTGCTGGAAAACTGTCGTACCAGCTTGAGAGAGATAGCACATGATCTTAAGATATCCTACGAGTCCGCACGTACGATTTTGATTGATATTTTGGGCATGAGAAAGGTGGCCGCACGACTCGTACCGAAAGACCTGAATTTTCTTCAAAAACGTCATCGCGAACAGGTTGCTTCAGACATGCTGGATCGCTGTAATTCCGATTCTACATTCATGGAACGCATTATAACTGGTGATGAGACCTGGGTCTACGAGTACGATATGCAAACAAGCCAGCAATCATCGGAATGGGTGGCAAAAAATGAGCCGAAACCGAAAAAACCACGCCAAAGCCGCTCGAAAATGAAGGTGATGCTCATTGTTTTATTCACTATCCGTGGCGTGGTGCACTACGAATTCGTTCCAGAGGGTCAGACGGTAAACAAGGAGTATTACCTAGGCGTTATGAAACGTTTGCGTGAGCGTATCCGTAAGAAGCGGCCAAATTTGTGGGCGAACAACTCATGGATTTTGCATGACCATAACGCGCCTTCTCACCGAGCTACGATTGTGACTGACTTTCTCGCCAAAAACTCAACAAACGTGCTTCAGCAACCACCGTATTCGCCGGATTTGGCTCCCTGCGACTTTTTCCTCTTCCCAAAACTAAAATTGCCCCTTCGTGGCACGCGTTTTAAGTCGATTGAAGCCATAAAACAAAATTCAGCGCGAGAGCTAAAGTCCATCCCGGAAAGCGCCTATAAAAAATGTTTCGATAATTGGAAGTGCCGTTGGCATAGATGTATTGGAGCAAATGGAGCCTATTTTGAAGGCGACCCAATAAATTTTGACGATTAAATGTAAAAATGTTGTTTTAATTGAAAATTCCCGGTACTTTCTTGACAGAGTAGTATGTATTTAATATGTGCACCAGTTCTCAATGAAAATGTCAACTTGACATCCGTCTAATGGATAAATTTAAGGTCGAAAATAATTCGGGTCTCTACCATTCAGGCGTATTATCTGTTGATAAATTTTTTTTTTCTCAAAAACTGTGAATTTTAGCGTGAAATGACAAGAAACCTTTTTTGTTAAGAATGAACCAAGCTATCCAAAACAAATCTTCTTATTATAAAATAGGAATATGGAAAAAAGTTTCTTGCGAAAGAGGATTTAGGGGTGGCTTTTTCTACCCCTTGTCATCATAGTTAAAGTGTTTTGTTAATTTTATTCTTGTTACTTTTTTGGTTTTTAAGAAAAAAATTAAAAACCGTTTTACAGACGCCATCTTTAGGGAGCTGTAACTAAGCAGGGGGGTCTCTGAAGAATAAAGTTTACATAAAAGTCCCACCCTATTTTTTGACAAGGAATCACCCCCGAAATTGTTTCGCAACTATTCATATGCACTCACTAGTTCGAATCCAAAATCCCAAAATAATTTATTTGAATATCAAGTTGTAATGAAAAATGAGGAAATTAAGATAAATCAGGTTTAATGTTGTTTGTGATTTGTTTCAATCAATCATAGATTAGTCACAACATAGAGAAATAATTGAGAAGCAACAACACTCTTCGATATTTCCATTGTTATAGACGTAGGCAATTTTAATGACCTTAAAAAAGTACAAGGAATGTGACAATCACATAATTCTTCTGTATTCTGTGCTGAGCTGTGAATATTATATTCAAATATTTATGTGGTGGAGGGAGAAATGTACGGCAAAATTGCAATGATTTGTTGTACTTGTTCTTTAACTATTTATTGTTCACATTATTTTTGAATTATGGAATCATTGAAAGCGTGCTATCTAATTTTGTAATTTTGAGTCGAAAATGGTCTCAAATGATTATGTTGCACTCAGTGATGAAGAATCCGAAGTCAAAACTCATTCGTGGAAAACTCTTTTTAATTTCGTTTCATTATTTACCCTCAAAATTTACAGAGAATATCGAAGGAACAGCATTATAATGATTCTTATGTACACATACATTCATAATAAATAATAACATAAAATAACAATATTTAAATAACAAATTTCCACATGTAGGTGCAAAAAATTAAAAGAATGCAAGTGACTAGAAGCGATAAATAATAAATTCATCCATTGAATGGAATGCACATTGTTTCAAAATCGATTTGAGCTTAGGTTTGAAAACTTTGCTTTGCGGGAACGTTATTTGTTGTGGAAGTTCTCAGTACATCCTCATTCCATTGAAACTATTATTTTTCGTATTTGGCAGCTTAAATCTATTTATGTCTGATCCTGGTTTTATAATTTTGTACCGCTGAATGTTACTGAAGAATGTCCCCGTTTTTGCCAATGTAAACAAGATACAGCATGTGAAGATAGATATCTCATATTACGTGAAAAGAGTGACCTGGTTGACTCCCGCCAACATCCTCAAAAAAGCTCTCCTTTGTTTCGGGAACAATGCTCTATCGAAAACTCGTGCATATCAGTGGTACAGAGCCTTCAAGGATGGTCGTGAAGTGGTCGCCCATCGACGGCTTCGATCGAAGATAACGTCGATAAAATTAAGGAAAGGGTGCTGGAAAACCGTCGTACCAGCTTGAGAGAGATAGCACATGATCTTAAGATATCCCACGAGTCCGCACGTACGATTTTGATTGATATTTTGGGCATGAGAAAGGTGGCCGCACGACTCGTACCGAAAGACCTGAATTTTCTTCAAAAACGTCATCGCGAACAGGTTGCTTCAGACATGCTGGATCGCTGTAATTCCGATTCTACATTCATGGAACGCATTATAACTGGTGATGAGACCTGGGTCTACGAGTACGATATGCAAACAAGCCAGCAATCATCGGAATGGGTGGCAAAAAATGAGCCGAAACCGAAAAAACCACGCCAAAGCCGCTCGAAAATGAAGGTGATGCTCATTGTTTTCTTCGATATCCGTGGCGTGGTGCACTACGAATTCGTTCCAGAGGGTCAGACGGTAAACAAGGAGTATTACCTAGGCGTTATGAAACGTTTGCGTGAGCGTATCCGTAAGAAGCGGCCAAATTTGTGGGCGAACAACTCATGGATTTTGCATGACGATAACGCGCCTTCTCACCGAGCTACGATTGTGACTGACTTTCTCGCCAAAAACTCAACAAACGTGCCTCAGCAACCACCCTATTCGCCGGATTTGGCTCCCTGCGACTTTTTCCTCTTCCCAAAACTAAAATTGCCCCTTCGTGGCACTCGTTTTGAGTCGATTGAAGCCATAAAACAAAATTCGGCGCGAGAGCTAAAGTCCATCCCGGAAAGCGCCTATAAAAAATGTTTCGATAATTGGAAGTGCCGTTGGCATAAATGTATTGGAGCAAATGGAGCCTATTTTGAAGGCGACCCAATAAATTTTGACGATTAAATGTAAAAATGTTAACTGAAAATTCCCGGTACTTTCTTGACAGAGTAGTATAAGATGAATGTTGCCTCCATCATAGCGCTCTTGTTCGCTTGTTGCGAGGTATTACCTCGCAACTTTCGGTTCATCGGGAATATAACCCTGCTGGAAGCAATCATTTATAAGGCTTGAGATGGAATAAGCAAGGCAGTCGATTACTTTTTTCAGCATTCCAACTGAAAAGCCATTTATATCCTGCGTAGATTTATTCTTCATGTTCCATATAACTTTCACGATTTCCTGTGGTGGTTTTGGGTTTTTTTGAAACTTTCTTCTGAAAGTGATCCAGGATGCTTTTTCAGCTCGTATATTGTATAAACTGCATTTAAGTTTCAGCCCATTGAGGAGTATAACAGGGGCAAAAATTCACCATTGTATAGGATAATGGCCACTTTGAATAAATGTCTAATGCTGTTGACTTGGTCGCAAAACGTAGAAAATGAGAGGTTTAATTTGAGCTTTCAATGAGTATGATTAATTTTTTCTGTTTGTTCGTAATTTTCATATCTTAGTATAAGTTGACATTTCATATTCTTTATATGAGAAAACCTTTCATGGGATATATACTGAATGTATCCCTTATTACAAATCAATAAGCTGATTAACAATTTTCAGTGCTACTTACAGTTCTTATGAAAGGGTTTTTGTAAAATATCAATAATTTTTGAAGATTATGGTAATATATTGCGTTTTTATATTAACTTGTTTTCAAAACGAACAGCATAACGATTCTATAAGTGAAAGTAGAAGTTAATTGATGATGATTGAATTATTGGATACAATTTGTGAAGACTGGAGATATCTTTATCTTGCAGTTTTTTCCGCCCAATTTCCGCTCTCGGTCAGCCATAATTCAGTTGTTATCTGGTCCTTTCGGTAAAAAATTCCAGGTAAGAATCTCCCGACAGCCCTCGAGTTGTTGATTTGACTGGCAGGATAGCACCTTGGGCCGTTTCAGAATTTGTTTCTAATTGCGTAAACCTGTCAGAACACTAAATATCTTTCGGCGGAAATGGTTTGTTCAAGAGGAGACCGATAGCAAGCTCCGAAGTGGTCATTAATGATTTGTTATATAATAGCTGACCTGTCCATCTATCGGCCTCTTAAATTGTTCCTATGCCTGGCTCTATAACTCGTAACGAGAGTATCAATCCTAATTATAATGGTTTCCGAGGGGATTTCACTCCGTTGTTGAGCAGAAGAATGTCGTTTATACGGTGTAAATGAACCCATCTTAATTCACAAAGAAGGAGTTCAATGGTTTAAATGGATCGGAACTCAATGGAAAAATCATAAAAGGAGTGACTTCACGTCAAGCACGTTAGTACGCACGTACATTAATTAATAGTTACATAAATTTTACCAATTTGTAACACTTCCCAGTAATCAGAGTCCATTCAACCATTCAAATTCGGCATTTGACAAATTGAAACTATTTGAAGAAGTTATAACAGTTCTAAAATCATCATCTGTATCTGTTTAAACCTCTTAAACCATAGAATTAGCAACTTGACAGTATGAAACATATTAATTATTCTTACTAATAAGTTCAATGCAGACCCTTATTTTCATTGTGCGAAACCTTAAAACGCTCATCAAAATCATTTTTCTCCCAAAAAACATATAAGAGACAGTATTATTAATTTCTTAGATTTAAAAATCACTAAAATTAATGATAGACACGACTTTTCCATATACAGGAAACCTATACACACAGATAGTACGATTCATTCTACTTCAAACCATCTATTTTCACAAAAATTATCAGCTTATAATAGTATGCTTTATAAATTGGTTAACATACCTATGACAAAAGAAAATTTTGACAAAGAATATAAAACCATTAAATAAATAGCTTTCCATAATGATTTTAATCCGTTAATTGTAGATAATTCACTTAATAAAATGAATTACAAAAATGCAATATCACTTGTATCCAAAATTTCAAAATTCAAACGAAACAAAGTTTATTTCATTGAATTACATAGGCCAAAAATCTGAAAATATTGCTAGACATTTAAAGAAAAAAGAAAATTATAACATCTCTTTCAGAACCATTAATTCTTTAGGCACCTTAATGAAAAATAATGAAGACGTCATCCCTAAAAACAAAAAATCAGGAGTTTACAAGTTAACATGTAGTGATTGCCCATGTGTATATGTGGGACAGACAGGCCGTTCATTCCAAACAAGGATACGAGAACATGAAAAATGTTATATTAATAACAAACCAAATTCAACTTATGCCAACCATTTGTTAGAGACTGGTCATAATTTTAATAGTAACTATTAAATATTACATATCGAAAACAAAAGTCAGAAACTGAATTTGTTAGAAACTTTAGAGATCAATAGATATAATAAAAGACAAATTTTATTGAATGATCAAATAGATTTAAACAGATCTCCTCTACTTAACATTTTTCATTGATTGTAAACCACCTCTTTCCACCCCTCTATTTTTTGTACCAGAGCTGTGTATTTAATAGGGTGGGTCAAAAAAATCGAATAATTTATTTTTGACTTTATATTCTGAAAAATAGGTTCAGAGACACATAAAAAGAATTTTCTCCAAGTATGAGCTCTTAATTATAACGGGAAGGTCCTCCGCTTTGCGGTTTCTATTTTTTTCGAATAATCAGATAAAAAAATTTATATCTCATTCCAACTGCTTGTAAAAATATTCCGTGGCATCGACTTTGTGAAAAATTGAATGCTTTACAAAAAAGGTCTCTTATGATTTTTTTAAAAACTTAACCGATTAAAAGATATTCATAGTTGAAGTTTGGCTATTTTAAGGAAAATATTTGTTTTTATTATAAATTTTATAAGTCGATGAAAAAAAATTATTCCGAATTGCGGATTCCATGATTTTGTAGGAAATTTATTGCTCTACAAAAATGGTCTCTTATGATTTTTCGATTAAGTGAAGCCGTTACGAGATATCCATCGTCAAACATTAACGAATATCAATATTTCCAGTTTTTGATCAATATTTCCAGTTTTTGATCAATAATTCGATAAATTTCAATTTAAATTATTAGTTTCAGGAAAATTTACATGAATTTGAGTTTCGATGGATAAAGAAATGTTATAAACAATTTTTTTAATATTGTTTTCAATCTTGAGCTTGTTTGATTGCATTAAAACAAGAAATTAGATTTCGTTATTCATTGTAGAATTATTGATAATTAATAAATTTATGTGATGAGAAAATGACTTATTTCGAAAAAATTGTTTTTATCATGTATACAAAATGAGGATTTTTTGGAGCACTGAAAATGTAGTGATAAACGAGTAGACAACGAAGATAGTTAAGAAAAGAAAACATAGGTGGTGTTAGCTTTAGAGTACCAACAGAAGAAATAATGTAATTCAGAACAAAAAGCCTCCCTCACAAAAAATTTTTTGTATAATTGGTAGAATAAAATTTGAAAATACATACTAAACAACCGTAATAATATGAAATGCCAATGCAAATGACATTTGAAATTATTACAAATAAAGCTTACAAAAAATATCATTAGAATAAAAACTTCTTAACGAATTTTTGAACAAATAACTCCTGAAGGAGTGACTTTTATTATAGAAATTTAAATTTATGTAAATTTTCCTGAAACTAATAATTTAAATTGAAATTTATGGAATTATTGATCAAAAACTCGAAATATTGGTATTCGTTAATGTTTGACGATGGATACCTCGTAACGGCTTCACTTAATCGAAAAATCATAAGAGACAATTTTTGTAGAGCAGTAAATTTCTACAAAATCATGAGTTCCGCAATTCGAAATAATTTTTTTTCATCGACTTATAAAATTTATAATAAAAACGAATATTTTCCTTACAATAGCCAAACTTCAACTATGAATATCTTTTAATCGGTTGAGTTTTTGAAAAAATCACAAGAAACCTTTTCTGTAAAGCATTTAATTCCTTACAAAGTCTATGCCACGGAATATTTTTCCAAGCAGTTAGAAACGAGAAACCTTTTTTGTAAAGCATTCAATTCCTTACAAAGTCTATGCCACGGAATATTTTTCCAAGCAGTTAGAAGCGAGATATAAATTTTTTTATCTGATTATTCGAAAAAAATAGAAACCCGCAGAGCAGAGGACCTTCCCGTTATAATTAAGAGCTCATACTTGGAGAAAATTCTTTTTAGGTGTCTCTGAACCTATTTTTCAGAATATAAAGTCAAAAATAAATTATTCGATTTTTTTGACCCACCCTAGTATTTAAGGTCATGTTTTGCATTGTATACCTCAGTTTTAATGCTTACCTGATGAAGTCATGGTATGACGAAACAATTGTCGTGTAAATCAATAAAATAGCAGAAACTAATATTTGTTCTTCTTATATATTAATGACAGAAGTGTTTCCGGACAGGAAATATCCACTACTTCAAAATGCAAACGCTAGATGTCCCAGCTTTACATTGTACTCTATGGGAGGATGGTTATTGGCAGTGAATGCGCAATACTTTATTTCCTTTCTGTTTTGTGATTTTTTCAAAAACTGCCCGTTCGAATGCTTGAAGCGATGTCAAATCAATCACCCTTCACTCAGCAGCACAACATAAGTTAATATTTGCTTTTCTTATATTGAAGATGAATTTCCGTCAAGTAAAGACCGAGACAATCATAAATTACAGATGATGCTTAAACTCCGAGTAAGTAGGTATAGAGTGCCATTTTAGACAACAAAAATAGCTTTTCAAATAATCAGTAGTGAATTTTTAACTGAATGTATATAAAGTCAATAAAAAACAATCTTTCACAGCTTTGCTTGTACCACATATGTAAATGCACACACATACAAGTTTTCTTACATTCATTCTTCGTTTCAAATCATGTTCAGCAGCTTTTTATTGGTCGATTCAGATGTCAGATATAATTCCGGTGTAATCTCGTGTAATCCGCAACTAAGATTTCTCGACTGATTCGAAGCTCGATCAGGTCGAGATTGTTAAATATGCGCCGATATAAATATCTCACATTGGCATCAAATTATCTCTGCTATTAACCGGAAATTTGAAAAAATAAAATTTTTTTAACGAAAACTGGATCGTCGGCGTCAAGAAGTCGTCTTTGTAATAATATGAGGGATTTAATTTCAATGCAATGGTCTCGGGGAGATTTCGAATGCTGCAATCTAGAGTTTGCATTTTGAAGTAGTGGTTATTTCGAGTATAGAAACACTTCTGTCGTTCGTGTTTTGACAGAAAATCAGTTGAATATTTCACGTTAATTTTTGGATAGATTTGTGAAGCGATCCAGTGAAACTGGATCGCTATTTGATAAAACAACCCGTTCACGTTCTCGTCCAGTGAGAAAAACTGAAAACATTGCTAGTGTGGCCCAGAATGTGGCTTCAACAAAGCTTGAAATCGTACGGGGTAGTTTTGACTCTGCGACGAGGATCATGCTATCCTGCGATCGATTAGAGTTTTGTAATTCATACACGAGCGAAGTTAATGTTAATTTCCCTCTTTTTGTTAGAAGAGATGCATCGAGCATCTCTAACGTTCAGTCTCTGAAAAGACTGTAAAATTATTATTCTAGTAATAGTCAAACTTATCACACGTAGCCCTTGCTACATTGTGCACTATCATTCGGATAGTCAAATTTGTAGTACGTAGCTTATGACATTTCGGTCCAAACTATCGCGGTTATTATTGATAATATAGTAATCCAGTCGATTGCCAAGATATTGGCAAATTCATTACATTTGTTTTTAGTGTAGTAATCATACCTTTTGAGTTGGTTTATATATAGTAAACCAAGAATTAATAGTTCGTTGTTATCATAGTGTATTACGAGTGTTTTACTTTAATCATTATCAATTTCGTTGGTTTAACTTATTAGATAAACAAAGCTAGTTCATCAATGGGATAACTGCATACAAGTGCCCTTGAAGTAAACTCTTCGTTAAAATACGTCAAAATACAGTCCACTTAATCAATCAAAATTAATCAGCGAGATTAATTAAATTGCAATTATTTGAATATTTCAATATTTACAGATATATTCTGGTAGCCTTCTACATATTTAATTTCAAAAAATTATATTTAAGATTATAACTTCAGGAATCAAATTAATGTCATATAAGGACTACTTATATCAAACGACGTATCAAATAAACATTCATTATAAGACATCCAAATGATATAACAAAATCCAATAAATATAAATTATTAACAAAAATACTATAAATTAAATATTTTGAGTACACAAAATTTTGTTTCTGCGTATCCCTCTTATGAAAACAGATATCTTTCAAAAATGTTTAATATAATCTTGAGAATTTCATCATAAAGTTATCTTACTTAGAATATTCAATATTATTGGATATCTAAGTAACTTTTTAGAAAATCTCAAGATATATAAAAACATTACTAAAAAACACGTTTTAAGAGAGACTTTGCTTCGTCAGTACACAATTATATTCATATTCAATAAAATATAACATGAATCAACAAAAAATATTTTCTCACATATAAAACAATTCAGAAAGCTTCTGGTAAATGAATACTGCAAATGTAAATGGAGTGTAATATTAACTCAAATAAATAATTCTATGGTTTACCATTGATCTAAAAGATTGAAAGGCAATTTAACGGCCTATGTTATAGCACAAGAACCATCTGTATAAAGAATGTTAAGGAAACCAAATAATTATATATTATGAATAAAATAAAATAAATGGAGGTTCATACTTGATAGAAGGTATATAAAATTATTTAAATATTTCAATATATATAATTATTAAAATATTTTAATAATTTTATATATTTTCTATCGAGTATGAACCTCCATTTATTTTAAATTTCAAAATACTGAAATAACAGGAAAAATACTACGATAAACTAACTGTGGTACGTAGCAGCACCCTTTAGATATTTTGTGTTTCATTAACCGAATCCCGGTATTTTATGACACTGTACTATTTCGAATCCGGACCTGACCGGTCCGGTTTCCTCAACTTTTGGCTTTGACATTGTTCAGCTAAGCTGAGGCTCTCAAACCATCTCCGGTAGTTTTTTAGCTTATCCTCGATTCTCCGATCGCTTCGGGCATGCCACAAACAATATAAACCGTCTGCTTCATCCGATTCTACTGATGTTCTCTCCAGTTCGCGTTTGTAATAACGAGGTCCAATTTTTTGTTCTATAAAAGTCATCAAACCTTACAAATGTCTCATTTCGGACGGTGGAACTGGTTATTGGAATTGGAAACGGCCTCTGTGGAAACGTTGTTGACACAAATACAATTATTGGTGATTCAATAATAACAATCTCTTTCACATGAAATTAGTGCACCAGATACAGAATGGCCCCCATCAATTTATCCAGTGATTGTTATCGCGAACAACGCAGAAAGTTTTTTCCATATTCTCATATTACTCATAATTTTCAGAGTTCTTAAAGCTTCCTTGCTCCTGATGGTAATAAATTAAGAAATGATGCTCTAGAATGATAAGTGGGGAAAATATCCATTATTTTTGGGTGGACTTCAAGTCTTTATTTAACTAGTTTCAGATTGTTCGATTTGGGTCAAATATGCACCGTTTTATTGCCATTTTGAAAGTAGCTTCATAATGCTTATCTCATAGAAGTCTTTATTAGCGAAAAACTCTAGTAATCGATTTTCATAGTCTTCTTTTGATACCAATTTCTTATTACTCAGGAAGTTTTGTAATGCGAGAAAAAGATGGTAATCGCTTGGTGCCAGATACGGATTATATGGCGGATGTATTGAAACTTCCGAATCAAGCTCCCGGAGTTTCTGGCTAGTCACTACAGACGTGTTTGGCCTGGCGTTCTCCTGATGGTACGAAACACCTCTTCTGTTGGTCAATTCTGGTCAATCGCTAGCTTCAAACAGTCCAGTTATTGACAGTAGAGATACGAATTCACTATTTGGCCAAATGGAGATAACTTATAATGAATGATTCCTTTCCAGTCCCGCAAATGCACAGTAGAACCTTCCTGGCCATGATGGTTTTCGCACAATATTGTCGCAAGTGACCCATTCCTCATCCCCAGTCATCATTTATTTAAGGAATCGATTATTTCTGAGTTTTTATAGACATTTTCGACGAAGGATCTGCCTGTGGAAGCTGCATCTTTAACATCAAAATTTCCTGAATAAACGAAACCAAAACACCGAATTTTCTCTTTACTGACTCCCATTTTCTCTTTACTGATTTACAAGCCTATAACTCACAGCCTAACGACATGTTTTTGGTCTAAAATGTCACCCAGAAAACGAGCATAAATCTGAAAGTGTTTGATCCAAACTTTACTAGATATCGATCATTACAGTCATCTACTGAAATGAAAATGAATTTCTTCTTCCCCAATTTTATATTAATTCAAGTGAAATGACCCTAAGCGCGCCGAACTAAGACATAATATTTTAACCCAAACAAAAAGATTTCATACGGGATGGAAGAGCACCATACTTGTGTTTCATACTATCGGGTGTTTTATTTAGAGTGATAGAACTTTAAATTGAAATAAAACACATTTAAATTGAGATTGATGCCAATTTTTTTTTCTCTGAAGGATAATTTTATGACATTTATGTTTTAAAAATAATTTTCGTCATATGTCCACCACGACTAGCTGTGAGGAACCGCGTTCGACCAGACCAATTTTGGACCACTTTTTCGAGTAATTCAGGCCTTATTTAATCTATAACACGAGTTATGTTGGCTTCCAAAGCATCTATTGTTTCTGGTTCATCAAAATAAATCAATGACTTGACATAACCCCAAAGAAATGAATCCAGTTATGTCGCATGATCTTGGAGGCCAATTAATTGTATAATTTCTCGATATAATGTTATCGCCAAATATTTCTTTCAATAAATCAATTGTTACGGTAGCAACATGAGGTCTAGCACCATCTTGTTTTAACCAAAACACTTCTGGGTCGATACCATTCAAATTTTGAAACAAATAATCATTGATCATCGATCTGTAACGAGCACCATTCACTGTAACATTAGCTCCAGCATCGTTTTTAAATAAATATGGACCGATGATGCCTCCAGCGTGTAAAGCACACCATACAGGATGCAATGGAATCTGCAGAACTTCTTGAGGGTTGTTTTCACTCCATACACGACAATTTTGCTTGTTTCCATAGCCGTTCAATCAGAAATGAGCTTCATCACTAAACACAATTAAAAAGTGGTTCAAGCTGTTCCAGGGCCCAATCAGCAAACAAACGACGCTTATCATGGTCAAGTGGCTTTAGTTCTTGAACCAGTTGGATCTTGTATGGGTGTAGACTAAGATCTTTACGCAAAATTTTCTATGTGGTGGATGCACAGAGTCCAACTTGTTGTGAACGTTGACGAATAGACAAATCTGGATCATCATTAACGCTATGACTTACAGCAGCGATATTTTATTCTGTACGTTTAGTTCTGTGTGTTGTTATTGTTGTTGCATCGAGTAGAGAAAATGTTATCCGAAATCTCTCGATAGTTAGACGAATAAACTATTTTATACAATACTTAAGTCTTAGAATGTACAGAGAGAATTATTTTAAAAGTATTGAAAATAATAAATTCCAGATACTTTCTAGACGGACTATATAACAATCACTTTTTATCTAATTTTTATTGCGGTATTATTTGCTTGACAACAAAGTCTTTTCATACCGAAACCTCCTCGAATTGTTGTAATTTTATCGATCTGGAAATAGAATTAATCCGAAGCAAAGTCGTGATTTCTGCCTGTAAAATGCAACTCTCTTATTGTTACAAAGAGATCGAATGAAAAAGCCATGGGTTTTATGCGCCGATATATGTCGAGTTTGAGCTCTTGAACCCACAATTCAATTTTCAATTGGTATCGAATTTCGAACACATATATCAAGTCGAAGTCGTGTGTCAGCTCATGAAATATCGTAATATTTTTAGATTTTCACCTCAATCGAAGTTTCACATCTGTATTTCAACGATGTGAGATTTTGGCGGATGTTGGTTAAATTTAAAATTTGCTTTTTTTTTGAAGTTGAACGATTGTTATATGAGTCTTAAATACCGCACGGATTGATTCTGCTAACCTCACTACTTTTAATTTAAAATACTATTCCTCGTCCAAAGTTTTGCCTCTGTGTCAATTTTGATAACAATTGAGTTAAAAACAGTTAAATTATTAGCAAAATACGAAAAAAATTCAATTTAAGGCCATGTATCTTCTTCCACAACAATATTTCATTAAGGCATAATTGATCCAATAAAATAACAAAAAGAGCTTTTTGCTTTTTAGAAGGATTATTACAAAACTTCAAATATCATACAGATTCCTTCTGTAAACCTTCTACAAATATTAATTTAAAAAAAAAATTTATTCAAAAAATTTCTTGAATTGAATTAAATAAATGTCCATTTAGTACACATATAGAATTAATACTCATTACCCAGTATCAAAGGGAATGAAAGAAAATCAAAGAAATATAAATTGTCAACTAAAAATTATTAAATAAATACTTAAAGAGTACAAAATTTTGTTTTAAGAAAACTAAATTCCGTTTCAAAAATGCAAAACATAACCTCAAGAACTTCTTCAAAAATAACTTGCTCAAAATAAGTTCCTTCAACATGTAGAACATCTTTAAAAAACAAGTTATTCTTGAACAAATTCTTGAGGTTGTTTTGCATTTGTGAAAGGGAATTTTGTTTTCATAAAACAAGGAATGAAAGAAAATTTTGTACTCTTCAAGTATTTATTTAATAATCTTTAGTTGACAATTTCTATTTCTTTGAATTTCTTGCATTCCCTTTGGTACTGTGTAATAAGTATTAATTTTATATGTCTACTATGCAGCCATTCAAGTATTCATTTACACTGTAATAACAATTTGTCAGCATCAGATCCTTAATCTCTCTCTTGAATTTTCTATACTCCAAAACTTTCAGTCTTTTAGGAAATTGGTTAGTATCGAGTGTTTTTTTTATAGTGATAGAAATTTAAATTGTAATAAATCAAATTTGAATTAAGATTGAAGCTAATTTTTTTTTTATTTGAAAGATAATTTTATGACATTTATGTTTTGAAAAAAAATTTCTGGCGTATATCCATTACGACTAGCTCTGAGGAACCGCATTCAACCAGACCAATTTTGGACCACTTTTTCGAATAATTCAGGCCTTATTTCATCAATAACACGAGTTATGTTGGCTTCCAAAGCGTCTGTTTTTTCTGGTTTATCAGCATAAACCAATGACATCACCGCAAAGAAAATAATCCAGTGGAGTTATGTCGCATGATCTTGGAGGCCAATTAATTGGACCATTTCTCGAAATTATGTTATCGCCAAATCTTTCTTTCAATAAATCAATTGTTGCAGTAGCAGCATGAGGTGTAGCACCATCTTGTTGGAACCAAAACACTTCTGGGTCGATACCATTCAAATTTTGAAACAAATAATCATTGATCATCGATCTGTAACGAGCACCATTCACTGTAACATTAGCTCCAGCATCGTTTTTAAAGAAATATGGACCGGTGATGCCTCCAGCTTGTAAATCACACCACACAGTGCAATTTTAAGGATGCAATGGAACCTGCAGAACTTCTTGAGGGTTTTTTTCACTCCAGACTTCATGTTCAGCATACTTCCCGTGCGGATATACACGAGATGACCGAAAACTAAAATTTGATTATACTTGCGATTGTCATACAGCTCACCACTCGTCATAAGTGGCTCAAACGACATACTTATTCCAGTGTTGCAGAAAACTTTTGATACCTGAGTCTTAGCCTGCGACAGTTATATATATACTCTGATATATTTGTCTGTATTTTACTGTTGTTTTATATAAATTTGAATACTTTATATTTTTATACTCTTATATTTTTGTATATAACCAAGCTCCAACTATTGTGTACCTTTCATGATTGTTGCTCCACCTGTATGTATTCTTACACACAAGCAGGGTTTGTCCTGCTTCGCAGGTATTTTTCAGTTTAAATATTGGATGGAGTAGTCCGTTACTTTGTGATAGTTCATTTTAATGGAATGAAATAAGAAATTACTTTGTTTTCTATCACTTTTTATTATAACTGATATACAGTGACTCGAGTTTCGTAGTGTTTACTACATTTTCAAACTGAATGAACAAATTAGATCTCACTATTATATATGGGGAGTGTAGGCTTCGGCAGAGCTTCGAAGAGAGGGGTTTTCCAAAGTTCCGTCTGTTCGTTAAGTAGGTTTATTATTGGTACGTGCCTCTTCTATTTTTCAATTTCTATGGATTCCAGGATGTCCAATTTTTTCCCTTTCGATTCGACGTGCAAGATAACAAGGTTGTTCAATTCTGAGAACGTGTGATCTGTATTGAAAAAATGGTTCGCAAAATTGGAATTCTTCCGGTTCCTAAAAGCAGATTGATGCTCTTTGTACCTTTTATGGAAAGGTTGGCCCGTTTGTCCTATATACATACTATTACACTCTTGACAACTTAATTTATAGAGTCCAGAATTATTTAGTCGGTTCTCTTTGTCTTTCGGATTAAAAAAGAGATTAGAAATTTTATGGGAGGGTGTGAAAGCTGTTACTATGTTAATTTTTGACAAAATTTTAGCTATTTTTTGTGAAATTGGTCCAAAATATGTTAGTTTTATGAATTTATTGTTATTGTGATCTGATTTGGAGATGGGGTAAATTTGTTCACGAATTAGTTGCTTTTGTTTTTTGTTTATGATGGAATTTATAGTTTTGGTTTCGAACTGATTTCTTGTGGCTATTTGTCTTATTGTATTCAATTCCCTCTTTAACGTAATATTATCTAAAGGAATTGAAAATGCTCTATGTACCATTGATCTATAAGCAGCTAGTTTATGATTGATTGGATGGTTTGAAAAATTTGGTATTGTTGTATCAGTTGATGTAGGATTTCTATATATATCAAAGGAAATTTCATTATTATTGTTAATTAAAGTTATGTTAATTTTCTGGACATAACTTGTATTAACAGTAATAATGAAATTTCCTTTCATATATATAGAAAACCCACATCAACTGATACAACAATACCAAATTTTTCAAACCATCCGATCAATCATAAACTAGCTGCTTATAGATCAATGGTACATAGAGCATTTTCAATTCCTTTATATAATATTACGTTAAAGAGGGAATTGAATACAATCAGACAAATAGCCACAAAAAATCAGTTCGAAACCAAAACTATAAATTCCATCATAAACAAAAAACAAAAGCAACTAATTCGTAAACAAATTTACCCCATCTCCAAATCAGATCATAATAACAATAAATTCATAAAACTAAAATATTTTGGACCAATTTCACAAAAAATAGCTCAAATTTTGTCAAAAATTAACATAGTAACAGCTTTCACACCCTCCCATAAAATTTCTAATCTCTTTTTCAATCCGAAAGACAAAGAGAACCGACTGAATAATTCTGGAGTCTATAAATTAAGTTGTCAAGAATGAAATAGTATGTATATAGGACAAACGAGCCGACGTTTCCATAAAAGGTACAAAGAGCATCAATCTGCTTTTAGGAACCGGAAGAATAATTCCAATTTTGCGAACCATTTCTTCAATTCAGATCACACGTTCCCAGAATTGAACAACCAACCTTATTATCTTGTACGTCGAAGCGAAAGGGAAAAAACTGGACATCCTGGAATCCATAGAAATTGAAAAATATAAGAGGCACGTACCAATAATAAACCTACTTAACGAACAGACGGAACTTTGGAGAACCCCTCTCTTCGAAGCTCTGCCGAAGCCTACAATCAGCATATATAATAGTTGAGATCTAATTTGTTCATTCAGTTTGAAAATGTAGTAAACACTACGAAACTCGAGTCACTGTATATCAGTTATAATAAAAAGTGATAGAAAACAAAGTATTTTCTTATTTCATTCCATTTTTCAGTTTATATTATATATGCTCTACTTGTTTTTTTTACTGTATATATTCTATTATTCCTGCTCATTACATTACACTTTCCTGCTCATACCCGTCTACTCCTATCTAAACTTTTATACAATATGTTGTATTCTGGAGTGTTGGGTTGTTCTAATTTTTATCATTTTATATTGTCATAAACCACTTATGGAATCAAATTGTTTATCACGCACAACTGTATTTACAGCAAATAGTGATTGTCTCTGTTTATTCGTGAGATGGTGGTACATACCTCCATTTTTTCCTCTTTTGGTGTATCATTATTGCTGAGCAAACATTATTATTGGTGTTATATTATTGTTATTATATATATGTATGTGTATATATTCATTATTCTTTTTTCATCACACACAAGTTGGTCTTACAACTTCAGTGATTATTCGTTTATATACAAATTGCGTTACTTTGAAACTATCATGCATTGTACTGTATCTTTCTGATGTGGATAAACGTTATTATTATTATTATTATGTACGGCAATGTTGCTTGTTTACATAGCCGTTCAACCAGAAATAAATTCAATCATTAAACATAATTTCATGATAAAAAAGTGGATCAACTTCAAGCTGTTCTAGGGGCTAATTAGCAAACAAACGACGCTTATTATGGTCAAGTGGCTTTAGTTCTTGAACCAGTTGGATCTTGTATGGGTGTAGACCAAGATATTTACGCAAAATTTTCCATGTGGTGGATGCACACAGTCCAACTTGTTGTGAACGTCGACGAATAGACAAATATGGATAACCATTAACACTATGACCTACAGCAGCGATATTTTTTTCTCTACGTACAGTTTTTTGTCTTGTTGTTGTTGTTGTTGCATCGAGTGGAGAAAATCTATGGATAGTATGGATTTGAAAGTAAATTTTAACAATTTGTAAACGTTGTTGCGGCATGAGTCTTTCCATGATATTTTGTTAATGCTTAATGAACAGAAATGTCAAAACAACATGGCCTCTACCTTCTGTCAAATCACAGTTATCCGTAACGAAAGTTCTATCACTCTAAAAAAAAAACCGATATAAAGCAAACAATTGAAGATGAAAACACGGGGAAAACTCAGCAATCTGTTGTTAATGAAGAAAGGTCTATTGGAGTCCATCGGCGTGAGGTTGAAGATGAGACGAATAATTTTTTTCTGCGCATAAAATGCACGATTGCAATAATACTATTTGGGAGTCGTTAACTAAAGACATCTTTCATGAAATGGACTCAGTATAGTGTTCCGGGAATATTTGTTTACGAAATACAGAGATAACTTTTTTCGATTATACCTAAAGATGCCGTCTCGAGCACCTCCGGTGGACGTCCCGCGGCGTTCAGAATTGTGTCGAAAAACATATTAGCAAAGGAATCCGATCCTGTCCTTTCGAAATAACAAAAGTGGAGTATAATAATAAGGTAGGGCTCACAATCTCCGTAGTGTCATTTATGCCGAACGAGGCGTTTCAAAAGGCCCGAAATGCTAACGATTTTTTGTGACAGCCGTAGTTTTACGTGTTAAATAACGGAGAATGAAGATATTTTCGGTGATTTGTTATTAACCTGGTCAGCCTTCTCCTGTTTCCATCCGCGCAGCATAGGGGGCGGGCCGGTCGCGGCATGTGAACGATTGTGTTTTATCGTCAGGAAACCGCAAAGCTTTCGGTGTCGTGTCAGCGAAAGGCGTCAATTTTATGAGAATTTTATATGTCGTAATTTATTCCTTTGAATACTTGGAATTGATGGCAATCGCGAACCACAAACAACGATTTCGGAACGTCCTTTGATCGTGTCGGTTCAAAGGATGTTCGGTGCTTTGATTTGATATTAACCCAAGAACTCTGATATCTCCATATATTGAGTCATCTCCTCTTATCTTCTGAAGATGGTCAATAATCTGGGTGTCCAAGAATTTTTTTAATCGGTTTCCTAATTATACGTTTCCGAAAGCTTCAAAATTTGCACACAAAGGATAATCTAACTAGTAATAAATAACATTTTATTTCCACAAACTTTTTCTTGTTGAACGACAACTGTTTCGCCACACTGTAGCTTAATCATGTTCTTCATTTGAACTGATAATGTGTGAAAACTTACATAGGATCTTATACAGTGTACTCCAACGAAAAGTCAACACCTCGATTTTCCGGCTTCAATATGAAAATGTGGAAAATCGCTCGGACCCGTCGATTTATGATTCGAGAGGGAACAACTTTTCTGCTCTTTACATTCTTGTAATGCAACCACCTAACGGAGGTGAGAACAACCCCTTGATTTTGAACAGGGATGGGGATGTGGCGATACCTCATTTTGAGTATTTTTTCGAGTACTATCTGATCCTGAAATTTCCCTTCAAAATTTCCATCGATAACGGAATGACAGGTAAAATAGTGGAAGGGTACTTACTTTTGTGATAAGTTTATTAAATTCTGAAAATGGGCACCACTCACTTCCATGAAGTAATGTAAGTTTTGCTGAAAACGTTCACGTACGTTACTCAAGATTTCTGGTGTAATTTGATGGCATTCATTAATGATCCGAGTTCGCAAATCATCCAGTGACTCAGACTGGGTTGCGAAAATCTTGGATTTCAGGTGACCCCATAGAAAAAATTCTAGTGGAGCCAGATCAGGTGATCTGGGTGGCCACTCAATCTGTCCCCTTCTTCCAATCCAGTCGTGAGGAAAATTTTCATCCAAGAACTCACCCACCTGTTGAACGAAATGAGGTGGTGCGCCATCTTGTTAGAAAATGATCGTTTGATGGTATTCTGCATTTTCCAATACTTGCACGAGGACTAGATAAATAGCGTTCTCGAATAGATCTGAATAAATTTGGCCAGTGAGACTACCGGGTATAAAAAGGGGCCGATTATGTGATTTCTATAAATACCCGCCCAAAACTTCAATTTTTGGGGTCGCTTCACGAAATAATCTTGGATTTTCATCTGACCAATACCGACAGTCATGCCGGTTTACAACGCCTTTAAGGTAAAATGAACACTCGTCGGAAAAACAGATATCGAACATCATTTCACTGACCACTTCACAGATCTGAATTATAACAGTGCTTAATCAACTAAGTTATTACAATTATTCGCTTGAAAAAAAAATGTATTCTAGTTACATGCCTTATACTATTATCATTTTTCTTGGATTTGTAGAAAATTTGTTCTAAACCCTCGTTTCAATGCAGTCCTGATTTTCCTTAAAGAATTTACGATGGACGCTCCTCAAGCTCAACCCAGTTAATCTGTCCTCTACTATTGTACTTTTCAGCCAGGTCTTCACACTTCGAAGGGTACTGAAAGATCATTCAACAGTAGCCGTAGTGGATGGGCACTTAAAATGAGGAGTGCATGCCTTGTTGCAGGGAAAAAATATTAGCCTCCTCCAAAAGTGCAGCCACTTCAATATCCTTTAATTTATCCCCTGCTAAATCTTTCTTTTTCCACAAATTATACCACAAATCTAATTCTGCAGAGATATCACCCAACTCAAAATATTCCATGAAAGATTTTCCGTTTTTTTTTCCAAATCTTATGAAGTACTTTTTAGCATGTATGAAGGATGAAGATGGGAAAAGCAAGTGTTTTCTCGTGTGGGAATCTAACATTCAATGATAAGGTTAAAGAGTCACGATAAGGGATAAACAACGATCGTCTCCAGTATTCAGTCGCAGTCTGAGATGGCGGATTATTTCTATGTATTTGGTTTTTAACAATTCGTGGAACTGTTAATTCAATGCCGATTTTCTCCGCGATATCATGTGATTTTTCAAGTATTTCCTCAGAAACATGTTCAATTTCTTGTCGATCCTTCTTGATGATAGCAAGGATTTCACCAATGTGTTTCCTCACCATAATAAAATCCATATTTTTACTTTGTAGAACGTTCATAACGGGTTCCAAAATCGCAGAGTACTTTGCAATCATGACTAAACATACAGTGAAAATTGGTTCAGTTACTGCACAGTGCAATGATAGGCTAATTTTCTTGTAGCATAGTTTCCTTCGATCGAGAGATGTACTAGCGCATCTACGATTTCATCAAAGCTGTTTGGAAGTTTTCTGATGCTCTAGTATTTCTTAGACCATCTGGTCTCACAGAGCCTTGATAAATTAGGAGCCGAAGTCCTGCGGGTTGGTGACTCACGAAAGAAGGATATTGTATCCTTAACAGTTGCAATCAAGTTTCTTATTTCCGGTAGTTTGCTAGCATCATTGACCACAAGATTTAGTTTGTAGCTTGAGCAATGAAAAAATAAAGATTTATTGTACTATTTCCTAAAAATGGCCTGTACACCAGCTTATTTTCCAGCCATCGTAGAACATCCGTCAAATCCAAATCCAACACAATTCTCTGCTGAAAGATTTTATCACCTAAAAAACTCTGAATTGTGCTAGCATCTAGAGATTTCAGCTCAATAAAGCCTACAAATTCCTCTCTGATTTTTTGTTGGTTTTCATCATAAAACCGCAATCCGATAGAAAGCTGTTCTTTTCCAGCGAGATCTGCTGTTTCATTGGCCATTACGGCGTAAGCGTTCGCTTGTTTATAGTCATCAATAATTCGTTCTTTGTCAACTTTACCATATAATCCTATAATTTCATCCTGAATATTTGGTGAACTGTAGACTGCATTTTTCGACATCTATCCAAATGATGCTTTAGCTTCAGATCACTACAGTCAATTCTCAAGTTTAAAAGGTCAAAGAAAACCCCCTCATCTCCTTCCTTTCCTCTAAGTGGTGAATAATGTAGTGTTGTCAGAATTATTATTCATACATAATAAATACACGATATATTTTATTTGAAATTGAGATCAATACACCCTGTATAGGTAGATAGATGAGGCAGGTACAAGAGATCTTGGGAATTCCTGCAATAAAATTTTAAATCTTGGATAGTGTAGTCCGTTACTTTGTGATAGATCATTTTAATTAGAATGTTACCGTATTGGTGAGATATTGCCCGAAATGTCATCGAAAATTACCTCACAAGGATCGAGTCCTGTAAGAAACATTCAAATGATGTTGTATTCCACACATAATGACAAGGTCCAAGCATTATATTGAAATAAAAATTTGATCGATATTCTAAATGAAAGAGTGTTTTATTCACGTTTGCTTTCGAAAGTATAAAATGGATAACCCTGTATAATAAGAACACCGCTTGCATGCAACACAGTCTAGATACTAGACATTCGCGGGCAGCCTGAACGTAAGGTAGCCCTCCGAAAGGTTATTGTTACGCTCAGGATAAAAGTGCCAACTAACACAATCATCACCGTGCACCTGACCAGGTAAAATTTGAAAGCAACTCGAAACGAAGTATGGTCCCTTGGAATTCGGACGAAGGTTCTCTCGGAGTGCGCCCTGCTGGCCGCTTCTTCGCGGTATAAATAAGAGGTCAAGCCCGGCTTTCGGTCTTTGTTCGCTCTTCGTTCGCTCTCTCCATCTTTCCCGAGCTTCAGCCCGCAACACGTCCGCCGACCGCTCGAACAATATTTTTATTTACTTTATCGCTCGAGAGGAAACTTACAATACTCCTACGATCTCGTATCTGGTTCTGGATGTAATAAAAATCAACACTAGAATTAATACGGCTTTCGTGGTGTTAGTGTCTCGGACGAACGGGGATATGAAGAATGCTCCTTCGGGGAAGCTGCCCGGGTGACTTATGCAGTCTCTGGGTCTCCCGAGTGAGATTGAATGTCTTCATATGCGCAGAGGGTTCGTGTCTGAGGTTTTAATGACTACCTGGTGATCTTCTTCTGTAAACAGAGCGCTCAATCAACTGCTTGTAAAGATTACCCTCTGGAGCTAATCCCGTAACACCCCGTTTGGGTAACAAAACATTCTATTGGGTTGTTCAGAAAGTAATTTCGTGTTTTTTTTGGGAAAATGAGAGACAAGTTTTGTATAATGAATAAATATTTTATTGAATTATACATTGGCCATTCTGGTTCAAGACCTTTTGTCATCTTTCTGGTAGTAGCATGATTCCAGGCTCATAAAATATTTGATCATTGCTGGCAAAAAACTGATCCAGGTGATTTCTGACCTCTTCATTTGAAATAAAGGTTTTACCGTCCAAAAATTTTTACCGAAACAAATGATAATCCGAAGGCACCAGATCCGGAGAATATGGTGGGTGTGACAGTGTATCCCATTCAAAAAAAGCTTTTGATGAGTGTCCTAAATTGTATCAGGTCTCGCATTATCTTAGTGGAATATTACACCTTTCCTATTGATTAATTCTAGCCTTTTCTAATCATTCAATTTGGCCAGCTCCGGTAAAAGCTCAAAAAAAAAAGATTTCTTTAAAATCCCACCAAACAGACTGTGTCGCCTTTTTTTGATGGATATTGGCTTTCATAATGCTTTGAGCTGGTTCATCTTTTCTGCTCCATGCACTGAAAAAAAATATAATAACCGCAATGAGAAAACTCATATGTCGGGTGTTTTTTTTAGAGTGATAGAACTTTCTATACGGATAACTATGATTTGACAGAAGGTAGAAGTCATGTTGTTTTGACATTTCTGTTCAGTAAGCATTGACAAATTATATGGAAAGACTCACGCCGCAACAACGTTTACAAATGGTTGAAATTTATTTTCAAAATTTATGGTTTACATAATCGTCCATCAGAGCAGCTTATTCGTCGAACTATCGATAGATTTCGGACAACAACAACAACAAGACAATAAACGGTACGTACAGAAGAAAATATCGCTGCTGTAAGTCATAGTGTTAATGATGATCCAGGTTTGTATACTCGTCAACAACACGTTGGACTCTGTGCATCCACCACATGGAAAATTTTGCGTAAAGATCTTGGTCTACACCCATACAAGATCCAACTGGTTCAAGAACTAAAGCCACTTGACAATAATAAGCGTCGTTTGTTTGATGATTTGGCCCTAGAACAGCTTGAAAATGATCCACTTTTTTATCGTAAAATTGTGTTTAGTGATGAAGCTCATTTCTGGTTGAACGGCTATGTAAACAAGCAAAATTGCCGTATATGGAGTGAAAACAATCCTCAAGAAGTTCTGCAGGTTCCATTGCATCCTGAAAAATTATTTGTATGGTGTGCTTTACACGCTGGGAGCATCATCGGTCCATATTTCTTTAAAAACAATGCTGGAGCTAATGTTACAGTGAATGGTGCTCGTTACAGATCGATGATCAATGATTATTTGTTTCAAAATTTGAATGGTATCGACTCAGAATTGTTTTGGTTCCAATAAGATGCTGCTATACCTCATGCTGCTATCGTAACAATTGATTTATTGAAAGAAAGATTTGGCGATAACATTATTTCGAGAAATGATCCAATTAATTGGCCTCCAAGATCATGCGACATAACTCCACTGGATTATTTTCTTTGGGGTTATGTCAAGTCATTGATTTATGCTGATAAACCAGAAACAATAGACGCTCTGGAAGCCAATATAACTTGTGTTATTGATGAAGTGAGGCCTGAATAACTCGAAAAAGTGGTCCAAAATTGGTTTGGTCGAATGCGGTTCCTCAGAGCTAGTCTTGGTGGACATATGCCGGAAATTATTTTTAAAACATAAATGTCATAAAATTATCTTTCAAATAAAAAAAAATTTGACTTTAATCTGAATTCAAATGTGTTTTATTTCAATTTAAAGTTCTATCTATGATTTAACTCGTTATAACAGAAATGGCACTGTCTTACAAACACTATTGAAATGGTAAGACTGCAACTTTCATCTAGTTTTACAGTCATCATTAAATTATTTGTCTATAGTTGTAACCTGCTCAATTGTTTTAGTAGCTCATTTTCGCTACCTCAGTAACCTTGAACAGTTGCGTTGTTAATACCGTCGCACTGCCTCAGTAATTTTATATCACTGGTTTTTTAACTCCATTTTACTACCATAGTAATCTTATATAAATGTTTTTGTAACTCTGTTTCACTACCTAGGTAGTCTTGTTCATCTGTATTTATAACTTCATCTCACTATCTTGGTAATATTTTATGAATACGTTTGTAGCCCTGTATCATTACTACAGTAAACTATTTTGAATACCCACGTAAACTCACCTGATTTAATTTGGTCAACTTGCTTATACATTTTAACTAATTTATTTAGCTGCCATAGTACATGAACCAATTTATTATTGCATTTTTGTAAAAAATTGCGATCTGTTACTCTAACTTTACGTGCTTAACTCCAATTTTTGGTCGTTATAATTGTCCGAATAAAAGAACAGTTGAACGTGAAGTGAAGAAATTTGAAACGAATTTTACACTTCAGGATGTTACAGGGCGAGTGAGACAAAGAAATACAAGAAGTGAAGAGAATATTGCTGCTGTACGTGAAAGTATTCGTGAAGACCAAAATTTATCGATTTCTCGACGTTCACAAGAACTAGGCATCTCCGAGACTTTTTTATAGCGAATTTTACGAAAAGACCTTGGTTTACTTCCATACAAAATTGTTTTAACCCAAGAACTCAAATTAACAGATCATTTAAAGCGTCGTGTTTTCAATAATTGGTCCTTAGAAAAAATCGGAAATGATGCAGATTTTCCAAAGAAAATCATTCTCAGCGATGAGGCTCATTTCTGGTTAAACGGTTATGTTAACAAGCAGAATTACCGTATCTGGACTGGTGATAAACCTGAAGAATATCAAGAACTGCCATTACATTCTGACAAACTTACTGTTTGGTGCGGATTTTATGCTGGAGGAGTCATTGGACCCTATTTTTTTTCAACGAAGCTCATTAGGCTAACTGTTGGTTCGTCTTGATTTGCAGAACATGTGGTTTCAACAGGATGATGGCACTTGTCATACTACCAAAGACTTTATTGTAAACAAAATTCGGTGATTCGATTATGTTAAGAAATGCACTGATAAATGCGATTTAACGATTTAACTCCATGGATCTTTTTTCTTTGGGGTCACTGATTTACAGCAATCATCCAGTAAATTTAGATGATTTACAGATCAATATTGAACGAGTAATTGCTAACATGCGACCTGATTTGTGTGAGAGAGTCATGGAAAATTGGGTTCAACGACTTCATTCCTGCCAGCGTTTCCGTGGTGGACATTTAAATGATGTTTTGTTTCATAACTAAGGTACTTTATAATAAAATGAAAATTTCAATAATTTTCAAATGAATAATGTGTTTTATTTGGAAAACAAAATGGGGCCTTCAACTACGTTAGGATTATTTCTTTCTCTTACGGCCAGTTTCATCAACAACATCAAAAGGCTCCTTTATGATG